>PTEX01000086.1:1717481-1779390 GCA_003342815.1 Eudromia elegans | reverse complement strand
GGCATTTCCATTTTCCAGTGTTCCTTTAAGGGTTTAATACAGTGAAGACTTCTTTCAGCCTCTGCATTAGAAAGACAACACATCGATTCTGCCAATGCACTGTTGTTCTTCCTAAGATCTGGAAGGACAAACATTAACAACATGGAGATTCTCCCAGTCAAGATTCCAGGTCCTGGAACATTGGCTTGTGCAATGGCATCACTTCAGGTATCTCTTTTTACCTTCACAGGCCTAAGCTTAGCCTGCCAGTATCAACAGAAGATTTTTCATAATTTCAGCTGAAAAGACCCAATCCAAAAAAAACCCACTATAGAAATCCAAGTAAAAATTCTGTTAACTGAGAGAGGGATTGGAATCTGGACATAGRGGAAAAACCCTTTGCAAATATTCTTAAGATCCCTGTAAGATTACCTCTTTGTCCTGGCACTTCTTCCCTAAACAGCTCAGGTGCCAGGTTATTGCACCCACCCACTGCTAAAGAGGCATCTCTCATAACTCAGCTGGTCTCTGGCATTGTGAAAGTCTATAGAACTACTGTGTTACAATATTCTGATTGTATCCCAAAATTAAACACTTTTAATAGTGCCTTTGTGCTCTTTGGGTTTAGGTGGTTGGGTTTAGTTAAAGAAGGGTGTCTTACATTTGGTGGAGAAGTTTGTTTGAAGGTATTGACAAAGATTCTTAAAATCCAAAGATGTTTTCAATAGAACTGATAYCTCAAGTAGCTGCAGGTCTGCAGCCTTGCCTCAATCTTAAAGCAATTTCCACACCATACTGAACTGCCTTATTTGTCTGACCACACCACTGCAGTCCTCCAGAGACAGAAAGTTCATCGTGGATGGTTCTTGCAAGGCTTTTGCACGACTGGTCTTTGGAAGTGAAGGATTATTCTGTCAGTAGTTGGTTGGTGGCTTTTTTTTTTCTTAAATAAGGCTAAAGAGCTCTCCTGAAAATCCTCTTTAGTTGTCCTGCCTCTCAGTTTGAGGTATTGAAAAAGAGGAAAAAAGTAAGATAGCTTCTGTACTAAACATTCTCTCTGATACTTTAAAGCAAAGTGTTAACAACAATAAAACTCCAGACTGTGAGGGAGACCTCACTTCCTCGTGGGGATATTTTTTGCCCCATTATTATTTTTTTTAAACCACTGCCCCCTTTAAGAGAGTTTCTTATGTTAGATAAAGGAAGCACCATCAGCTCCCTGCATGGGACAAAGCTGACACCCACTGGCCACCCCCAGTATTTTAAGCCTTTATTAGCTGTCAAGCAATCCTTGATTCAACGTGCAGCTTAAGGAGATGGAAGAACAGTCTAGCTCATCTCAGCCCACCTTCCCTGCAACACGTGGACTTGAGCGTTGTTGGTGACAGGCACCAAACCACGCTGCTGAGAAGGAGTACAAGGCACCACACAAGACTTCAGCCCTTTCATGGTATCATTACAGCCATATACAGCCCTTACTGTAAGGAAAGACGAACTAGCTTCTCTGGTCTTTGTTTCTCCACCTCCTCTGAAATTCACACCAAAATTTCTTATGATCAGTCTGCAGTCTGGCCACATACAAACTCTAGCACACTTGTATGCAGCAGGCACTTGTGACCATACCACTGGAGTTATCCACATCTCTTCCCAAGGAGATGGCTCTCCTCAGCACCCCAAATTTCTCTACACCATCCTCACTGTCTCAGCAGCTTTTTAATCCAGATTCCTGTGTTTCATCTCACGCCCCATCTCCTCAGCATTGTGTAGGCACCTGTCCCTTTCTATCCCGTCACAGCTCAGCCACAGTTCCTGGGGCATMGATACATTTATTTTTCCTCTCATATAGCATCTTGGTATCTGTTTTTTTCATATCTGATTTGCTTAGGCATCTTTCCAACACAATTGTCTTGTAGGTAGCTTCYTTCTACCAGATATCTTTGTTTTAAATCATATTTATCTCCTCATATAGAGCCACTTCCCTCCAGTTAGATCTAATTCTCCATTTCCTCCACATTCCACATGTCATCATGTCCTACCCTCTTGTATTAATCCCTGCTCCTGGCTGGTCTTTGAAATGTTTCTCCAGTGTTACAGGCTACTGATTGCATMTAGTACATTACATCCTATATGGAACACATTGCATTGCTGAACAGGATGTTATTGTGCTTTATGTAACTGCTATGTCCTTTTATGCCTGCAAATCAGTTGGCACTTTATTTTACACATCATGGCAGTAGACTATTCAAAATTTAAAGCATGCTCTCTAAAATGCTGTCCCACTGCTTATCAGTTTCCAGGCAGTGTAGAGTACACCTTAAGTTGTTAAGCAGGAGTTTTTAAAGCAAAAAGTAGCCTCATTCCATCCACTTTGTCCCTGCCTGTGCCCCTGGCTAGTCTGGTGCAGTGTCAAGGGAAAAAATGAAGCCTGTAAATCATGCTTTGCTTTTCTGACCATTCATACATTTAGAGCTTCTCAAGAAGGCTTTCAGAAACACTTAAAATACTGGAATAGTCTGCCTATATATTTTTTTAAGACTTCCAAGAGAAAGCAATAGTCTGATTTTGTTTCGTATCTCATCTTTCATGCTTTGATTTCATTTGGTGAGCAAAATGTTGYCTTACATTCCTTTAGAGGATCTTGATGAAGTTGCAAAGTTATTTGATGATGTTTAATAGCTGCTTAATTTATAACTTGAAGTCAGCACATAGCACCAGCCTCTCCAAGAAGCCTAAATGCCCTAAACAAGGAGGGCAACCTTGACTTTCCCAATCCAGGGACCAACCACTTGGATGTAGCCCTGACACATCCACACTCCCATTCCTAATATATCAGCTATGTTGAATTTTCTCATCATAAAAGCAAGAGAAATTCCAAGCCTGGGCTAATAAGCTAAACCTGCTTGGGCCGTGGATATGTTTGGAAGTAGCAGGGAAGGAGCTGAAGAGTGAGGCACATTAGGCCTATCAACAGGGCTACTGGTTGCAACAGAGTTATTAGCAAAGACGTCAACCAGGAACCTCTCCCCCTCTTCCCCYGATGATATTAAAAGGTGACTAAGCCGCTGTACGCATGGCTGACAGCCACACATCATTTATTGGTTTTCCCTGCCTGAAGCTTAACCCTGATTTCAAACATATAAAAATACATTATGAGAATGAGTCAGCAGTAATTTTTTCCTCATTTTGACTTAAAAAGCAACGCGTTCAGTACAGAGTCCTGGGATTTTCAGTACATGCCTTAGGTTATGATAGTAATATGGATAAGTCCGCACCTCAGTCTGTGCCCACGAGTGATTTGCTTTGTCTCATAACCCCACTTCGGTTAGGTTTCAGAATGTCATTCTTCAATGCAGCTCCAAAAATCCCACCACTTGTCCTGATGCCCTGCTGTGCATTTGGAAAAAGTGCCTGCCAGCTCCCATGTTACTGGGTCATCCTTCTAGATGTAGTCCCAGCCTGGTGACAGCTACAATGTGACACCTCTACATATTCCCAGGTCCATACTAAGCATATTGGATCAATGTACAACCCAGTACATCYGCTCTACTGCATCCTCACAGCAGGAATTGTGAGGTTTGGTTCATGTCCTGCTACCTGCCTTTTGTCTTCTCACATTGATACCAAGCAACATAAGCCTCTTATCCAGCAAGTGACAATTTCCAGCCACTTCTAAACCTCCTGAGAATTTGCACAAACATCTTAGGAGGCTGAGGCCTCCTGACATCCCAGAGAGAAGACACGGACACTGCTCCAAGCCACCTATGCAAGTGCTTCCCCAGGTTCATACACAGATGAAAACAATGGGACATTTATACTGCTGGGTAACAATTAAATCACAGAGTCCATATTTTACTTTATGTTTAAATGTGCCCATTTATGGGCTGAGGGTTTGGTGTGAAATGAGAGGAACTTGAGAACATAGAAATGCTGAGGAAGGTCAGGGGCTCAACAGCCTCGTGACCTCCCATGTCTTCAGTGAGATGCCTCCAAATACAAGCAGAAATCTAGACAGCCAGGCTAGATGGGCAGCCAGACACCCTTCAAGTGATGCAAGTTCTAGGAGGAAATCCCAAGAGCCAACTTTGACAGTATTTTCAATGCAAACCTGTTTCTGGAGCCACAACCAGCATTTCTATGATTTCACCATGTTTCTGTTGCAAAATGATTGCCTGTTTTTCCCTCCTCTGGTAAGTATTAGTAAGAATTGCAAGTGTTTGCCCCCTCATAATTCAGCCTTCCTCTCAGCTGCAAACATTCCTTCCTTTTCCAAGATTTTGGTCCCAATCAAATTAAGCCCTTAAACCAATAACTATYTGAAACCAGTCCAGAAGGCCTGAATATTTTACAACCTGCAAACATTAGAAAAAGTGATAGATGGRTGAGCACCAAAGAGGCAACTAAAGAAACAGAAAGAGTTGGTTGCCGGTCATTTAATAATTGGCACTGCATCGTGGACACTAATTTAAGAGAGATTAAGTGAAATCATGCACTGCCTTAATGGACATTTAAAAATCCACAGCAAGCTTCCAGCCTCTTGAGTTTTGGATTTCTCAAAGTGTTCTAAAAGATACACTGATCAAAGGSCTTTCTGGAACTGTAGCTCCCTACCTTTACATAAATAATGAAMACCCAGCACCGAGGCGTAGGGAGCGTGTGGCTGTGCTATTTATTGCTTTCCTCCGGGGAGCCATTTATCTTAAGACTACTACAGTTTATTTTCTCAAACGTGTCTGAATTGCAACATCTGAAATACACATTTGCAGAAGTTGGCTCTGACAATTTATGCACTCGCACTTCCAGATCACACGTTATTTTAAGGCTTTCCTTTCCACAATCATATTCCTCTTATTTTTTTGGGTGAAAAGGGGGTGAAATTCACCTGCTGAACACCTGAAGTGCCACCTGTGCTCACGAGAGAGAACATGGACATCACATAGCTCTGCATAGCACCTTACTGCTTGTGGGCCACAACCCATGTCACCTACACCAAGGCAAAAAAAGGTAGTATTTATTACAAATTGTTACTCTCATTGGTGTGGAAAAAAGGAAGAAAAATACCTCTGCAGATATACAGGAGCTGCACACAGGAGAGCCCTTATGATTTACCTCGACAGAAAAGTTGATTCTACAGGAGTATTTTCCATCAAAAACCTATATATTTAGGTTTTCTCCCCCTTCAGTTTCTGCTAGTCMAACCTGAAGAACATCCATCCCAAACTTCTGCTTTTTGGAGATGTATTACTGGATTTCAGTTCTTCATTTTTCTCATGGAAAGAGAAATAGCCGCTTAACAGAGCAGATCATTTTCCTGTTAACTTAGTAGCGCCTCATTCGGGGTTTTTGTTGGAAAAGATGGCGACAGCTTTTCAAGGGGTTTTGATCTATGTTCTCTTTAAGCCCGTAGCTGCAGGCAGAGCAGCAGGCTGAACAGAGCACAGAAACAGGGAGAAGTTCTCGGCGCAGGCTCTGGGAAGGGAAGACACACGGAAAATAATTAAGGATTAATAGCGTTCCCTTCTCCCAGTAACGTRCCTTGCCCCGCGTTAGCAGAACTTGATATTCTGCTCGCTCTTGCTGCAGCGCTCGGCAAGAGGAACCAAGCAGCAGCTACCACCAGGAGGAGGGTATCCGAGGTGAGCCGAGTAAGAGGCACCAGGTCTCTTATCCCCAAGATCTCTCCTCTCCAGCCACGAGGTCTCAGCCCGCTCCATCCTTTGTTCCTTCTCTGTTCCTTCCCTTCTCCCCTCCATTAGTCCACCATAAAGCCTCTCCTGACAGATTTTTTTTTTATTCCTACAGCACTGAGTTTCATTAAATGTTTATGATCCCATTACAGGATACAGTTTTAGATTACTGCAATAAAAGGCAGTTGATAAAACTTCATTATCTGSGGTGTCAGAGGAAGAATAAAACCTCATACCTCCAAGTTGGTCCATAACAGTTGTTGCAGTAACTAAAAGAAAATTTTCTAGCACTGGTGTCCTGCAAGTGCCATGACTAAAGCGACTCTCCAAACCGAAACGGGGCTGCCTCAGTTACCTGGTGCTTCCCTGTGCTGCAGATCAGGGCTTGCCCAATTGACAAATGTTTGGGTGTTATCAATATCAGCCAAAGGATCCATTGGAAATAAAAACAGGTAGAAAAGCAGAGCAGGAACAGATGCGTCTCAGTGGACACGGTGCTCTGCCTCCCTTGCACGAGCCTGCCCGTCCCTTGCGACTCTAAACACCCCACGGGAGCACAGCAACGTTAGGGTCAAGTCTTCTCTTGACTTCAGAGGGCTCAGGAGTCTCACCCAAGGAGCTGCCCTTGTTAATAAAACAGGAGGGTTGTGGCCCCACTGCAGCCCCAGCCCTCGCTACAGCAGGGAGGTGATGCAGATCAATGGGCAGCAGCTGCCCCAGTGCAGCCACCTCCTCACAAAACATCCTAAAAAACTGGAATTGCCAGGAGAGCCCCCGCCACCACCACACGCTTCTGCCTCTTGCTGCCAACACGTTGCAAGCGCTCTGCAAAACGCCGCTCGCTTGCACTGTGGCTGCTCGCGACTGCTTGGGCATCGTGGGAGGGGAGGATTAAAGGCATCTTCTGAAGACGACCAACCACCTGCATGCAGGGCTGCACTGCCCCCTCCCAAGCTCCACAGCCTCTAGTATTTTCAGAGGAAAACACCATCTCTCTGCCCTTTTTTAATTATAGGGCACACTGTGCACAATGGAAATTATACCAGACTCCCGTCAGCTACGAGTTTCTTCTCAGATGCAGGTTTGAAGCACAAGAGTTAGCCCCTCATTACAAGCACTGCCCTGCAGAACACATAAAAGTTACCTTCAATACGGGCCAAGCAGCAGCAAGCAGCGCAGCAGCCAGGCCCTGCCACGGGAGAGGGCGAACCCAGGGCCTCCCTGCTCAAAACGGGCCGAACGCTCGCTCCGGAGGAGCAAACTCCTGCCGGATCCCCCGCGCGCCGGCAGGTGTTTCAGTGGCTGCGCTTTGCTGTAACGCTGCCAGCTATTTTGAAGAGCGCAGCGTTCGAACAGAAGCCGCCRCCATCTGTGCTTCCCCAATTAGCAATGCAAGCAAATATGTATTTTACAGTAACATCAATAAAATGTAACGCGCAAGCGATGCATCTTTGGTTTCTCGAGGCATAAATTAGGGAGGGAGGCGGCTCGACGCCGCGGAATCCCCTTGCAGAGCGCGCCCGGGCTTCGTAACCAAAAGCACAATCCGCACCGGGGTGCCACAGCATGCGTTTCGTTGTGCCCAACCCAGCAAACCAAGTAATTTTTAGTATTTTCCACTCTTCTTTTGGAAATAGCGCCTCACTTGGAGAACGAGCCCTATGCTTTCATTCACAGGGAATAAGAAATGCCATTTAACCCCAACACAGAGTGGGAACAAGCCCAAACCAAGTCAGGTGCAGTGCCGTGCTGCTGCCTGCTCCAGCGTGTCCCAAGGAGCATCTGTGGTGTGGGACGCACAGTGTATCCATGCAGCAGTGTCCCACAGGTCCTCCTGCCTCCTTTGGACTTGGACACACCATCGTGGTGCCAAAAACTCATATAAGAATTTAGGAGGCACCCAGAAGTTCTTCTAGGCAGTGACGGAGCTTGATCAGCCGTGATGCTGCAGGAGGCCACAGGGCGAGCAAGGATCTTGRTGGCTGGGCATCCCCTCACCCCACCCGGGCACATGGTCTTACAGCAACGCCCGGCTTGTGAAGGCCACAGGGACGTCCAGGCACCCGCGCAGGGGACACGGAGCTGCCGCTGGGGAGACACGAGTGGCTGCTCCCTGCCCATTACACGTCTGAGGCCTGCGCTCAGTGACAGGTTTTGGCTGTGTCCATCCGAGGCTTGTTTCTGCTTTCCTCCCTGCCGCTCACTTGTGTGACAGGACACGGGCACACAGGGCAGGGAGCGGAGCCGCTCGCTTCTCCATGGCCGTCTGCCCACAGGGAAGGCCTGGAATTGCCCCTCCGGCAGCACTTCCCCCAGACGCACCTGAAGACCCACAGAGGCTCCCATCCCCTCTGCCTCCAGCACTGAACATAGGAAACATTCCTTCCCCTTCTTATGGGACACTTGCTCACTCGCCGTCTCAGCTCTGCAATTGCAGACRACAGCTTTGGAAGGGGTAGTTAACAGCCGGGTTGACCTACTGCCTGGGAGCTTCAGTGCTCAACCCAGAGGTTGCTTCCCAGYTCAACCCCCCTTAGCCAGCATTTGGCACTGCTGGTGCCTATGGAGTTAGCACTTCTGAGAGTTGGCACGTAGAAACTGCCCTCTACGATCCAAGCAGGCGTTTAAGTTCTGCCAAAATCACATGTGCTCCCGCCAGGCTCCAGCACCTCTGTAGCCAGCCTGGAGCTGGGCATGTGCTGAGTACAGGGACGCCCGCACGAGGGTTCACCTCTGGTGGAGGTTTTTATATTAGCACAGCCCCTCCAGTGAGCTCAGAAGCACAAACACGTGCACACATACACCCCAAACTGATGAGCGCATTTCAGCAAACAAACAAACCAACCCCTCCACAGGCTCTTTTTGTGAGAGTTGAAAGAAAATTATCTTTTTGGACAACTTTAAGCCATGCCTATTGTGCAAGGTTTTTTTTTTTTTTTAAAAAGCAAGGCAGGAGCTTATGGAGAAGGCCAGGGGCATCAGCCCAGTGCTCTGCAGAGMAGCTCTCCCCATCCACAGGGAGTTATTTCCACCCCATATGCACATCAATGTGGTTAGTGGCACTGCAGCARGTCAACAGGCTGTCCCCAGAGGCACCCAGTGGGTGCTCCAGGTGTCACAGAAACCCAGAGGAGGCCAGAGCCTCACACCCCRGAGGGCAGGCTCAGGAGAACAGGGGCCATATCACCCTGTGGTGAGAGGGCCCCAGGAGAACAGGGTCCTTGGGGGTCCCAACATGGTACAGAGACTCCACAGTTATTTTTTGGGGTGCTTTTCACCTTCCCCCTCCGATGCCTGCAGCCTCCCCACTGCGTGAGCTGCAATCAGATGGTAACACAAGAGAGCCAGAAGCTCTGCCAAGGCTCCAGCAGGGGAAAAAAAAAAAAAAAAACATGGATATGTCACCCACACAAAGCTGCCTTCCTCTTGCATGGATGGCAATGGGAAGCAGGCTGGCTTAGCAGCAGCATCCAGCAACCCAAAAGCAGCAAGAAAACAACAACTTGAGCAGCCAGTTATTTTGTCCACTGCCAGCCTTACTAATACAGCCTTTCCTCCTACAACACACAGCCTGGCCACATCCCATCCAAAAACAGACTCACCACAAGGTAAACAAACATCTCCCCTCTTTCAAGGGGCATCAAGACTACATTATGCAGGCAGRGTGGCCTCAAGTGCTTGGCACACACCATCAGTGTCACAAGCACTCACTGAGCTAGGGAGATGAAGGCGAATACCTAGGGCAAAACTCCCAGAAAGAGAAAGGACAGTCAAGACAAAGAACAACAAGGTCTTGCTCAGACAGCATCAGGAGTTGATACCCTTGAGCCTCTTTCTCTACCAAGTTGGGGTTTTCACAGCRGCTCAGCTAAAGGAAATCAAGAGAAGTTCTCAGCCATGGTGAACACATAGTCAAAACCTCAACCAAACCTGCTGGGCAAGGCCACCTTAGGAGAGGCAGGATCTCCAGCTGCAGCCCAYGCTCCTCCAGAACCCACCCAGAGAGCCAGAACACCTAAAGACACATGGCATGGGCATGCTGGACTTCACACAAAATGCTTGAATAAACCACCTGCCCCAAACAGTCAAACTCTAAAAGGATAAAACCAGCACAACTTACCCCTCATCTCCACAGCCACACAGCAACAAGAACCCCCATCTCTTCTTTTTCAAGCAGGAGGTACCTGACTAGCAGGCTTTTAAACCCAAGGGTTTCTCCCTTAACGGGCTGCAGGTTTTTGGGTTGCAAGTGATGGTAATTGAAAGCCGTTGAGGTGATTGCCTTCAGATGTGGCCAGATATCTAYGTCACTTGATATCCAGACTTCTTGTCAATATCCCCAATGATTTCACAGCTCTTGAGAAGCAAGTTTGTAGCTCTTGTGGTTATGGGGAAAAAAAATGATTCAGCTGCACTTAATAGACCCAAAAGGCCAGAAAGGAAACAAAAGCCAGATGAGTCTGAAATCCTCCTTGGAGGTGTTTGCCTTTAAAGCCATTCATATCTTTCCCACTGTTGGCTGCCTCATGACTTGTGAATGCCAGGAAAAGCCTAATATGGCCCATACAGGACTGCAAATAAAGGCAAAATGGTTATCCTGCCCTTGGCCCTGCRATGCTAGCCCAGATCTCCTCTTGCTGGGCCCGTGGTTATCACCGTGTGAGCACAAGCAGCACTCCTCACAGCTCTGCCTCGTGCTCCCTGCACTCTGGGCTTATCAGAGGACTTTCTTTCACTGCCAGGGCTCCTATCCCTTTTTTGCCACACTAATGAGGAATRAGCCTCATACACTGGGTATCCTCCTAATTGCCTTTTTTCTTGTGTGCCTATTTTGCTGAGCACACGAGTGCTACCACCTCCAGGGACTTCAGTGTGAGCCTGGGGACCTCGTGCTGTTTCCCACATGTCCTGTTTGCTGGAGATAAAAAAAAAAAAAAAAAAAAATCTCCTTTCTTGCAGGGTAAAAGCTGAGGGTCTCAAGGGAGGCAAGGAAAAAGCAGAGGTTGGGCATATTCAGCTGGGAAATGTACTTGAGAGAACTAAGGACCAGTTTTTCCCAGCAGCAGCATGTGTTCCTTGGTACAAACAGGCTCCTCTCAGTACTTCAGTGTGCTGATGGAGAGGACAGTGCTACTGCCCAGCTCCCTCCCCTCTTTTCCACATGGAATCTGTGGTGTATCTTGAGATCTTGGCGGCAGCAGCAACAGGGGGGCTGGAGAGCTCCAGTTCATGGCCTGCTTTCAGCAAGCAAAATGTTGAATTGCTTCCTAAAGGCCTTTCTTTTTGCCTAAGGTTGGCGGGCTGAACCCTGGGTTTTAAGCWTTTCCAACATTATTAACCTTCCTTCACAGAGGGGACAAGCCACAGGACTTGCTGCGGGCACCAGGTCTCCCTTGGCGAGCCCAAGCACGGCTTCCCCTGCTCGCTAGGCAGTGAGGGCAGACCAGGTTTATAAACGCTTTCACCACAAAATCCACACAGCCATATTAGTTGTTTTTATTAGAAAAAGTGAGTTTTCCCCACTGCAGTTGCAGGTTGGCAACATCTGCAGCCCTGCATGCCAGAGAGGTCCACATCCTGGACTTCCACATCCTGGAAGGATGTGTCTTGCAGTAGCAGGCATCGGGGCACAGCATTTCCCATGGTTTTCCCAYTGGGGTTCCCAATGCCCCACGATGCTTCCCAAGCGGCTGCGGCAGGAGCTGCAGAGCCCAGGGCTGCCCCTGCTCCCAGGCCAYGCCATGAGCGGGGCACATCCGAAGGAGCAGGGGCAACGCACCCCTTCACTTCTCCAAGGTGCCGCAGCTTAGCGGAGAGCTGGACTCAGCCCCCTGCAAAGGGCAGCCCCGACCCCCCCTGTCTCGGTGTGGAGAGCAAAAGGAAGCTTTTCTGCCCAGAAAAACCTGCTCCTGAGAGAAACCAAGTATCCACCGCACCACACACGGCCGAGAAAGCTCTTAAAAAGGGGGCCCTGGCTGAGGCCCTGAGCAAAACCCATCCGACATGGGCGTGAAGAGTCACTCCTGAGCTGGGATGCGGCTCCTGTGACAATGACGTGACCCATCATCGATTCACAAACTCACSGCCTTCCAAAGCCGCACCTCCCTTCTCCTGCACAGCCCAACAGGCATAATTAAAACTAAGCCAGACCCAATTAATTTGACACAAAAACCATCATGATATAAAATATTCTGTCTAAGAAACACACTTTGCTATTAAGCAGCAGCACGTGTTTGTGTATGGATAGTAAGTCTTCTTGGCAAAGACCACTAAGGCTCCAGGAAGCATCTGTGGTCCCTCATGACTCCCAACTCCGAGGAATGCTGGCCACCATTCCCAGCAGGAATTGCACTCTTCCCTGCATTTGGCTCCAGTGGCTGTTATGGTAAATGGGCAGGGGAGACTTTGCTTCTTATTTCAAAGGACGATGAAACAGATCTCAAACTTATCTTTTTTGCCCACCCCCTTATGGCATATCCCTGACTCCAGGCTAATCTTGCACTGTGCATAAAGTCMGCACTGGCTAAGGGACTGGATCACTAGGCATGCTGAAAACTTATCTGGTAGCAGCTCTTCCCATCCACATTTTTCCCATGCTTTTGTTGATCAGCTCTATTCCATGACCTACATGAGATATAGGGAAGCCTCTTGGGACACTTTAGTTACTTGGGACTTCTTTAATTTATTTAAAGACCCTTCCTCTGCAGCTAGATGGAGACAGCTCATATACACTGAGGCTCTGCTCAGGCTGGGGCCCTCTGACATTTCCTCACCCAAAGTGTTACCAAAATCCTCCCCACATTCCCATTCGCTCCCCCTCGCTCCTCAGCAGCCCATGTCCTGGGAGCAGCCCAGCAGCAGTGCATGGCCACACATCCCACTGCTAAAGGAGCACAGGGCTTTGGGGGGGTTGTTACCCCACCGTGCATTTCCTCCCTCTGAAACAAGAGCATTCACATCACAGAAGCTACCCTAAGCTCAGGTGAAAGCAAAAGGCACTACTAAAATATCATTAAATGTGATAGAAGGTGCCAGGTCAAGTTGGCTATTGCAGATAAAGCTACTATCATCTACTGTTAGCRACTCGGACCAAACACCAAGTGGTTTCATTACACACCAAGTACCAAGTACTTTATAAATCACAATAACTCCTGACACGCAATAACATCCAGTCTTATTAATACAAACTGCAGGGAATTTTTTTTTAGGTCTGCTGGCAGTAAAACCACCCCTTCCATAAAACATTGGCATTCACACATGCCCTGCAGCTTCTCAGAGCACCTTTAAGCACTAAAAATGCTCATTACCTCATGCACTGAAAAACTAGAGCAGGATTATATCATTGCTCCAAAATACCTTCCCCCACCACTCTCCAAATATTAATAAAAGCAGGAAAGTGCCAGGCCTGCAGCTGGTGCCCAGCACGGGAAGCCTCCAAGCCCTCGCAGGTACCCGAATGAGAGCTGGGGGGACCCGGCCCAGCAGCACATTGCACCACGGTGCTGCTGCAGGCGCTTGTAKCCCCCAAACACCCCATCAGGGTTTGGGGATCCTGATTGATAGCAGCAAGGGAAGAGCATCCTTAAAGAAAGATCAACAACAAAGAGATGAAGGTCTCAGCTAAGCGAAACAGGAGCTCCGACCCAGCTCTCCAGCACACCAGAGATTTCACTTGCCAAAACAGATGCTCTTAAAGTCTTTCCTGAAGGAAATTTCTGTCTATTCCTCTTATTATCTCCTTCCTAAAAGCCTCACAGAACTCTCCCTCAAAAAACCCTGTCCTCTCCCTCATTCCCAATTAAATCCAGCCTGGCTGATGRTTCAGCACCCATCAGGTGCTGCTCTCGCAGCGTGCCAGGCCCAAGCAGCACCTGGCACAGGGAGCAGCTTTGAGTATTTAGGGCTGTGCGTGTGCATAATTAGGAATGCCCTAACAAAGCAGCTCTTTAAAAGTATAAATTGCAAATGACTTATTTTACAGGGGACACTGCCATCTTTCTGACATACTSTTAGACCCACTTTTGCCTTCCTGGYYGTGCTGCAACGTGGGGGATTCCAGTTCTCTCCATCCCGTGTGTGTGGCCACCAGCAACAGCTTCCAGCGCCGGCTGCTCTCTTTTGCCCTCCCCTTGGGTTTGCACCTTCAAAATTTACTCTTCCCTGGTTTTGTAGTTATATCACATAAAGTGGATGTAATGYATGCAACAGGGGACTCCCAAATTTCATTTTAATATCAGAATTGTCATGTTCAAACACGTCAGCAGATGCACAAACCCTGTTAGAAGCCTTTTCTGTAATTTTAAGGGTTTTGGGTTTTGTCAGTTTATTTTCTTGCTGTGGGAAATTACGCATGTTTCTTATCCACGCTCTTAAGTCTCTCGGAAAAAAAATAAATAAACATAGGATTTTAATTGGATAAAAGGAAAAGCATAAAACTTAATAGAGAAAATGAATCTAGAAGGGAAGAGAATTAATGCATGAAAGTCCTGTGGGTCTCCTAAAGCAAGCARATGTTTACCTGAGCAGAGTAGGTAGGTTCTGCAGGTACTTTAGCACAGTGACAGAAATTAGATTAGCACAATACACCCTTCTATAAACACTTGCTTCTCAAGCCATCCTCTGGGGCCACAAGGTCATGCCTTTAGTCAATTTYCTTTATCAGGAGGCATGTTTGTCATCAGATTGCTGTACTGCACACAGCTCATGCAGCTGTTACTTAATAAATAGGGTGTGGGAATAATTCACTTTAGGGCAGAATTGCCCAAACTATTCTCTTCTTCGAGCAGTAGATGTCACCATTGCCATTTTCCTAGCAGGAAAAATTGTGGAGAGACTTTGGAAGTGATTTCTACTGGAGGGGAAATCACTGGAGTTCACAGAGACRCAGAATTACAGGACTAGGTAAAAGCGCTTTACTTATCATGCACATTTCCATTTTCTTTTCTTCTTTTTTAAATGTTAATGTTACCTTGTGCCCTAAAACCAATAAAAAGGYGGTCCTAAGGCCTTTCCCATCCACTTGCTGCCACCTGCTCTGTGCCTATTCTCAAATCCCTGAAACACGGTRGATAAAACACTCCCCAACCCCACGTGGCCCCTTGAGCCCTGGTGGCCCCTGTGATGCTCCACAGCCYGGGACATACAGTGACACACGTGGGGCACGCAGGATGAAAACCACAGAAGGCTGGAATGTGGCACTGAYATCAGGCACAACTGTTCGCACTGACAGCAGCATCCCTCATTTCCACAGGCATTATCCCAGCCCCAGACGTCCTGGTGGGATATTTGTGCTGCCTCCTGCTCCCCCGGATCTCCATCTGAGCAGCACACAGTGAAGGGGTTGTAGCTGGTAAGTTTGCAGCCTGCAGGCAGGGCAGTGGCTGCTGACTCAGCAAAGCAGCAGCTGCAGTCCCATCCTGAGCAGGTGTTTTCACTTTGGAGGTGCAAACCCACAGAGCTTAAAGCTCCGGAGTCCAGAGCAGGYCTGGTTTGGGTCCCTTGGCATAGGGAAGCTGGGAGAGGAGGTAGATTGTAATCTTTGTTTAAGAGCCTGTTTTATTGTCTTTATAATTCACCCTTTTTGCTTTGCTGTTGGGGTAGAGCATTTTGGAATGAAACCTGGCTGTGTTCCTAAGGGTTTGGGGCACTTTAGGTGAGGAGTTCTTCAGCAATGTGTTTGTTTCGTCTGTAGTGACAGTGTTTGCCCAAATAGGGTTTTGAGCAAGTGTGCTAATAAATTTATTTAAATGGTGAGAAAAGGTTGTTTTGTTCTATTTGCATCTCTATTATAAGAGACTTGTGTTAGGTAGTTTTCTAAGAATGTATTAGCATAGTATGTGAAACAATTAACAAAACTGTTTTAAGCCCCTGTGTGTATGTGCAGGTTCTTCTGGAGGCCTGGGGCTGTTCACCCTTCTCCTGAACTTTGGGCCTCCTGCTGTGAACTGGATGCAAAGTCTGATTTGCCTCTGCTATAAATGGCTGGAAAAAAAATGCTGAGGTGCTAATGAAAATGCTAGTGCAGGACACCTGGCATCAGCTTTGGTTCCTTGCAGGTTCTTTGACTGGTTTGAATCTTTTGCAAAGTGACTGAAGATCCATCTTTGTGAATTGTTTTCTAGCCTGCACATGTGTTTAATTAGTCTCTGGTCTGCATAAGGAACTGCAAGGATAAAGATAATTACATATGCAGGCTTCATGGTGGCTTGCATGCTTGCACTGTGCCATTTCTGCTGCAGCGTTCAATTAAAAGTTGTGCACTTTTTGAGGCTATCCAAGTAGGCAGCTATTGAGTCTCCATTCTGCAAAAGAAGCCCTGCTTATAGTTTGCAAATTTGTAAAGTTGCTAGCTGGGAGAGAACCTGCGGAACACAAATTCCACAGGAAAATCTCATGGGAAACTTAAGCTGTGCAGCACAAAATGACCTGGTGCTTCAGCCATGCATGTCTGAGAGTCTGGAAGGCCCTCTTGTAGAATGAGGGGTGAATCTGCACAGAGTGTCTGAGAGCAGCTCAGGCAGGAGGGAATGCTGTGTGCCCAGAGCACAGCCTAACTACGGGGTTAAACTGTGGACACCTCTTACCTCCTTTGGAGAAAAGAAAATTTTGGGGGGAATCCTTTGGGAATAGACTGTGTTGTAAATATATTTTTAAAAATCGAGCAAATATCAGTGGAATTGAAATGTAACTTTTACATTGTAAGAGCAAGTCCACTCATCTGCTCCATCTCTCCAAGTACTTCTTGGCCATGTCTGTGGATGATGTTTATGTTGTTACAGGAAGAGGGCTGATGTGATCYGAGAAAAGGCAGGAAGAGCAGCCAGGAATGTTCGATTTCTGCTTTTAATGTGCTGTATTAGTGAGGCTTGGGCCATTGAAACTTGCTCTATTTTGTCAGGAGGGAAAAGWTTCTGTGGGAGCCTGATCCAAGGGCTGTTTGTGCCTGCAGGATTGATTTGAACACATTTAGGATTTTCCCACCCATGAACAGTCAAGATAGGACTTGAGGAATTGATGTAGCTGGAATATGAATTCCTTGTGCACGAGTGAGGATCTCTACAGGACAATGAGGGAGTAGAGAGGATGGTTTGGTAAATACCTCCATTAAGGGCTTTTGTTTTCACCAAGACTCTTATAGAACTACAGAAAAGGCAAGGGATCTCTGTGAGTAAACCCAAGWGTTTTCATAGAGGCTCCCAGCACTGGTGATGCCAGGTAGCTTAGGGAAAAATGGGTCAAATGATCCATTTAAGAAGATTTCTGGGGGTGTGGAGATGCTCTTGTGTTGCTCTTTAATGCATTTCCCACTGCGTGTGGGCTCTCCACACCTGGGTATGAGCTTGGATGTGGCAAGGAGACTAACCTGGTCCCACCTTGGCTTAGTCTCTGCTCCTGGGTACCTTTTGCGAGGGATTATGGCATGTGGGAGTTATGGCAAAGCTGAGGTCTGGGCTTGCAAATGAGCAAGAAAAACTGCTTACCCTTGGTGATTGTGGCTGACTTGATAAGATTCCTTCTGCAAAACCTGGACCCAGGGCTGGTTTCAAGCTTTCAGTGCTTCTCAGATGGAATTTTTCTGATACAAATTTTGGGTTTATGCGTATTTGTTTTGCTGTCATATCCTGACAGGGAACCCAATTTTATTGCCATTTTTCTTAATTAGGCTTCTTGTTAATAGTAGTGTTAATGAAAAGATAAATAAGATAGTGTTCTGTGTCATGATGAAACACAGTCAGTGACTTGATAGGGCTTGACAGTCATATTTTTCCTATGCAGAAAGCACTTTCTTCTTTTACATCTTGAGAGATGACAACTTTTTTATTAGACTAACTGATATGGTTAAAGGATGATCAGTTTATGGTCATGGGTCCTACTTCAGGTTTAAGATTTGGGCAGCCAAGGAGTAGCTACTTGGTGCAAACTATGTTTTGGGTATTACCAAGGACCATCACATCTACACATCTTACTGAACATTTTAAACAAGAAAAAGAGGAAGAGATTGGGTGTTTATGCTTTTTCATCATACAGAACCACTATTTAAAAAAAAAAAAAATTTTGTATGATCTAATAGCCAAAATTTGAGTGTTTTCATTTTCACAAATTAAAGTAACCCTGGGGATATTAAACAGATGTGAGAAGTAGATTTTCTGCATTGTCTTAATATATTTATAATATGGAGCTTCATGCGCAGATTAGGAGAGAACAGACTTAGCCATGTGTTTATGTAGTATGGCAAATCTCATTAAAACAGGGAAATGAGGAAAACATTGTTGACATGGAGTTTACCTTACTTAGCCTCAGCTGTGCTAGACAATATCATCATGTCGCTATTGCTATTTTTATAAATTCTGTGCAAATCGATGTGTCTTGTGGCTGTGAAAAAGAAAATAACAAGTAGCTCTGAAAAGCTGGTAATTTAGCTAGTGCTGAGAACCTGAGAACAGCCCACATCACGCATTGGGGTTATTAGATCCAGTTCAGCTCTGTCTTAAGTTGGTAGGAAAGCCTCTTTTCATTTCCCTGGCAGCAGCTTGGGCCAACATGCTGCTTTTTTGCTTTTAGCAATAAGTCGCGGGGTGATGTCTGCGAGTGTGACACACAGCATGATTTTTAGATTGTTAATTCTGTAGTCAATGTGTCTCACTGGGTTCAGTGGGTGCTTGTTAGACACAGAGCCTGGGGTTGGGAAAATGGGTGATTTCTTTAGGAATTACTCACTGGGGAATCTCCTGATAGTAAAGGAGATGAATGCGTGTGACATGAGGCCTGGCTATGCTGCAGTGTGAGTATCTGGTGGCTCCCAAGCATGGGCCAGGGATGACTGTGTGCTTGGCAAGGTGTGAGCCTGGCAGCGGAGCACCAAGTGAAGGTTCCCTACTTCAAGGAGCTATTTTGCTGCTGTGACCTCAGAGGTTCCTGTGCAAGCGCTCCTGGGAAGGCCCCGGGCAGGTTTGGGCTTTGTGTCCTGCAGAGAGGACCCTCCCGAGTGGTCCCATGGCTTTTCCCTCTCTTGAGGAGGCTTGGGACGGAGCTGGGAAGGGAAAAGGGGTGCTGGCTTTTTGGAGGCTGGAGCTGCCCTGGTGTGCTCAACTCCCATCTCCCAGGGGGCTTTTGCTCCTTGAGGAGATGCAGTGCCATTAGCAAGTTCCCTCCTGTGGATTTCCTGGAGCAAACCTGGCAATCGCATCACAGATACCTGTGCATGCAGAACAGTGCCATCTTCTCCATGAAAATTTTTCTGGCAGATCAAGCCATCGGTTTATGAGGAGAAACACCTTGGGCTGAATTATCTAGGGCTGCACAGTGAGATCTGGAGCGCGCGCTGTGATAGTTCAAAGAATGAGCACAGGGTCGAGACCACCTCAGCAGCAGCAGTAAGTGCTGCCTGTGGGAGCTAGAAGGGAAAAAGCTATAGGGAAGAAACAAGCTGGAGATCTGACCCCTGCATTTGCTGTCTTGGGCTGGCGTTAATAGCACTTGGTGGGGAGAGCCAAAATCTGCTGACCCTGAAGGTCTTTGCAGATGGAGGTTCCTTCATTTCTTCTTGTGCACATTGCCTCTTACCTACAGGTAGGCTGGTGAACAAATTGCCTTTTCCAGTCATTTACCAAAACAGGAAACAGCATCTTGGCTTTCCAGAACTGGAGACTCCTTCGGATGTGGTTAACTCCCCTCAGAAATGAATTTTTCTTTCTTCCCCCTCAGTATTTATTTAAAATCTCTAATGCATACAACATCATCTGCTTGTGACTTTTACTGATTGCAGCTAAATGTTAGCTGATGAATGCTGAGTTTCTTTAACCTTTCTCATTTTATGATTGTTTCCATATGCTGTTTCAATTAAATATTTGCTTAGCTTCTATGATGCAAATTTTAGGCTAGTAGTCTGAAAAGTTTATTTGGAATTTGTTTATGCTTAATATTTCTGGCTTCATAAGCCACTTACAGCAACATAATTAAATACCAGTTTGGTTAGGTAAATAAAAGCATTTTTTGGGGTAGCTGAATAGTGTTAGATTGGTACTAAAGGGTAATGATTGCTCTACAAGAAATAATAAACATATAATGAGGTTCCTGGCCAGTATGAGTGGCTTAGTGACCCATGTTTAGTTGATGGTCAGCTAGGAAATAAAAGTTAATTAATGGACTTGATTTTTTTAGTCAACCTGGCTTTGAATCAAACCTCTACTCAGAGGGAATGGAAATGGGGGTTTACATTCTCCTGAGTGAAAACCTAACGTGAGCAAAATGATCAGAGATTCAGGCAGCAGATATATCCTGCCCTTTGTGGCAGGTTTCCCTTTGCTGACAATGCCATAAGTGTGAGGACAAAAAAAAAAAGATGATAACAATTTGTTTAATCCTGTTTCCTGTATTGGCATAGGTGTAATTCTAAAATTAATTTGAATTCTAAAATCAGAATGAGCTGCCATTGGAGAAGGGACTACACTCAGCAAACAGGGGGTGCATGAATTAAGTTAGGTGTAATTTCTGTCTCATCAGTGTCTGCTAATACCAATGAACTAATGGCTTGGCACTCAGTTATGGCTGTGATATAAACAGGGAAGTAAAAGCAAAGCACTCTGAAAATATATATTTTTTTAAGACTTTGGTGACATTTCAATATTTAAACAGAATATATTGCAAAACCACAAAGCAGCACTTTGACATTTAAGTATATTGTGTCAATATTGTACTCTGGCTCTCCTCAGAGGGGTGAAAATGAAAACCATGTAATGCGTCACCCACTTTGCAAGATGTAACAGATTCACCACCAATATTGGATATGTGACTTAAAATCACCTTCCTTTATGTGAAATGTTGGATTCTCAGAGTTGTTGCAAGAAGTTCCACATCTGCTAGTAAAAAGGAAACCAAAAAGGCATTGTGAAGAGATATTGCCTTGGTTTATACCTATATACAGAAGCCCGTGTACACTGATGCCCCTCTCACTTGAGATGTTGCAATGGATTTTGAGGATTGGATGTACAATTCAACGCAATTCAAGCAGGTAAAGCAGGGGAGCAGGAAACCAGCTAAAATTTTTCCCGTTCATTACATGGCTTGGGCTGCCAAGAGGGAGATATCACCTGGGTATCAGATGGTATCATGGTAAGATGAGTATCATGAAATCATTGTTCGTTTTTCTCCTAGCTTTCTGTTGTGTGCCCTTTACATTTATTGATAAGCACAATTTAGGGCAGCATACCATTTTGGTGTATCTCTGAGATGTCTTTTGTTTTGACAACTGTCACACTGTTTAAAAACACTTATTTAACTTGTAGTAATGTAGCTTTGTAGGCAACTAACTGAATTTGAAAGTCATATTAATTAAACTTAATTTCAGAGAGAAGAAAATATGAAATGTCTCTAATTATAAGGAAAAGATGATCTTTAATTCCTGTAAGCTGCATACAACTGTGTTCATAAAACTCAAGCTTAGAGCGAACATGGGTCAGTTGCACTTCCAAAATGACTATATGTCAAATCTTCTCTCTTAGCACAATTTATTCTTGTCTGTGATGCAGAAACACTCCTGATCTAGTATATGGAGAGCCAAAATGTACCATCTGTCCAGTTCTCCTGGGAATTTTCAAAGGCAACAACAGCAGAAGATGTGGAGGCTGCACTTCTCAAACAGCAGCATCAGCATGGGTAGACTAACTCTTTTATTATACATTATAGAGTAATGACCAAGCTATGTATGTTATAATCCCAGTGTCTGCAGTGGAAAACAGTCCTGTGTCCTCTACAGACCGAACTGTGGTCACATTGCACCTATGTCACTCTTATTGATGGTCTTTGCTCCTGCCCTAATTGTGTGTAAAGGAATATGGAGTTAAATCACTTCAGACATCTGCTTGCAGAACAGTAGCTTAGATGTTGTTCTGTGTGAAGGAGCTTTGCATAGGAAACCAAAGTCAGGCTAAATTTTAAAAATTCATCACAGAAAAATGGCTCTTGGATTACAGGCTGAATAGTATGCCTAGTATTCCAGGCAGTGCTAGTTATGCTTTTAGCAAACTGCCTGTCCAAAAGAATGAAAAACAGATGATGCGCTGATACATGTGGAAATTGACTTTTTTCCATAATATACAGTATTTCAACTCAGATGCTGCTTTTCAGCTACTTGCTGTATCCTAGATCTAAGCTGTAGAAATATCTGGAGATGTAATGAGACTTACACATAGAATGATCTTCTGCAGAGTAAAGTAGAAACAAAATGCTTTTGTATTTAATATTTGAGCTCAAGTCCCTGAGTATCAAACCTTGGGCACTTTAGCATTGCTATTTCTTGTGTCCCTTGTGTCCCTTCTTTCCTTCTGGATTAGTTTTCAGCTGTGTCATCTTATCAGAGGTGATATGAGCACCAGCACAGGGGTGAGGAGAGAGGCAGGAATGCACAGCAGGGTTGAAAATTTGCTTTGATTTGAGCTGTCATGGAATTGCATTCATTCAAAATCCTACTCTGTTTTCTAAGTGACTTATTACTCTTAAAACTCAAAGTTAAAAGGGACCCTAGGTTCTTTGCAGATTTGAAGATGTGACAGTGCAGGTTCCATGTTAGTTGCATTTCATACCATTGCTACATTTTGAAAATACATTTCAGTTAAGTCTTTTCCAACCATAGCGATTGTTTTTCTTTGATTTTCTGTGTGTTTTACTAATGAATTACTTTTAATTTTGATTTTTTTAATTGAAACTACCTTTGGCATACACCATTACTGCTGCTCTGAAAGAGTGGACATATTGCTGTAGTTTGGCAAAATCTTGATACTGTTCGAGAACAACCATGCTGCATACAGTATTCTCATCCCTGAGAAATTTGTGTTGTCACCCTTTTAGGAACTTTTAGGAGCTTCATAAAATTAATAAATGCAAAATATCAAGTGTTATGAGTTCC
This sequence comes from Eudromia elegans, assembly GCA_003342815.1. Lineage (NCBI taxonomy): Eukaryota > Metazoa > Chordata > Aves > Tinamiformes > Tinamidae > Eudromia > Eudromia elegans. The sequence continues at coordinate 1,756,824 of PTEX01000086.1, read as the reverse complement.
CATTGCAGTTAATCTGTTCCTTGTTGATGGTGTGTTCTCAGGTTGTTCTTTGCAATCTGGAATATAATTTCCTGTTCCATAATACTGTGCATACAGTGCTGTCACCTAAAGAAATGTCCTCTAAGCTCTTTTGGTCTCATACTCTCATGGAGGCAAGTGTCTTTGCTGTGATTCTTAGGATAACTGTCAGCCAAATTCTGCATGTTCCTCTGTTGTACAATCACATGCCAGATGATAATATGGAGAGAAGATGTTTAATGTCAGTTGCCTAACTGGAAGCCAGATGGCTCAACAGAAGTTGTAGCAAGATGTTTGCCAGCTCATTCCAGCTTCCTGGTGTTGGCCCAGGTCCTGCCATGATCAGGGGGACTATGGCCCTGTCCCTGTGAAGGCCACACTCTGAACTCCTGCAAAAAGCTAAGTTGATATTCCCTAAGTTGCCTATAACCCAAAATGCCCTGAAGAGTGGTCAAAAATGTGTGTGTATAAGTCAATGGACTAAGTAATTCTTTATTGGCTGCTTGTCTGGTGGGATGGAGCCCATAAATTGGGATCTGTTTGGATGCTTTCCTGCAGGGGAGTGAAAGTTGCTGAAGGTAGCTTGGATGTTTAGGCTTTGGAATGGCAATTGTCAGAAACGTCATCAATGTGATTGCTGAATGCAGTAAGGAGGAGATAATTCTCTCTGTGAGAGCAGGGTCTCTCATTCCTTTAGTGAGTGGAACAAAGTCCAACAGTATTTGGCCCTTAAGGCTTGGGAGCAAATGCAATGTGCTGGGAGTGATTCAGTCTACCCATTTTTTCATAAGTGGTCTTTAAAAGCAATATGATTTGTTTATATTGTTTTATATAATTTGTATGGTTGACATAGTGTGGAGGTGTATGGGTTAGTCTTTGCTCTGTGCCAAGCAAGCAGTCTGTCTAATGAAATGCTGAAGCTACTGCAGACTCTGCTTCTGTTTCCCATGAGAAGCTAAGGGATGCAGTAACAGCATTGGTGATTGCTCTTGGGGGAAAGGATAATCACTTAAACTCAGGATTGTGGTGTGATACGGCAGGCAGAAGGGTGTGTTTGTAAAACACTATGGTAATAACCAAATCTCATGCGTTTATGGCAGGTGGTTCTCCACTAGGTGGAGAGAAAAACAGGTTGGCTTGTGATGTGTTTTGAAGGGAAAACACTGTACTGTCATGTCATTTATATAGCCATGGTGGGACAACACACTTGGGATTATAAATTGGCTGTTAAAGCCTCTGCTGTTTAAGTAAAAGCTTGCAGCTTTGGAAAATACAATTGGTGACAACCTGATTCTTTAAAAACAGATAAAATCCACCAGCCCTCTAGGATATTTGCAAGTCTCCCCGTTATAGAACTGCTTAACTTCTCATTTTACTTTTTTCCCATACTTTCTAAGGTTAGAAGGCACTATTGCGCAGACTATCTGGCCTTTCTTGAAAAGGTATGACGGAATATCTCTGAATCAACTGGAATCTGAATGCAAAAGATGGCTTTTATGAAGAACTCTATCATCGCTTAAAGAAAAACTTCAGTAATACTAGGAAGACAGTCTAAAAGTTGCTTTTTCTCACATTAACTTTGKTTTTAGACATGATTTATTTTGTTTCTACTCTGTCTGAATGTTTGCACCTCTCCCTGGACTTTCTTATCAAATTTGTTACCTGTGTGCTTTGATCAAGCAGTGCAGTTGGTTCCTCGATAAACCCACAGCGCTGAGATCCTTTCTCCATTTGTGTTCCCAAATCCTTTCTCAGGGCACTGGGCTGGACTTCTCCAAGCTTAAGTGGTCTCGAATGGTGGATACCAGGTGTTTTCTTAGGCAAGGGAGGAAATTTTAGGAAAATTGAAGGGAGAATCTGGGACTGCAGGGGCTGATGAAGCTCCCGCAGCAGTGGCAGAGCAAGTGTCCTGCTCTGTACTTCTTTCAGGTCTTTGAAGGCCAACAGCAAATCTGTTAGAAACGCTAACTTAGTGTGTAAATTAGCTGTGCTTTCCTGTGTAATATGAGTGCAGCCACATGCGCTCCATGATTAAGTGTGGAATGAGGAGATTTCCTAAGGCTTGGGCCTGAATTTGAAGCTGTCCCAACAGCCTTACTACTTCTAATCCTGCAGTTTGGGATACACTGAGTCACAGGACTTGTGCTTGATGTATTGCTATTTCATACTTTCTAAAGTTTGTTTTTTATACTGTAAATATGGATTTTTTTAACCGTGTGAGTAAAAGCAGTACTTCACCCTCAAACCCCCCGAGAGGTGAAATCTCACAGTCCCAAATGGACAGTAAAGCGGTCTCCTTTTCCACTGCCTGGGAAACCTCTGCCCCGTGCTTGTAATTAATCTAGAATTAACTGCGGGTTGTTAATTAGAGCGGCCGGCCAGTGCCCCCTGCCTCACCCCACCACGTGACCGAGGCGACGGCCGTTGCCGCGCGCGGGAGTTGCTATGGCGACGGCGCGCGACTTCTCGCGAGAGTCGCCGTCCGCTCCTAGCAACGGCCGACGCGAGGGCGGGTAACGAGCGGCCATGGAGGCGGCGGCGGCGGCCGGCACCGAGGCGTCCTTCTGCCTGCAGAGTATCCTCCTCTTCCTCGTCTCCCTCCTTCCCATCTCTTCCTTATCCTTATCCTCATGAGGCTGAGCTTGGTCCTGGTGGCTTCAGCTGCCGCCGCTGCCCCCCCCCCCCCCCCGGGTCTCGTCAGTGCTGCGCTCTTGTCCTTGTCGCTGTCCTGTTCCTCCCCTTGGGTATTAGTGTGTGGTGGTGGTGATGGGCACCTCAGGCGGGACACCGTGAGGCAATTGAATCCTTCTCTGTGAGGAAGGAAGGTCTCGATGAGAGCTCAAGTTTGGAAAACCCCTTGCTGCCTCTGTTTCGGTGAAATGAATGTTTAATAAGGAATGAGAAAGCATGGCCTTGAGGATAGCCAGGTTATGAAGCTCATAGTACAACAGTGTAGAAATCTTATTCACTGTGGCTTTATGGAAGCAGCTTTAATTCTTTTGAGAACTGAGTTAAATTGTGTGTGCTTTTTTAAACATAGTTTACCATGGGGGTGAGAAGCCCCAATTTCTTTGTGTAATCTCTAAGTTGATCTGACTCGGTTGTCTTTGATAGCTGTCCTTAGCTTTGATTTGGCAAATCAAGCAAATCTTGCCATCTTTGGAGAGGCTAAATTGGAGTGAATTAAGCACAAGTCAGGCTGCCCCATCTGAATTTTCCTCTCACTTGAGTTGAAGCATAACCAGTGAAAAGCAAATATAAGAAGTTGAAAGTTGCCTTAATGCTTCAGTTTGCCTTGAAACCGCACAGCTGTGCTCATGCTGTGCAGTCTCCTGAAAGCACCAAAGCAGGAAGTGCATTAAAAAACAGTGCTTTCTGCAGGACTGCAGTATTTAAACTAAATTCCTCTGCAGCTGGATATGATTTTTAAAATCAGATTTCTGAGGTTAGATTTAATCTTTATGCGTAGTGTTTTGAATGAGACATTAGTTTAGACCCTAGTGGATCACAAGGGCAGTTAAGTCAGTAGAAATTTCAGGAAAAACAATGCCCAAAAGCACCTTACTCATCCAGGATGCACTGCAGGCAGAAGTGTATTTTTTGTCTGAGTTGAAAAATTTAATAAATGTGATAAAGAATTGTAGGGTGGAAAAATAAGTGATTTGTAGTCCATTTGTAGTAAAAGTTAGCTTTGATGTATGGGGGAGAGATCAGTAAACCTGGGGTGAAAAATTGCTGAATACAGGATTTTATTTAAATAAAGGATGTTCTGTATTTAAAGTAATTAAGTTGTTAAGTATAGCACTGTACTGTAACAAAGAAGCTTAGGTGTAAATAGTTACTTGGATCACACCTGCAATTGCCATAAGGATAGAGAGATTGTTCCCTTACTCCAGAGGGAACCCCTCTGTTTGCACAAGGCCAATGTCACCTGCATAGTCAGACAATGCTAGGGTGTCTTAATCCACATAGAAAAAGGGGTCTTTGAACATTAGCCTGACCAGTTAACATGATTTTTACTGTATGTTTTCTAGCTTTACTTCTCTACTTTTCCCTCTTCTTTTTAGAACAGTAAAGGAAACCTGTTCTTGGCCTTTGCTCAGCTTTTATGTCACCAGCAGTTTAGATGAACCTTCCCTTCTCCCAGCTGACAAAAGGAAATAGCTTTTTGTTGGAATGTGTGAGACTGATGTGAGGGCCCTGATGCACCTATGGCACTGGGATCAAGCAGTTGATCCAAATCTAGTCTGATGCCAGTGCAGGTTGTTAACTAGTTGGATGGATCATCTCTTAGTCACATCTAAATATGAGTTATTCTCATCTCTGTTCTTTTTGCTCACCTTGATGGACCTACTTGTGCCCATGGCGTACTATGCTGGAAAGCTGTATGTTCACTAAGCTGCCTGGTTTCTCTGCTGTGCTGCTCAAGTCAGAAAAGTTAATTGAGAATTATCCTGATGCAGTAAAATCTAATGTTTAAGTTTCCTTTCTTTATTCCGTATGGGGGAGGAAGGTAAGAAATTACTTTTGTGGATATAAATTTGATCATAGTTTAGACTGAAACTTTCCAGAGTCAGCCAAGTTAGAAATTGAAGCTTTTACAAAGGGAGATATTTGAGATGAACAGAGCTTGTGACTTTAAAGTTGTCTTCTGTGTTTGTGATTGTGATGCAGTAGTTAGTAATTTGTAGTTTGTAATGACTGTAAAAGAGTATCTAAAAAGTATCTAAATACTCCAAAATTTTCATGTATTTTACAGTCATTACAAATCTTCAGTTTGTGAATATAACTTTATTAAATGTGTGGTGTAATCACGTTCTTGGAGGTACACAGATGTGCTTGGACTGAAAATGATGCCTTTACCCACCTGCAACTTCCCTATTGTTTTTGGTTTACAAGAGAAAATGATCTCTCTCCAGCTTTTATCTCAAACCTGACATGTCTGAAAAGAAAGCTGTGGTTATACTTTTCAGGATATGATCTTGAGATGTTAGCTTTTGAAGAGTTGTAATTTAACAGATAGTTTTCTTGATGCAATGTTGATGCATGATCCCTTTTTGTGGAGGAAGCATACAGATGGAAGAAGTTTGATGTAGAGCTGCAAAATTGTGCATCTCTATTTTGCTTTGTTTCCATTCCTCTTATATATGAATTGGTAGTTTAAAATTAATATTTGAAGTAATGAATTGCAACTTTTCTGTAGAAATGGATTTTCCAGTTTACTGCCAGAAGTTGATTGCCAGTTTATAGGGTTGTCTGTAGGCTATGTGATTTCCCAGGGAAGCAGTCAACAGTGCATCTTATAAAAACAATTTTATTGTACTTTAAAGGGCTCAGGAATGTCCTTTAGGGATAAGAAATAATTATTTTTGTTTTTATTCTTTTTAGAGGAACTGCATATAAAGGTCAATGACTTTTTAACATTTTAGAAATTTTTTATTGTAGATGTTTTAATTATTGCTTCACAGCACTATCATCTTCTGGAAATGATGTTTAAGTATTCAGCCTCCAGTGTTTCATCTGGGATGCTTGTTGAATTTGGTCCCAGTTGCCTCTCTGAGGGCACAAAGCTGTCTATACTTAAAGGTTTAAGGACTGTGGAAGTCCCAGTGCAGTGAAGTTCCTGGAAAACTCCTGGAGTGTGGGCACAACTTAGCTGACTGTTTAGTTCAGAAGAGTGCTCAAACTTCTAACTTTGACTGTTTACTTATGTGTATTTTAATGGTATTTAAATCTGCCAGGGAAAGCTTGAATCTAAATTCTACCTTTAGATGCACAGACCAGCTTTCATGGGAGTAGTCCGTGTTCATTTAAAGGCCTGAGGGAAGTCTTGAAAATGTGAAATCTGACTTCATAAAGAAGGAGAGAGAAAATGATTGCTACTGACTTGAGGATAGCTGGTTTATAATATATTTTTTAAGCTGAAATACATCAAATGCGTCAGCTGTTTCAGACTTAACCAAATCTGCAGAAGTTACTATAACAGATGACTCTGAAGACGATTGTCAGTATGAAGAGGTAATTTTCTCAAGTGATGATCTGAAGTGATGTCTGTTATGTTCATATTTCATTCTTCTCTTACACTGAATCTGTCTGAGAAACATGCTAGCAGGAATGACCTAATTTTCTTCAGTAAAATGTAATATGCTCTGAATATTTTTAAGAAGTTTAGTGTCAGTTGATTTTTTTCCTTATTTTTATTTGAAGATGGAGTGCTTATTAAAGATAAAATATTTCCAGTTAGGTGTTTCAGAATATCTGTGACTTTTAATAAAGTATGATGAAATATAAATGAGACTGTTCTCAGCTGTTGTGTTAAAGGTTGAAACAGCTATTTTCTGAAAGAGAATTTGTTAAGTATATTGATATGATGACCTGTATTTTTATCTTTCCTTTTAGGTTCCAGCAGATGATGAATTCAGTATTCAGGAAGGTGATGAGGATCTGCCCAAGGCTCTGCAGACTATTGAAGAGCAAGCTGAAGATGCCCAAATTTTAGTAAGAACTCTAAAGTTTAAGACTTAAGTCTTCAAGTAAATTGTTTTTATTGACTTGAAACTTATACATCATTGTTTACTTGGGAAAGGTTTTATTTCTGATTTTCAGATCTTWAGGAGTGTAAAAGTGGCAAAAATGTGTATTTCCTATTCACCCTCTTCTACCTTTGATACGACTTTTTTCGTTTATTGTGTTCCATGCACAAACCAGTATTTCAAATGTATAATTATACAGATATACTATTTAAAAATGTCTTTGAATATATGCATATTTTAGGGTTTGTCTCTTTAAGGGAATGGATAGAATGATAGTGCGGTTCCCCGGCTYGGCAAAATAACTGTATCTGCTAAAGACTTGCAGAAGCTTGTATTTGAATACTTTACTGAAAAAGATTATTTAGATGAAAATGAATAATGGACTATTATTTTGTTTAACTGTTAAAACTTAGTAATCATTTTACTCTTAGCACTAGTTTTTGGTACTGCTCATTTACAGTTTGATTTCTAAACAGTCATTTAGTAGTTTTGAATCCATTGCAGAATGGATTTGTTTTACTGTATTTTCTAAAATATGATTTACCTCATTTTATTAGCTTAAAGAATCTAATGGAAAAGTGCTTCTCCCTGCAATCCTTCTTATACCACTCTTACAGACTCATCAGTAAGCCATTTTTGTAGTCTGTTTTGTTTTGCAAAAGCAAATGATAGCTAGATATGTGAATATTTTTTAATTTCAGAATGGAGAGAAAATATGCATTTTTTCTATATCAATGCATAGCAACAGATCAGTATTTTATTTAAAGCTCTGAAAACTAATAAAACCTCTTTATGTTTTAAACAAAATCTTTATGAAAATTAATGGCAAGCTTTTAATAAGTTCTAAAAAATGAATATGCTTAATGTTTCCCCTATTACATTTCCCCTATAACATTTGCAAATTAGTATCAAAATAAAAAGTCAAACAAGAGGGAAAATATTATTACTATACATTTTTTGATGGTAGTATAACTGGCTAATGCTTTAAGTGTTCTATAATACTTGGTGATATGAAGAAATATGCTAGAATATATCTCGTTTTATCAAAATGAGGGAAGTTCTGCCTGCCTTAAAGATGTGTGGATAAACTAAAATTCACTTTTTGTGCTGATGCAGATAACAGTCTTTGATTCTTGACTCATTATTTGGAGGCTTCCATTTTTTCCTAATTCCAACATTTAAATTGTATTTTTAACATTAGACACATGAGAGAGAAAATGATGTAATATATGTGATAGTAACTTCATATCTTTTGTTACAATTCACTGGTTTTGTAAGGCTTAATGACTAGATTTTTTTGGTGCTGCATTACTGCAAAAAGTGCTGGAGCAAATACATTCTGTGACTCAGAAGTACTGTTTCCATGGATTAATACCATGATGTTGGGCTGAAACACAGAAGAGGGTGTGTTGTCTTTGAGTACTAAATGGCAGCCTTGAGGTTGGTTAAATTCTTAAATTAGGTTATAATTATATCATGGAATAGCTGTGCTGTTGAACAGCTGCATAAAATTTGAAGTTATTGTGTCTATTTGATCATATAGAATTAGGTAAACAAATTACTACTGAAGATTGCATTTCAATAGTAGATTCAAATACGTTATTAAGAAATGGAATTACGTAAGGAAGGAAACTTGGATGCAGAGATCAAATAAGCATCCAGAAATATTGTTATCAATTTACCAAATGCATATACTAATTTAAAAACTGTGTGTACTTGTAACCATAGTTTCTTTATTCTCTCTAAAAATGGAGAGATGGTGCTATTCATTGTGGAATAATAAAGTAAGTGTATAGCTACATTCCTGAAGGGGAATTTGAGGCTTATTTTCTSTCCTTCTGGATCTCTACCTGGGTGTGGTGAAACTTGTGGCCTTTAAGGAATTTGAAAAGGCTCCCTTAACTGAAGATTAGCAGTTACAGTGCAGTGGTTTTGGATCACAACAGGGAAATGGGCGTGGTGGAGCTATGATTTCTAAGCATCCATGACTTCTATCATTAATAATATTTTAGATCACTATAGTCATATAAATTATTTTTAAATATAAACCACAGGATACTTCCTAGGTGAAAAAAAATCTTGAGCTGACAGGGACMCCAAGAAAAGACATATATTGTTCTTTGACATTAATATTATGTSCTAGATTTTTGCTTTCTGTGCTAGAACCGATGAAGTATCTTCACCAGTGCTGTTCAAATTGTGTACAAAACTGCACATTAAGATAAGAGTCATTTAACAAAAGTTTTTTCTATTTGATTGATTTCAGTGGTAGATAGCTAAGATACTATCCATGTGCTTCAAAGCCTCATACTAATTATGTTACTGATGTATATTTGAGTCATTTATCTKGGTGGAAGGCAAGCAAGCCATTGGTGAGCTAACATGTCACTGATCATAAGGTCAGATCTGAACTGTCTGAGGGAGAGGGGGAAAATGTACTGTGAAGATTGGACTGCTTCTCAGGGGAAATTAATGGATTCTATCATGAGACTTAAGAGTTGCCCAAGCATTTCTTCCCCGATGTTGCAAGCAGGTTGCATGTATTTTTGCACTATTAATTTTATATTGGCTAAATTAATATTTTGCTTGCCAGTAAAGGGTTTAATGGTGTACTGTAGCCCATGTCCAGAAATTTTGACTTTTTAAATTAGTGTCTTCACATAGATTTTGGCTGAAAATCTGGCATTTTCAGCAGTAGTCCTATTTTCTTCTCCATCTGTTCATTTTGTATTTATATTCTGTTGTAATAGAAGAAGCAAGCAGAGTAAAGGTGAGGACTTTTGGGGGGCTGTTCTTAGGTGGATTTTCACACAAGATTTGGGGAGTACTCTCCAGCTAGCTCTTTTTATATTCACAACTTATGGAAAAACAAAAGAAATGGACTGAATTACTTTATTCAGTAGATAAAGCTATTATATTTCCTTCCAGGACTTTTATTTTCTTAATATCTCAAATGATAGTCTGAAGTTGAACTACCTGTCATTATTAGCCTTTCTACTTTATGTTGATTTGATTTATGGGTGACCATGATGATTTAGAAAAAGAAAGAAACTTTGAAACTGCTGTTATTCTGGATTCTTGCTTTTTAAAATTCTTTTTAGAGACTGTGCAGTTTTGTTTTCCAGGAAGTTAATATTTTGTTGGGCCTTTAATCTTTGTCCATTGGACCATTTTTTTTGAAATATGGTGACAGTGCTTTGGCTTAAAGTCTTAGTGATCATTTTATTGAGCATATTTGCAATTATTACAAATCTTATGAAGATTTTGCATAAAGTATTTAGCAAAGGCATAYTTTACAAAGCATGTTAAATTTACTAACTTTGACTAAATGTTAAGAATACTTAGTTTTTTTTTAATGTAGTTGTTATAGGGTGTTTGATGACATGTTTATGGATAAACTTTCATAATTTCTACTTAWTACATGAGAAGATGTTATTCCATTAGATGGGTAGTCACCTCAGTCTTAGTAAGATTGAGTTAGTGTGGTTGGCCCAGAWTATTTCAAGAAGGCTGCAGCAGAGCTAGGAATTTAATTCAGGTTTCCTGAAACCCAGTTCCACTTATGTGCCCATGAGATTGCACTCATTTTCCCTTCTACTCTTCCTTGTTCAAATTTCACTTCTCAAATGGACGACTTGTGCTAGGGTCTAGCTAATACATTCTCATTTTGTAKGAATCAAATCATTTCTTGTATTTGATTTTTTCAAGGCAATCAAGTTGTGTCACTTTTGAAGACTGGCTTTATGGATGTTGTTGGGAAACTACAGCAGGAATATTAGGCATGTACCTCAAAGGCAGAAAAGAGGTGCAGAAGGAAGTGTGTGCAGATGCACTGTATATGGTTCCTCTATTGCTGCAGTTAGAAAATAGACCTGTCTAATGTACAGTGTCTACAGTGATAGAAATATGCTAAGTACTGCATTGGACTTGCCATATTATTTGTAAAAGTGCTACTGGACTTGGTCCTTCATGTTTAATTACTTCTGACTATGTTAAACAGGTTGTTTGGATTAATATTGTTTCATGTAYTATATAAAGTGACTATGGTTTTTTCAGTACAGGGAATGCTGTGTTTTATCAAGAGAAATGCCTTCATATCCAGGTAGTTCCTGCAGTCATATTCGTAGGGCTCTGGGTAAGGMTATGAATAAACCACAGATGGATAGATTTATCAAAACCCCTGGCCCACAGATTCTTTAAATGGATTTTTCAAATAAATTGCAGTTACTGCCATTAGCATGTCTTGCTGAATTGCAGACAGATTTTTCCTGATTTTATTGTATTGAAGTCAGGACAAGAAAGGGATGTGTAGAAATGTTTTCTGCTTCTCTGGAGTGTGCTCTAACCAATACGTAGCACACATTATCATCGCTTTAGAGTATTGCTCCAAGTGATTTGATGCTGAGTGCACTGGAGCATCTTGTTTTAGTGCCCCACATTGTGGAGCAAGTGCCACATGGCATTGTGTCCTGTGTGGCATTCCTAAGTTCTGAGGCTTTGCTAGGTATATTGTGTAATCCATTTGAAGCCTGAATGACTTAGGACCATCTCTGTGTGCCCAGTCAGAGCAGAATCTCATCTGGTTGCCTTAAAATTTCTTTGAGAGGCAGGTGTCAGAATGTGTCCTACTGTTTCATATTTTCCTGCAACTCTGGGAGCCTCACTGAGAGGTTGATAGCAAGTTATGCACTCTATAGGTTTGGGAGAGGAAAAGTTTCATGGAAACAGCAAGCTCTGAAAGGGATTTTTCCTCTGTTTAGTAACATTGCTGTGTCTTGTTTTGATTCTGATTTTGGCAGCTGTCCTTGACCCATGAACTGATCTCTGAATAGCTGTCTKTCTTGATGGCACTGCAGTAGCTGTATGAGGCCCTGGTGCACCATCTGCATTCTGCTAGCACTTGTAGCAATGTTTGACAGCTTCATTCTGTGACTGCACACAGATGTTACAAAAGGGGAGAAATGATCTTTGTGGGATTTCTAAAGTTAGAAGTCTGAGGGAGCTGCAGTTCTTTCACTATACATTGCAGGTGTCTTCTTTTTAAAAAGAATTATAGCTGTTTTGTGATTGTCTTGGAGTACTGCGTCTTTCATTTACTGAGGTAACATTTCTTTGTTGATGATTTTGAAGGGTGCTGAGTTATGCAGAAGTAGAAGTAACATTTTCTCTCTGCTGCGTGTCAAATGATCATCAGTTAAGTATTTTTGCGTACCTATCRGATTATCAGAACCAGAATACTTGCTTAAGTCAGATAATCTTGAGTAATTTCTCTAAACTTGCCACAGACRTTAACACTACATGTACTGAATTGGTCACTGCAGTTCTGGTTCATAAGGCAAGGGCAATGTTCAGCTTGACTCTAATAGATCTGATTATAGATTGTAGAAGTGATGATAGCTACCTTTCTCTGGTAGGTTTAATAATAAATATAATATTTTTATTTTAGGCGCTGCAATCAGTTCTGTCTGAGAAATCTGTGTCTGAAGTACCTGAAGCAGTGGATGACTTCCTTTGCAACTTCCTGGTCAGACTGGGAATGTCCAGAACCCTTGATTGTTTCCAGACTGAATGGTAAAATATTTGAAGTTACTGTCCTTGAAAATTAGCTAGTAGATGCTCAGGATTTACATATGTAAAGATGCATTTCCACAAAACTTTGGGAGTACAACTCTTCTTAAATATGTAGTATTTTACCAAAAAGACAAATGTGTCCTAAGAATAAGTAAAGGGACTATTTATTGTTTTGATGCCATGTTTTCAAGAAAGCTGAATCCAAGGAGCTCCTGTTACTTTTGTGAAGGATCATTTATAATTGAAGTTAATTCCATTTTAAAGGAGATGGCTTAAGCAATTAAGGTGAGTTGAATACTAAAAATGAGGATTTTTCTTCCCTGAAAATAAAGGAAGTCTGAGGTAACCGAAGTTCAGACCTTTAAATGTCTAAGTTATGTCATGTTCTCCACTGGCCACCAGACATGATGAGATGAGCACCAATGCAGATATAATCTGATGGATGATCTTAATCCAAAATGACCAGTGTTTTGCTTGAGCAGTGCTAAGAAAACATGCTCATCTGTCTTGGTAAAAATCTGGGTGCTTAAAAGCTGAAAAGTGCTAAAGTGCTTAACCCGTGGTATTTTCACTTCTCTTCATGTTTTTGGGCATGAATCATAGATGTTTGCATTTTGAGGTAGAACAAGTGTGCAATTTTTGGAATTTGGTAATTTAATATCTCATTCAAGAAAGTAAAACAACTTGAGTTTTTCTTTTTAAAGTGAAATTAATTCTGTAATAAGAGTAAACTCCTGTGCTGTTCCTGTTTTATTTTTCCCTGTTTTTGTAGGTTGAGGATGTGGTGTTAGTGTTTTGTGTAAGAACTTAAAGTACATCCACACCTATATATGCAAATTCCATCACCACTTTTTGTATAGGAACTGCTACAAGTTTACAAATGATTTCTAATAATAAAGATTAAGGAGGAATTGCTATGGGCTCAAAAATTGAACTGAATTCCTACATAGCGAAATAATTTGTCATAAAGTTCTACTGAAATATTTTCAGGTAAACTTTCTTTGAGTCTACCAGTGACTTTAGAAAGCTGCTGAAAAATGACAGCACCTTTTGGTCTGAATTACTTTGTAGTCGGTCTTTAAAACAAGAATAGTTTTGGGTTTGGGCTTTGYGAGATTATTTACCCAATATTCTAAAATTAAAAAGTTGGAAAAGGTAGAAATATCTTGAACATTTCTACTGAAACATGAACTTTAAAATATCTAATCTTTAGAAGCTTTCTCTGGAACTGGAACACTGTTAGGGAAAGTGCTATGGTTCTACCTTTTTGTAAATGTTACATGTATAGCATAAAGTTTGAAGAAGATTTTATGGATAAAGACATAAGCTATGGTATAAATTTCAACCTCTACGTGAAACTGCAGCTTTCTTGCAAAAAGTTACTGTTTGAGTATATACCAATGCAAAACTAAAATTGTTTTCTAACAGTAAAAGGATGTCTGAGGAGGGTCTGTCTTCTAAATCCTTAATTATACAAATATTACTTYCTTAATAGGTAATAGTTTTAAGTAGCATTACACAAGCTTAGCATGTCAGGATCTAATCTTATTGTATTAAGACTTTTCTGTGCTAATGCCTCATTACAGAATGTTTCATGTTGATTTGAAATATATAATTTACAGTATTAATGAGAGAGCAGATTAGTGTACTCAGGTTCTGCATTATGTATAGGGACAACTGTCTTGCGCTCATGCTGTGGTGATCAAGTACTAATGGAATTTCAAATGAGAAATTAATTATGGAGATAATTTACTGAAAGATTGGATTTGATATAATTGTCTCTCTTGGAGCTAAAGGTCACTTAAATTGGACCAAATTATCTGGGTTTATTTCAGAGTGTGAGAATTCATTCTATTCCAGTATTCTGTCTACCTGTATACAAGTCATGATTTAATCACATTCTATTCCAAGACAAGTCTATTCTTTCTGTTGTAATGAATTTCATCACACTTACTGTGTTTTTTCAGTTGCATAGTTTCTTTTGCGCAGACTATAAATTTTTTTCCACTTAGACTCTAAGGAATTTAAAATCAAATGTAAGATATTTTTAGAATRTCTATCCTACCATTACGTTTTTCTGTTCCTTTGATGTGCAAGGGCTTTAGGGCCTTTGCTGCTTATTAAAGGTACTGGTTTGACAGTTCTGGAGTATGAAGTGCAAGGGCTGATCAACTGTAAATTTATGTATCCATCAGTCCCCATAATCCCACAGAGCTCACTGCTGCTGGCAGCATGTTGTCAGTTGGATGAGCAGAAGAATTGTTTGCTCTTGACACATATATGGAGTTATCACTGTTTAGCTGGTAAACTTGACTGATGATTTCTGGCTAAATGTTTGCAGAGACCTAGCTAGGTTAACATCTGAGTGCAGGGAGATTGGCAGACTCTAGTAACAAATATATTTGAAAGTGGTTTTTTTATTGTGTTTATAGTCATGAATGAGCTTACATGCTCATGTTTGCTACCTGCACATAAGGCAAAGCTAGGTTGTCTCCTTGCATGTGGCCTCTTGAAGTATAGAGGTAGATTCATTATAATTAAAAAACTTTTTGCAAAAACTCAGTAGTAGTATAAAAGTTGTGAGCTTTTACATTACGACTTTGTGGGGTGAGTGGATTTACCTATTTGAGATAGACTTAAGCTTCAAGTGGTTCTCTTATCTGGAAATAATGTATACACATTAATGCATGATATGTCTTGAATTCCTAAAATAAATCTTGAGAGAAAATATTATTAGTTCTTAAACAACACCATCCAAAAACAGATTCAGTTTTTGGTTTGGAACCACAAATGAAGGAAGTTCAAGTTTGCTTCAGTAAACTTGAGTGTGCTTACTGTGTTAATCCTAGTGCTRGGCATCATCCAAAGTGGGTATCTACAAAGATAAGGTGTGTGGGAGGGTAAGGTAATGGTGCCTTTTGGGAAGTAATTAAAAATTGTTTTTTGTCATGCTTTTTRTCTAGGCATCTATGTTTGTTATCAGCGTGAATTTTCAGAGCTCTTGAAACTGCAGTATGTACTTTGTATAGTTGAGATCAGGAACAAACAATGTTTTCTAATATTGAGCAATTGCTAACATATATAAGTTTTCACTCAAAAGAAAATTTGTTTCTGCAGTTATTTAATGGGAAATATGTTAGGATGCCACAGTAGACTGAAATTTGGATCCTTTGTGTCTTAATCTAATTCTGCAAAAGTTGCTTGCCTACAGAGCAAGCTCAGCATAATAATATCAGCTTTCTACTTATATGCCATAATAATAGATTGGAAGAATACCCTGCAGTGAAAAGGCAGTTTATTTTCTGTTCTCTTTCTTGGCCTTCTCTTGAGAATAAGARGTTATCAGCTGAAATAACTTTTAGTAAGAAGTTAACCCCCAAATGTTTTTCAGTGAATTATACCTAAATGAAGGATTATCCTGAGCTGTGCAACAGTTAATTAGAGGGCCATTGCACCCTGACTCGTTTAGAGCCTAGATTTGACATTAGTGTAGTATTTAATTCAGTTGGCACTGGGTTGTAGTCTTAGAATTATAGATGGCTATCTGTTTSTGAATCACAGTTTCCTTATATACCAGAAATAAGGGAGAACAAAATTATCTGGCAGTTGGCAAGGTATATTCAATTTCTACATGAATAGTTTTATGAATTGTCATGAAATATTACGGTGAATTCTTGTTGTATAGTTTTCTACTCTATTTCTACTGCATGTATAAAAACAGTCATTAGTTGTATTCTTAGACTAGAGCATGATAGATTTATAGGGATCAGTTGTATTTCATTAACATTATCTTTAAAGATTGCTAGCTCTGCTGGAGGCTAACTTCATCCATTACCTTTCTGATGTGTCTTTGTACAGAAAGTTGATAGATTTCATGAAATGGAGTTAGGGCATTGAGTGGAGAAATCTTTCTGGCAAAAGAAGGGTATAGATTGAAGGTATTGCTAGTGTTACTTATGTTTTTGATTCCATGATGATTCTAGGTGCATTGCAGTTATGACCAGCATACTTACCAGCAGTGTAACTGCCTGGAAAAGTAAAGTATGTCAGACTAGATTGTTGTTGGTCCTTACCCTGAATTAGGCGGGTACAAAAAAGCAAGATTTCTGAAGTGCTAGATTGGATTGCTACCTCTTATAGTGGCTGCAGGGCAAGAGGAAAGGCAGTTTTCAGAAAGGAGAAAGCTTTGTCTCTACAAACCAGCAGACTGTAGAAGACATGACTTGCAAGCAGTTTCTGCAATTGGAAATTTATCTGTTTGTAATTCTAGCAATTTTGAATTATTGGTGTCATTAATCGTGTCTTCCATATCCCCTTGCAGTCAATAAAAGCATACTTGATGGACCCAAATGACCAGCTGTAACTTGTTCTTACCAGCAGCCTCATTTAGCTGTACCTCATGGGTGATATTCTCAACTAACCAGTCTTTTGACCCAGAGTGGTGTTGTGTAGGAATGGCTATGAGCAGAACTAGTAAGAGTTGACTGAATGAYTCCTCCAATGTAAAGATAGCTCAGAGGTGCTGTTTTACAGTGCATGGGTGTGTCTTGCATAGGAATGCTGTTCTCAGTAGAGAAGTCAATGAGACTGGTACTTCTGTAATTGTTAGGTGCATTTGAGRTTTCCTCACTTGTAAGAATCCTGCAGAAAATAGAATGATATAGTAGGYGAGACTGATGAGAATGGCTGTGGTAGTTAGTTATTCCTCTTCCTATTTCAGACAGGGGGAACTTTGAGTTATTTTCACCTAGCCAATAACCATAAAGATATCGTCCTTAATGATCTCAATTTGGTCTTTTTGAATCATAATTGAGAACTATTTAGAATTATACCTTGTAACTGGAGAAAAATAATATATGAAGAAAAGGCAGAGTAATGCACAGGAATTATYACTTTCAAGTGTGGAAAAGTACATGTAAAACATGGACTTCAGTAAGGTCAATCCCCCCCCTTAGAGGAATGTTTCAACTCTTGAATTTAAACAATATAAAAGAAAAGGAGAGCTTAAAGGTATAAGACTATCATCACTGATGATTAAAATAAGCTTCTTGGAGCACTTCTAAACAAAAATCTTTTTTTTCTGACATACTTTCTCTTCTGCATAATGTTTTGTTATTAAATGACAAAACAGTATTTAATCATTTTSTTAGACAAGTGCCCCTATTTTCAATAGGAATGTTACAAACTGAGTCAATGTTTATGAAATAAACAACCAAGCTCCTTTCCTGGTGCTAAAAGCCTATTACTACTCGAAACTGCTATAGAAAAAAGGTGATGATAGAATCAGTTTTGTTTTGGATGCAGTCACTTCAGTCTTTCAAAATGCCATCATTGTCTGGTGGCTGGGTAAGAACAAWTGATAGGGATGAACCCTCCTAAATGGACCACAGCATTCAGCAGTAAGCATTAGTAAGCAGCTTATCATAGGAAGTTGGTTGGACATAAATGACTCYAAAATATTTTTGGAAGATCACAAGTAAAAATGAAGAGACTTACTTTATTCTAACTCCTGAAATAGCTGGTCTATTTATGATTTTCTTTATAGTTTTATAATTATAGCCTAGAATTTCTAGTTATATATAATTTTATGTCTATAGTAGCTTATTTTACAGAACTGTTTCTGCAACATTTTATTGATTTATAAATGCTGTACTTACTTTCAAGCATGCTACTTGTGTCCAAGAAAGCAAGACAACATTTGGTATAATTACTACTTCTGATGGTTGCTATTATTGCTTTACTTAGAGGARCAAAAAGTATATATTCAATACATTTCCTCTGACAAGGCAAATAATGCTCATATTATTCCTCTTTTAACTTCCTGCCTGGAACATCTTCCAGCAGCCCTCAGTATCATTAGAAAAAAGATCTGTGGGCCTCATCTTTATCTAGTATGAATTATTTGCAGCTTCATAGAACCTGTGCCACGTGACTACATGGAGCACCACCTCTTTGTCCTCAATGGATCTGTAAGGCTTGTGCCGGGTGAGGTTGATGCCTGCCTGTCTTSCAGGACAGGCAAATGAAGAAATACRTGTTTCGTATGTGTAGTTGTACATATTGGATTCTGAAATCACCTTGACAGTRTCTACTTGTGCAGCAGCATCTCAAATCCATATGTGTAGGTTTGAGTCTTGGTGTGTCGTGAAAGATTTCATGAAATCCTGATATTTTATATTTGAACAAGCAGGATTATGAATAATCATTTTTGTGCAGTGATAGTTCTATCTGTCTCATCTAAGTTATCTTTGAATCCCAGTCTTGCCTCTCTCTCAATGCATGGTGGATACTTCTATAGTTTAGTTGCTCTTTATTTAAATGCTTTAAATAAAGAAGCCTGAAATGAATTGTGGTAGTGCCTGTGTCTTGTATTACCTGCTAGAGTATTTGTTGMTACCTTTCAATACAAGAATAGTCTCAAAAGGTATGATTCTGTGGTAACTGAATAGACTTCATTGCCAGAGGGGTTAAGATTCCTGGATTGTTATACAGAAATACATGGTTTTCACTTATCAAAGAGTAAATTAATCTAGGTGAATATTTAATAAACAGTCTTAAGGACACACTCTAGAATTTGTAGGGATTAGTAAAATAGTTTGGGAAATATTGGTAAATGTAGTTAAAGGAGGTGAGTGCAACATCAGTGAACAAGTGTTTGGTAAATTACTAAGTTTGTAAAAAATGGTATTTCTTATTTGCCAAAACTTACAGAAGGAATGAAGTATTTTTACTAAATGAGCTGTGAATTTTGTGTTTAAGATAGCTCATGGGATTATTTGTCCAGGTTATCCATGGCTTTGCCTTAACTAATTTTTTTTAAAAAAACTTGTATATAATAACTTGAATATTTAAAATKGATTGTGTTTATCTAAAGATTATAATGTTCTTTGAGAACTATRATGTCATGTTCTAGGTTATTTGGAAGAAAGGAGGGGAAAGCACAGTTTGAATTAGTGTGTTATGCATGGCATTTGAGTGAGGGAAAATATAGATATAATTTAGAATGGAAAAGGATAAAATAGAGCCGCTTGTAGTGGGAGGGTACTGCAGCTAATTCTTAATCACAATAAAAAGGTGTAATTGCCTTGACTTGGAAAAYACCTTTGTGGTTTAAATCTAAATGGTAACATGGGAGGGAAAATATCAGTGAGCCGCAAAATAAGGAATGTGGCATAAAACATATCTGTTTATTTTGTTAGGTATGAGTTGATTCAGCGAGGTGTGCTCACAGCCAAAGATACTGGACTGGTTCCAAGTGTGTACACCCACAATCAGCAACTAGAGACTGAGAATATGCATTTGAAGAAGGATTTGGAAAACTACAAGCTTGCTGCTAAGTRTGTTATTTGATATTAACAAAACTTTTGTGTAAAGTAGTAAATGATTCAATACAGTAAACACAGGTACTTAAGGAAAATAGTTCMTCTTCTGTATGCTGACTAGGCATATTTCTACTTATGGATGTTATGCTTATTTTTACTTCTGGGTGGATACTGCTTTTAARATTTAAGCTCAGTTGTCTTTGAGATATGCTAAGAAATCTAAGGCTGTATTTTTTTATATTTAGTATGCTATAGATAATAACTTTCAAGATCTATCACAACAGCTATCACAACAAGCTATTACAAAAACCATGAGAATATAATATGTAGAAGCAGAAAATAATTACCCACATTTATACTAAAATACAGTACTATACATTATAGCTACCTCAACATTAGCATATATTGGAAAAAAAACACATTATGAATTTATTCTGCAGTTTTTAGAAATGCGAATAACTTATTGATTTCAGGCCCCTAGTGTTCAATAGTATGTGTGTAATTCAGGATTACTGACTATAGTGTGTGCATTGCAGTAGCTGATTTTACAAGAGCCAGTTTTACTAGAGACATGRTTCTAAAGAACAGTACATCTGCATGTATGTTCTTTCAGAATTTGTCCCAAGACCTCAGGGAAAATCAAAGTAGACTCATTTTGATTTTGCTAGGGCATAGTTTTAAAACATGGACCTCTTGGAAAAAATAAAAATAACTCCAACTCAGATTTTTCTCAAGCTTTTCTCTTGCTCAAGCTGTTAATTTTCATTTAAATTGTTCCTGTCTGTGAAAATTGATGCAGTTCTTATAAAGGGATGTTCAGCTGATATRCTGAATATCTCAACTGTTAACTATAGTTGTTTTATTTGCTAGTAAAAAATAACTTTAAAATGATAATACAGTTTTAATTTTAATATTTATGTAAACTTTCACAATAATCAATTCTAATACTGTACAATTTAAAAATAATGTTGTAGGGAGTATACTTTGAATTGGACCATTTATCAAATTCTATAATTTTCCTTTTTTGGACATTGGATCTCTTCTCTGGCCTGCATTGGAGATGTAGGAGCATTGTGTATGATAAGTGTGAACTGAATAAATGGATTGGTTTTAGGCTTTAATGTTAGGTACTGTACGTACTTTGCCTGTACCTTTTTCAAATAGTTATTAAACGTCTTCACTGATTTTTCAGTCATTCTTCTGATTTTACAATGGAAGGTATATAATAGTGAAACTTAGATTGTGATAATGGTCACTACTTGATTTGAAACACTTTTCAAAACCCTTGACAATAGTAATGGCTCAAGTTGAACACTTCTGCTATTAGTTTCACTTATTGTTGGGRAAGCTTTATGAATTAAGGAGATGTTGCTGTGCTGTGGATGAAGCTGAACAGTTCTGTGTGCTGGAGTTGGACTGTTTCTGTTTTTTTGTTGAACCCAGATTGTACCACTTTGTACTAAATCCATTTATTGTAGTGATTAACAGCGTTGTTCATATGTGGAATAACGAGTTGATACCCTTGGTATTGTAAAGAAAATATTCTAGCAGGAGCCAAAATTACCTCAAGGACAACTTGGGCTTTCAAATACTGAGGATTCAATTGTACACAATTGAATCAGAWTGACAAAAAGTGGAGAAATGCTGATTTGACTAATGAGGAAATAACTTGTGGTCAAAGAAAGCCCCATATTTGACTCTGGGTCAGTCAGAAGGCTTTCATGGCTTTTATGGTGAGAATAGGGCGTTTGATGTAGAATTAATACAGAATTCTTTGAAAACAGCTTTCAATTACTTGGAGCGTTTCTGAGCTTGCGATTCTTGACAGCTATCTTGCTGAAGAGATGTAATTTGTGAATTAAGCAGGATGGGGTCCCAGAGTACATGACTGTAAACCAATTACCTCTTGCTTTAACRTTGTTTAACAATTGGCAAAAATGATTCAGGGTCTAGAAGCTAAATGTAGCTGTGTGTAATGTAACTAACGATATTTACATGGTAGTATAGCAGACAGGCAAATCGAATAGTTTGTAGACTATTGGAGAAATTTCCATGTATTGGTTATTTAGAGATCTGTAGTCAGCTTGACCTCCTGTGTACAAGGAATATACATTTTTAAAAGATTTAATATCTGAAAGCATCTTTAGGTATGACAATCACTAGAATAGAAGCTCTAAGAGAAATAATTAACAGTAGAATCCTTTTACTCCAGAGGTAGTGATAGTTACTGTGTTAAAGTTTCAATGTATTACTAATTCTTATTTAAAATATTCAGAAATTGCAATATAATCAAAACCTATTTGCGGCATTTGGCACTATAGCGGTGCCTACATAAAATACCCTCTAAGTTTTGCCTTTCTATTTAGTAAGAATCKGTCTGCTGAAATACTACCATTAAAAGGAGTCTTGATATTCTTTCCAATCACTGAAAACTGTCTGAAAACTATCTGTTACAGTAGGCTAGTTAACTAGCATAGGTAGAGGGTATCATTCTTAGTGGATTAAATGGGTGTAATATGTCATCCATAATGATTTGTCATTTAAGGAATTAATACTCTGGTAATATTTGCTTATCAGTTGAATAATGAATTATAATCTCATAGCCATATTAAACTCTGAATGCAAATGCATTGAATAACATATATTTTGGTCTTTTTTTCTATAGCTAGATATTATGTACCCTTTTTAATTATGTGTGATTGTAGACATATAGTTTAAGATTGCAGGGGCTGGAGACTGAGATTAAGTTCTTGAAACCTGTAGGAATTTATTAGGTAGATTAAATGAAAGTTGTATGTAACTTTAGGCTGAGGATTTTAACCCAGTTCAAACATAACATAGGAAAGTTTAAATTCTACAGGTGTTCTTCTGTCCTAATTTTCATGAGGAGRAYGCACAAATAAATACTGATTTACAGYGACAGTAYCAATCAAAATATAAGTCATTCTTAGAAATTACGTTTATTGCTACAGTTACTATTATCACAGCCAAAAAATTTTTAGTTGACCTCCTATTTCAGTACCTAAATCTACCTGTACATATTTACCCATTTCTGCCATGAAAGAAATAGATGTGCAGAGCTTTTCYTTTGTGCACAATTTTTACATGCTGCTTTCCTATTGTATGGTATATTTGGCCAAATTGTAAYTAAATGATATCTAAGCAAAATTCACTTAAATTCAATGGGGACAAGACAATTCTCAAACCTTCAAAAGTCTGCCCTAAAAGACCTTTGATATTTGTGCACACATACCCAATATTGTGCATGCCTGCAGCATTTTTGCAAGTTACTGCAGGRACAGCCCTGCCTATTTTCATTTCTCTGATGTTTTTCTTCAGCTCTGATAAATGGTGGCATTAAATTCACTGTGCTGCTTTTAAAGTCTTCCAGCTGCTCTTGCTGCAAGCAACAATTCACATACAAACTTATAAATATATTAGTTTGTATAGGCAGTAAACATAGAAAATAGAGTAATGAATATAAAATACTAAGTACTTGTATTATTAAATAGAATACAGTAGCATCTGTGGGTATTCCTCCTGGATCTGTAATTTTGGGATATTCCACTGTCAATTATTTTTTCTAATACCTTTTGCAGAAGAAAGGATCTTCGTTTTCCAAAGAACAAATATCCAGTTTCCATGCAAGGCCATTGCAAGTGTTCTTGGTAACTGAACAGTTCTTTGAMGGAGCTTTGTTTCCAAAACTATCAGTAAAGGAAAGGAGAATCTRTGTGTTAAATAGATGATGGACTTAAAGGACAGAGTATATCGATGTCCTCTGGCTTTGTCTGGAATATGCTTAGARAACAATTGGTAACCAGTATTCAGGAAACCGGGAAACGGTTTCCATTTTGTCTTGCTGTCAATTGTTAAAGGTAACACCTGGGTACAAGCGGCCAGCTYGATCTACTAGAATCATAGAATTTTTATTGTGGTTTTTTTTTCCCAGAAGATCTCTCAAGTACACAATTGCAAGGTAATCATATTGTCATCCTTCTGCATGACATTCCATCATGTGACAATGCTGGGTTTCACACCTGATGTAGACTTCACAAACCAAGTTTTGCAGAATATTCTGAGTAAAACTTCAAATGCTCAATAAGCATTTTCTAGTAAACTAAAATGTGAATAGGTACTTCTACAAGGTCTGCTTATCTCTAAAATATGATTGATCGTATCATCTGTCTTGATGTATAATGCCAAAATCCCTATGGAGTCTGTGTAAGGGAACTAAGGAAAGGTAACAGTGAAAAGCATCTACTTTATTTGCGAGTTGGTAGCAAAAAGACCTCAAAAGTATTCATCTACTACAAGGGATACTACCAAAAATCTCCAACTTAGGTACAGGAGGTGTATGTATATCTGCAGGTGGATTTTAAATACACAGTATACTGTGAAGGAGAACTAGTAGAGCAAACCAAATAATATTCTCTTGCATTTTCTTTTTGTGTAGCAAAGCAAAAGAGGCTCTCCTAAAAATGCAGAAAGAACGTGACTTTCATCGAATGCATCATAAGCGAGTGGTTCAAGAGAAAGAAAAACTTATTTGTGACATTAAAAGGTAAAAATGGATTTTTATTCCCACGTGTAAAAATAAATATACATTGAGTTGTTGCYGAGGAATGAGATAACAAATATGTGAAGTACTGAAAGCTAGCTGCATTTTAGCTAGTGTCTTCATAATTCTTAGCTCCACATGACTCTCCCTGAAATACTTCTAAAGGATCTTTGTATTTTTCATATTTTGAATGAGATAATGTATTAATATGGTATATAGTATCTCAGACCAAAATATGGATGCTTTTTTCACTCAGATCTTCAGCCTTAATTATGACTTGTGGGTCTAGATCCCTGTCATTTATAGTAGTCATTTGTGTCTTACTGAATTTAGGAACTTGGTGGTCATGGTTCTCGTAACTGGTGTTTTCTGTGCTTCCACATATTGGTGGAAATACAGAACACATTGTTGCACCTTTCCCTYACAAGTAGAATTTGTGGATTGCCCAGCTGAAAGTCACAGGGCAAGGTGAAAGTRAATCTTTTGCTCATATCTTCCTTGTACAATGATATGCTAGGAGTAGTTGCAAAATAAACCTGGGCAGTGCTTTAGATCTGCCACTCAACCAGTTCCCAGAATTTTGGCTTGCTAATATTATCAGCTTGTACCTGTAAGAGTAGCTGTATAGTCTACATATTTGCCTTAAATCTGCATATATCAATGTAAGAGGGCGTAATTTATAGACTCATTGGGTTGCCTTTTGCAAAATACAGTGTTCTTGAAGTTAAGTATCGTTTTTGGCACAGATCAGTTTCTTTTGAGAGATACTGCAGAAAATCTGTGTTTTGGTTGGTTTGAGGAATTAGTCACTAGGTGTTCTGAATGTGCAGTTAAGAAAAATATTACATCGTTTCACTAGATTAGGATCCTAGTTGGTAGTCAGATAATTATAAATCTTTCCTTCAATGCAGTATCATCCATCTGCCAGAAGAAAACAGATTACCATGAATTACTGTGTATTATGCATGTGATGGATGGAGAGATGAAGGATGAGAACTGAAACCAAAATTGAATGGCCTGTTTTAAAAATTGAAGAAACTGAATTCATTTACTACTCTGACTTTTCTCTTAGCACTCCAGTTGGCTGGCTTATACATGCTAGCTTTTCCTCTTGTCCGTTAACCTTTTGGCACTTATTTCCTAAACATTATGTACAAAAATAGAGGCTATATAGACAAATCTGACTAATTTTTTAAGAAGCATTTTTCCTTTTTCCTTCATAGGCTGAAGGCACATTATGCATCATATGAACCAGTGCTGAAGCATCTGACTGAAAAATATCAATCTACACTGAGACAGAAAATGTTGACTAGTTTGGAGAGAGACAGAGCAGTTGGGCAGGTAAAATTATAGTGAACAACACCTGCTAGGCCGTATGGCATATTTTTGTTAAATACTTTGTTGAATAAAAACGTACAATAAAACAATTCACTACTTATGCTATAGTTTTAAGTGGAACATTTTAGTTGGCTTTTTGTTGCTTTACAAGACTTCAGTGTGAAAACTTAATCAAGATGGTAGTGCTTGGCCGTTGAATTGTGTGAAGTAACAATGATCAGTTAATGTGCAGATTTCCTCATACATATGTCAGTGTCAACAGTTCAAGGAGGTGTGGGGGGTTAATACATGTTCACTTTAACCTACAGAAACTTTTACATTTTTAGCATTTGTTACTATTTTTCTGAATATTTTTGCTAAATATAACCAGGAATGCTCCTTGTATTATCTTTCTAAAACTAGGTGACAGGCACAACTTTTCTGTCTTGAGCAGAATAAAATTACAAGAGCAAAACCTACCTGCTGTATAGGTTGCTGTRTGTCATATTCTACCTCTCTAGCAGAAAGTACTCTTAGCAGAGATTGGATGGATGTAGAACAGAAAACTAGCTTTCATATGTTTTACCAATAGGTTATTTGTTTAAAAAAAGAAAAAAAAAAAATCTTGCATCTTGCCAAATGGATTGCATTTCAGCAGTTGTCAGCTCTGTGTGGGTAACATGAAAGGAATTGAGTCTGTCCTCTCTCTCATCTAATAGCCCTCATCTCTCCTTTCTTTCTTTCCTGTGCCTCCAATTTTGCTTAGGTCACCTGAGGGCTTACTTTGAAAAGACTGAGGAGTATATGTTTGATATTGAAATAAGTGAAAGAAAATGTCCTAGAGAAAAAGAGGTTACTGTCCATATACACTTATGCTGAATCAAGAATGAAAAACATAAAACAACTTTCTAAGTTGTTCSCAGTAGTATGAGATTTCAGGAACTTAAATAAGATGTATCTAGTTGTGAACTAAAAGTATTCCAGAGTGAAGGCTGTTTTGTAACTCACAGCACCATATTTTGTGGCATTTTATTAGCACAGAACTATGTCATTACCAAGKATTACCTAAGGATTAACTCAGTGATAACGTGGTAAATGCTGATGGCACAATATGATCCTTAGYGCTGTGTAAGTCT
Organism: Eudromia elegans; assembly: GCA_003342815.1. Lineage (NCBI taxonomy): Eukaryota > Metazoa > Chordata > Aves > Tinamiformes > Tinamidae > Eudromia > Eudromia elegans. The sequence continues at coordinate 1,730,366 of PTEX01000086.1, read as the reverse complement.
GCATTGTTTTAAGAGCTGTAAAAATTTTTGAGAAATTCTTGATGCCTTATGTTATTGCATGGTTTTACTGGGCATTTCCAAAATCTAGAGTTCGGAATATTTGCAAATTARTTAGAAATGATCAGAATCTTCAATAATTATACCTAAAACTTTGTACTTAAGTGTACAGACCCAAGTGMTATGTTATGAGCAGACAATAAAAGCAAAATTTTCATACTGCTTGTTCTTTCTCCCCTGTTTCTATGTTAGATTATAGGTTTACAAGCTACGTTACAAAATTTAGAATCTGGACCTGTCATTCAGAATCCTGTGACAAAAGGTAAAATATTCTTAAATTCATATTGGTTATGGTGTGTGAATTTGTGTGTTGTAAAAGTAAATCAGCAATACCTACRCTAGAAGGTGTAGGTATCATCAGCTGTCTTGGTGGAGAGCAGCAATTTTTATTTGAATCTTTATTCCAACATGTGTTCACATACCTGTGAATCCTTGGGTGAGTTGCTTATGCCCATATGGAATTCATGAGTAAAGGTGGAAGGACTTTATCCTCAAAAGCTGTTTGATGGCTGATTTTGTTTTACTGTCCAATTATGCTGGTGTTCTGTAGGGTTTAAGTCCAGCATATTACTCTAGGTGTCCCTGCTTAAGCAGGTACAGTTGGACTAGATGATCTTTAGAGGTCCCTTCCAACCCCAACTAYTGTGTGATTCTGTAATGCTCTCATACATGAGGGGCCTTTTTCAGCTTAACTGTGATAGCACTTGTGGTCTGGGAACAATCTGTAGTGTTTTGAAATACAGCCTCTTGTTTTAGTATGCCTCACTTAGATAAGCTTGCTGGTAGTGCTAAGCTCTATAGTATCTGCTAGAACAGTCTTTTTCTCTATGGCATGACACTGGTGCATTGAATACACGTGTAATTACAAAATCACTTTTCTTGTCCTGTCAACACCACTCCAGGATTGCATTGATTGTTCTTGCATCTTTTCCTAAATTAATGAAGCTCATGCTGCTGTAGCCCACTAAATTTTGAACTTGTTTCCTAATTTTGGTTGCATTTGACAGGTAACCAGGCAAGGTATCTAATATCATGCAGCTTTCAGATGAAGCATTTCTTGCAGTTAGAATTGCAAGAAAATACATACATTTTTCTCATGTGCTTTTCCCGGTGTGTTGAAAGACCAAAATTTCTTTTCACGATTTGACTTTTGACAAACTTGATTAGATCCTCCATTTCCTGGACTTTTTTCATGGTATAAAATTCTGGTATAAAAGGCAAGGCTAGGAAAAAAAAAATAACAGCCTCTTAATTATGTTTTTAATGTTAGTAGTTGGGTGAAGAGAATAGYTTTTTCCTGGCTACTGGAATGACTTATTTAATGAAGACATTCAGCTATCATTCATATGTCTGCAACTGCTTGCCTATTGCTGGTGTACATTTAGTTGATATAATTGACTTCCAATTGTCTTCAAGATGCTGCCCTTGGCTACCCTGCAGCAGCGGGAGCTTTGATACCTGAGGTGTCTTTTAACTTTGTTCATTTTCCTTGGCAGTCTGATAGAGAACCAAATTTAGTACATAGTTCAGCAAACCCTGCCTCTCTTGGAGGACGTGGCATTTTAGTTAGTTAAGAGCATAGCTGCTCTAATTCTTGTAAGGAGCTGGAATGCTTCTCAAGTCCTGCCCAGTAGAAACTAAGCACTGATTTTAGTTTTGTGTACAAAAATAAAACTACTGATCTAATACCACACCTGCTATTTATACTTTCAGAGCTAAATACAGTGAAGCACTGAAGCAGTRGCAGCATTTAGTATGTCTTCCTTCTAGTTTTGGATTCTGCCTTTTTCTATAAATTAGCGTCATATGTTGCAGCCGGGCACACTTCAGTGCCCCAAAATACATTTTTTGTGGCTGTGCCTACTGGTAATGCTCCGCTGTTGTGTAAGTAAATGTGTAAACCTGTGCTCTAGTGAAGAGCACAGTGCTCATTTTCCACATGGTACAGACAGGAAGGTAGAGAAAGGGCTTTTTATTATATGCTCTTCTCTGAGAAGGACATATTGCATTCAACTTTTCATTATGCTCTGACTTGGAGATATATAGTGTGGGTTCTTCCCCTGTGCTAGTGTTTTACATTATCGATGCCCCATCTGTCTCCTTTTTGTATTACACGTACTTTCATTTGTTGTTTGAGTGATTCCAAAAACYACTCTCCGACTGTTCTCAGTACTTGTTTATTCTCCAAAAACCTTGAGAGCACTTTATAATACCAAAAAGCGACAAGCAGGGGAGCACTTGTAAATAAAAAAATCACTTAAAGTCTCCAGCACGAATTATTAAGCTCATCAGCCACCCATGTACTTATACAAGCCTTAATTTGCCTCATGCCATGTGTATCACAAATCAAGTGGTATTTCAGTTCATTTCTTTATAGTGCCACGTCCTCTAATACTGCATAATTTTTATTGCACTCTGTAGGTCATACTGATGTCTCTGTGGGTGATAYTGTCTCTTAGTCAGGTACTTTCTTCTGCCTCTTGAAAGATGGTCATGTTTTGTTGCCTCTTGAATTCTTATTCATGAGACAAGATAATTGAAACCTTGGGAAACAAGCAGTGCATAAACACTGGAGAAATGTTTGCTACAGTTCTCTAAATATAAGATTGTAGCTTGGAAGGAACTGGTGTTAGACTTCAAAGACCTGCAAGCCACCTTTGCTTCAGCTACCATCCTCTCAGGACTGACCATCTCACTTTGATATATGAGTAGGTTAGTTAAAAGATAATGAGCATCCAGATTGGTGAGTTATCTGCCAAGGCAAGATGCCTTTTCCAATCAGCTATCTGCTTTCACAGAGCAGAGGAGAACACCTGTATGCCTGGTAGCTGCTGAGAGCAGGAGATTGCTCATTGCTGCTTCCACTGCTGCTTCTCACCCCTTCACCTGATTGCAGATCCCACAGCACTGGTTGAGCTGCAAGGCACTTTGGGTTTGGCTTTAACTTTGGGTTTGCTCAGCAGCCTTATGTTTTGAATAGTGACAGTGARGTCCTGCACATCCCTGTTTCTTTTTATAAGCATTATAAAGAATTAGGTGCTTGTGTATGAAAACAAGCTTGTATGCATGCATGTTTTTAATCTCATTCTACCTAAAGCAATGGCAGGATAATATGTAGAAGCACATTATTATCAAAGACAGTTCACTGGATTCTGTTTTCGGATTCCTAGTTTATACCAACAAAACATTTAATTTACATCCTAGCTTATGAAGCAAGATAYTGAGTTAGTGCTTTGAAAAGAGACCATTTTGCTTGGAGTAATCAAGTAATTTTATGGTTTACTTGCATACCTGAGCACTGATATAACAACTGATTGTGAAAACATGTTATAAAATTATTACTCAGTACATTTATTTTATTCTCTACRAACAGCTGCCTACTTATTACTGAATTATATTTGCAAGTTTAAGTTGAACCCAATGAGTTTCTTTCCTCATGGTTGAATTAACTCCTTGCTAAGCCTGTTAGCTGTGCTTTCCATTTCCTTGATCTCATGTGATTGCTCTCAGAAGGCCATGCCGCATGGTATCTGGAAGGCACTAGTTAATCTAGTATTTAAACATGGTTGATACCTTTCCAGCTACAATGCAACTAGGATAGAAAATCAGAAAACACAGGCTATTGACATCCTAGTGCGGTCACAACAGTTTTTTACAATTTGATCTCTTTTGGAATGGTTTTGGCTTTTTAACCTTTTCAACTGTCATAGTGATGGTTGGTAAGTATGAAGCTCAAACTCAGTCTTCTGCAGCTAGCAGTTACTGAGGAGAAAGTATTTGATGTAGGAAATGGTTTTGCAGTGTGAAGTTCTTCAGGGGGGGAAAAAAAAGTTAGGTTGTCTGCAACAKCAGCTTTAAGCTCTGTTTAACAGTGAGAATAAGCATAATGTGTTAGGCCAGGCGCAGTTTTCTATCAGTTACAATTTCCATTTGAGTTGCATAGGAGACTGTTGGATTCATCATTTCTGGCTTTGATTGGAGAGTTCCTTTCAGCCRAAGTTTGTATTTTGTGGCCCAGGTCTTCATAAGACTTTATTCTAAAAGAGTGAGCACGTACAGATATATAGTATGAGGTCTCATTTACTTTAGTCTGGATTTTTAACTCTATAATAATGTTTTACAATCTGAGAYTTATAAGTGTAGTCTATATCCTATTGCATATATGCACTATATAGGTACTATTATACTATTATATATAGTCTAAAGCTGATATAGATGTGCATGTTCAACCTCAGCTGGAATTKGGAGGCAAAGGTATCACAATGGACTCTAGCCAGGTACCTCAGAGCTGCCAACCCATAATATCCTTTCTTTTTGTAGTGGTAGATCCATACAGGAGCCATACCCTTCTTTATATTCCTTTTAACCACAGATCTAGTATTCATGCAGTGTTCTGTTCTAGCAGATCACCTGAAAATAACTTGTTGGAAGAGTTGTATGCAATCTTGGAATAGGTTACATGTATGGSTCCGGAATCTGGACATTTCCTTGTGGTGTAATTTCTGTTTTCTAGTTAACATTAAGAGGCTTATGCTWTATCTATATATTTTATAGCAGGCCAAGAACTTGAAAGGAAGAGAGGAGCGGAAGGTCCCACCCAAAAAGCTCTTCAGGAAGCCAGACAACACAAAACTCTTGATACCAAAAGCTCTCCGTTTGATCCAGTCAAAGATTTGGTGAAGAAAGGCAAGAGATATCAATGAAGAGGGACAAGAGATGACTGAAGGTATGCAGCTTACTTGGCAGTTTCTTATTATTTAGTCTGAACAAGATTTAAAATATTAAGCTGTGATAGTTCATGAATAGCTAAAGTATTTATGGCTAGTGGAAGGATGTAGAACAAGTAGGTAAATGTGTGTTTTCTATTGTTCTTAATGTTAAGATAAATTTGCATCAAAGGCTTTTTCAAGAGATAATACTAGTTCTGATGAGTTGAAATACACTAAGCTAGCAAGCTATAAGCCAAAAGTTTGAGAGAGCGAGCACTGGTCGTCTTTTCTCTTACTACGTCTGTAACTTGGGACAAATCTTGATCTATTTCATAGCACTTATAAAATTTTTAAGCATTTCAACCTGTCATTTTCAATGTGACCTGAAAGATATAAAACTTGGTACTCTAAAGGGGAAAAAATTGGATTATTCTTTAATAATCAATAAAAGGTGCTGAACTTGAATATATCAGGGCAAGTTGTTGATTTGCAGGCTGTGGTCTTACTCTGTCTAAAATTAGCATGAATTACTGATAAAATCCTTTTAACAATATAAAAAAGTACACTTCCTATATTCTACTTCCTTTTTTAAGTTACACCTTGGAACTATAGAAGTTTTTCATTTTATTCCAAAAATCAAGGTAAGTGGTCTACTATCTAGATTTTTTTAGGCTCTAAAAATTGTTGCACTTGTGTGTTCTTGCTTTGAAGCAATTGTTAGAGTTGTTTTTCTGAAAAATAAGCTTTTGTTTATGTGAATGTTTTAGAAATCAGCTTTAGCTTTTCCTTTGTCACCACAGGAATACGTCCATGGTTTATTTTTGTATGTTTTTCTGTAAAGACTTTTTCTGTGTGACATTAGCAGTGTTACACAGACAGCCAAATMATTTTATTTGTTTTCATCTCTTCCTTCACCTGAACCTCCAAATAAAGTGCCCTTTTTTGTTGCTTTCTAAATCTTTCTTTTAACTGCATACTGGAAATAACTCAAACTTATCCTCTCTCTCCACCTATTAGTATCTGAATATTTTAGGTACCTGCTATCCTGCTTTGCCTTTTCCAGCTCCAGTGATTAGAACTTCTGTCTTAGACTGTCATTGATGTCCTGGCTTTGATTTATAAAAGAGAAGAATATTTCTCAGTTCATCAAGTTTTGTTGTTTGCTCCTGTTTCCACTGAAGCCATCATGACTCTTACAGTAAACTTCAGTGGAATTGTGCTTCAACCCTGGAGCACAAAGTGGCACAGATAGTTTGCCTGTCTGACTTGGTCTTTGAAATTCATGAGCACTGTTAGTTGCCTGAATCTGGTGAGCATTTGTGCTTCTGCAGATTTTAAGTTTCACAAATGAGTCTAGCAGAGGCCATGATGTATTTAATCAAAGCATTAGAAAACTGGAAGCTCCAGAAAGAAGATACTAAAAATAAATATATTTAAATATATGAGGCTTTGCTGGGGTTATGCAGTAATCTAAAATTATGAGGTAGGTAATTTTCTCCAATAAATATATTTTTTCACACTTGCTAAATGCATTGTTCCCAAGTATTTGATTTCTTCTGATAAAGGRTAATGCCTGGAAAGAGTGCCCATGAATTGTATTATTTTAGCTGCCATAACAAATAAATGGCAGAAGGGATGAAGACTCAGGTAATGAGGGGTGATCTTTAAAATAAGATATGTACAGGAGCTCTGTACAAGAGAATACTATTTAGGACTGTGTTTTAAAAGTATTTGAGAATTTCACCTTCTGTAATTTTTAAGGAATTTGTGCTTTCTAAACTTGTTTCCATTTTCTGTGCCATAGTTTAAAAGTGCCTGTGTGTTTATTGAGAAATTTATTTTCTCTGTAATTTTGGAAGTTGGTCTTACCCCTTCAGAGTTGATTAAATTTTTTCTTAGTAAAAGAAAAATATGACACTAATGACACTTGCTTCATTTAAGGTTTGATGTTGGTGGGACCTACAAGTCCTTTTCTCAGGAGATGCACAAAATTGCTCTAGCCATTTTCAAGTCTAGGTCTGAATACAACAAAGTAATGATCTGGTTTAGTATTTTTCAGAATTGATATATGCATACATTACGGTTAATTGTCAATTGAAACCCAAATGAAGTGAACGCCAAGTATATTGGAAATGGGGAAATGATCACAAGATTAAAAGTATTTGAAAAGATTTCCCAAAGAAACACTTGAAACACAAAGTTGAGTAGCTTATTTGTGTTGGTGTGCATGGATGTGGTTAAAAGAAGCACGGTGTGTAGGTACTGCATGGTCTACTTACAAGAAATGAAAAGTGAAATTGACTGAGGTCATAGTTAACAATACTAATTGTTTTCTGGTTTTTCTATCTTAATGTAGTTTAAATTATTCATGCATAAAAACTGGATCCCTTTTGAATTGCCAAAATGTGATTGAAATATGAAGCAAGCACTTAAACCCTAGAAATATGGAAGAAAGGGCTCAGGTGCCCACTCACTGCAGCATTTATATTTTAAATTAAATTCTGTATACTAAGTTAAAGTTTTTGGTATTTAAATCTTTTCCAATATTTAAACAAAGCCTTTGCATATGTAAACATAACTTCAAGAGAAATGAAATTTAACAGTAGTGTTTAGTTTTCATGGTAATGAATCTCTAACATACCATAAGGACCCTGGTAGAAACATGTGCTGCTCATTGTTTGCCTTATATATTCAAACAGTACTTCTGAGAATAAAAATAGTCTTAATTGTTTTTGTTTGAATATACTGAGACTATGAAATGAAATAAAATGCTAGGGCTGTATTACAAACTGCTTATGAATAGAAAATCACATTATTTCACCATTAAATCTAATTAACTTTCATTGGGATGTCGCATATTATGAAGATACAGACTTTTCATAATTGGTTTTCCACTTCAAATCTAGACCTTGACTGGTCTTGATCCTGAYTGAAACTAGTTACTACATAAAAGCTCATTTGTTGATCTTATCTTTGCTCTTATATGCAAGGACCAAAGTGAAATTTTGTCAGTAGGGACACTAGGGTCTGGCAGACTACTGAATTTATTAACTCAGCAGTCCTCAGAAGAAGTGTTGCAGCTCTTGAGAAGTAGCTGTGTTGTCCCAGAAAGGTTCTTTGAAGCTGGTGTTTTCCCTCCTACTGCACCATCAGGCTTTGACCTTAGCATCAGCTTGTTTTATGTTAGACTGCTGAACAACTGTCAAACGATAACGTGTCCCCGCTGCTGGCAAGTAACAACTGTTAAGCCTCCCGAGGGCAAGGGACTGATGTTCCCTTGTGGCAGCAATCCTGCTGAAAAGTGACCTGTAACAATATATATCCAGAGGGTTTTTATTCCTGTGGAACATGGATCATTTTGCAGACTGTTATTCAAACAGTGAAGGTGAATCAATAGTGGTCTAAATGCAGTCACTTGTGTGAAGCACCCCTGCTAAACAACATAGGCTCTATGGTGGACAACACACATTTGGCATTAAGAATGTTTACATGTAGTATTGCAGAAGTATTTATTTTTGGATAGATGCAGCCTACTTCCTTGCTGAGGAGTTTGGCCGGGGTCTTTTAAATCTAGGGACAAGGTTTTTTGGAGTCTTTCACATAGTAGCTGAGTGCTTTTTTGTCCTTTTGTTCCTCCTTTCCTCTATGTCATTGGTTATTTCTCTCTTCCTTATTTCTGTTCTTAGTGCTGTAAGGTCTTTCAGCTGACAAAGAATTAAAAAKAGTTACAGAAATTTGCAAGTCAAGAATATTATAACTTATAATGCATACTAAAGCATGCTGAGATAACAGTAATGTTACCTTCAACTTTTACCTTAAAGCYGACAGATTCATTTTGTATCTCTCTTATATACTTAGTAGTACTTCTGTATCTGTGTCTTTACTCAATTTTTATCTGGTGTTCGTATAGTAAGTGCTATATATTGTAAATCACCCAAAGCAGATCAGCCAGTTGGATGTGTAGTTTATTGCTCATCCTAGGGAGCTTTTATTTTTGCAGGAATGTTTCACTCAAAAGCTAAAAGCAAACAAGCATTGCAAACCTGCAAAATGCTTCTGTAGCACCTGTAAACAAATTGTTCTTTTGAAGTAATAGAGCAAAAATTGAGACTGTCTGCTGTGATTTGAATCTGTCAAAAGCAATTTCTCTGAGCTTCCACGGGTTAACAAGTAAAAACAAACAAGAAAAGGAGAAATATCTGTGTATATGCAGTGTSTTTTAAAAATCCATTCATGCACACTAGACTAACTTGAAGTGAGAATTCTTTGTGTGTATCATACTTGAAAATAGAATTAAATTCTYTGTGCTTTCAAAGTATACTGATGTTTTTAAAACTTTGGTTAAAGCATTTAAGTCTTGCAGCTAGTTTTGTGAAAAGGCATATAGCTGTGACATCTAGCTGTTTGTGTATGCRTTTTTTCAACCCCTTAGCCTAAAGAACAGACTCAGATTYCCTTTGTAGTTCTGGAAGTGTAAGAATATATTAAGAAGTGCTCTTCATAGYAAAGAGATTCCCAAGCTCATTTCTWTACCCTTCATGTAAAAATTCTTGCTATATTGTGGCATTTGTGCACTGGTCTGAACCAGACAGATAAAACCCCAAGGGAAAGAAAAGCTTGGTGACTTTCTGCCATATGTCCCTTTCAGTTCTTAGTACATGGGAAAATTTGCCTTGTAAGAAGAGTGAGATAGTTGGAAGAAAAGGCTTGGGAAGAGAACATCTTGAGTATGCTTGAGTATGTTTTGTGGTTCTGTTCAAAGCTTTCAGGTTATGCATATGTTTTCAGTCACACATTGCTCACACAGCTGTAATTGMTAGAAGCTTATTGAATAATTACTAAATCATATCAGTCTTCATTTATGTAAAAATACATACATCATCKTATCCCAGGAAAGGTGCTTTTGAATACTGCTGGTCTGTTGAGATTAGAGACCCCTGCAGTTCTTGAACTTGGGTTTTGATTACTGTTGTTTGTGCTGGGTTACTTGTGAAAGTAAGTTTTGCTGAGTAGAAGTTGAATGGTTCCAAATATAAAGCATATGAAATAATACAGAATGAGTTTTTGATGCCCCTTCCCAAAACAGCAGAGGACTTATATTCCTAGACTTTATGCTGTGTTAAATGATTCTTTATTATATGGTCAGAAAATTCTAGCAGAAACCTCTTTACAATCTCTCTGTAGTTTACTTCATTTTTTCCAGGATACTGAGGAAGCTTCTAGTCACCATCTGGTGTTCTGAGCTGGCAGTGTCAATGCCAGGAAAAGAGGCTGCTGGTGCCAGAGCTGGGGTCTGAAGCTTGGTCAGAGCACACTGGCACCTGTGGAGAAGGCTGTTCTGATTCAGCTGTATCGGCTGCTCAGAAACACTTGGCCATGTCTTAAATTTTCYACCTTTTGGAAGAGTCCTTTTCAGTTTCACTGGAATAGGAAAAGCTTGTTTTCTTCCATGGTTTGTGAATGTCAGGAGATTTTTTTTAAAGTGTAGAGACTTTGGAAATCAAAGTATTGTCCCTATTGCCACAATTCATATTCCTTTTCAATGTTTTATTACAAATGGAATTAATTATGAAATTAATGAAAAAAACCCCTTGCTATAACAACAGCAGTGAAAGGAAACAAGAAAAGGGTAACCTCTTCCTGTTCCCAGTCAAATGTGTTAGAATATTCTTTAAGTATGTAATGAAATTGTTCTATTAATATATTAGTGACACASCTGAGATGAATTTTTATTATTTAGTCCTGTCTAGTAAGTCTGTATAAACTCTAATCTAGTTAGTAATACTAATCTGTATTAGTAGCAAACGCATATTTCATGAATGACATACTGATCTACCTGGAGCTTATGTCGCTTTTAGTGCTGTAGGTGCATGCACAGTATGAACAGACCATTTACCAATGAGTTTTAGGGTTGTGTGTTTCTTCCCAGAATAGTGTTTGGGCATTTAGCAGCAATTAGTATCTGAAGCTCTGCAAAGTTGTTTAGATTCTTGTCTGTTACTGAAATCAGCAGTATATGCCTAAAGGCTTTTGAGCATTTGAGGACTATATGCTTAGACTGAGTCGATATAACTCCTATTCTTTAAAAATGCTGAAGAGTTAAGAGTCCAGCTTTGTAAAATACAGTGTAGTACAAGGGAGGTTAATTTTCTGATTATCTAATATTTTAATGGTTACCTTACTGCTTTCTAAATAGAAAATTAACTTCTAGAGCAGCAGAAGAAAGGACTTTGGTGGAAGATTTACTTATCTTAACAGTTAAACAGATTAAATGGCTTGTKGCCAATGAAAGGGTTCTGGTTTTTTGCCCCCCTTTTTTTTTTCTTCTCCAAATTATTTTTCTGGTGATGGAGTTTTTTGTTGGCTTATTCAGGAGAACTGTATTTGCCATAGGGCTAAGGGAGTGAGTCAGTGCAAGGGAAACTGTGGCATGTGCCAGGGCAGAGGATGACCTCTAAGGCTGCTAGCTGTTAACGAGTACACAGGTGACACAAGACCTCACTCTTGTTTGCTGCTCCCTGTGGAGTAGGTGACAAGTTCTGATTTCTCRTGCAGATGAAGTCAAGTTTGTGATTATTTGTTACAGAACCCTAAAGTTTATCTGCAGTTGGGTGTTTAAGATAACTGAACTAATGGTGTTCTATATTTATATTAAAAGGTGCATAGAAGCTATAAATATGGAGAACTCTATATATCAGTATAAGAATATATATTTGTTATGGAGAGATACTTGATTGTCTGTTCAGTTTCTAATCTCCTTTTTGTAGATCTCTAAACTGTTTCTCTTGGCTGTTACTTTGGCTGCTTTATTCTCCCCTGAGAACTATCTAGATAATTCTATGCTCTTTTATCCCAGTGCCCTTCATGAAACAACATTATAAGTTAGCTTTTTTTTATGCCCTAAACTTATGAAGAAATAGAGAACTTATTAAAACATCACTTGAGTTTCTGTGGTGATAGTGATTCATCTTCTGCTTGGTTTACATTATCCTTAGATTCAAGTCAGAAAATGAAATTTTTGGAGAGAATATACTTGTCAGTTTAATAGAAGCCTCCAAATGTCATTAAAGCACATAATGCAAATAGTAAGAGCTTATATTGGTACTAAGGCCTTGGATTAAAAAAAAGAGATGTGGATATATGGAATTAAGGTCCTGCTTAGCAAATAGGATATGTAACATCTTTAATCATGCTTTTACATCATAATTTGAAGGAATATGTGGTTATGTGCTGTAGTTTTCACATAGAAGTTGTCATCACTGTTTGCTAGATGTTGCCAGCAATATTGAAGTACAAATGTGAGTTTGAACTTGGGCTTCACTTGAAGAGGARGAGAGGATGCTATAACCTGACTCAAAAAAAATGACACAGCAAAAGGCTTGTAAAGTAGCAGCCCCTCAGTGAGACCGTCTGAGGGACTTGGCAACAGGCATGGGACTAATGAAAGCACYACTCTTGTTGTCTAGATAGTATATTGGTACTGAAAGTACCATCTATTGAATGAAGAGATGTTTTTATCAAATGTTCTTAAATTTTAAGTTTGGTTTTAATGTTTTCAAATTATATTKGATCTGAACAAAGTCATTTTCTTTAAGGAGCTATTTGGTCTCTAGGTTATCCTGACAGCAGTCACCATGCAGTATTTTTGCTGAAAATTGCAGTCTTGTATATATTTTTAAAAGACTTTGAAATTTCTGAAAATAAGGATAAGCAAGCATGCACCTGTGAGAACAGTAAAAAAATGAGAGAGAAAAATGATATTTATGTGTTATTAGGTGCTACTTAAAGGAATGCAATTCTGAAGGTGTCCTATTTTTCTGCCCTAATTAAAAAAACCCCTTCATAATAGCCTAAGAATTGTGAATGGGATTACAGTGAATTTCTGCACCTGATCTAGAGGCAGAGAATGTTTGTTTAGGAAGGGGATGAACGCTTGGGAGCTGTATTTGATTTTTCTGTAAGGAAAACAGCCTCATAATGGAAGCCCTGCAAACCTTTTCCCAAGTTTTGGATGAATGATTATCCCTTGAAATCTCCTTGAAATCTCCTTGAAATCTCCTTGAAATCTCCTTGAAATCTCCTTGAAATCTCCTTGAAATCTCCTTGAAATCTCCTTGAA
>PTEX01000086.1:1180161-1716794 GCA_003342815.1 Eudromia elegans | reverse complement strand
ACTGGACCAAATGCTGTGCCCTAACCTTGACTTTACCCCTGACCTTGGATCTTATTTTACATTAATCTTTAAGAATTAACTAGTATTAGAGATTTACTACCAATCTTTTAATTCCTCAATCCCTGATAATCCTTAGTCCTTGTTGATCCCTGTTTGTCCCATAATCTCTTCTAGTCCCTTCAACTGTTAGTCCTTTTTGATCCATTAATTCCTGTTAATMCTTTTTAATCTCTTTTATTCCCCCATTAATCTCTCAATCCCTTTTAATTCTTCTAAATTCCTTTATCTCTTTTAATCTCACAGGTAACTGCAGCTGCTTTAAGTGTACCTGGCTTGCCCCACCCCCTCGCCCCATTTTTATGGTGTGAAATGCTGTCTTTGGTGCAGAACACCAAAAAAACAGAACAACTGAAACTGTTAGTATGACAGCTAAGGGTAGAAATCTGAAAAAGGAAATGATAGGAACACAAAGCAGCTCTGTAACTTAGATCAGATCTTTAGAGAATTTTATTTTAAGTTAATGTAAAAATATATGCAAGTTTGTAGCACCACGGAGAAGGAGAATGGATCAGAGATTGGGACTGTTGTGTGACTGAAAGTGAACTGTAACAATTCTGTTTGCTTGAATACCCACAGGTGGAAGTTTGCAAGCATTCCCTCTAAATCAGAAATGAGAAACAGAAGATCTGCCAGCAGAGAGACTTTATGTCCAGAATCAAGAGGTGTTTTCCAGAAATGCTATTTGGTTCAAACTATTCTCATCCTTATGCTCTGATTTCCACTGTGAAAGTGCTTTGAAATATATGATGACTGAAGCATTTAAAATGAGAAGTATGGCTGTGCAAGTGTCTTTTGTTCCCTGTACATAACTGCCAAAATRATGTTCTACCTAGTTTTCCACATACCGTATAAGTACTTGAAAATATATGGATGCTAAGGAAGAATAATAGAGTGAAAGACTGGTAAGAATGTGCAGATGACTATGAACTGTAAATAGGGAATAAGGTATACAGGTTGGTATTGTAAGGGGAATGGATTAAGATAAAAATGAAGGTTAAATGATGGGAGGAAAAAGAGTACCGGCATTTTTGATTTAGGGAAGATACTTTAAAGAAGCAATTTTGGTTTAGACGAAAGGGAAGTACTCAGAACTATGTACTTACCCCAAGAAGTAATGTCATGAGGCAGTGGGATAAGGCTATTACTGAGTAAGATCACGGATGATTTTTTTTTCAGGCAATTTTGAAAAATGAAGCAATGTCTGTGTGTGTTTCTCACGTGTTTGGCGTTGCTTTTTCRGAGATTGGACAGTGAGATTGTAAAACTGGACTGGTTTGGAATCCAAGTGCTGAGGAGAATCTGAACTTAGAACATGGACAGGCCTTAGATCAGCTCTGGCTAATCAGTTTTGTTAAATTGCCAAAAGCATCAGCAGTGCTTAAAGTGTGGGGGGGGTTTTTTGTATCTATTTTGTATCTAGTTGGCTAAATCTTGTACTTTCCTCAGCCCAAAAAGAATTCGGTAGCCTGTGATAAGTTTCTGAATTTCAAGGAGTCAGGTGGCCAATCAAGATCCCTTTGGGCCCAAGAGAAGTAATTTTTGCATTCATTGCTGACAGCATAAACTACAGGCACTTTCAGGTAATTCTCAAATTAGGTAAGTAAATTATTAGCACTGAAACTTGGAAAAAATGAAATATGCTCCTACTGCTAGTGTTAGAGGATATATGTTCATCGGCTATTTGAAATACTGTGCCTTTGAAGGGAAAAATATCCTTCCAGCAAAAAGGATTAATCACACACCAGCACAGCATGGAAGTGGGTATCTGTAGGTTGAGGAACAAACCTAGGGACAGTAGTAGTGTGTTGTGTGGTTACAGTTTCACTTCACTGACAGAGCTGGAGCAYAGAGCTGAGCAATTCAGATTTGTCATAAAAAAATTATCAGAAAAAAAACGGAATAAAATAGGTAAGGTCGGATAGGACTAGTGCTACTTYGCAAATGTGGCAATTAAAAAATGCATCTTGGGATTACTATTTCCAGACAGTTTTTTTTTGTATGATCCCTTTGTATGTTATAAGGAGATTTACCTTGAAAAGCCAATAATATAGTTAGGATATTTCTCTGTAACATTTCAGACTATTTAAGTACGATATAACAGGATGTGTGCGTGTTATGGTAGTCCTTGTGCCTGTAGCTTCCAAGAGTGTTTTTTTCCACAAAGAACATAAATTGGAAATAGAATGGGCAAATGAAGGATGAGAGGGTGTCATTTTTGTATCCACTGTTCGAAGGGGAAACCAAAATGTGGAGAAAGGTGAGTTACTTGTTCTGCAAATGTGTAGCTTGTCAGTTATTTGCCCAGGCAGCAGATAAAAATTTAGAATTAAAATTAGGTCTCTTGAGTCCCTGAGCATACCTTAAACATAAAATTGTCTGACTTAGTATTAATCTCGTGCTTTCTACATGCTTTCTGTTTAAATATTCAATCAGAAACAAAGAACAGCAGGGGTTGCAAAGGCAGGACCTCTTTTGATCTTTCTTTTTGGTACCACAGTGTTTTAGACTTATCASAGCACTGTAAGTAGCTGTGGTGAGTCTGTGGAAGTTGGTTGGAATTAATRCTGAAGAAGTCACAGTCCATTTGAAAGATGGTTTACTGATTACCTTTCTTAAATTGGTCTTGACACAGGAAAAAGTTATTGATAAATTTCACTTTGAAATCACTTATAATTAGCAAAAGTTCTGTAGGATGCTACAGGACCACTGTGTCCTAGGGATTCTGTAACCTGAAGGAATTGTGAAAAGCTCTGAAATATCTTCCTTTGCTATGGATAGGTCTCCAGACCAAAAAGCTTCTTTTTCAACTAGGGAAAGGGCTTATGAGTAAACATATGAGTGTCCTATGAGTGGATTTCACTTCAGCTAAAAAAAGATGACAAGTATTTGTTCTTTTGGAAGAAAGGAGGGATATTATTGTCTTACTGCAGTGTTTGAACTGAGAGCTCTTGGGAGAATAACCTTTTGGGTTATCRCCTAGTGTAGCCTGGCACTCTGCTCACAGATATTCACAAAGTATTTTCTAATTACTGTGAGTAGGAACACARTTTCAGCTTCTGAAGAGCCTGCTCTTCTAGTACTCACCCTTTCTGTTGTCTTGGTTTCCTTCCCTACTGCTTGTTATTGGCGTATATTTCAAGCTGGATTCACAAAAATCTGTTGATATCAGTATGAGACTTCAAATGAACCTTGGTCTATTTGTACATAGACTTTATTAAGTTATACGTAGACTTTATTAACAGTTGTATGCAAAGGCAGCATTGATATGGTAAATTTTGGTGCAGAGCCTTAAAGTCATAAAAGGTTTTCAAGGGATCTTTCAGAGACCTGTTTTTTGTCATAACTTGCATGACTTGAAACAAATCAAGTCATTTAGCTTCACTGAAGATGTTTACAGATGCCCTATTGGAGAAACCTTAATTCAGAAAGGGATTAGGCTATGGATGCAGAGAAGTCTGAATTATATGGTAACCTAAATGCAAATAAAGATGCTTGTCATTACAGTCACTGCTGAACTTATCTAAAAGTATTTATACAGAGCAGAGGTTGCTACTGGAATGGTGTGATTCTAAAAATTGAAAATCTCAAATGGTGATCAAAAAGGCCTTCTGTAATGCTCCACTAAAGTTGTGCAGTGCTCACAGGTCCAAGGAGGAGTTTATTGAGGAAAGCTAGCAAAGTTATGTTGTTTTTCTATATCATGGTGATGCGATGAGAATATGGGAATAGCAAAATTAAAAAAAGTCCCATTTTACAGTCTGTTTAGCTTCACAAATTTAATTAGTGTCTCAATCATTGACTTCAATTATTTGCAGAGGGAACAAAACRTGTTCATAGGAGAGCAGTTAAATTAGCAGACAAAAGTAGCAGGTCCAGTAAAAGTAAATGGAATCTAAAGACTTTTTGGAGTAGAAATTAGAGTTGTTTTTTAACACTGAGTTGAGTTAATCATCTGACCAAATACAGACAGTTGCAGTAATACTTCAGTTCTRAAGAATATTCCAGCAATCTGTAAATTATGACTGTTGTACCTGAACTTCAAAACCTATGGCAGGGTTGTCTTCTGGCTTTATTTAAATTATTATTCTATGGAGCTCGTAATAACAGTTACTACATATTAAACAGGCCTGGAAGTGAACCATTATGATTAAATGGAAAGGGGAATAATATGGACAGCTCCTTGAAAGAGTAATTGCAAATAAATCAATAAGTAATGGTCTTTGAATGTGTTTACTGGTTTGTTATAGTGATATAGGAACCTTTGTAAATGCTATGGGCCTGTAAGAAATAATAAAACAGATGATTGGGATGATTACCATAGGAACATTAGGATATGTAAAAAGCTAACACTAGATACTGGCGATATAAATACTGCTTATGAAATCTCTGAGAATTCCCTAGAAATGGACTGTTATTTTAAGGGGATATGGGACTTGTTTTTTCGTATTCGTAAAGTTAATGAGTGGCAAAATTAAAATATTTTGTATTGTACTTTGAGTATTTAGRTATTACCAGTGAAGAGAGTCTTCAGAAGAAACATTTTTCCTTCTATTTACGGTGCAAAATAGGATCATCTCAAACTAAACTATCCAGAAAGTTTTGAGCACTTGTTTATAGTGAATGTGTTTAGAAATTAAATCAGTTTGAATTCAGATGAACTCTTGAGAATATCCATAAGTGAACCAATCATCTTGTACAAKGGAAGTGTTGCTGTAGAGCTAGGAGACTCACTGCAGGCAATAGTTTATTCTCAATGCAGTATGTATATATTTTAGGATATTTATTGCATAATGTGAACAATTTGAGGACAGCAGACTGATTGTTGCTAATGCTACAGTACTTAAAAATTGGTTCAAAGACCCTAAGATTAATGAGATAAATMATGCTTAAAGTGCTTATTTGATACAGAGTGATTTAATAAGAGATATSGTATCTGATGCATATATCCATAGGTATGGTCTGGTGAATTTTAATTTACCTAGGTTTGAATGTGACATGTAACTGTTTGATTCATACATCTATTACAAAGAATGAAAAACAGAAATAAGAAATAATTTGAAGAAAACTTCTAAAATTGTTATTCAAATATAGAACACCTCTGTAGAAGCGAACTTATTAATTGCTTTGAGTAGTGATTTTTCTCATATTAAGTCATGATACTGCAACCTTTAAGTGTGCCAAAAAGTTGAATTAGCTTGATTCCTATCATATAATCAATTACTTGTTTAATGTACCTAGTTGACTTGTATGGACTGTGCATCATATGCTGAAATAATTTAATATTTCTGAGGCTTAATTGCATTTTAAGCAAAATTTAAAACTACAAAAGACAAATAAATTTTGGTAGAACTTGATATTTCACTGTACTGTTGTTTATTTTACCACTAGTTGTAAATAAATAGTAGTTTTCAATAGGCCTTTTTAAGGGAGGGGCATGGAGTATCTTCGAATAGCATATATTATGACTTAAAGTGCTGTGAGAACTTRGGCGTCCTGATGTGTGCCTTATATCTTCATAATTTATTGCAGTATTTCCATTAATGTTTTATTCTTCCCCTTGGCAASTGATTGGGTTGAGTTTTGTAACCAAATTTTTTGCTTGTTTGCATGAAAATGAACATATGCGACTGTATGTTTATATGATGTATGAACATAGATTATTTTTGTCGTTTTGCATCTTCTAAAGGTATGGCTATGTAATAGATAATACTATGTTGAAAATTAAAGCATGTCCTGCCTTTAGGGATGGGATTGATGCCAGGACAGTAATAATGATGCTAACATGTTCAGGATCACTACAAGTAAATTCTGAATTTATGCTTTCATGTATGATGGATTTTAAGTTTGTAATTCCTGTTTGTCATAACCAAGATGCATCTGTACCTGTGTCTTGCAGTTTTATAGTTGCTGTATTGAATTAGGTGATTTAAATTGTCTGTTGTTATGTTCTCACCATAAAACAATAATAAATTTAAAAGTGCTACATGGTGTTGAAACTATAATTGAACTTAACACTCAATTAATAGTATATTCAGGTATTACAAACACTTCACAGTGATTCCTTGCTCACGTTGACTCAGAGATTACTGCTTATCCTATATTCAGTAACAAACTAGGTCAAGTAATTAAAAGAAGTGATTACAAGTGTTTGAGGTGTAAGTAATTACATAGTTAAACAAATATAACCTTTTAAAGAATATTGTTGATTATTTCAGTGGAGGCTAAAGACAGTTACTTCGTTATTAACCAGTGGAGGTTTCGGTTAAAAATAAATTCTGTCTGGATCAGGCCCACTGATTTGAATGGAAACCTTTGTGGAAGTGAGATGATATTCATCTCTATAAGACTAAAAAATGACCTGTTGATTTAGATATCCCAGGAAATATCACACAGACTTTTGATCAACATTAATCATGACAATGGAATATTTAATTGAGTGTTTCCATTTGATCCATACAGATCGTGATACACTCCGTGCATGAGTGGTGCAGTTTCTCACCATTGACAGTGATTCTAGTATAAACTAAGAAATGTGATTTAGGTATTTGCTAAAAAAAWTTTATGCTTTAGCAGAAGCTAAAACTTTGCTGGAGTTCTGTTTCTATAGGATTGAGCAATGTATTTTGCATAGAGTAAGGAGGTCTTTTTCCTGTATACACTCTAAAATAGTGACAGTAAAAGCTAAACAAGTAGTAGTTGTAAAAATGTAAGAAATTTTTCAGATTTGGTGATGATTCTTTCATTATTGGCTTCCTTTTTTTCAAATTGGTTTCATAATTGTGGAGAACTGATTTTAATAGCCACAGTAATAACATCCTAGCTACACGTAGCAGTTTTCTAACTTAGTTTATCCTTTTTATAGTTGGCAGATCAYTTCCGTGAAGTTTACTAATGCCAATAAGAGATCTAGTACAGTATCAAACATCTGAGAGTTCTCTGTTACGATACTGCTACTTTGTMATTTTCATAATCTAGGCAATAGCTGTAAGAAGTCTTGCCTTGGCAGAYCTGTAAAAATGGCATTGTCAGGAGCAGTTTGAAGTCAAAATTTACCGTTAGCATCAGTGCAGAAGCTATCTGAACTGTTGTGTGAGTGCAGCAGCCTTGAATGTGAGGTCTGAACAGCTATACTTTGGCTATTTTAATCTGACTTTTCCTTCCTATTGCATATTATCTCTTGTATTAAAAAAAAAAAGACGCTGTCAGAGTTGTAAAGCTAAACAAGGAGGATTTATGTGGCCACAACCTCTGCAGGTGATTTTTATGTTGTTTTATTAGCAAGCCAAGCAAGATGTAGTATGCAATGAAAGTTTTATTGTATTATCCTGCTATTGCTTTCAACTTCCTCGCCTTAAATTTCAGTTGTTTGTAAAATAATTGTAGTCAGGACTAAAATAGAAGTGTAAACAAGTTGTAGTACAGGCACAGTGTTGCTGGAAATTCTGAAATGGAGTTGTTTCAGTATTAAGAAGCATCCTGGCTGCTGAATGTTGTTGTGATGGCGTTCTGCTCAGTGCATCCATTGAGTATCTTGACACTTGGATTTTTTTCCTCACACTGCTCTAAATAAGATGCAATCCTTCTATTCCAGAAAATATAAATAATAAGGAATAATACTGAGATATATTTTATATTAATTTTCTATCAGTCCTGCAGGAAAACACTTTTTGTAGTTCCTGACTTGATGTTTAATGAACAGTAGYAGTTCCTGATTTATCGCTACTAATGGTAGCTTTCAAAGAAATCTTTTCCCATTGCACAAAAACTCTTCTACTTACCTTTGAGGACAGAGTCCTGTGACCAGTTTTCATGATAGAAATCAGGCTAATAGGAGTTGATTTGAATCTTTCTTTAAAAAAAATGCTTTGAACCTTAAAATAAGACTCAGTCGTGTTTTTCAGCTTATCTTAATCATGGTGGTTATTCGGATCTTTTACAAAGAAGATTTGTAAAAGACAAAAGTTGAGGAAAAATGAAATAGTGTTTGGCAATCCCATACTTTGTTTCTTGAAATGTTTTAACTAACTTAAGGATGCACTTTAKTTTTGATAGCATTGTGACTAAAATTCCTGTGTACATTTTCAGATTAAAATATATGATTTTACTGCATTCCTAATTTTAGAGATTGGGCATTCCGAAGAATAGGTAAATTTCACTTTTTTTGTGATGCTGCTCTCAGCATGGTGTCCTGAAAATGTTGCAAATGTGAATGGCTGTTTTTTGGATGCTGTGTKGTCTTTGTAAGTGATTTTGTAATGCCTAGTGTAGTCCTTGAAATGCATTGTGTACACCTACATTCTTAAATGACAATCTATTTTTAATAAATCCCCTTAGTTTGSTTAATTGCAGTTGGTAATAGGTTTCCTAATCTACTTACTGATCTTAGAAAAGGAGGCTGTAAGATTAAATATGAATATGTATTTTTGGCTTTTTGTCAGCATTGTTAGCCAAAAAAGTAATACCATTAAAGAATATGCAGATCTGCCTCTGTAAATCTCATAACTCTTGCATGCTTTTAACACTATAGAAAAATTAGGATAGAAACTTTAGCCTATACAAGAAATCTTACATCCCTAATTCTAACCAATTTGTTTTCCGCCACTGCTACTGCTATTTATCTTATCCAGCTCTATCTTGAGGTTCTCTGCAACTATGGAGCTTCTTCCTCTAGATGATGCTTCCCAAATGGACATGAAACAAGCATGATCAGTTCATAATATGTATAAAGGGCCGTTCTACAGAAGACTAGTTTCTGGAGTCCTGGGTGCCTGTTTTGGAAAGCTGCTGTTTGTTTCCTTCTACCTGGAATCCTCATGCTGGGATCCTTTCTGCCCCTTACCTGGTGAACAGCCTGAACCCTTTTGCTGCTGAGGAACCTGGAAACTTGGTGCACTCATGACTGACTCGAGGTCAGTTTGAGGTTTGTCACTGAAACCTAAGTCCCTTCCATGTGACACAGCACAAAAGTTGAATATCAGGTCTGTAGTAAGGGAGTTCTCAATCCTTGAGCAAGATGAACCAGATGTTCTGCTTAGTAGTATGGGTGTATTTCAAAAATAATTGTGGAGATATTCTAAAAATATTGTCAGAAAACTGGTCTAACTGCTCAGAGTCTCTTATTTAATTTTGGTGTTCAGTATCTTCATGTCTGCCCAGCGTATATCTGAGGAGTTAGCATTTTTCTATAAACCCCATCCTGTAGTGCATTTCAAAGATTAGCCCTGAACTTGTGCAGAGCCATCCACTTGAATCACTSATCTTGCCTTTCATTATCTGTTTGGTTTTTCTCATGATTAATTTCTAGCAGAAAGTCTTTAGGGCCTAGTTTTAAGATGTCCGAGTAGGGAAAAAAAAAATCCTGAAAGTTCATTCTGATTTCAGGTCTCAAGTATAATTGGCTTCATCAAAACCTCAAAATTAGCTTTCCYAATTTTCCCCAAGTCAGATTTCTGAGAGATACCTCCCTGCACATCCTGAGTGATAGACCTGCCTTTGTCATTGTATTTTGTTTGGGTCTTTGTTTGGGTTGCTGTTTTGGAGAGGCTGTTTWAAAAAATCTGTATGTGTGGAACTAACTATCAAAGTATCTAGTTCTGTTGAGCYGTGTCAGTAACTGCCTTGGCAAATCTCTCTGGACTGTAACCTGGCCAGAGAGAGTTTGTCTTGATTAATTTTATTAGGATGTTATATTTACCTGAAACTCATCCCTCAGTCTTTATTCAAGTATATAAAGGGAGCTCCTTACCCAAGTAATGGTGCCTTGGAGTTGCATGCGGCTCTATATATGCATGCATTCAAAGGAGAAAAGGTTATTTACTTGTATCTCCTTTTCATTGGATTGCTCATGTGTTCACTCAGCCCCCTCCTTTTTCTGTTATGTTTTTTCCAGTTATAATCATAGTAGAAAGTGCTGGTTTGAACTGTCACAGACTGTTGGGTGGTTACACAGCATGCCTTGCTGCACAAAGCTCAGCATTGCTGCTGAACTGACTATTCTCTAGCTCCAAATTTGTCTGAAGGAGCTTTTCTGGCTGCCAGCTACAAAATGAAAAGGTTTCTAAAAGTGAACTACTTTCTTGTACTGTCCCATTTCAGAGTCATAGATAAATGTATCTTACCTTGGTAATTTTAATCTTCTGTTAAACACTTTTTGGGAAGAAAAGCTTTTGTTTTACGTATCCTTCAAAAAAATTAGTGGATGCGACCAGAGGAGGATCCTTTGAAGATGATGACATGGAGAAAAGAATTCTGAAATTCAATAGGARCACAAATACAGTAGAACTCTTAGGTAGGACTTTTAGGGTTTTTGGATATGTAGGAATGGAAAGATTTGGTCGGTACATCCAAAAGTGGATCCAGATATGACTACAAACTTGGTTTTTAGGGRACTAAATTTGAATGCTGGATATTTTTGCAAATTGTATGTGATTGCAGCTCATTCCCTTGGGTCAAAAATCAGAAGAGTTTAAATTTAGATTAGCTGAAGTGTGCAATAGCCTGTATGCAATGACATTTCAGAACCTGCTAGCTGCAGGCTGAGGAAGAATAAACATAATCTTTGAAACTATATTAAAGTTGCAAAGCTCACACATTTCTGACAAATTATCTAGATATTCATATCTTTTATATTCATTTAAAAATATTAGATTTATTTTTCCTATTGAAATAATTTTTGTAGGTTGATGTTTGTATTGAGCTCCTACAAGAAGTAGATTACATGTGCAAGTATTTCTTTRAAGAAAAACATTTCTACACTTAATTTTAGTAGCTTAATTTCTTGCTGAACTCAAATGCAGTCCAATGTAGTTATCTTCTAAAAGTCTAAAGTTTCCTAGGTTGATTTATCTTGAAAATTTACTCTTCAYTGCAGTTCTTTGAGTTTTAGCCTAAGTTCTTAGGCTTTTGTATAGTTACTCTAATACTTTATTCTGTTTGTCTGGCTAATATGTTGCCTAAACTTGTAATATTTTAAATAATTTCTTTAATAGGCAGATTTGAATGTTAAAATATGTAATTGAAAATAGTGGCTATTTTGAAGGCTAATTAAGAAAGAATATGTATGCATAAATTTTGCAGTTTTCTTGTCCTTGACCAAGAGCAGATATGTAGTATGCATGTCCCTGTAATATTCTTTATATTTCACTTATTTTTAGTATAGCTTGCTTAATCTTACTCAGTGTTATTCTAGATCCAATGCTTTTATTTATTGSTAGGAAAGGTACTCCAATGTGCTGGAAGTTCTAAGTACTTCCTCCAGTTAAATAGATAACACACCTTAAGGATATAATGCCACTTGAGAAAGCAATTTGCTAGGTTAAAAATAAATTGAATATCCTTAAACTTATTTGGAAACACTTAGAAATTGCTTGGAGAAACAGCARCTTATGAAAAAAGAGCAGTGAGGATATGTATTTAATTTTATATACTGCCAATACACAGAATTTCTTGTAAAAAATAATGTTTTAAAGAAACTGTGCCTGAGTTACAGCTCTAAAATATATTGGAATGGTTATTTTAAAAAATATAACAACATAAAAGGAAAAAGGTTTCTTGTAAAAGTTAATACACTACAAACTGTAGRCTGTAATTGAACTTTTTATTACCTTAAACTTCATGAACAAGTTGGAGCCTAGTTTCTGTGTATTTAGGTTTGAAAAACAGCATTTGAAGTCTCTAGCTGTTTTGATGAACAAGTGTGTTTCCAAGCTGGTTGCCACTACTGAAGATCAATCTCCTGAARTGATTGGAAAGATGCTGCTGCCTTTCTCCTCTTAATGGTTAATGCTGCTGTAGCCTGGTTTGCTAAGGGAGTATCAGTGATGCAGCTGGGACCTCTGTATTTTCCTGGCAGTCTGTCTCCTACAGTAATTTTATAATGGCTTGCCCAATTTCCACCACACTCAATAACTGAGTGCAAGGCTCAGAAGTATTAAGTTTTTGTGGGTTTCATGAAAACCCATCTCCGTGTAGAAAAGAGGAGGCCTTTAACAGCATATCTGAGATGCTGGATGTGCAGCCCAAGAATTCGAAAAGAGGAGAGATGTGAATATGTGGGGGAAATGGAGCTCAACTTGATGCTATCAAATCTAACTAGAAGGTGTATAGGGAATGCATGCAAAGTTTGCCATACGAATTCCAGCTTGACATAGCAGCTATTCAAGCCTGAAGCTGTGTGTCTTTGGAGGTACAAATTAAGTGCCTAAATTGAGATTTTTTCAGGGAAGGTTGACTTAGATTGTACTCTCTGTATAGGGCCTTAAATACAAATGCCTACGTTTAAGGAGTTGCTGATTTTCTACTCATCTTATTTCAAGTAATTATGATTGATAGGTTTCTGTTTATAAATAGAAGGTGGAAATCAGTAGCCACTAGCTGAGATTTATTTTTTTTAATTTTTTTTTCTAGCATTGAAGTAGAATATCCATTGACAAATTAGGTGATGGGATTTGTGCTTGTATGATTTAGTAGCTTCTCACCAGAGCAAATATCTAATGAAGACAAGACAGAATCTGCTCTGTAGGTTACTAGGATCCTTTGCAGTATTTCCTGAGAAACTATCAAAATTCAAATAGTGGATTTAAAGTCTTTAAATGTCTTAAATGAGATAGACTACTACCTTTGACTTTCATCAGTATTCAGTGAAACTCATAATTTTGTGGAGAAAAAAATCCCTTAGGAAACCATGTTTATTTGCTGTCAAAATGAATATATTTCCCACTCTTCAAATCTTCACATAGGTTCTCTTTCCCCTTCTACATCTTGTATTTCTCTGGTGTCCCAGTAAATCTTACCTTGCCTACAAGAAACTGTAAGATCTGTAGTGCCTAAATGATCTTCCCAGTCGTATTTCCTTACTGTTTATTTTCCCTCACCTGCTGTCTGACTGCGTCTTTCATGCAACCCGAGGGGTTTGTATGGCTTTCCATGGAAAGTATTTCTGCTGTCACTATATGTAATAGTGCRTCTGTCATGGTTTATATTGTCTTCACTTGGGAAAAAGATGCTTGTGTAAACATTATTCAGGGTGTTTTTAATGGTTAATGTATTGTTGGATAAGTAAGTACCGTCTATTATTTTGGAGAGACGTTTACCTGAGATGCAGCTAAAAAAATGAACTATATTGGCATGAAAAGATGACAAGATTATAGTAATATTGTGTTTATCTTATAAATTTATATTGTTAAGCTAAAAATAGTACTCAAGTCTCAGATCAGAAAATATGTGCTGTGAAAATGTTGGACACTTGCCGTTTACTTGAACCTATGCGTATACCTCTTGGAGAATGGTAAATGAAGGATCTATCACATTTCTTTATCTTTTTTCTTAATTTTCAAACTGTCTTGTCTCTGCCTTCATTCCCACCCATTGCCATAGGTTACAATTTTCCATTCCGAGCTGATTTGATGTCTAACAGAGGGCAACTGTCTTTAGCTTTCATTAGGTAGGAATATGAAGCCTAATACTTTAAATTCAAATTTTACATATGATGCAGTTTTAATTTATGCAGGGATGTTATTCCTGTATATGTATAATAYGGGTGTTCCCAAACTCTTTATTCTTGTTAGATGTTTTGTTCAAGAAATGTGTATGTAGCTAGAGATAATAAAAAGTAAATATAAAATGTTTGATTATCTAGGTTTTCCTGATGGCTTCCATAAAGGGTATTTTTCTATTAGGATTAATTCATTATTATATCTTGTTATACTAGTTTTCCTTTTTATCAGTGGATTCCAGAAAAGATTTTTAAACATCTCCTTGGGAACAATGCAAATTGACTTGCAGCATGAAATATGTAGGTGATTATACAAGGTTGTTATTGACAAATTGAAATTAAAGTTGGCCTTGTAGTATATTATGCAAAGTTCCAGAGGTAAGATGGAACAGAAAGCCTTGCTAGACCCTGTAGCATTTGCCCCTTCAACTCCTGCTCTACTGATGATCTCTTCAACATGTGTGTCTATCCATGCTTTGCTGTGCCTCCCATATGGGAAGATCCCCATATTAACTTGGTAATGCAACTTTCTCTGTCTTTTTTGTCATTGTGATATTCCTCGTGTTGGGATGTCTGTGTGGCTCTGAGAGGTAGCCAGGTGTTTGATATATATGCTACAGTAAAACCATAGAAGCTTATCATGTACAGCTCTAAAAAAGCATAGTACGTTTTCCTGGTATTTTTAAACAATTGAAAATACTCATGTAAGCTGTGCTGGAAGTCCTGTAGGAATTTTTTTTAATGTTAATTTGAGACTATTTTGAGCTGTGTATACATGCAGAATGATTTTAAGTTTTTGTGGATTATTTGAATTTGTTAATTAATACAGTCTTTGGAGACCTTTTTCTGAAGATTAATGGGTTCCCTGYAGAATAACATTTCAACTGGTAGAGATTTGCAGTCCCTTTGAGTCTAGCAATATTTTAAATTAGCCCAAGTTTACTAGATTAAACTTTATCAGTTGATGGGAGAAGGACAGAAATTCACAAGAGACGTATTCAAGATAAAACACTCCCTTTATATTAATTTTACTTTCCCTATCAACACAAAATATATAAGTTAAAGTTCTTAGATAACACTAAGATCTAGAAACAATTAAATGGGAGGAAAATATAAATAAAGCTAAATAAAGCTGAAGAGGTAGAACTCKCCCAAGAAGAGAAGCAACCCCACATGGCATTTTGAGGGTTATTTTTCTATTCTGTTTACATTGTGAGTTTTCATAAGCTAGATTTGAGGAGGAGGGAACCTGCAATAGTTCTGAGGAATCAGGCAGATTGAATATTAGAAGCAACTTGAAGAAGAAACTGGGACGCTGCTAGATTGGGAAAGCTGGGAATATTTTTTGGGAGGAGGCAGATGTCTTGTCTCACTTCTAGCCATTTTAGAGGTCTGGACTTTTTTGATGGCTCCTTGGAATCAGAGTCCTTGTAGAAAAATTATGATTTTGAACAATAACAGAAATCAACTTTGTTACCTTTCATAAACTGAGCAGTGTTCTACACCTGCATTCACAATTAAGTTGACTGAGATGTTGGTGTAGTCTTTGAATTCCATAGATCTCTGTGATTATTCCTGGATCTGTATGCACATCGCATCCATAACTGGACCATCTGCTTTGGAAAAAAGTGCAGTGTCATTTCAGGCTTTCTGATGTTCAGAAGTGTTTAATTSTTTCTAAATCAAGACTAAAACMAAAAAATCRTCMTYTTACAGATTATATTTTGGCAATGGRAAGAACCTGCTCTGTSCTCTGCCTTCCTACTTGCTGAGGACTCTTCCTACCTGTCCTGCCCTTTTTCTTTCACTGTGTTTTCCTTTATCTTGGTGAGGTCAGGCCAGTCCTGACCTGATATTACAGCGCTCTGTAGAAAGAACAAGGAATGCAGCTGTAGCCAAAGTATAAGTACTGTGGGAACAGAATCAGGTTTGGCTTTTTTGAGCTCCTCAGCTTTATTCATAGCAGCAATGAGAGCTGCTCTTTGCTGTCCTTCTGCCTTAAAAAATTTTCCTTTTATGTACCTTGGAGCACACGTTGATGGATGTTTATAAGTGTGAAAGCTATCTTTTCTAGATAAAAGATTTTTGCTGAGCTTTGCTGGATCTGCTGAAATGGAGTAATATGAGGCACTCTTTTCAGGTGCTATCACTAAGCTTCAAACTCATTTAATTTAAAACTAGTGTTTAACTTCTATCACTGAACTTAAAATTGAATTTTTGTAGCAACTGGGACACACTTTTCCTGACYTGCCTATACCAAGTGAAGAACCACTCAGTCATACAAGTGGTTTCAAAATAAGATTATTTTGAAGACTCTAAATGTTTTCTAAATAATTCATGATACTCTTGTTTGTCTTGCATCACCTTAGTTTTGCATACTGGATGTGAGCAAAACCTGACAAGTCTGTGCTCTGAGAAGTCCTGTCATTTCACAATTTGTTTCTGTTCTGAATCAAAAATGAGTTCTCTCACAAGCCTGAAGTGTTTTGCATGTTTGTGTTTGCTTCCGGGCTGTTACAGATGCTGTTTTCTTAAAGGAAAAGAAACAAGGGACTGGAGAAGGTTCACTCTGTGTATTTAAGCTTCGATCCCATGTGATATCTTAGGAGACCGGGAGTTGTAGAACTGGGTAATTCCTGTGTGGTGTTATGGCGTTGCTGTCAGAAAGGCAGCGCTGGCCTCTCTGCAGCACTGTGTGGTGGGAGAACATCTGTGCATGGAAGCAAGAGCTTCTGACTGGAACTAAGGGGAAGAACATGAGGCCAGGGGGGCAGCAGGGCAGAGGAGAGGTGCTCCATCTTCAGAGGTTTGCAAGACCAAACTGGATTAAAGCCACGAGCAACCTGGTTTGACCCCATTACTCACCTTGCTGAGAGCTGGACTAAAGACCTTTTGGTGCCTTCAAACCAGAATTATCATCAGTCTTTGAAAAGGGTGTGGAGAGCCAAACAGCTGGTGAGCACATGGTGGTTGTTCCAACTGACAGGGGAAGCAATTTGTTTGCATGTCTCTACTTCTGACCTAAAACATGTGAATTAGGGAAGTAATGCTTAGATAAATAACAGTAAACTTTTAGTGGAGTAACTTGATGTTGTTGTGCATCTCAATATTGGTAATTGTTTTCAAGTGTGTATTCAGATGTTCAGAAGTGGTAAGTCAGAATTACTTTGAATATAGATGGAAGCTTAGCTGAAAGACCTTGTTTTAATCATCGTCTATCAGTAATGCAGTTGTGCAGCTGAATTGTGAACTTGATTTAAGATGTCCATTTGCTGTGCAATTCCCATTTCCAAAGCTTCTGAGAGTCTCAAATACCCGGAGGTTCTTTTGGGCCCTGCTCTTTTGCTGAGCGGGCTGCTCACCCCCGGTGGCAGATACAGTCAGGGGTACTTTTTTTCTGGGTCAAGAGGCATCAGCTTTAATGCAGTTCTCATTTCATGGTGTTGTAAGTCCACAAAGTGTTTTATACTTATTTGAAACTTTTTATTTTCTTATATATTGGAAAGAAATAGAATAGTGCTATTGGAGGTTGATGGGGTGACAAATGAAAGCTTTTTCACTATATAGACTCAGGTATTGAAGGTGTTTAAGAACTTCTACGAATTAACTGACACACAAGGTATTGGAGTAGAGGAATCTCAGCATCTAATCCTGAGAAAATGGAAAAGCTTAAAGAATTTGGGTGATATGGCATCTGTTAATGTCGTAGATAATATCACATAGGCTTTAGCTTTGCTTTTTAACAAATTTTGCAAATTCCTTGAAATGTTTGTTCAATAGAGGCTTCTGTGTAGAGGGAAAGTGTTTGGTAAAGTCATTGTAATGCTTAATTATATGCAAGACTTGCTTAATTTTTATTGTTTAAAAAGATTCCTCTAAATCTCATGTCTAGAGTTTTGCTCTTGCAGGAGAAAGATGCTTGTTACTGTTGAAATGGTGGCAGAAGCCATAGGCAGCAGAATAGGTGGTTTGTTCCCTTATTCAGTGGTATGAGGAGGGAATATACAGCACTCAGTTCGTTCTTCTCTCAATAAAAGCCATAATTGTTTCAAATACCATAGATGATTTGCAGTGAGATACAGTTCCACCATTTCCGTGTTCATTATATGTAATGAAATAACAAGTTTCACAGAACTGTCTTATTTGTTGCCTCCTTTTGCTGAAGATGTGTGAGCTTTTCATTCTGGTTAAAGGCAGACAAGCAAAAAAAAGCTTCTACAGAGAGGAGCTCAAAAGAGAATAAATAAATTTTTTACCTCTGTTTGTTCTCTGTATCCATTGTTTAAAATCTGATCTAATGACCAGTCACAGTTGGCATTTCTGCTAGCATTTCCCTTTTATTTTGGCTATTGATTCATTATTCTTTTTGGAAGTCATATCTCTTGGCTTTTGTTTTTTTATTGTATCGATTCCTTTAATTTTTTTGAATTCTTCTCCTTCACTGGGATAGATGTTTCTTGCTTTATTGTGCATTTATATTCTATATTCATCTGTTTATATTCATTTTCTGGCGAACTTTGTAAGCTGGAACCTCATGAGACTAGAAAACTTGTTGAGGTATTGATTTGCTTCTCAGTGGACACTGAATGCAAACTATAGCAGTTTTAAAATCTTGGGTGTGTTGACATAGTCTGGAGCAGATTGCTCCAAATATCGATGGGTTGTTAATCCAATCCCACTGTACCAATATCATGTCATAGATGCTTTCTTTGGTTTGAATGGCATGTAATATGCTGGCTTATGTGCTAATAACTGGATATGTGAAAACTACTAATTGAACTTTAAACTCTTAATTGACAGGCCATGTCTACATGCAACTTGGCTAGAACATTCTGTAACACTTGGAAGTGCTTCCTGTTGTCTCATTAGCTTTTGCTGATGGTTAATAGTGTAGTAGCATAAAAAAAGCACACTAAATTAGGCTTTATAAAAGTCTCTTGACTCTTCTTCTAACCTTCATGCATTTGAGTTTTAAAATATATTCATAACTTTAAGCATTTTAAGCATTTAAGCAGCTGCTTCTGGATTAAACAGTAAGAACTTGACTGTTTGCATTTCATAGTTAAGTAAACTAAATGGGATTTGGAATAAAACACTAATGGAAAAATCATCTAATTCCTGTTGTAAATGACGATAGGCTTTCATTTGTGCCATGCTTCTGGGTAACAACTTAATGTATTTCTGCTTATCCAAAAGACAAAAATTCAATGGCAAACGATGGAACTGCAGTCTTAGTTTATGTCGTCCCATTATCAGTGTTTTATTTTAACATGCTGACAATTTCTGCATGCTGCAATAACCTCAGTCAGCAAGAAACACGCAAATAAATAATTGCATCTTCCCCATTAGCATAGTATAGTTCACTGCACTATGCGCTGAATAAACTGAAAAGAATTAATGAAGTTACAGGCAGAAGTCCCAGAGTGGTAATGATTCAGGGATATTAAATTAACAAGCAATTCTATTAACATAAAGTCAGTCCTGCCTTAACTCATTCCTATTTGTGAAATATTGGGCTCTTGTATTTCTTTTATTTTGGGGGAATGGAGCTTGATTTAGAAGATCCTCCAGGGCTCAGCAATGCGACCTTACATTTAGTCAGTTGTTGAGTATAATTGTAACACGGGCAGCCAAGGAATGCCTTAATCCCAG
The DNA here is from genome assembly GCA_003342815.1 of Eudromia elegans. Classification (NCBI taxonomy): domain Eukaryota; kingdom Metazoa; phylum Chordata; class Aves; order Tinamiformes; family Tinamidae; genus Eudromia; species Eudromia elegans. The sequence continues at coordinate 1,697,590 of PTEX01000086.1, read as the reverse complement.
AGCTGTGCTTAGTGCGCAATCCCGTTGTGGGCGAGAACGCTGCAGTTCTGGAGCATCCCAGTGGCAGGGATTTGTCTCGCCCAGTGTGAGCTGGCTATGTTGTCCACGTGAGCTCTCTAGGCTGGYGCAGAGCCGGATGCACCGGGCTCCGAGGGTGCCTGCCCGGAGCTGTGGTCCTCTGCCCAGGGAGGTGGCTCAGTGGCAAGGATGGCACAATTGTAATGCAATTTACAGCTGCTGGCAGGAACACAGTGAATCCTTGCCCTCTCTGGGCATAGGTTAAGGTCCTGGGATAATGGGCAGTCGTTAGAAGGGTTTGGGATTTAATTGTGGTTTTTTTTAAAATCCATATGGAATGAAGTTTTGTAAGTTCCTCTGCTCCTTAAAGTGCTGGTGTCTTATGTACCATATTCATAGTTGACTCTTTCATTGCCTATGTCTTTATTCTTCAAATACTGATTTTTTTTTTTCCCTATTTTTCTCATGGAAAAACATTTAAAGAAAAGCAAGTAATTGAAAAAAAATCAAGTATAAGTGCTCTATCTTAACTAATGTTTCTGGCTTGTATCTGTATAAACTACTATATGATTATTTTAATTCAAGTAACATGTCGTGGTAGCTTTTAGTTTTTGATGAAGCTTGTTAGGTTGGCCTATGCAGAAATATTTCAGAAAAATCAAATTTCTCTTAAATTTCTCTTAAAATCATATTGCTGTACTAGTCCAGTCCAATACTACTTAATAGAAGTTGAATTTTCAGACTTTGAAAATAATTACCATAGAATTTACTAGAGTTTCTACAGTCAAGAACTACTCAGTGGCTTTAGATAAATGGTATGGGGGCTTATATCTTGGACAGACTACCCCAACCTGTCATGCTTCTGCATGGATGTCCAAGTAATCCAGATGACATTTATTTCAGAGGAAGTGGGAGGGAAGGTGAAATAAGCTGTGTATGATGGGTAACCATTGTACTTTCTGAAACTTGCATTTTACATCTCATAATCATTTCGAAATAGGTTTTTAAATTTACATGCATTTACTTATGAAAGTGGGGTAATTTTCTTTCCATACTTGTGCATTATGTAACATCTAAAATATCTCCTGCAATAAAAGAAAAATTGGAGGAGCAACGTATGCTGAAATTTAGAGATATTTGATGTATTATTGGTACATGGCATTGTGACCTACACCACAGATAAATGCAGTATCTATGCCACTAATATTCTGTTTAATGAAATTGAATGCAATTATCTTGGTATTTTTTTCCAGCTGCTAAAGGTAATTATTTTTATCTGCCTTAGGGAATTTGAACTACTTGACTACGGTTTAAACAAATAAAAAGGAAAAAGAAAAATAGCCCAAGCTAACTCATTTTTCAAGCTGCCGGGCTTTTGACAGTCTCCTGGTGGCAATGAGCCAGGAAAGAAAAATCTGTATGCTCTAAATGAGGTATAGAAAGAAGACGTGTTTGGTGTGAAGCGTGTTTTAGAACTGTCCCCACTGCGGAGATACCTTGTCACAGGTACTAACAACTGTAGCATCGGCCTAAAAAATCTTCCATGGGAGAGGAGGAGTGTAAAGAGGGTCCTCTTTGCTCCATGGATCTCTTACTGTGTTTTTAGTGGTATAATCTTAGTATTTAAAAGCCATTAAAAAGGACTTCTGTGGAATTGGAAGACCTGATTGCGACTTGAGCTGCTCTAAAAGATAAATGATGAAAATGAGCAGAAGCGTGCTGACAGAATTTTAACTGATCTATTTGGTTCTCTGAAATAGCTGATTATAGATTTTGAGTGAAATGCGTTGGTTATTTCTACTGTATGTTGTCAGTAGCATCTAATAGAACTAACTATAAGCAGAAGGCATGTCTCATTAGAAAAGCCTTGTTGGAAGGCACATAACTGAATGCAGAGTGTTTGGCCATGTGTTGAGTGTGCCAGTGCACTAAATTGAATTTCATAGCGTTTTTTTTGTGATAATTATGAGCAAATTACCATTCTTCAGTGTAATTTTTGACAAAAGGATAATGACCTCAGCTCTGTGTAGAACATCTGGTCTAGCTGCTATTGACAGAATATCCATGAGAATCTTTAACGATTTCTGTGCAGGCTCGCTCTGAATAATGATCTGTGCAACATATAATTAAACGGTGCCCTGGACTGCGTAGAACGATACCTTTGTGGCAGCGGTTGACGTTGTAGTTGGACAAATTCACGTATGCAGCTCAGGGGAGCATGGCCTGCAAATAACCATGGTGCTGGCTCCTTTGTGCTCTGCAAGAGTTTTTGCTATGGGGGATCTCAGGTGCTACTGAGGATTTCGGGCAGCAGCTTCAGCTCTTTGCTGGAGTAGAAGGCAGGAAGGATGCTGTGTGGGGATCCATAGAACCCTTGGGGTTGACCTTGGCCAAAGACACTCATGGTCCTCTCTGACCTGGGGAGCCTGCAGGTGTTTCTGGCTCCAAGGAGTAAAACCGTAGCCTGGCTGTGCTTAGAGGGCTTGTTCTTTCCTTACAGTAACAAGAGCTGCAACAATAATGAGGGTTGTAACTGTTATAGTTGTGCAAATCCACTCCTGCAGCTTGAACAGCTGCTTTATGTAAATTGTGTTGTAAAACTTTACTGTCAGAATCATTTTCATCAGTTGTTATTCTCTATGGGGATTTCTTTGCTTTCTTATCAGAAGACAAATGGGAATATAGAAGAGAACTGCTTAAAAGCTAGGCTCAAGGAAGCGTTTCCACAGTTGCATCTTCCTTATCTGTTTCTCTTTCACTGGTGTTTTCTGACCTTAAAAATGCGGCGAGGGAGCAAAGTTTTTAATCTCAAAGCTTACTTGAAAATCTAGATATGTTACATTGTGCTGGTGTTTGTGATGGCCTGTTCTACACGTCAGTTTTGTTTAAATACTGTCTCTTTCCCTGTCCCCCTCTAAGTCTCATTTGTGTCTATCCCCTCTTCTGCAGCTTCTCTTTTTTAAAGGGAATGACTAACCATGAATTAAATATTCTATCTGGAATAATCTTGAATTCTGAAATGCTATTGCATGGCTATTTTTCTCTTTTTTTCAATACTGAGTAGAGGCAATTCCTCTGTTTTCAATGCCAATTCTGACTGATAGGCAAATTACAGTGGCTGAAAAAGGTGTTTTTAAATTACAGTTTTGTAACCTACATCTGTGACACAGTTTCTGCAGCTGCAGAACTGCAAGGGATACAGAACCAGCTCACATGTAGGTTTGCAAGAGCAGAATTGCTTGTTGATGAGCTGACATGGATCCTGACATAGTAGCAGGTGAGTTCATACTTGCATGCTGACAGGCCTGCTTATATATAGATGCTATAGGACTGCTTGGCTCCCTGCACTTCTAGCAGCATTTTTCTTCTCTCCCCACCATTAGTGCTGACTTTTTTTAATTGGTTAGAACCTGGGTGTTGAATACCTACATATTTACTTCTTTTTATCTTAAAATTGGGAGTTCTAGGGGCTGTGAGTAATATAAAGGAGAAAACATCATTTGATTCATGGCTGTATTTTGGGAGAACTCTAGAATTAGTTGCTGTGTCCAGAAATAGGCCTTAGAAAACAGAATGTATAAATTTTCTATTAGCCCTTGCACAAGTATCTGAGAAGATGTTGAAAAGGCTGTTGAGAAGGCTGTTGAATAATGGGTGTTTACAGTGAACATGTCTTAGAGGTTTATTGCAGAGCATAAATTAATGAGGAAAGTGTCACTTCAGTATTGAGAAGTACGCTAATCAGTCTTTGCTGTGTGCATTTTTAAGTCCATCTCTGTCATATTTTAAGCTAAATCGATCTTTTTTGCATTCAGAGGCTCACCATGTATCAATACCTGATTATACACCCTTGAATCTGAACATTATAGGGCATGCAAGGATTTGTAGGTATGACTTGTCCTATTGCTACCATCTGTTGCAATCTTTCTACTGATATAGAAAACTTTATTTTTTTTTTAAAGGAATGCTCTTAAAGTTTCAAATTAAAAACATGGGAACCACAGCTAAAGGCACTCTGGTTTTACTTATATGTGTAATTATWAGCAGTGTCTCAGCACTGGACAGAYGAGTTCATGAATACTCTTTTTGCATTAAGAGAACAAGAATACTGTTTTCATCTTTGGCACTGATTTGCATTAACCTTGAAACTTAATCTGAAAATTGCCTTAGTTCAGACTTGAGGACTCACCATTTTGTCCTGTTTGTTCTCTGTAGCTTCAGTGCTTTAACACAGAGGGTGTCAGCTCTGAAGTAAGGTTCTTTGTTTTAGTGATGTTTTATTCCCCAAAAATAGTTAAGAAAAATGCACTGGAGATGGATTAAAAACTGGAGTAGTGTGCCAGCAGTGACAACTCCTACTGTTTGAGTTCTAGAGTAATATAATCCTAGTGAGCACTGTTTGGGAATAATGGGAATAACAACCTTCACTGGCTCAAAGGGTGGGTGGTGTTTTTGTTATTTTCCCCTTACCTGGTGTTCTTTTTGAATCTTATTTCCAAGTAAATTCTATTTCAAAAATAGATTCAATAGTCCAAACAGGTATTTCTGGGTATTATTTTGGGTTTTTTTGTTGCTTCCCCTTATGAATGAAACTTTATAATGGTGTGGTACTGGTACCAAGTTATCTTATACCAAGCAGTAGAAGATACCAGTGTGCTTCTCATAGTATAAATGGAGCTTGGGAAACATCCTTAGAAGTTGCTACTTTAAGTTCCCTCTGGATTTGCACTTGAGTTTTCTCTTCGGCATCTTACAGGTGTTTTTAATCTTTAACAATGTCAATCACCTAGAATATATTATGATACTTCTTAATGAGTAGCTTTTCTATAAGTCTGTGTTCAGTCATGTTATGGCCTTTAAGAATTGCCTAATTAATTACTGACTTTTAAAAATAGTTCACTGAGTCCTGCAAAAATTAAATGTTGAGTAAAGTATATTCGTGATTGTGAAGAGAAATTTTGCTAATGAAGTCATTTAGCATAATGGGTATGCAAAGGTAGCAAGTTTTAAATGTCCTTTTACAATCTCACAACTTTGCTGCTTTTAATCAAGAAATGAGTCACAAAGAAAAAGAGAAAATCGGTCTGTTAAATTTATTTTAAATTGAACTTTGTATACTTTATGAAATACTTTAAGTATCACATTGAATACATTAAAATGGCATACAAGTGATTTAAAAGGCCTTCAGTTATTTCATTTCCTCTTTTTGTCCTTTAATAGACCATTTGTGTGTCTTCCACTACTTATTATCAAAAGCATGGCTCCCTCATAGTCATATAATGCTTGTTTAACAGGAAATTGAATGTAACGCCTCAAAATGTAGACCTGCGCTAGCGTTTATTAACGGTGCTATTTGGACAGTGGGAAAGCTCGTTATGGTACTTCTGCAGAGGTGTGCTGTCCTCATCTAACACTCCTGAAGGCTTTACGTGATAAAATTCACAAGTGCAAAAAGAGGACTTTTGGGGAAATGCTTCCTATTTTTTCCTGTATTGCAGTTGACCTCCTAAGCACACAGTCACTGGTCGCAAAACTTTTCCCAAAAGCACTTTTATTATGCAAGGATTAGAAGGAATAAATTATATGGCTGAAGAGTGTGTGTATAAGAGCTCCACTGATTCCCATTAGGATGGGGAAAAACACAGTAAATTCAAGCGGGGATTGGTTGAAAGAGCCCTTTTTTCCTCATATATTATTGTAGTTTCATTTGGTGGCAGATGGTGGCCTAGTTAGTAAAGCAGCACTTGGTTATAATGGATGCAAGGAACAACTTTATGTTCCTCTACAGGCTGCTACTGACTCTGCTGGAAACAGGTTACACTGGAAGTGTGTAGGGATCCTACATGGGACTGAGATCTTCCTCTCTGAAAGTGACTGGGGAGAAATGGATCTAAGCTCTGCACTTGTTCAAATGTCAGTAATACAGACTAGACACTGCTTGGTGCTGCACATGGATTCAGGGCAGGTTGTTGCTGCTTTGGAGGCTTTTCTGAAGTACTGGAGCAATTATGTAAAGGTGTGATGTGCCTTAGTTATGGTGTGACTCTTCATTTAGCTTAAATTAACTATGCTAGAATAAGAATTTCCTAAAACTAGCTGAATGAGGGCCATGCATGTTACCTTATTTAAGCATCCCATGTATTACAGCTTTATCAACATCTTTATTAAGACTTTTCTCCTCATGGACTGCCTGGTCAGAGTGGCAAAGCAAAACACTTGAGGAAGTGACTTGCAGAAGCTCTGTTCTTTACTGCTTGCATGAAAGAACTTTAAGGTGTTTTTAATGTTGTTTTTAGGGTGCAAAGCACAGAAAAATAACAAGTGGCATTTCACATGCAATAAATGTAATGTTTCCTTGTATAAGGAGGTAAGAATGTTTATAATATTCCATTTCATCTTGTCTATGTAGTGTAAACAAGTGGTGCTATCAGAAGGCCCTCTGTAGCCAAGTTGTTGTTGTCAGGTCATGCAATAATTCAGACTGCAGAGGACCTCTACAACTCATATGCTGCAACCTACTCAAACAGCTCCAGTTTTAAATACAGATCGCTTTGCTTAGACTCCTTGCTTGTAAAGTTAATACAAAAAGACTTAACACATGACAAATGAAAATCACTTTGAGAAGTTTGGAAACCCCTGTACGACAGGTTATTGCTTATTGAGAACTAAAAAAAATCTGACGTCTGGTGCTAGTTATAGTTGTGTAGCTTTTTGTCAGGTATGCTGTAGTACAAAATGTAAATAGCGTGGAGATGATCAAGTAGTATTGTATTTAATATTAGTAAACATTGCCAGCTCATTAAATTTCCAAGGTTTCTTTCCTTCTCTAATCCTTGCTTGCAGTTCAGGTCTTTTATCTTGTACTTCAAAGCCAAGAACAAGTGAGGCGTTTGCTCCTGCAGCAGCAGTGAACATCCTCTTTGCCCCCTAGGGCTGCTCTATTTGCTCTGAGCTGAAAGTGCCAGTGTGTAAGGCAGGAATTGAGGAGCTGAGTTGGCCTCTGTCAGGAATGTGATGCCCTTTTCAGCTTTCCACTGTGGTAATGAACTATGCATTTTTTGTTACGTGCACATAATACATCATATTGGTGGCATCAGTGCCAAAATTGCACTGCTGGAAGGTGMTACATGCCTGTTGATATAATTGAAAAGGAGCTGGGCTGCCCATTGCTCTCAACTTYTTTGCAGTGTTCAGAAAAAGTTTGGTTGAAATTTTCTGCCATTAGAACTGCCGTCCTATAGAAAGTCCTGAAACAGCAAAACAAAATGAGGGTTTTTGAAATCCCTCATGGAACCTGAGGTTCGAACAGTAATTTAGAAACTTGGAAAGTAATATTTTTTTGTCTCTGCATGACCCATTTTCTGTGTATATATTGCTGTTCAATAGTAGTTTTTTTTTCTGACAAGTTTGCTTAAATTAAGAGTCTGGGAGCTTTGAGAATCCTGACTTGGGGGACTGGTGACAATAGCAGCACAAAGTTTTTCTTTGGCATGTCATTAACTTTATTTCCAGCACTGTTTTAGTGTGTATGTGTGGGAGGGAAATCASTAAGATAAGAAAGATATCTTAAATCGATTCCTCTAGCCCTAGTTTTCATGCTATCCTTCTGACCAGTCTAGTGTTTCTGGTATAATTGACTTACTCAAAAGACAGCTGGGAAGTTGTTTCAGTAGAGAAACTCCATGTGCTCTGCAGTTCCGTGTTCTGTTCTCAGCATGAGGGATTCTGGTAGGTGTAGCTGTTTCATGCAGGATTCCAGTACCTTCCCAAGTGTCTTTTGCAGGAGGTATTCCAAACATTGGTTAACTGATTCATTCTCCATCCCTATAGAGGATAAAAATATTACTRTCAGATGTTGGAAGTTGAGACAGCATTTGCTGACTTTGCAGAATGCACCTCTAAAAGTTACGATTCACCTTAAACTCAGACCAGTGGAGACCTGTACTAGTTCTRTTAGAAACTACTGCTATTGAGTCAAGCTGTGTACCTGGTATTGTTGTAGTGTAAGAATTATCAGGAWTGTCATGGCTAGTTTTAAACCTTGATCACGTAAGTTAACAGGCCTGAACTTCTCTAGGTATTTCCTCACTTTTTTTTTTGGGCTGTCTGCTAAACTTTAAGTTTTTTTGAGACATTCTAGGGAATACTCKGTAAAGAGCTGTTGAGGGCTTTGCTTTGAAATCTCCCTGCCTAACTGCAGGATCAATAAAGTGTTTGATCTGTGTTCTCGGAGGCCAAGTTATTGGCTTGAGCATTAGATACTGAAGCATCCCATTGACTGTTGGCTCTTGGAGGTTTTTCTTGAATTAGGTGAACTTTGCCATGCGGTAGCCACAGCACAGTCATTGCTACGCTTAGATGGATAATATGATAAGAGTGTTTTTGCAGAATTCTGAGCTACTACTTGTTTTAGTGTGAAGAATAAAACGAAGGGAGGAAAGGACAGAATAGTGACTGAGTTAAGTAAGGAAACTTGGGACAGACCAGATGCTTCCATGTAATACTGTAAGTAGGAAGAATGTTAAAAGGTAGAGAAAACAGAGGAGGTAAGTGAGACTTGATAACTATTCCCACAAGCCTGGAGCAGAAGAAATTATTCAGGATTTGGAATGTTTAATGAAAGGAGCAACATTATAAAATCTAGTAGTATGAAACAGAAGATTGTCTTAGGTCATTGCAAGAGTATAGGAGATGAGGCCATCCTGGCAGAAAAAGGAAAAAATCAACCGGAGTTTTCTGAACTAGAAAAAACCCTACAGGTAAGGTTAAGTGAGGGCTGGAATAATGTTTGAAGAAGCTGCTGAAGCTTCACTACTGCTCTTTAATTAAGAAACAATTGGATTTAATGTGTGTGGGAATAGGAGAGGGTAGCTCAAGCACTTGTTACAAAGGATAGAGTCTGTGACCCAAGAAATAACTTTGATTTCTTCACTATTTCCCCAAATTTGTTTTAGAAGAGAAGACATTAGGCGTCGAGTTGTTTGTAGAGGAATATCATTGCTGCATTGGTCAAATTGGTGGTTTCCCTTGGACATCCTCCAAGATCTGTTTCACAGCCACGGTAGAAGGGCAGCCACTTTASAGTGGGTTTAGATGTGTAAGTATGTAAGAGTCTAATGAACTTCTGGAATTCATCCCACTCGTTTGTCAGTATGAGTTGGTGATATACATGTTTGTATGAAGCACAAAGCTTAGGGTATGGCAAGGATAAGGAAACAGCCAGGTTGCCTTCATGCATGGGAAAGCAGTTAAAATGTGAGTTATGGGTTATTTTTGCTGAATTTCACCTTTTCTCTGTACTACTACTGCTAAAGAGCTACTTGCAACTTCAGAGGAAAGGAAGACAGTAGGTAGGACTGTAACTGTCTGAGGTACCTTCTGAATTTGGGGAGCATTAATTGATGTTTTTAATGTAGTTTTTTTATTCTCACTTTCAAGTAAGGTGTCAAAGCTGTAGGGTATGAATGAGACTGTCAACTAAGTACAGTGATAGGGAGAGGCTGGCCTCCCTTTTTTAGATGGAGAAATCGAAAGCTTTTGTATACKGTCAGAAGTGCCTACCAGTATATTTGTGGGTTTTTGTGAACAATATCATGGTGATTTCAAGAATTGACTCTTAGTGGTGAGCACGGATCTCTGTGCAGCTCAACAATGTATCATGTTTCTTTTGTCACTGGAGTGCTGGGCAGCATTCAGTGTCTCAGGCTGTTTCTTGATTGCATCCTCAAGAGTACGAGGATGGATCTCAGGCTGCACAAACCTGAAAGTGAAATTCTGTGTGAAATGCCTTTTGGTAATCAAACTAGCTGGCTAGTTAAAAAGTGGTGCCAAATGGAGTGAGTGGAGCGGAGTTAGTGAGTGTCTGCATTTCTGTATACTTTCATGAATGTTTGGATTAAAAATGAATCTATTAACTAAATATAGAGTATGAACATTTGTTGTATCAAAAGCTAAGCAGTTTGCAAATAGAGATATATAACTGAATACAGGTTGTGTTTGGAAGAATGGAAAACACATACTTAATTTAAAGAAAATCTTCCAGAAGCAATAATGTAGTTAATATTAAGGAAGAAAAATGATGGAGTACCTGAATGAGAAAAACAAGCAATCCTCCCCTCCCCCAAACTCCCACTAACCCTTCTCATCTATAGCCTTTTTAGGCACAGCAGCCATGCAATTAATTGCAGTTCACCAGAAGCCTGTAATGAAAAGTGTAACATCATGTAGCTGCTCTCATTAATAATATCTTTGTCTTTTGTCAGCTCTAATAGCAATTGGGATTATCCAGCTGGAAGAAGTTAGACAAAGACAGATAGACAGGCAAGTCTGTTAACTGCCAATGGAGGTAAAAAGAAAGGCTGTTTTTAAAAATACTTTGGACCTGGCCCTTGATTCACTTCTTAAATTTACTTTATAAACTTGGTATGTGAATGGCAATTGTTGCCACGTAGTGGGAGCTACTGCTTACCTCTTGCTCTAAAAATGGCAACCCAAGAGAGCTATAAATTGAAAGAAGACTTGAAATCACTAATAGTACTAATGTTTGGTAAAAGGACCAAGTAAAGCAATTTTTACTATTGGATTAGCCAAATATATMTTTCTAAGCAGACTTTAAGTATATGCTGTTAATTTGTGTGTTAGTGCTTTTAAATTCCCAACTCAGATGTTACATAATACTGACATACATGTCAGTGCATCCCTTGACAATCAGAAATTCTTCAGGAGGCTCCTATGAGTAGCTGGTGKGCAAAGAGTGTGGGTTAAACCTGGAATCATAGGAGCAAATCCATCAGTCGCTATTATGCCACAAACAGACATTCTTATTGAAAGTCTGTACTATAAGTTACCATAACATTAATTATTCAGTAATATGATACTGAAAACCTCTGCTGTAATCACCTTTGTGTGGCTCATCAGTGGGGTTTTGTGCTTCATTAATTAGTAATTGACTGGAAGCAGAAGATCATCCGGTGTCAATCTCTACAAGATGCATTGGCTTGCTMTTCACTGCCAGATTAGAAAGTGATTGGAAATTATTTCTATCATTTCAATATTTTTGCTTCTAGCAGACTGATTAAGCTTAAATGATAGCCATTTATTAGCAGGTTTTAGYTGTAATCTAATGAAATAACAAGGAAATAGTTGCTTTATCGATGGTTGCAGGGCGGTGGCTAGCATAGTGGTGTTGATGGAAACAAAAAAAAAATATGGTTCTCATGTTTAATGTTTGGATTAAGCAGCGTTTATATTGGAGAGGAAGAAAAACCATATCCAGTGCCCCTATTTTGGTGGTGGTGATAATCCTTGATTCCTGGAGGTGAGCAACCTCAACTGTTCCAAGCGAAGACTCTTGAAAGAATCATGAATCCTCTAAGAGGATTTGTTCAATGAACAGTTGAGCTTTTCTTTTGGAAAGCATTATGTCAAGCATTCTCAGACAGGTGATGAATTCTGTCCAAATACCTTTATTTAGGTGAAAAAGGTGGGAGAAGAAAGTCAGAAGAGATATTTGACATACTCAGACTTTCTGAAGCTCTTTAGTTCCAACAGTAAACCTTACACTATTCCTGGGGAATTGTCTTAAATTTTGCAGTCTGCAATTACACACTGGCACAAAATTGTACATTTTCTTATGGATTGGCTATTTCCTGATAGTAGCTATTACTCATCTGAGAAWAAAGCTGTTAGGCTTTCAGGATTGCTTCATGTTAAATAAGTGCAAWTCAAAACTGAAAACAGTTGTTTTTGGCCAGGATGAACACCCTAAAGGTGGAAGATCTTGCTCACTGGAGATGTGAATCCACTGGATGTGTCCTGGGTGACCTGTAGTCCTGAAGGCTTATTGGACTCCTGCCTACTGGAGGAGATGTTTAGCACACATATGGGGAAGACCTTCATTATCAACGTTTGGTAGTTCTACACTACTGGATAGAATTATGGCCTTGCTTGTCCTATTTACACATACATTAAAAAATTATTTGRGAATCAGTATGACTTCTCTCTTAGGAGCAATGTAAGCACAATGACACTCATAAGTTGAGTCTTCAGTGTGTTGTTTTATCCCATAATTCTTTTTTTGAAATTGTGTAGGTGATTGATAGAATAAAACCCCAAAATCTTCTCTCTGAGACCCTGACAACTGTTACTCCACTGTATATAAGTGAGGACRCTTTCAGYTGAAGACAAGGTAATCAGCATCAAATACCAGGTTACAGAGGGCACAATGACAACTGWCAACATTTTATTCTTGTTCACTGAWTAGTTTTCARAYGTGTYGCAGTAACAAAATTAATCTTTCTTAACAGTATATCAAGTTAAATGGGACTGGCTAGAGAGCAAGAAACTGCCAGATGYTAATGTCACTGGWGTATAAAATGCTGACTGTCTTGTATTAATATGAACTGAGAGGAGTATCTGACAGATGGAAATCTTTAACCTGAGAGAGAGTGTGCAGTGGAAGAATAGATTAAAAGTTTGGGAGCTGAAGTTGTTGATATGAAGCTGGGTTGTTTTTTTTTTTTTGCTTCTCTTACCACACTAACAAAGGTTTGTTTCAGCTCCAGTGGAGTATGGTGGTAGATGTTTTTCTTAGCATTGATTAATTGTATCCAATATTATGTCATATATAGCATATTTAGTTGCAGTCGAAAAAGAAGCAATGACCAAGCTTTATATAAACAAAATGCTGTACTTTGCTTTTTTTTGTGTAGTAGTTAAGGAATATGTACTAAACTCTGATAGATGTGGACTATGCAAAGTACCTTTGTGTACAACATACTTCATTGGAAAAGCCCTCTTTTTCATTTGAATAGTTGTCTGACAAGCAAATATTACAACTTTACACTGTTGCTATTCATCCGTGTTATCTAGTACTGCTATTAAGAAAAATGGTAAAAATAATAGGTAGTTGGAGTTGAGAACAGTCTGGTCAAAGTTTYTATTTGCTTCTTGATACTCTAAAATCATATGAAAGGAAAAAGACAGCTGTAATTCCTTTTATCTTAAAATATTGAGAAACTCCACAGTCTATGAAGGTGTTAATTTTGCCTCCACTGTAAGGTTCTGTATGAGTTCAYAAAATATGGTGTCATAATAATGTTAATTTCTATAGTTTTTAAGGRTACAGATGAAATACTGATTATTCACTAAGTTAGTATAGTGCATCCTWAAGTATATTCAATATATTCACTATTCGGTATAGTGCATCCTGAAGAGCAAAGTGATTATATCATTGAAGACAATCATAATATACATAAAATTTAAAAGACCAATGTGCACATTTAACTGTTGAATGCTTGATTTTTGCCACTTGATGAATTTTAAACCAAGATTGTTTAGGGTATAATAAATTTTGCTTGTCTTTGCCTTGTGGTACATGAATCTTGCACAACACTGTGGTAAAAGCTGTTTAGAAAATTGGAGTTAAAGCTCTCAGAATACCTAATCTGTAGATGTATATGTTTTTCTAACAGCTTTCTAATGGAAATGTATGAATGTATGGATAATGGAGTTTTCTATTGAGGATTGTTCTTTTGCTTTCTTTGATCTTGATGGATTTTTTGTGACCATGCAATAAGGCATCAGGAAACTGGGTTTTCTGCCACAAGTTGTTACTGCTGTTAGTGGTGATTAGACTCTGAGCACGCTGTCTATTGACATTTCATTCTCTACAGTGTGCACCATATAAAAATACATTAATGACAGTGCTCATATTGCTATAGCTATGCTTTGATGTTTCKACACTTTTACTGTGCCTTCTATATRTATATATTTAGAATTTGCTTAGTGAAATGTGGTTTATATAAAAAAAAAAATCTGAGTTTGGGAACAATTCWTTATAATATGATATTAAAATGTATTGTATATTATAATAAACATAAAGAGCATATGGACCTAATTTTTGAGGCTTCACTAAAGAAAATAGTGACTAATGCACTTAATGACTTGACTAGCAGTATACAAAAATGAAACAACTATAAAAAAATCTTGCTGGTTGGGTCTGTCGGCAGAGAAAGGCTTTGGTGCTTTTACACCAATAGGGATTTAAGAATGGGTGACAGGTTCCTGAACTCAAGAGAAACCAGTGTATATTTGGGACTAGCACTGACAAACTCAAAGATGGACACAATGCAGCTTCAGAGTTGAAAAGAGAAATCTGGCTTTAGTTTTTAGTTTCTTTGTTCTGCTACCTTGTAGGTAGTAGAAGAAACCCCAGACTGCCCAGATCTTCATTCCTACTATTGCCAAGGGTAGTGCTGCTTTCCACCCTYAGTTAACCAGGCTGGCTGATGGATCAGGGTCTTCCTAGGCTGGTTCTTGCATCAAGACATTGCTGTGATGGTTCTCCCATGTGAAGTCCATATGTGAATAATTTACATCACATCGGCTGGARCTTGTTACATGAAGTGGTCAGCTGTTTAAATGTAATGACTGGCACATGCTGGGGCTTTTCCTGCCTTTTATAGGATTTCAGTCTGTGTCTAAAGACTTGTTCCAGCAGCCTTGTGTGCTGGTCTAGGTGTCCATCTTCAYCACAGCTTCCTCCCTTCCTGCACTCTTGCTGCAAATTGCCATCTGAAGTGTCAGGTTCTTCTAAATACCCTTGGTAAAATATAAAATACAGAGACAGAGAAATACATTAGCATCTATTTTAGTAATTTTGTCCTTTTTTCCTTTTTTTTTTTTGTTTTTAATTGACTATTGAACTTCTCAATGCTGTATTGATTTAGTCTGCCTGGGGTATCCCCAATTTCAGTGGTACTCAGACTCAGGAAGGTCGATCAGAATCACTGTGGCTAATAGGATTGCACTGAATTATATTTGTGAAGCATGATATTTCTGAGATGTTGTAGCCAGATAGCAGTGTCACAGATTGCTGCTGGACAAACAGCGTGGGTGTGAATGTCTGTTTTTAGTGGTATTTGCCAAAATGCTATTTTAAGCCAAAATATCCATGCCTGGCATGTGTGAAAGACTGAATTAGCTCAAAATGTTCCTAAGTAAGAAATTTTCAAATTACTTTTAAGGGATCTAGTGAGTAGTTCAGAGGTGTACTGAACTGTTCAAAGCAATTGCTGTAATTGCAGCCACTGATCCATGGCAGCTATTGATGTATTTTGTTCTGTGATCTTTTCCTGACCTTGGCAGCTCTGGGTTGATGCATCTGCTGAGTTCATGGCTTCCCCCTAAAAAGACTGGGTTTTTTCCCCCCTCTGGCTTTAACAACTCCTGGCTTATGTTTTGTTTGTGCACTGTTTGGGTATATATTTTTGTAACCCATCTAGCAAATGAGTGGAAATATTTTACTGCAAGTCTGTTCCTAACCACATTAACAAATGTTTGCASCAGATGATTATCGCGCTCTTCTTGATACTCTGTTCTGAGCTCATCCATGTTTCAGATTTTAATGCTTCTGACAGTGCTAGACACTTTAAGCCAGGGATTGAGAATTTCAGTAAAATCAATTGGTAGCTGAGGTGCCAAATGCGTATTAATAACCAAGCAAGTTCATCACACAAGTATTTGTCTTTCACCATTATGTGAAACGTGGCTCCGTTTTAAGGTTTGGAGAAGGTGTTCTKTGACCTGTTTAATGGCAGCATGTCCCAGCACTGTTTCTTATTCTGTATGAAGATCTTGTATTTCTTCTCAGTTATGTCAGAGAGTGTTTGACATGAACTTAATCTGAATATGATCTGCATTTTTTGAAGGCCTGAATGTTCATGCCAAAGTTAGTGTTTAAAATCACAATGCTAGCCACACTTTTTAAATATTAGTTTATGWTCAAGAAAGAAAAAGCAACCTTTTTTTAAGTTGAAACATGGTTAATATATCTCTCTTTGTCTCTTAGTTTATGGTTTTCAGCCCTACGTATTAGAGTAGATGCAATAACTGCAGTATCAAAACACTGAATGCCATTTAAGTTAGAGCAGTCTGTGTGTTTTGTAGGGCCATATGGAAACCTCACAGTATGGTTCTATAGCAATCACTTTTAATTTGTATAGTTTACCTGCTGATAAATAATAATCATTTTGCCAACAAAATGGCATTTATCTTTATTCTTATTGTTAGTGGTATTTGTGGAATATGGGTGTTGAATTTTGTTTTGTTTTTTAAGTAAAGCATAATCAATAATGAAGTTTGTTTTAAAAAACAGGTTCTTAATTGCAGTGAAATGCAACAGTTTTGTGTTTTCTATTAGCATGTGTATACAATAGAGGTTCTTGAGAAAGCGTTGTAAATTCCATTTATTATTGAACTAAGATGAATATATATTTCTTTGAACATATGGGTAAATACAGTGTGTAATATGAACTGCGGTCAAGATAAATGGGCAATAAAGGAGACTGTCTGGGGTTCTTGCTCTGTTCGCTTAGGAAAGCAAGGTGGCAGGTACCTWTCAAGAAAAGACTCATTCCGAGGAGGAGTTCACAAAGCCAGGATGTTTGCCTTTATAACCCAAATACATTTATTTTATTCCTAGCTGATGTTATAGGTGACATTGAACTGCATAGCTAACAGAAAAGGTTTAAAAATGGATTGCCAACCTTCTCATTTGTCCTCACTTTCAAAAATTCTTTCAAAATTTCAACCAAGTATTGAAAAAGGAATGAAATGAAAGTTAAATTATAGCAATGTAACTATTGTCTCCCATCCTGATATACTGCAAGAGAAATAAAACTTTATTACAAGCATGTGAGTACTTGAAGGGCAGCGCTTCCAGCTGCCTGTGAGTAGTGGAGACTGGAAARATATTCCTGTAGACAAATTCAATGTGTTTAGACCTATAAGTACAGTGGAATTAAATATCTGATTTTAGTGATTAAATACTTAGTTTGCTGCAGGAATCCTTTAGCACGTGATGTTTGCACTGCTATGTAAAATATTCTGAATGCTTGAAAACAGACTTGCTAAGAAAACTATCTTGCTTGACAGGTTGGTTTTCTTAATATCCAGTGAAAACAAGGATTAGGCTCCTAACTTCCTCAGTAGTTACTGCTGCAAGCTGTTTGCCAAGTCCACTTCTGAATTTTCATAAAACATGGCTTTAATGCCCAATTCCCTATGCTTTACAGTAACTATCAGGATATTACACAAGAATTCAATTTTTTTTTGCAAATCATAAAGCATGATGCCTCCAAGGGAAGCTTATAAGAGCCTAAGTTTTCATAGTGAACCAAGAGAGTGCMGTGAATAGAGTTTAGAACCTGAAACAGTCCTTATGTTTCATCCAGGTGGTGGTAAGGTGTGTGTCAAAATCTTCTCGAGATGATTCACATTTTAAAGATGGTTCATTTTTTTTTTTTTTTAAAAAAAAGGAAAGAACTTGTGAATTATGGCATTTGATATCTTATCCACTTAGCTCTGGGAGAAGTTGGAAAACAAGTTATTTGGGTCCTAATGTTTAGACAGATATTGCGTTCTTACAGGGAGAAACTTCTACTTTGTGTATATGAAGCCATGTGTTCTTGGTTTCTTTTGTGAAAACTGAGAAGAAAGTGAAGGAAGGCTACATTTAGGGATTTATCACTGGAGAAAGGAAGCATATAGTGAGGGGGTGGTTGAAATCTTGTTTGTTTTCTGTTGACTGTCAGCTGCTCTGGAGGTGTTCTTGGTTACAGATGGAAATCTTACAGTTAAATAGTGATTTTAAGATATGGAAATTTATTGCTCATCACTAGTGATTGCCACATTGGTCCTAGACTGAGCACTTCAGCTATGTCAAAATTTTTTTTTTCCTCTTTAAGAGAGCTTAAGTGGGTTAAAGTCAGGCTTAGGAACTKAAGAGGTTGTAAAATATCTCCTCGGAGATATTGAAGGCCCAACTGGAGTTGGCCCTGAGCATCCTGCTGTAGGTGACTCTGTTTGAGCTGGGCGGTTGGACTAGATGACCTCCAAGGTGTCTTCTACCCTCAGCTATTCTCTGAATCCAAGAGAGATTTCATCATTCATCAGTCCAGAAAAACTTCTACAAGATCTTTATTCAAATTTGAAAGTGAGCTTGAGGCTGTATTTAAGAACTGTATGATTTTTGTTCAGGCCTTTGATAGTTTTTCATTCAAAATGAATTAATGCATCAGAGTACATTAATATATTAATAAAGATGTTGCTTATTCTCCCATACTATAATTGATACTGACTGCAAGTCTTAAACATACTAATTTGACACTAAGTCTTTGCTGTGGAACATGATTGTGTGTTAAATCCTCAAGCCAAGTGGAAAAAACCTAATTAATATATGGAATGTATGCAAGCTTAACTAACTTGGTAATTTCCCTGATTTTTCATAGTTGCAAAACTAAGAAAACTGAGAAGTCTTTCACTCTCCAAAAGCAGGGCTCAAAATATTCTCTAAGGGAGAAGTGGTCAGCACAAAATACCCCTCATGTTCTCTTTGGGAATAGCAGAAAATGGGGCAGATGCACTTTAGTCTCTTGCATTGCAAGAATTGTGCAGATGAAGTCACTGAGCTCTTAGCGGTAACAACTTTTTTCGAAGTTAGTGCGAGTTTTCCTGCAAATGGAAATTAATGGGCAGATATTTTATTCTTAAGGTGTTAAGATCAAACTTCTGGTTCTTTTCAATTAATATAAAATAGCTAAACCTTTGACAGCCTCCTAATTTGTTGCTGTGATTTAATAATAAGAAAAATGGATATTTATATCGAGCAGGATGAAGAAGCATCTGGTTAGTTCTGTAGAGGCATTCTGGATACAAGGTAATATAAATTTTTCTATCCTTATTTTAATGATGGGTTATTGAAATGAAAAAGAAATTTCTCAGCTAGCTGGCCACACAGATGGTATTCCCAGGTGACAGTTTTATTTCAGATCCAGAGAAATGAGGCACATTTTGCAGTTCAGTGTTGTCTTACAAACTTAGTCACTTTTGACTAAAGCAATTCCTTAAAATGAAAAACGGAGGACTTACTAAAAACAATAAGCAAGACCTATTGCTTTATCTTTTTAAGGAGATGAGTCATGGAGAAACAGGCAAGTTGTTTTTTAATCTATACAAGGGAAATATCACTTAGGAATTTAAATGGACTGAGGAAATACTTTTATTTCCACGAGGGAATTCTTAAGAGGCATGTGTATTGTTTCAATAACTTCAAAGCATTTGGAGCTGAATGGGGATTGACAAGTTTCCATAGGTAGACTGACCCAGGAAGGGACAATGGTGAAAAACTCTTCAGAAGGGTGTTGGGGGGAATCCTGGGGAATGGAAGGATTTGCTTCCGTATCTACTGGAGCCAAAGGTATTGTCTAATAGCAATGGTTGGCATAGCAGCATAAGACAAAATTAGTGCAATTTGTATAATGAGTCTTGGGCTTCAGACCAAGGAAATCATCTGTGGTGTTCAGTTAATTACTTTTACTGAAAGTCAACAAAAGTTGTGTGCTCAGAGTTTTGCAAAGCCATCTTGAGCTTGATGGTAGTTCCTTGTTTAAGAAATGTTAGCTCTTGATGTAATTTTCAGTTACAGATTAATGGGACTGATACTGCTGCTATTGCTTTTGTTGCAGCCTCTGCCAAAGCCAGTCAAAATACCAGCAAAAAGCAGGCTCCTATTTAAGGGCGAGGGAAATCTCACATGTGCCCAACACTAAACAAGCATAACACAGAAAAATAGTTTCAGAAAATCCCAAGAGTTAAAGTAGTTAAAATATTAAAAGTAGTGCGATCACAGCTAGAAAACTGGCACAAATCACATAATCTTACAACAAGAAGTTTGAAGTCTTGGGTGCCTGCAGATAGGTGATCAGTATTCCCCACCAGCATATGCCTGTTTCCCTTAAATTAAGGGCTGCAATTCTATGTGCTGCCCTGGACTCTGCATCCCATTTATCTTAGGCTGAAGAAACACTTAGGCTCAGCCTGAAGTCTTGGGTTTGTCCTTGTGGTGTCTTAGTCTCCTGATGGCTTCAAACAAAGCCACCAAATAACATGCCACCCGTATGTGCTAATGGGACAGCATGGCATGTGTGCAGCTCCACTCCCCTATAGGTTCAGTATGCCTTACAGCAGCCTGCAGCTGCAATCCTCCTGCAAGAATCTACCCATTTCAGAAAGATAAACTGAGTCATGAGGTTGACACTGTAAAAGAAATCCCAGCCCTCTACCTTGATGAGGGGAAAACTCCTGCCTTTCCCTCTTGCTGCTTTGCCTGCCACTGCTGCTGTCTGTTGGAGACGAGTCTGGTGTTGCCTGTCTTGGTAATTGGATGCTGAGCTTTCTGGAAGGGGTGTCTGATCTGATCTGCCTGGCGTGCAGCGAGGACGCCGTGTTCAGCAAGGAGAAACAGCGCCGGGAATCTCACCGAATGAGTCACTTCGTTTCCCAGACATTTAGGATTGCAGCCTTTGCTCTCTGAAATGGTAATCACATTGAGTGCTCTTTTATGGTAAGTAACAGCAGAGGTAGAGAAAGAAGCAGGACGGAAAGAAAAAGAGCAGGAAGGGAGGGGAAACCTCCCTGAGATCATGAACACAAGGCTCAGATCTTTATGCCTACACAAATTGGATGGATCTTCACAGGTGCTTTTCAAGAAAAGAAAGCTTAGCAACATATTGTACAAGATTATATCAGTCCCTGGCAAATGCCTTGTGAAGATGAGTAAGGTGGCTTGAATTCAGTTTGTGATTTTTATATAGTCTTAGCTTTCTTTTGTAGCACAGGATGCTGCAAGCACAGGAATACAGCAGGAGGAGTTTGTGTTCATTTCCAGTAATGGTACACACTGCTGCAGAATTTAATTCTTTTAAGTCACATCTTACCAATACCTCCCTATTATAATACAAGCTTGGAGGGTTTTGCTGTTGATTTTTAATTTTTATTCTGATTTTGTAAAACCTTTATGTGTCCACTATTAACTAAACTCTGCTTGGAAACGACGCAGGTTTTAGCACCCCAGTTTGTCCCTACACTGAACCTGCATGCCCATCTGATCGGCGGGGCACTTGCCAGGAATGCTGTTGTGGGTAGAAGAGTTCTGCATGGAAATATGGAATAATACTTGCCCCCTGACCCCTCCTTTTGGGTATGGGGGGGAAGGCTTCACTCAAATTAACAATTTTGGTCAGTATAAATCATCATTTTTTTCATGAGAAAGCTTTAATGAAACTTTCCCCTGAATTTTTTAGCAACGGATTCTCCTTGAGCACTGCTTAATGACTGGAGTAGTTGAGCGCAGTGTGTGGCAGAACTGTGAACTGTCTTTTTCCACTAAACACTGATGTGCTTTAATTGGTGTTTTCTTTAAAAATTATTTGAAAGCTTTGCATGCTTTCAGGCTCACATTAGGGTTTGGAAATGGCCTGGCTGCTTTATCTTGCTTCTGTAAATGTAGCTGCAGGCGTTATTTGTACTGGTGTTGCGAGCGTTGCTGTTCTCTAGGCAGGCAGGACCAAGGTGAGTGGTGTTCAAAGCCCTTGCTAATGGATTTCTCCTCTCTTCTGGGCCCTCGAGCGCTTCTATAATTTTAGAGTAAACACAAATCTGTTGAACAGTTTTCTTCCACAGTCCTGTGCATGTGGACTGTTGTGTTGGAAATCAATAGTATTATAAATAGGTAGTTCTAAGTTCAGGAGCACATATGGATTTAAAAGATGCTGATGCCATATTTGCATTAATGTACCAGTATGCAAGTACCTTCACTGAGGGGGGAAAATGCTTTATTATAACTTTTCTGCTTTAAGATGGGTTATTCATTTTGAAGATGAAATTATGCTCTTATTCATAAAGTTCCTTGTAGACATGGAAGAGAACATGGTCTTACAAAGATGCTTCCTGTGCGTCAGCTGACTCGCACACAGCTTCTTTATCGTATTAACTCCCTCTGGTAGTAAATAAAGCTGATGGAAGTAATGAGCAGAGATGAACCTGGGAGAGGAGGTGGCAGCAAAAGGCCATCCCCAGTGAGCAGAGGAGGAGGAGTTGAGCATCAGCTGCAGCTTGGGGTGAGCTGGGGACGGTGAGACCACTCTAGTGATGCTTCTACCCAGGGTTGGGCAGCCCCCAGGTATGGAGCTGTGCATTTAATACCAAAGCAGAAAGAAACCTGTATAGAGAAACGAGACAGATGTGGCAGTGTTTTTAACTTGTGTGGGCATGATTGACTCGGGATTTGTCTTTGTTTTCTAGGGTTTTGTGAGTGTTCAGACGTTGTTTGTTTTTCATGATTTAGATATTTTCTTTTTCCTTATTTATTCCAGTAAAACTGCTGCCAACTTGTTCAAGTCAGTATCTAAATCAAAGAAACTTTGATTTGCTTATATGAGAACGGAATTGGAGAAAGTAATGCAAAGTGCAAGTCCCTGAAGCTTAATTTTAACCCAAGGATAGTTTTTTTGATATGTGTATGCATTTGTTCTTGACACAGAATAGAGAATTAATGAATCTTTTTGAAATAAGATTTCCTTTAAAAGTTAAAAATGGAGGGGGGGGGGAACTTAACCAAACATTTAGATCCTGTTCAGCTAAAATATTCAAGATAAAAGGAACTATAAACAGAAGAGCTCATTTTTAAGTCAGAGAAAGACACATGATGAAAGCTAATGAGAAATGGTTTTGGGAAACTTTCTTGGGCAGACTCTTAGGTGGTGGTAAGAAGCCTGTGGGCTGGGCAGGGTCTCCTGATGACCCACTGCAGCTTAACCTTGTGCATTTAGCCTGTGTACCTCCCCAGTCCTGCAGTTGCCCCTCCCTCTGCTTTCTTGCAGTTTCCAAAGGCAGTGACACCTATGACCTTAGGAGGCTTTATACAAGACTTTGTGTTTTACTAAGCTGCTGATTAAAGCCCTCTCACCTCTCCTACCTGAATCTGTCTACTGGGCTATCATAATACATATCCACATAGGTCCCTGGACAGGGCACTCTATATACAAATGCCAAAATAGGTCTATTATTTAGAATAATGTGAAAATGATGTGCACTTCAGCTAAATAGTTTTCTTCCAGCTGTGTCTTGACAAATTACCATAGAAATAACCATTAATTATCTGATCTGTAAAGGAAGAAATCATTTGATCTTTTTCCAATTATAACCAAGTAATTAAAATATAAATTACCAATTGCTTATGTGTACACTAATCTGTATATAATCCAGCAGTATCAAAGATAATAAGCCTCTTTTAATTTGGTACAATATGAATTAGTTCTATATGGGCGAGTGGCAAAGAACTGGAACTCATAAGCAAGTGATAAACGTGGAGTATAGATTTACTCATTCTTCTCTCCTTTTCTGGAATGGGGAATGAAGAAAGTGGTTTTTTTGTTGTTTATAATACTTAACTAGAGTTGTGGTTTCAGTACAAAATTAAACTTGACTATTTAATGATATGCTTTAATAACGTATGTTTTCTTTATTAGATATCTTTTATATAAGAGCTTTCTTTCTCTAAACAGAATGTTCTAGATGAGGACAGTTACACTGCTACATGCAATATGATGAGGGTTGATCCTCAATTCTGTAATGCAATGAACGCTGTTCTCCCTGAATGGATCATAGGTTAGGAAAAAAAATGGATATTTTATAAATAAAAAACTGCAATAGAATTTGAAATCTCTTTTCAGTGTCTATGGAAGTTGATAGTTTGTGCTGGCAGTGGCTTCAACATGGAACCAGAAAGTTCAGCTTAATTCCAATTTTGCTCCTTATCTAGCATCCAGTTGTGTCTGAAAACAACCTTATTCATATCTAAAGATTATTGGCAGGTATTACTAGCCTAGTTATGAGTTCTGAAGAGTTTTGCAATATTCTTCATTTTGGTAGTTGAAATAAAATCCAGGAATACTTGTTTTGGCTCTCGACACCCAACACTGCCACATTCCTTAGGTAAGGAAGAAAACTGGGACAAATGGGCTGAATCAGTGTGGTTCATGTGATACCAGATTGCAGGTATGTTCTGTTTTCGTGCTTCCAAACTTTCTATTATTTGGTATTTCTAAGGCAAACTTTGACACACGCTACAGGAAGTGTTTAAAATTAAACTTTGTTACTTGCAGGCAAAAATTCTTGCCTGAGCTGAGTCATTCTGAACAAATAAGGTATTTTAGGTGGGTTTTTTGTCCAGAGTTGAGATCTATTTTCCTTGCCTGATTTTGTCAACCTTTTATCTGGAAGCTCAGTCCACATCTACTGCTGCACATTTGAAAAGGAAAGATAGGAAATGTTAGGAATTTACCTTGGAGTTGATATGAAGACAAAAAAAAAATGCAGAAAACATGAATTTTTTTCTGTCACTCTCACCATTTCTCTCTTTTTCTGGAAGGTGTTGTACTGAGAAAGGAAGACACTGTGATTTCATAGCATATTTCCTGCTATGATCCAGAACTCCATTAGAATCCTTGCTGAATTTCTATACATCCAAAGCAGGATGAAGTCATGTTGTAATCTATAGTTTGTGATTTGCCTTTCAACTATCTTGATGTGTAAATCAGTTCTTGCTGTATGTGCTCTTATTTTTCCTGCCCCAGGGTTATAGGAACCTGCTTCTACAGTCAAATATCCATGTTGGAATATGCTGTAGCATTAAACCTCTCTGACAATTTATTGTTTCCAATCATCATTCTCTAACAATCTGGAAATAATAGAAGCAGCAAGAAGACAGCAAAGCTTTTGGCATGCAATAGACTTAAATCCTAAGCTCAGAACTAGAAACTGGATCTTCTGCAGGTGATTCAGGTATTCAAAAGTACTTTCTTGTTTCTCGTTTTAGCTAAGAAGAATCTGAATAATTTTTTAATGATCTGTTTTCAGAGCTTTGTTTTGGTGCTCCAATTTTTCCTTAATGCTTATTCACTTTTATTTTTTAAAATCATAAAGTGCAAACATGAGAACCTATCACTTTCCATGTATGTGGAAATAATGGAGAGGTTATCTAACTGCCTTTCAAGTGGTGAAAATATAAATTTGGGAGGAAAAGCTTCAGAAAATCAGCTTTTTTGTTGAGAGGGATGTGAAATTTTTTGAAGGAAGTGTCAGTGCTCTAGATGCTTTTTTCTTTATCTAAACAAATGATACCCTTTCAAGTTCGTTTTTGGAGACATAAAATTAAGTGCAGTGAAAAATCGGGTTCCTTCCTTTTAATGTTAGCATGAGTTGAGCACTGTATGCTATTGCTGAAGTATAATGAGATGATTACTACCTATGAAAAGGCCTTATTAAATTGAAAATCACTTAGTAAAGCAGTCTCACTTTGATAATTAGAGACATCACTTGCAAGAATTAGCCTATAATCAATTAATCTTTTCAACTAGTAAATTGAGATGCACAGAAGTTGTGAAACGTAAGCGCTAATCAAAGCACTGAGGAGGTGCAGTCCTCCCAGAATAGCCTGGCCTTCAGATAGGTTTTAGTCTGTATTTTTTTTAAACCATCTTCCTCCACTGCTAGTGATGCCTGTGGGGTTTGGCGGACTGGCCGGTCTTGTATTCCTGGTGGGAAAAGCGCTTCCTCGGACACGGAGTGTTCTTCAGGATTGGCCTTTCTTCCCTGCCTCCATCTGTCCCCCTGAGCGTATGCAGTGAACAGGCGCTCAGTTTTCAGAAGTGTGTATTCACCCTGGGACTGGGCGTGGAAATCACAGGGTTGGAGGGGGGAAAAGTAATCAACAGTGCTGAAAAAATTAATGGTTGGGAGCATTTGGCTGCCTTTTAGGAATATTGTATTTTCTTCTGTGGGCTTTTTGCCTATAAGTAAATGTAAAATTATAAGTTCGAGAGTTTAAGTGCTTCATTTGTATTATCTGCACATACATCATCATACATACCGTTATGTATGATTTACAAAAATTATATTGAGGTATTCTTTTTCTGTGGATGACTACCAGCATCATGTGAAGGAGAACTGTCTTTTTCTGCGTATATTATCAGTGCATATTAATACTAGTGGGTGTCTATGATTACCTTGGAATTGAAACCCAAAGGAGAACAGAGTGCAGGACCCTACTTTGGAGTACAAGTAGAGGCTTCAGTGAACATTTGGATTAATGATGCAGCTTCCTCTGCTTCTGTCCAAATACTGCAGACTTGGGTCAAACACTTGTCTGTTCTACCAGCTCTTGTTGGCAAAATTAGTTATCTTTTAGCTAATTCAGTTAAATTTACTAATTTAACTGTGTTAAATTAGTAAATCTCTGGCTAGATCTGTAACAATAAATGTCTCTGAAGCAAAGAAACTTCACAAGTCAAGATTCAAGTAGCAGCAGGTGTGAAAAGTGCCCTTACTGCTGAGTTTGAGGAAGTGATCTGTATTTGAATAGCACATGATACTTCCTTTGAGACAGGGGGAACTGTCATAAGGAAATAGTGTTAGGACTGTTTCCCTAGAAAAATCTGTGCAGTCTTCTAATGAAGCTAGAGGCCCTTTCCACCCCTCCATCTTCTTCCTCCCATCTCTTTTTTTTCATTCAGTCAATTAAATGAGACTTGTCTTATCCAAAAATATTTATTTTGTAATAGAATAGCAGATAAAAATATTGTCACAATTCCTGGGATGGAAATAGAGCTGGAAATTCAAGCAATGCTTCCTTAATTTTTTAATCACAGAATCGTTGTTCATTGCTTGTTGAGCTTGGAATCCCTCTTGTTGGCTTGCTTGGGTCTTCAAAACTTTTTCCATGAGGATGTGATGTTCTCTAAATGGTGAGAGCAACTTGGCTGGGTTGAAGCAAGCGTGATCTGAGATGTGCAGAAATGGAGGATGTTGGGTTTGCTATGAAATAACATGGCTAAAAACACATTTGCCACCAATGTTGTAATATAGAGCATAAATAAATAACTGCCTGTCCTCCCACAGTCATGGTTTTCATGGAAGGCACTAACTCATTCTCAGGCCAGTTACCCCAGCAATATTTCTGTGGCCCTGAACGTGAGTACGTTGAGTCTGTTGCAGTTTCAGTGCTGCTGGATCCTGTATCTGAGAGGTTTTAGTGCAGTGATATGTAAAGTTAATAGTTTCATACTCAAATACTATTTAAGTCTTATTCATGATTTAGTAAGTAGATGTGCTGCCTAATTTATTGAATCTCAGTACTTTTTAATTCATTCTTTTCATACTGCTGCTTAATCTGAGTATTACAACTTAATCTGAGAAGCAAAAGGAAACTCCAGAGAGGGCTTAGTTACTAGAAATACTGTTGTTTTTCCATCCAGTAGGATAGCTACACACACTGACACCATCCGTATTCCTTCAGTGTGGTTGTTATGGGTTGCGATGAAATGAAAACAAGTGAGGATATTTGAAACTTCAGGTTCTTGTATACAGAGGTGAAGCTTTTCAGTTTCCTCTGCCCTGGCCAGGCTTATCCTTTCCTAGGGGGCTTGTAATCCATATTGATTGAAAACAAAGTCTGTGCATGGTTGTTCCCGCTAGCTGGCCCCAGCAGCTGCTCCACAGTATTTGAGTCAATATCTCCACGACATTCGAGTCTCTTTTTTCCTCATACTACTTTGTGTGACACTTGAGTTGCATTTTGAGTCACAATTCTCTGATTTTTTTTTTGTGTTGTTTTTGTTTTAAAAAAGTTTTTCTTGTCATGCTTGAAGATTCAGAATTGCATGTTTTCTCCTTCTGGCTGCTTTTGGGCCCTTGGTCTTATCAGTATTTCATATGGATAATGCTGTGCCCCAAAAGCACTGACCGCACAAGCAGAACCTGACACCGATGCCATGTGGCCTGGCCAGGCGTGCTCGCTCCTCGCGACAGCCTCTTGCGGGCCTGAGAAAGCTGAGAGGAGTCTCTAGGTTGTGTTTATAAGAAGACAAGACCAAAACAAATCCCACTTCTTGGGCTTTGTTCATTGCAAACTGTGCTGGAGTGCTGGCTTTTCGTATCTGTTGCCAAATCTGCGTTCTTTATTGATTGTGTGACAGGCTGTGTAAACAAAATTGCTATTTGCTGTTTCTTCCGATGTGGTTGCTTGCTTTGCTGCATTTTAATGCAGCTGTGCTGTAGTGTATATTTTATATTTTCTTTTAATTGTATTTTGTTTGTTTATATGGTTAGGTTAATTAGAGAGATAAAAGAAAGAAACTCAGCCAGAATCTTGATGTTCAAGAAATTTCCATAGCTCTGCAAAAAACATAGAATTTACTGGCTCGCTTTTGAGGTTTCTTGAAACTTTAAGTCTAGTTCTAACCAGAATACAATATGTGTATGTATGTTTACACATGTGCACACAGTACACATACAGAAGATGTGTAGTTATAGGTACTGATATAGATTTGTAGATATACATATAGAGAGAGTACAGAAGATGGAAAGCTTATTCCTTGCCTTGTCCTCTGTTCCTCACTTAGGAATATCCCTTTCAGATGAATAAGTGATAACTAGAGCCCTGTGGTCTCTTCCCCTTTTGGTGTAGTCTGTACTGAGATGTTTATGAAGGGTTGCAAGTGACAAGTGTCACCATAGCAGTGCCACCACCACCACCCTATAGCACAGCAGGCTTGGTCAGAAGCTTCCTCTGGATTTCAGCCTTGCTCAGAGATGCTCGTGTTTCTAATAAATGGGCTATGAAGGCATTTTGTAACATTTCCTTTCCAACTTTATTGCTAAAATGGGCCACTGTTTTTGTCAGATGCTGACTGGGGAGGAAGGGAACTCAGGAGAGGAGAACAGGGCATCCCATAGGGATCTGTGACTCTCTGTGGGTTCCCACATGTCACTGCAGCCTTCCTCTCCAATGAGTTTTGCAGCAGGTGCCTGCTGAGCTTTTAGCACTGCTTATTTCCTTGTCAGACTGCTCACCTGATACTAATCAGCTGGGGGATGCTGCTGCTTGGGAGCCTGGCATTCCCAGTAGGATACGATGTTCTTCAGCTTGGGATACAGACAGGTGAACAAAGGGAAATAAAGAGGGTTCAACGAAGAAATTGAGAGCTTTTTCCAGCAAAATATCACTATAAAGTATTACCAAGCAGATTACATGTGGAATGTGTAATTCAGGGCAATTGTGTAGTTAGCATGCAAAAAATAATTCTGACTTCGATTAAAATAATGAAATGGTCTTGGAGATGGGCAGATGTCACTTTATTTTGCTGGACTTGACACACTGAGTTAGGTCATATCCTATGTGCCACTGTTGGAACCTGTTTCTGTTCGCCTGTGTTTGGTTAGAAGGGCAGCAGCCACTTTTCTATAATAAAATATTTAATATTTGTGGTGTTAAAACAAATTCTTCTTAGGAAAGGAAAAAGGATACTCCTCCAGCATATTAAGAGAGAAGATGATTTCCAGGGGAGTGAAATTTTTTGAGTGGAATATATAATTCCAGTACTTCAACCTACATAACAGCTCGTGTGTCAAGAGTAGTTTAAATATAAAAGTAAACCTAAAAGATTTTTGCAATTTATCTTAGTTTTGCTTGAGGCTCTTTTTGCTAGGAAAACATTGATTTTAATAAAGACTTTTTTTGAGGGAAATTATACAAGGACAGTTTTTCAGCTGGAGAAAACCAAGATTAAGTGAGGCCGATTTCACCCAAGCAATTTCTGATCCTTTTGATGAGCAGAAAGGCTGTTTAGAGGGGAAACTCCAACAGCTGGAGAAAGTGTCCTCCAGACATGGAAGCCTCTGATAGTTTGCTCAGTGTGCCAGCCCATTTGGATGTCTTGAAGTCCACATTCCTGACAGTCATCTTATAAAACACTGCTGTAGATGATGCTTTCCTATCTGTGTGGAGCATAGTTTGGTGAAATGGAGTAAGTGGAGGAAGGAGCCATGACCTTGCACTTGCTATGAGTCTCCTTGCAAGCTCCCCCAGCCAGCTCGCATCAGGTGCCTGTCACACACATGCTGTTTTGGTGCCCATGACAGCAGTGGAAATCAGTGTCTGATGTTCAGTGGGAGACTTTCACTCACACTTTCTTACCTTTATTTCTGTATGTGTGTGCGTAGATATAGCTCAGTAATATAATCTGTTACCTCTATCTTTAAACTTGAGAGTTTAGTACTGTAATTCTCTTTGAATGCTCGATACAGTGAGCTTTCTTTTAAAATAGTAATAATATGAGTAATGGCTGTTTAATCACCTACTCCTCTTGGCAGCTGCTTCAACAGAAGACTCAGCAGCGTAATGTGTGCACGTAGGATCCTGTCACACTCGCTGTACGGGAGGAGAGGAGCCGATATGTCATGTTGTACCAACAGCACCAACTGGCGTGCAGCTGTCTCTGCTTGAATGCTCCTATGTAGAGCTCTGGAACTGGCAGAGAAAAATATATTCATAAAACACCAAAGCGTAAGGAATAGCCAAAGAAAACTTGGAGTGTTTGCAAAGCAGAGAATTGAGACGCTTTGCCTAAGAGAAGTAATGGTCTACGGCAGTGATAATCTCAAGGGGCTTTCGCAAAAAACTCGCCACTAAGTTTAGCTAAACTTGTCAGATTTATGTTTTCTTTTTGGTAAACTAGTTTCTAGCTCCACTTTTTCTTCACCACTGACAGGAGGTGGCTTTTTTATTAATATGCCGCTGCCTGTGGGGAATCAGTGCACATGCTAAATTCTATAAAAGTAATTCAAGGGCTCACCCACGCATGCAGTAATTATAATTGTGAGCATCTGAGGAAAATGAGTGTATAGTGTCTTAATTAAATCAGGGTAATACAATTTTAGTTACAGTTTAGATTACTTTTGAATGTTTAGAATGTTAAATTTTGTTTTCATGTGACATAGCTTTTCTAGTACATTCTTATTAATGTATCTTTTTGGAGCAGCAGAATGCACAAAAATCTGCAAATCCAATGAATTCCATAGCTTAATTAGAAAAAATATTTTGATAGACTGTTTACTTGAGTCACTTGTTTGCTCAAGGGGAAAAAAGTCTGTGCGTGCAAGTAAAGAATACAGTTTCTGTAGTACACTGAATAACTTGTTTTCCTCTTTCTCATTAACTTCTGTGTTATACAGCAGTTGTACTATTGGACTCTGGTTTATTTTTTCTATGGTAAATTGCAGTTCAAGTCCCTGTTAATTTTATTTGGGATCTGACCTGTGTTTCTGACTCTTAATGACTCTCAGCTGTGCATTGCACAGAGTGTAGTTTTCCTGCTTCTGCTTAAAATTACAATATTATGTACACTGAAGTCAACTAGCATGGAAAGAGTTAGCTTGAGTACTGGTAGCGTGAAATTTAATGCAGGATGGGTGTCTGGCTATTTTCTAGGGCAGAAGAATATCCAGTGAATCCCTTTACTGGGCATCTAAACTGATTTCTTCAGCTCTGCCTTTTTGCATAGCCCTGCAACTGCAGCCGTGTCCGACAGGGCGAGATCCTGCCTGCTGACCAGGCCTGCCAGGCACAACATCAGGTTCACACAATAAGGCAAAACTCACTATTCTTGATAATCTGAGTGGCTGGATGATTTTTTTTTTAGTGCTGGTGTGTTTTCCTTACAATATGCTAGGATTTTTTACCGTAGTTCACTTGGAAAAACAAAGTTTGAGCAAATCGACTGCCTGATGGTTGTTCTAAATGTGACAGCATCTAACTAGAAGTAGTGACTGAAAGTAGAAATTGCTTCATTGCAGAAGTGCTGAAAATAGCCAGAACAGACATGCACGAGTGACTGCAATGTGTCCTAGGTGTCATGCTATATAGTTAATTCGTTTTGAAACCCCATTTGTAGGGATCACCTTCAATTTTGCGTGTTTGCACAGCAGTTCTCATCAGTTTTATCCTCTTCTTTTGGTGAATGGGTCTGTGCTTTGTTTCCTCCGTTTAATATTTCTGACACTTCAAAAACATACTTGGTATTAGCCACAGCTAACTGAATAAATTGAATCTGGCATGAATATGGGCTTAAATTTAAGTCTGTGCTTACACCATTTGCTGAATTGAAGCTGATAGCTGTAACCACCCCATCTACATTTGAATTCCAGGTTGGAGAGAGCGTCTTCATCAGCATTGCTTCTGTGTCACAGTTTGGGCTGTGCTTCCTCTGTCCTTAAATGGGAATTAAAATCTTAAGTTACAATGCATTTTTATTAAGTTGGAGGAGTTGTAGTTTTTTATTTCTTTTTGTTTCCTTTGAGCTCTGTCACATTTGGCCTTCTTAAGAGTGGGAAATGGGAGATTTTTCCTTAAGCCCTACTGTTCTGATGCTTTTGGCAGAGATGATTGTTACAACTTTCTTCCATACGTGAACACTATACATGTAGAAAACTCCAAGTTTTAAGATTTCCACTGCTCTTTAAAAATACAGATGAAATAGACTGATATCCAAAGTCAGGCTGAAAAAATGAAGAGAAAACCACTGTGTTTATAAACTTTAAATTTAAATAAATATGCCTATGCACACACACATTATTCCCCAGGAAATAGGAAATGTGGTTTTATGCTTTTTTCCTTCTCAAGGATAATGAAGCCATGTACTGCACTACCAGACCATTTTGCTCCTGCAAGAATCTCTGAGTCTGTCTAACCTCTTCTGTTGCTTCAGTTCTGGACAGCAATTACTCCAAGATAGTCTCTGCCCTTGGGATGGATTCCTGCCCTTAAATGGGGCGGGTGCTCTCCTGACCATGGGCTCTGTTGCCTGGTTGGCAGCCTGCTTTGAGGTGCCGTTCACGTCGTGTTAGGGTCATCGGTGCTCACTCCAGTCTGGAATCTGGAATCAAGGCCAGGTCTTTAAGGTGAAAAGCTTGTTCCTTCTTTAATGCTTTTCCATGTTTGTTTGGTTTTTTGGTACTTTTGAAAGCAGAATAAATTATTCAATGGACTGAATTCACTCCTATTGCAATTTGATACAAGATGCGTTTCCCCCTCGGTTTCAGTTAGTACATCAAACTGCTCTGATTTTAAGGAACAGAAGTATTTTCCTAGCAATTCCCTTACTGGGAAAGAAAGTTTCTAATAAAGCACTTTCTAGAAATCTTGCTGAAGTAATGAGCACAAAACCAGTGCAAAGTTAGCAACAGTCATTTGGGAATCCTTCGCTAAAGGGAATTTACAACCATTGATTTACAGTCAGGTCTTCAGCAGCTTTTTACATGGAAGCTGTTAGAAAGCTTGGCTCAGAAATGAGTGTAGTAAGAGTGAGTAGAGCTACTTGAACTTGAGTTTCTTGGGCATTTTAAGTTGTGAGTGGTAATTTTGCTACCAGTTGAATAACAGTCTTGAGTTAGAGGAGGCAGCTGCACTTTGACTTGAATTTCAGGTTTTGTTAAGTCCAGTGTCTCCTAGTTAATCACAACAGCTTTCCAAACAGGTTAGCAGAGGACATAAGACCAGAGAATGGTCTGGCCTGGACAGTAAAAGCAACATGAGGGTAAGTCATGCTGATGTGTAGCATGTACCTGTATGTATTTTGGATGTCTTGAAACCAAACCTTTCAACCCGATCTAAGCTGGTGTCATTTAGACTGCTGGTCACATAATGCTGTACAAGGCCCTGATTTTGGAAGGAACATGCATAGCCCTATTGCAGTATCTAATTAAGGAAATTTCTGCCAATCCCACAAACTCTTATGTACTGTATCCGAAAATGTATAATCCTCTTGAATTTTAGTGGATACTTCTTGCAATGATTGCCAGAGCTCTAGGTATATGAGAAGCATTAATCGGGAAAAGTTAAATATAAGATACTGCTGAATTAAGGTGATCTACATGACTGAAGAGAATTCAATGAGGGCTGTGTTATTGGAGCTAAATTCAGCTCTGATCTCTAGATATTTTTTATAGTACTTCATTGTCCTCATTGTTTCAATGACCAATGATTTATAGACTTGCCATTTTATCATATGTGAAGAATTACTTAAAAATAACCTTGAAAGGATATTTTTAATGTGTGAGGGGGGGGGAAAGGCAAAAAAATCTGAAGTATTGCTATGCTATAGAAGTAATTTAGAAGAACTTTAATGGTGCTGTCAAATGTCTATGCTGCAAACAGGATTTAGACAGATGTAGTTGGCCTGAGGAGGTGTGTGGTTTCTTTGTTTTGTTGTTAGTAGTAATAAAACCTCTCTGAGACCATTCCCTATTTAAATAATGAATGAGCTATTTACTTAGCTCTCCTTCGTATATGTACCCTCAAGTAATGCATTTTGTGCATTGCATACATGCTGGGAACACTTTCGTGTATTTTTTAAAGCCATGGGAGTCATACTCCATGTGCCTGTATCCACGTTCCCACTGGCATGTATGAGTACTTGGGAAATGCCTGGGAATATTGTGATCTGTGCATATAGAGTCACAGAATGGTGGAGGTGTGGAAGAGCCTCAGGGAGATCATCTAGACCAGCCCTCCTGCTCAGCCTAGAGTTTGTTGACCAGGATTGTGTCCAGGTGGCTTTTGGATGACTCCGAGGATGCAGATACAACCTCTTTGGGTAACGTGTTACAGTGCCCAGTTGCCCTCCCAGTGGAGAAATTTTGCTTATGTTTTGATGGAACTGCCCATGTTTCAGTCTGTGCCCGTTGCCTGCCTTTCTGTTGCTGAGCACCACTAAGAAGAGTCTGTAAAAGATATTCTGTAGTTTTATTTTCCTTGTTTTTGCAATCTATTTTTAAATTAATGGCTTATTACTTTTCATTTAAATAGATCTAGTTATTTTAGACCACTATTGGTAATATTTATTGTATGTTTCTTATCGTTGATTACATAAAGTGCATTTTATGATCAAAACTTGTTCAGAATTAGGTCCACTTATGTTATTCCTAACGGATTTTTACTATAGATACCCAAAACTGTAAGGCTAGGTCCAAATGACCCCGTTTGTCTGTCAACACAGCAAATAAGTGATGGAGCCAGGGCTGGCAATCTAAGTAGTATGACTGGAATTTGCGCTGCTGATTGAAGGATGCACTAATGGGTCTTATGCAGCTGTTCTGCACTGTCCACAAGAATAGTTGCAGGCACACTAGGTTAGGGTGGAAGTCTTCTCTCTGGGGACTCCCTTTAGTATCACTCTGATGGTCTGTAGGAGCAGCTGAAAGCAGAGTCCTGTCAATGCAGCCTGTGTCAGCTACCAAACCACAAGACACGGCTATAGAGTGAATCTTTTCCATCAATACCCATGTTTGAGTAGCTGTTAATTAAATCAGATTTTACTTTGCTTACCTAGCCTGGTGGTGAGAGCAGTCAGCATGTTTCTCCTCTGTCTGTTTCTTCATGCTTGTGAAATGTTAGTGCAGCTGCATTTAAATGGGTCGTGCTTTACAGATAGAGTGAAGAATGCTCATTCAGAAGGGTTTCCAGCATTATTTTAGGCTTGAAATGATGAGTTAGGAGAAACAAATCATGTTAAGAGGAAAAAACCTAGAATAATTTAGGAAGAGGGTGCAACTGCCAAATATGCACAGGGATCTACTTGGTGCAGGTGGGATGTTTTCAGCTATTTGGGGAAAGGGAAGACTGACTTTACATGATAGCTTTGTTGTACTTGTTCCCTCACCATTTTTCTGTACCTGGTTACATCCCCAAGGTCTCCTGAAAGGGGTGTTGGAAGCAGGAGGTTTTTCTCCACCTCACACATGACAGATAATTCCTGTCTCAGAGACCAAATCTGACTTGACTGAAATCAAAGCCAATACTACTTGGAATAAGTTACTATTTAGATTGTGGTATTTTAGATGAACACATTTTGCTTAATAAAGAAATATTCTTTACTTATCTGTGTTTACTTCATGAGATGATTGAATGTAGCAGAAGATGTGTTATCCTTTAAGCTTACTTTTGCATTAACTCTATTCCCAAGTAATGCTAGACTTGCTTTTTTAAGTCACCTCAGTACTTATGTATTAATTTAATTTTTTAATAGAGAATCAGCATATTCACTATTCAAAATGGAAAGAAGTAGAAAGCCATTCATCTTGGAAGAAAAAAAAAATCAGATTTATTACACCATTTCTTTTCAATAGCTACCCATGCTTAGCTCAAATTACCTTCTGTGTAAAAGATTTGTCACACTGTTACCTTTAATGTGATTTCACCTCCAAAACCTACCTGTTGGCTTTAATATAAGTTACTTTGTGATAGAAAGGAAAGCCCCAAAAAGCTTTTGTAAGGTAAAATGGATAATTTTAAAATTTTAAAAAGATAGTGTCTTTTCTTGTGTCTTTTGAACAGAAACTAACGGAAAACAATTGTCCAATCTCAGTCATTTTGCTAATAGAGTAATGCACTCCTGAACAAATACTAGCTTTTAAGTTCCTTTCTTTGAAAGAAGCAGTTTTCTGGGTATCTGTTACGCACCTCTGGGTTTTGTACCATGCTGAGGAAGGGTGTGTGGTGTTGGTCTCTTGTCACAGCTGATAGGAAGTCCTGCTCTCAGGTGATGCCCAAGGGCTTCCGCATATCTGAGATCTCTGTCCACTAGGAAGCTCTCTCATTTGAAGACATTCAATATATCGTTCAATCTTCTGTTTGCCATTTTGCAAGAAGTAAGCCCTTTGTGCTTTTTTCCTGTTGTCTCCATTTAGCTCCTTATGTTCTTTCTTATTTTCTTAATTCACTAAAGCCACGTTCAAACTTTAGATCCTTAAGGTGACAAATGATGGAGTGTGCTTATTCTGGTGGTAGAGGCAATCACAAAGGATAAATTAATAGTTATTAGAGGATGAGACCTCCTGCGGAAGGTATTTGACACATAGCTACATACCATTTAAACGAGTGTTTCTACTTTTTGCCTCACTGTTAGCCAGTGATTGAAAACGTGTCCTTTAAATGTTGCAAAGACACCAAATAATAATTTGGGGATTTTTGGAAGTGCTCAGCTCCTTTCTACTCAGGCCAAGCTCAGTGCTCCAGGCTTCTGCTGTGTGGGTTTTGGCTACTGCCATCTTCACAGTGCAAGCACGCAGAGTTGATATGCAGAGCACTGCCCCGTCTGTGTATAAATTCTCACTCTCACCCAATCATGCTCTCCAACTGATTCTTAACAAGTGTTGATTTTTTTTTTTTCCAGGGAGTGTTTTTTTCTTTGATGTTAGTATTTTCATTCTGAGAGGAGAACTTGATGTTTCAGGGTGGTTATGTGAGCAGCATAAATCTGTATCTTCCTGCGGCTTAGCCAAACAAAGTATAGTATGGATTTTAGCTTTGACACGTTGCCATCTGGAGTCTGCAGGGCCATGATAGATGCGTCCTCTAGGGACTGTCCATCTGAGGCATTAATGCACATGCATCTATACATATAAAAATACTTGCTTTCCTGTTCCCTACTGCAACTCTGCTGCCCATGCATCTCAGGTTATTCAGCTAAGTTATTCCCTGTGAATGGTGTCTGGGTTACGAGTTTCTATTGTAGGAATGTTAGGAGCATAGTGTTTCCTTAGGCCTGTGTGAACCTTTTCACGGTACGTTTAGTTGTTGTGAGGAATCCGCAGAAGTGACTGGAAAGTGCAGAATAAAAATCCTTAGCTCTTCCCAGGCAAACCCATCTGAGTGTGGAAAGTGCAAGAGGCAGATGGTTGAAACAGGAGAGTAATTGCTGTGATGCAGGGTAATAACAAATAGTATCCTGGTATGGACAGCCTTTACAAGAAGGAATTGGGCATTTCCCACACTGCATCAGAGGAATGAGAAGAAGCCTTTAAGCCTTCATGAATAAGCAGTGTTGGGCCCAAACTGACAAAGATATATACACAAAGAGTAATATACCTTTTTAGAAAACAACTGCAACTGTGTTATTACCGTTATTGCATGTAATCTGGTAAGGCAATGATTGGGTAGTGTGTATTCTGTCTATTCATCCCTATATTTTGGGGAACTGGAGAATAGAGAGGCTAGGTGGGCTGCTATATTGTGGGAAATAGAGCAGCAAGCAGTGCTGTTTTGTTGTTTCCAAAACAAATTTTCAAGTGAAGGTTTTGGGTCTAAAATATCAATTATTGATGTTTTTTCTTTTAGATTGAATTCCACAAATTTGATTTTCTTCATATATGTTGCTGTTAGAATAATTCTTGGCCTTTGGCAAGTCTTCCTATTTAGACTGGGAAGCAGATGTCATTTATCTTTATTTCATGCTCAAGTCCAAGTAGAACATCAGAAGTTAACAAATAAATAGAATAATAATTAGTGTATCCTCTGTCTCAGATCTTTATTGTTAAAATAAAGATGTTCTTTTTTTTAAATAGAAGAATTGAGAAGACTCTTTAGTTAAGATTCATGCAGTGCTTTCAGGATGTAAAGTAGTATGTAAGTGCCAAGTATTACTATTAGAGTCATAATTTGGAGTAATGAGAATAATTAGGACTTATTTATCAACAGCTCTTGTTACATGATGATGAGACACACTCGGTGTGTTTCAGTATCTGGCATATTAAACTCTTCAACCCTGCAGAAAGGGTGTGCCAGGGTTGTGACACAACTTAACAGGAAGAAAGGGCCATGTTTGTTTTGGTCGTGTGTGAAATGGAGATTCACGATAGCTCTAAATAGTGCCTGGGGAGAATAATCTTTACAGCACTGGTGTGTACAGTACTGTGTTTTATATGAAGCCAAGGGAGTATCTGCAAACAGTGCCAGGCCAGAAGCATCTGGTGGGAATTCATTTGGTTAGACTGGGAAGAGAGGGCTACTTGAGGTTCACTTTTGTGAGCCTTACCTTTATATGAGGGGAAGATGCTGGCATCCTACAGATGCACTGAGTTCAAAATGAAAAATACGTCCTATGGTTGACTAGTAAAAAACTTTTGTCTCATGATTGCTAGTTAGTACTGAGCTGATAAAGTTGCAGGCCAATTAAACCATGCCTTGAGATCCTGCTAGAGGTCTGCAGCCCTTCAGGGCTGCTTACATGAATGTACTTTGCTCTTTCATTCTTGCATTAGAAATCAGGTTATAAGGGTCTTTTCAGAATGGCAATAGATGCTTATCTCGCCGCCTTTTTTTGTGTCTAATGACTTTATCCTTGGTGATTCAAGTCCCAGCCATGCTACGTAAGGGTTATTGGGCAGCTTTAGCGTGCTCTGTAATTCGTTCCATGGTACGTTGTTCTTGGCTTTTGCATGGATGATGTATTTGTCTTTTCAAGATGACTTCTGTGATTCACCTTAGCCAGCACGCTAAGTGAGCTTCAGACATTGTTCCTGATCTTTTTCCTCTTTGATTCAAGGACATCTTCCATGCACAGAGTATTACAGAAAATATCTTTCTACTGGAAGAGAATTATTATTGTCTTAGGATAGAACTATTCCTGAAAAAAAAAACCAACTTCAGTTCTGAATTTTGACAAGTGGATTTATAGGAAAGTCCCTTTCTAAGCAGCAGCTTTCTGTAGGATCACACTTTAAAATATGAAGTGCTTTATTTCTATGTCTATAGCTCTTCAGTAATGTTGTACTGATGTATCTAACCTATGAGATAGGACTTAATACACTCACATCTTTGAGGGTAGGATCATAGAGGCAATTATTTGCACTTTGTTTCTTGCAGTTTGGTAGTTCAATGATGACTGGGCAGAATAATGTGTTGTCCTGCTTCTTAGCAGGAAGGCTTTGTGCCCATGTCTTGGTAACCTGCCCCAAAGAAGAACTCTTTTATGCTAAAGAACCAGTTTGCTTCCTTGCTTTTGGGTAGTCCCAGGACATCTGCAGGTCATCACACCATATTCCCTACCTTTCAGGCTGCTTTCTAAATTTTTCTACTGTAACTGAATTAGAAGCCTTAAAACCTCTAATTTTCCTGCTCTAAATGAGATAGAAACCTGAGGAGCACAAGTTTTGTGGCACTGCACCCCTAAAAACTCTTCTAATAAAAGTGTTGCAGAAGCTGAGGGTGAAAGCAATTTTCAGAGGACGAATTGTGCAGCAGTAATCTAGTTTCCTCTTCTCTGATGGGACAGGATCAGATAAAAGTGGTTCTGTATTGGATTGAGATGTCCTTGTTCTCTCCCCTCTACTGCCCTTCCCAGCTTAAGGAGTATGATTTAATTTATTTTCTCAGTGCTTTTATTCACTTTTGTTTCTCAAAGAAAACGTCTGAAGAGGATCTTTGCTATGTCTCATAGGAAAAGTACATCAAATTTTCAATTTGAGGAAATTTCAGAAATAATACAGCAAAGCGTGTTTTCCATCCGAATCTTCCCACTCCGAATTGAAAGCAGTTAGGGTGAGTTTTGCAAGGAGGAGTTGCTCTGGCTCTGCCGAAGCTTATTTTAAGGACAGGTCAGGTGGCTGCCTCGCATAGCCTTTCTGCAGCTAATTGACTCCTATTTGATCCGTGTGGTCATCCATAGGAAGGTGGGAAAGGGAGAAATAAATTTCATCTGCCTACACAAGTCGTTCAGTTGGGAGGCCATGACCTCCATTTAATAATGTTGAACTTGAACTCCTTTTTTGAAACACATTTTCTCCTTTTCATGCTCTTTCTATAACTCTTATTTCTTTGCTTAGAGGGACAAAATGATGGGGCAAAAGTAGAGATCAAGGAAGAAGGGAGTGTTGGTTTTCTCAAAGTACTCTGGCCTCGGGTATTGCTACAAACTCAAATTGAGAACATCCGAAGGTCTTTAAGTTATGCTCAAGCTAATCTGTTGATTTGTCAGCCCTAGAACTGCACTAATCTGGGTTATATTATTTTGTTTCAACTGTTTTAATGCAGTAAGGAGAATGCTCTTAGTCAAGTATATATGTATTTGCAGCAATAGGGCATCTTTTCAGCTGTTCAATTTTGCTGTGTGGAGTTTGGAAAACTGGTGACAAGGGAAAGGTATGATGAACTGATGGGATGGAGAGACATACTGACCTGGATGAACAACCCTACATATGTACTTACACATATACTATACACATAAGCAAAGTTTACTAAATGTGATTGTAGAGTTATCTATTGTTTCTAGGTGCTTTTAAAATTATTTTACCTTTTAGTATTTAGGACACTAGGAAATAAAATTATATGTATGATAAGGGAGGTTTCTCTTCATTTTAAAATAATTTCTTGGACGAAATTCTGTTTTACTTACTTGAAATACCTTAGGATAAGGTGTGAATTGAAACTAAGACCTCAGAATGTCTTTTGTGGCAGGTTTTCATGTGGTTTCCTAGGCAGAAAAGCATGATAGGGTGTAAAATATATTAATTTGTGTCTATTGTGTTCCTTGGCACAGGGCCACCGAGGGCTGTCAGCACAAGTAGGTGCAAATTAATGTGGCCGTCCTTGTGCTGGAGTCGTACTGTGTTAATACAGGCCCTCAGAGCAGATAATAGGAATTCTGAACTGCGAGTGTAACATTTTGGGTACTGCAGTTAGAAGAGTTCATCACGACCCTTACCTTCGTGCCTGGGATTTGGGGCCAGCCAGGCTGCCCTGTTTATCATGCTGGATTTCTAATGAAATACAGACAAGGCAGATGTGTAGTAGATGAGAAGATATAATCTCTGTATTGATTGGATGCATTTCTCTGCATTGATGGGATATGCCAATTTTCCAATGTTTCAATTGAGATGAAAGTGTCATGACGTGATTTATTTAGTAATATAATCGTCTTTCTATGGAAGCTTGAGAAGTGGTGTAGAGCTAAGGTGGGAGAGGAGGCCTCCCCTCTGCTTCCATAGGAAAGACTGTGCAGGCTGCTATCCCTGTGCCCTAGGGAAAGCCAAAACCGTGGTGTTTGGTCCTGGCCTTGGAGCAGGGCCACGTGGTGGGACAGGCCGGCCTAGGCCCGACTGGGTTGCGCCGAAGGCGAGTGGTGAAGTGAAGCTGTATCAGGCCACACGCCTTCATCCCCATCCCCATCGTCACTGCTGCCGCTTTGCGGAGCCTTGAGGAAGGATGGTTTAGGAAGCTATTGTAAAAATACATTAAAACTTTGCAAAGTCTGGAAATGCTTTTAAATATAAGACCTAATAGACTTGCATGAATGCATGAGGAAGATCCCTTTTAAAACAGCCGTTGAGAAGCCCTCTTCATACTGACAAAGCTGTGGTGGGGATGTAAATTCCAACATAAATTTTTCACAAATTTGGCCTGAAATTCCCCTGTTAATTCAGTATAAAGCTGTTCTTCATAAAGGCCTTGTTGGTTTTGGTCTTGCTGTGAAACACTACTGCCCTTGTGCTTGGTGTCCTAAATAGGAATTCATGGATATGACCTCTGTGTCTCAATACCAAACTGACTTAGTTTGCTGCCTGGTAAATTGAGTAGCCTCGTTAGGCCTTCATTTCTGATTAAAACTCTACTTTGACCTAATTGTGCCTCTGCTGCTAGACCTTTCTGGTTACCCTTCTTTGTAGGCCTCAAGATGTCCTCAACAGCACGTCTGCCATGCAAGTACATTTCTCCCAGTATTTGGATGTAACTTTATAATCACTTTTACCTAAAACCCATGCAGATAATCTGTATGCCGAGTAAATATATTAACACTGGTGAGCACCAACATGATACCCCTGCAACCTAATTGATTTCGGAGGGATTGGAAAACCAAATTCTCTCATTCATTATTTTTTCAGACTACACAAACTTTGCATAGACATTAAAAGATGATTAATGGATTTTTTGAACTTCTATGTGATCGCTGTTGGAAAATGGCTTAGTTGTGTATTGACATTACCTTAGAGTGATTTTTCTAGTTAAGTACATACACTAAAATTAATGCTTGTTGGCATTTCTGATGGGCAGAGAGATTTCAGTGACTAAAGTGTGAAGCTCTAGGGTATCCATATCCATTGATGCAATTTGCTTAATGGGAAGCTCTCCATTTCTTAAAAACAATTATCAGGAAAACCTTATCTTTACTTTTAAAAGCCTTATATAACACTTTCCAAAATTAATCAACTGTATTTCTTACTAAGTAGAAACAAAGAAAAAAATGAGGCAGGTGATCAATAATAGTAATAAATATTTTCATTTATGCTGCTAAAATCTTATTTCTGTTGAAAGTGTACCAACCGGTGGTGTATGGTCTTAATTTTGACTATCAAATTCCAGAGGTCTCAGCTGAATTTCTTTGTGCAGTGTCCACTCTTACAGTGTTCTTGTGTTCAGAATGCAGTTGAAACGTTAGCACATGCAGCTGGTCTCGGCTCCTCCTGTTTCATCCCGCGCCTTGTCAGAGTTTGGTGGAGCTGCTCCGAATGTCTCACTTGGCAGTTAACGTGGCAGGAGTGCCTGCCCTCTCTGCCGGAGGTCCTGGCCTCTGCCTTTCTCTGCCGTGATAAGGGGCATCCAGCAACCTGGGGCTGAGCCCTGCTAGCTCTCTAAGATAAATGATGCTACCAGGCAGCTTCGAGTCTTCCCTGCTGGCATGCCCAGCGCAAGCTGAGCACAGTCCATCCCTTAGCTCAAATATTTCTAAGGAACTTCTTTTGTTTTGTGAAGAAAGCATTTAAGTACAGGATGATGTGGTTGAAGAAATGCTACTTCAGTGTATTATGTTAAAGTTTTTGAACTGTATATTTGTCTAGAGCTGCTGCTCTTTTGGCCAGGATAATTACTAGTCATGAAAACACTTTCTAGTATCTGTAGGCTGTTAAAAATCCTGCTGTTAAATTTGGGCTTTTTACGTAACTAGTTAACGTTACGTATTCTGCTGTATGGGCTGTCTGGCAGGTGGTTAGGCTGATATAGATCTCAGTAATGAATTTTTTGATGCTTTGTTGCACTAGAAAGGAGGTTCCAAGACCTGTCTGTCATGAATTACATCTGTATTAATTAAGAGAAATATATGGCTGCTTCGGGTTTTAGTAACTGCTGTTTGGTGCAGAGAGGTCTCTGTCCTGAGCAGGCTGGCATCGTCTCCGTTTGGAATCGCGTACTGCAGGATGTGGCAGAAAGTGGCAGCTGGGTGCAACGAAAGAGCAATTAATCTCATTCCTTACAGACAGCAGTGATGGGAGGATCTCCAGAGCAGAAGTGACAGTGGTGTGGAGCTCTTGCTTGGAAAGCTGGCTGCCACATGCAGCAGGAGCAAGGACCAGAGGGAGGAGCTGGCCAGTGAATCTTCTCACTGGGGGTTTTTGGACAGAGCTGAAGTTCTTCTGACTCCAGTTCTTCCTGTCTTGCCAATGCATTTTTGTAGCGAGCACCTCATAATTGGGAGGTTTAGCTTTGTTTTAAGAACTGAGCTGCGTCAAGAGGAAGATTATTCTAAATGTGAAGGTCTGCATTCAGACTCTAGATGCTGTGAATTTGGGAAGGCACATTACTAACTGGTCTTGAAAGAGACAATTTAACTTGTATCAATTGGAGGTAAAGTATGAGCAATTATTGTCTGTGCTACTAAAAGTCTTGAAGTTACTGTTAACATATTAGTAAAATTATCTTTAAATTGGATAAACATGCCTTTTTAGGTATATGGGCCCTGGAAAATTCATCTCCTCTATTTGGATCTTACCTAAAGTTAAACCATCTGGCTAATCTGCAGTCCAGGAAAGGAAAGCCAGCGCTTCTCCCTGTTTCCCTAATGAAATTATCATGGCTTGCTTTAGAAGCTGCTCTTTCAATATATGTTTATGTCTTACTTTTCAAGGTATAGAAATGTGTGTGT
This sequence comes from Eudromia elegans, assembly GCA_003342815.1. Taxonomy (NCBI): domain Eukaryota; kingdom Metazoa; phylum Chordata; class Aves; order Tinamiformes; family Tinamidae; genus Eudromia; species Eudromia elegans. The sequence continues at coordinate 1,653,143 of PTEX01000086.1, read as the reverse complement.
GGCTGTGATTTAACATTTATTCTTTTTTTTAGTAATGTATCATACGATAAAGAAGATGCATTTTGTATTTAAACAGGATACAGGTCCAAAAATAATACTCAACTGTCCGTCCATTCTTACTGATGCAGAAAGCAAAAATGAGTTTTTGCTCCTATAAGAAACTTCATTTCAAGACCCAGATTTTTCTTTTAAATTCTATATATTTGAGGTTTCCTTACTGTCATGAACACTCGCTTTGCAGATCCATATTAGGTTGGATCATCAATAACTGCAAATTGGTATCAGTTCACTGAACTAGCTACGGTAATTTTTCAATATCTAATTGACAAGCATATGCTGCTATAAGAAAGGATGTAGGCATCACTGTTAACTTTTTGGAATTGGTAAGAAACATGAAGTTAAGTTCTGTGGAGTTTAAGCCTTTTAGATTTGAACACCTTTCACAAAAATAAATTCCCAGATTATGGATTCTCTGTGAGAGAAGCTCGTCTGAATTGCTGTGGACGTGTACATCTGTGAACAGATACCATGAGCGTAGGTGACACACTAGGAAGAAACAATTCGGTTTGTATTAAATATTTTTCTGTCTTTCGTCAGCCCCTTACTAAACTTAAGCTGTCTGCACAGAATTTTGATTGTTGATGTTTAGTCTTAGAAGAAACTTAAAAGGTGCAATTTTTGTAGCACATATGAGAACTCTATTTGAAGGAGAGGGGTTTTTTTCCCCTCTTCTCCCACTACTTAGCTCTTTACATGTGTAGAACAGCTCATCATAATTCTTTGCAGTAGCTGCACGCACTAGGGGAATTGCTTATTATGCACACGATGTTCATCTCTCTGCTGCCTCTTCTTGCTCTCTGTTTTTTTCTGTCTTGTCATAGTCTTAAGCTGTGAGTGCTTGGGGCAGGGAGTTTACACGGTACCTTGCTTGTTGGACTCCCTGGTACTAATTGGGGTATCTAGGAGCTGCTATGTATGAATGAAAAGCACAGGCAGCAGCTTGTATGGGTCCTGTTTCTTCATACTGAAGCAGAAATTCACTTAAGATACCTTTTTAATTCTGGGTAATAGCTTGCCTCTTTCATCCTAGACTTAATCCTCTTGAGAAATGTTCGGGTCATCTGCAATTGGGAAATGTCGGGTAGCCTCCCTGGCAAAGTAATATCAAGCCAGACTGCAAAGGCTCTGCATAAATCGAAGTTGCTTGATTACTCTGAAATGCCATCATCTTTGAACCAACTGACAAAGACAGAGAAATCTTTCCAGCCAAATTATTTGCTAAGTAATGGTTTAGATAATGTAAGTGTACTCATCAGCATCTGTTGCAGTGTTAAAATATGTGTGGTTTTAGCTTTAGGAGTAGGTAGCCCTGGAAACTCCAGGTACTTCTAACCTGTTATTTTCTAGATTAGATTTTGGCTCATTTTCCTTTCCTTTTTTGCACAGGATTTGTAAGAAAAAAGCAGTGTGGACTTCATGACTGTCTGTGAAAGCCAGGCTAACGAATATGCTTTTGGGTTATAACTCTGGAGTAGCTGTGGCCATACAAGTGATATAGTGGAGAAGGTGGCTGGGATGTGAGGTGATGAAGGTCATTGCAGGGGTGTCCCCATCTGCCCTTCTGTGCTAGCTCCTCTCATCTCAGGTAGGAACCTCTGCTCTTGAAGGCTTTGACCGCAGTCCTGAGCAGTTCATGGAGAAGGGAGGCTTGTTGCTTTGCTTTGCTTTGCCTTTATTATAAAGACTGAGTGTGAGCATGATTTATGAGACATAACAGTGTAGGTTTTTGTTATCCTCTCTTTCTGGTACGCATACATTTCCTTAACACGGCAGGATAATGTCTTCTGGTTTGGTTTTTGTCACTGTTGTTGTGCAAGTGTCATTTCCATTTAGCAAGCTCCCCTGCTGATTCCCATTGGGCCTGAAGTCAGGTAGAAGGATGGATGAAAAACTTACTGCTGCAAAAGAAAAAGGCAATATGCAAGACACTGGCATAGATTAACACAGGAGGGGGCAAGTTCTCCTTATCTGCTCTCTAAAAAACCTAAAACATAGCACAAGGATGTGATGTATGTGCTGCTGTTGGTTATGGTAAATCATTCTTGAGCCTAGCAATTTGTTGCATTAACTATGTTCCATAGCAGTGCTAAAAAACCCCAAATTACTACTTTTCACCTTTTGGGTTCATGACCTTCCCTGAAATGCTGCTATGCTTAGGGTATCAACCCAGGGTCTCCTGTAAACCAGCAGCCAGGGCCTGCAGTGAGTGATGCTTTGTCAGCAAAGAAGGAGCAGATCGTCCTTTTGCTCTCTTGGTTTTGATTATGTTATATTTTATTTTTCCAGTAAGAAACAGAGGACAAAAACGCAGTTTGACTATAGAATTCTTTTAGGAAAGTCACATATAAAAGAAAATAAAGTGCAATAAAAGATTTTTTTTTTCTCTGCCAGAAGTATCAAAACCAGAGGATCCTGAAGAATCCTAAACATCAGTGTTAGATATTGTTACATGAAATAATTTCATTTACTTTTTCTTCCCCTTAGGACCGTAAAAAATCTCTCGTATTTAAATGTAATTACATTGTTTACAGTGTTTCAGTGATCCATGGTTCGACTTGCTACAAAAGACATGGCAAGAAGGAGAGAATGCACTTTTCATATTTGTATTTTCTAATTTTCTAATTCACTGGAAACCTAAGCAAACAAAGACACAAAATCATACCTTTCAAAGAATTCAGTTAATGGTGTCTACTTGGTTTTACATAATCTTTTAGCACGGAGAACTTAATTTCCAGCTTTGATCAGTGTGCACAGTGTGTGGATTGATGCAGCTACTGGCCCTGGGAGCCCTACTTAATTTCCAGTTCAGGTCAACTCTGGCATGACTATAAACAAGAAGGAGCATACTTAGTGAGATCAGGAATGTTGTTATTGGCAAAGAAAGGGGTGTTTGTTTTCAGCTTTATGCTGCATAAAGATGGGCACGATCTGAAGTGGCTTGACATGGGAAAACCCAAAGCAAGCCGTGTTATTTCTATTTTGCACGTTGGGAATGGAGACAGTGTGTGTGATCTGTGCTTGCTGTGCAGCGATGGCTGGGCTGAGTAGGGCCAAAGGGCCCAGCCACGTTAAGCACGCAGCTTGTAACCGCGCGTTGCAGGCGAGAACAACGTGCAGTGCCAGCTCAATGACCAACTCAGACCCTTCTTCCACCTGCTCCTCTCGCAGCAGTTTATGGCCTTGCTTATGGCGAGGTATTTATCAAACATTTCTAAACATTTCCCTCTTGTATGTGCACGTACATCACTAAGTAACCTCATAATTCTCAAAGACAACTGCTTTTTGACAATTTAAGCTTAAAATTACCTGTCTTCATTTCAAAACGCACTTTTTTTAAGTAGAGCTTCAGCCCAAGAAATAGGATTAGTGCAAGTCTACTACTGGGTTATGAGGGCCTTTTTACAGACCTTTTTTGGGGGCTTCCCACGATCTCTATTGAAGATGGTGGTGGGGAGTGATTCTGCTATTAAGTTTTGGGTAAAGGAGTGCTTGGGAGGAAAGGACAAGATGTGAAGCTGACCCGGTTGCGTGGAAGTGAAGAGCTGAGAATGAGCCCATGGGTGAGGCTGGTGCTTTGCAAACAGCTGCTCCTGGGATGGTTCTGTGGCCCTGCTCCAGCAGTGCTTTGCTCTTCCAATACAGTGTTCTGGTACTGGTGCCCTTGCCAGCTCTGAGGTTACCTGCTTTGGTGATACTAACCCCCGTCAGTGCTTACTTGCACACCTCTGCCAAACCCTTGTGCCTTGCCTTGCCGTGAGGGAAAGGCTGGGAGGGATTTTGCTCACCTGAGGGAATAGTTCTGCATTCGGATTTATCTAAGCTCTTCATTAATAAGTAATGCCATGATTTTGCTTTGACAGACGAATGTTGTTTCTGTAGATCTGCAGTGACATTGCTCCGTTTTGACTTTGTGCTGTCAGCTTTCTACATTGATCCTGACACTGTTGTATTTCATCTTGATACCATATTCTTGATTTGACATTGCAATGCCACCTCCATAAATTTATATTGACATTCTCTAACTCATTTTCTCGGTATTTTTCAAAGTGACTGAGAGCCTGACACAGTTAGAATTGGAAGCAGTGCAAAGGCAAAACTTTGGAGATGTGTCATGGAGCAAAGGACAGAGATGACATTTTGTGGGGAGAAGCCACTTGTGCTAGAGACGCCCATGGTGCTTACAGGCAGCAATGTGATGTGGCTGGTAAGGACTCTCCTGGACACGTCAATGTATGTTATGTTGCTAATTTAGCTTTAATGTGTTCATCTCTATATTAGAGCCTCCAAATGCAATCAAATAGGTGTGCTACAGAACACGTCCTGTTCACAACTTTCCCGTAGCTCAAGATCACCTAATGGCTGCCTTGGCACTCCAAGGGTGTTATTATGGAAGCAATTGTTTCCCCTGGATGTCGTTATTGATTTCCAGCTGCACATCAGGAATGAGATTTCATCAGGTGAGATCTGAGCAGAGAGACAATATCAATTCCTCTTACTAGTTTCTTAAGAGCTGTGCATTAACACTGCTCCTATAGCACGCAAGGGAAGACAGTCGGGCCTGTTCTGTTGGAAGAATTTGGGGGAAGATTTGCCCTTCTGCATATCCACTCTCCATCATGGCTACATGATCATTGTGGTGTGCTCAGGTCTATATGGTTGCCATAAGGCTGTAGAAGACTGCTTCAAACACCCTATGTGACCCATAGCTTTTGAGATCTTCCTGGGTGGTTTGTGAAGTACCTGCAGATCTTCAATCTCAATGGAAGTGATTGAACTGTTTCCAAATAACAGCGTTTTTGTCTTGGGATTAGGCTTTTATTACTTATTATGAGGTGGTTGGGGAACTGTTGTCTCACTGAGATTATTTTTGAGTTTAGAAATACTTAAGAACACATTTTTAGCTGCGATACAGGTGTCATCTGGTGCAGAGTCTGCAGAGTGTGCTTCATGTGGAATTTGTTTCAAATTTTCCATAAAAAATTGTCAATAATAGGTCTGTGATATGGAGACATAATCACTCTTAAAATAGTCTCTGAAAAATGAATATTTTGTTTCTTAAGAATTTTATTTCAAATCTCTTGCCATTTTCCCCCAAATTTCAGACTGGTTTTCCTAGATAATGTGAAAATAGAGACCAAGTTAATGACTTCCTTATATCTTTCTGCTTTGTCATCCTCATAAAATCCTGAATCCTACTCCAGGTGATTAGTCAATAAGATGAAGTAATTTAGCTTAGAGAATCGACTAGCTATGGTGCATGACTGTAGCTGTGGTCTTAATGTCAAACAGAGTCGTTTCCTGTTATAATCTGCTCTCGAGCACGAAGCACGAAGTTCCCCTGTGAAACCCTTAAGAGCTGCATGCAGGCAAATAACTGGAACCTGGACCTTGAGGTTCTACTCAAAAAAAAACCCAAAAAAACCCTAAACACACACAAAAAAAATCCACCTTACATTTGGCTCATAAAGGAGGGGGAAAGAAGCTTCTGCATTTGGTTTCCATTTCCCTCTGAAAGGATTGCGTAAAATGGGTAGTGCAGTATCAGTCAGGCTAGAAGCAAAACCCTCCTCAGCAATAAAGCAGTTGAGTAGAACAAGCTCCTCAGCAGTTGTCCAGCCTCCATCCTCCTGGAGCTTTTTTTCCAGGAGATCAAGCTGGATAAAGCCTTGAGTAGTTATAGTGTGCGTGCAATTATGTCATAGGGTAAGGCCATTACAACTGAGATCTGATTTTTCATTTTTGGAAAGCAGTAATGACCCTGGTCCTAATACAATGTTGGTTTTTTCCCCAATCCCATAGAACCACTGATGAGGCTCTCACGAGTGCAGTTGCAGGCTGGAGAATGTATTTTTTTTTACTCTATTTCCTGCTTATGCTTCTTATGAGAAGTGGCAGTTCATGGTGAGATTTCTTTTTAATAAGATAGCAAGGATGCATCGGGAAGTGTCAGACATGAGAGACCTGCTCAGAAGGACTCGTCTGTTCCGGCTCTTCTGAGGTTTCTTTGACATTTCCCAATGGAGAAAAGCACCTTGGAAACAAGATAATAACTTTCTATGTATAGTCTTAAAATTAAAACATGTTAAAACAGTATGTTTCACAAGCAGCCTCCTCTCATGAGCTATACAGTTCAGTAACATTTTATAGAAGAAGCAGGAAAGAAAAGAGCGGATGGGAGATGTTTCTCTTTTACAATCACCTGCCTCTCCTTTTAGGTTGACAAACTGTTTAGCTCTGTACCATTTCCACTCACCTCCTCATAATTCCTGTTTAGTTACGGAGCAGCGTGTGTTGGAGCTAAATGAATGTGTTTCAGAGGTGAAATCTTTGCAGTTGTCACATCGCAGTGTAGCCTATGGAGCTGTGATTGCCTCCATTTGGCACTATTGCTCTAAAACTGATAGATAGCGGTCTGCCAGTAGGGCAACCTCAAAAATACCAGTTTTACTGACGCTGCTGGATTAGTTTCTTAAATACCTTGAGTTGCGTTTTCAATCACGCTGAACTTGGAAGAAATTACTGGCCTGCTGCAAAGATCTTTGGAACAAAAGAAAATGAAATTGCTTATTTTCCAGCAGGCATCTAAATTGCATTTTGTGTTTCACGTGGTTATGGATAAGCTGGATTGCAGCCAGGCTGCACTCATTTTGCTGCTTACATTGCTTAGTGGCAGTGCAAAAATCCCACAGACTTCTGGATAGCTGCAAATCAAGTTCCCCATAGAGGCTTTTCCTAATCATTGTTTAGTGCAGAACTGCAGGAGAGCTCCACTCCAGTGATATTAGTAAAAAAAAACAGGTATTGTTGTATCTGCAGCTTTGGGTATAACCGTGTGGGTGTTCTCACTAGCAATCTGCTGTGTGTCCCATAGTCATTGGTGCCTCCAAATGCTCATGTGTCGGGCTGTTTATTCATTGTTTTGGGGCAAGGCTTTTAGCTGTAGACTTGCTATTGAAAATCTCCACATCTAACACAGCTGTTCTGATTTTTGCACATTTGGTTTGCTTCTTGTCCAGGTCACTGAAATACACCCAGCATGTGGAATTTCCTACAGTTTTGATTTATATTGTAGTGAGTATTTATATGAGTGGGATTTTTTTCTGCTGTTTACTATGGTATGAAATTGCCAGGCTTGATGTTGTGTTTAAACCAGAAGACATCTGTAGTTACTGTTAGGTAATGACTATACAGCTTCAACTCCAAAGCTGCTCAGAACAGATGAAGAATAAAATTGGGATCTTAAAAGAAGAAAGATAATAGGGAAGAAGCAACAGTGTAAAAGAAAATATTGTTTAATTAGTATACAAGTTAATTAAAATATTAATCTGCAAATCATCAGTACTTCCCTGTTGCCCAGAGTGGCTGTAGAGACTCCATTAGCAGAGATGCTTAGAAGACATCTGACCATGCTTGAGAAGGGAGGACAGACCAAATAATCTCCTTCCAACGTAAGCTCTTGAGTTTATCTCCAACATGATTGAACATGCAAAGAATCAGCAAATCCTGTTTCTATTTTTGTGAATTTTCTTATAGGTAGATACTGATCATGGGCAAAACGATGAAACGGGAGCTTTAAGAGTTGCACCCTGCAGCAAGCATGTCCCTGATGGAAGGAACGGGAATACAGCATGACTTTCGGCACAGCAAACAGCTACAGTGAAACTTAGATTGCTGAAAACAGTAATGCTGTAGGCCCAGATTTTATAATCATATCTATGAAATTATTCCTTCCTTTTAAAGATGTTAAGACACTCATTCAGTGTTTGTCTTCACAGATCAGCTTGCCAGTAGCCCAGTCTCAGGCCTGTATTAGAGCATCAATTTTAAACAGAAATGCCCATTAATAACAAAATCTGCCTAAATTTCTGGCAGAACCTGGCTGTTTTCCAAATGAGTTTGTAATTTATTGTTAAATGAGGCATTGTTTTCTTAAGCCATTCCCAAATTACTATAAGGCATTTGCCTGCTTTTTGCTATTATAATTTTAGAAAGGGACTGAGTTTTTGTAGCTTCCCTCTGGTCTTGGCTGTATATTTTTTTAAACTGCAGTATGTGTGTGTTTGTCAGGGAAAGATCAGTTATTGATGAGATAAAATTCTGCAGTTTTTACTAATAGATGAAAATAATTTGATCTATGCATAGTTAATTTCATAAACCCCAAGCTAAGGAATTTTTCCTTTTTTGCAATAATACATCATATATTTTCTTATACAGTTTAAATGCTAAGGAAATTTTTTTCTACCTATTAACTGATACTGTAGCAAATCAGCTTTCAGATGAATAAGAAAAAGTCTTTGCATATTCATAGGTAGTACAAAAGGCCCATCCTTCCTTTATACCATCCCAAAAAGCAGTAGATCTTTGCATAGGAGACTATTAATCAGTAAAACAGTGCTAGGGCTGTACAGATAATTTTTTTTTTTTTTTTTGCTTGGGTCAGCCCATTCAAGCATTTTCCAACGGATGAATTTGGAGTTACGTATCCATAGATCACTGTGGTCTGGTCCTCCTGAAGAGCCTTGCCACACAGCTGCTCACATCTCCCCCAGCAAGGAACGTTTTGGCTGTTTGAACGCAAGCGTGAGGAATGATCCCCGATTGCTCGTGTGCTAGACTGCCCTGAGTCCTTGGAGCCAGTGGCCACATGGAGTGAGCTGTATAGTAGTCTCTGAGGGAAGTCCTGCTGGTGAAGGGAAGGCAAGGCAGGCAGCACTTAATAGAAAAGGGAAAAAGCATCAAATAACGTCTTAGCAATTTTTTATTTTGAGGTGGCTACATTTGATGGAGATGGATAGGGCGCTGGAGAGAAAACAGATCAAAGAACTTGAAATAAATGATATCTTTTCAAGTTGAGAACAAATACACAGGAGCTTCTGACCTCAGCCTGAACATATGTCAAAACCATGCTAACCCTCTCACGTTACAATTACCACAAAGAAAATACGCGTTCCTCTTCCTGCTGTCTAGGAAAGCTTTGAGAGCAGATGATGTACTCTGGTCTCATGTTCCAGTTGATATCAGTGACTTCAGGGAGCGTTCTATACTGCACTTACTATAGAACTAGGTTACAGCACAAATGTTCTGAAACGAATTGCGGTGGTCAAAATAAATGAACGAATAAATAAGCCAGACTAACTGGCAAGCTCCAATTGTTTTCTATTGCCCTACTCATGCAAAACAGCTTGAAATGAAGTGTAAACAGCCACAAAGATGACTTCATGGCTGATTCGGGTTTTGAGAATAACAGAACAGCTGAACTGTCCTGAAAAATCTAGCCCAGTACACTCCTCAATGAATTTTCCTTGCTTTTTAAATGCCGTTCCATCTTTAATTAAAAAGAAAACTCAATTGTTCTCCTTCTTTTTCACGCAGATTAGTGTGATCTTACTCTATAGCTAAGAGTTTTAGCCAAAAAGTACTGCAAAGGAATGATGAAATTAATTTATAGCAGTGTAAACCTGGAGCTTTTCTTTTTTGATCAAAGTTAATGTGTCAAATTGTTCAGCACTCCATTTACTCATAGAGCTGCAATTTGAATCCACTCTCTAGCTGCTCAGATAAAATTGTCAAAATCGACATCAGTATCTTGAATATCCACAGCTTCTTTGCTTGCAGAAAGGCATACAAATTATGCCATTCTATCAGAAAATAGCATCTGCAGAAAGATGTCTTTAGAACAATATAAGAATTTTTCTGGGCAAGGCCTGGGAGAGAGAAGCTGTATTTTCCAGTAGTAATGTGAATTTTTGATCCATTTTCAGATTAGCAATAAAAAGTTTTTATAGAATTACTCCAAAACTTCTATCACTAATTGTGTAGGCTTCACTTTGTGTTGCAAGCAGTCTATTATTGGAAAACCTATTTATTTTTAAACTTTATCAGACCTCCTGTTGGTGGGAAGGATTGAAAGTGATGGGTTAATGCAGGTATTGCAGCACATGCTGACTGCTGCTCTACTTCCTGGGTTGAATTTTAGAGGGTCTATTTGCTGAGAGAGTTTTATTGATAACTTGTTAAGGACAAAATCTGGGCCAAGGTGGCTGAAGGGTTTTGACTAGCATTTCACCAAAGACACTGAAGGCAGCGTCCATAGAGGATTTTAAGATTAAGGCTTTCTCATTTGCAATGCTACATTCCTTTTCTAAGGTTCATTAGAAGTGCTATTGTAATAAATTGTGCTTAGACAGCTAGAAAATACATTGACTGTAGGAATTAGTAAAGACCTGTGGAGCAACTAGCTCGCTATTACTGGGATGGTGTTTTGGTTCCTGGCTGCAGATTTCTCACTACGGAAGGAGAGGCAACCTGATCAGAGCATGGAGAGGTGGGTGCCTGAACTGCAGGAGAATGAGCTAGTGGCATGTGGCTGACGTAGAGTGTGCAACGTTCCTGATTTTGGCAGATGTATGTTGACTAATGGGTGAGTTTGTGCAAATTCTTCAAGACAAATCAAATTCTTCAGATGAGTCACATTGGCAAGATGTCATCTTGTCACTTGTAGTCTGGTAGTGTGGCATGCTGATGTGATACTCTAATTGGTAGTTGCCTTTGCCTGTCCTTGGGTTATGCCCTTCTCTGATATAGCGTGTAGCATCCTCATGGGTCACTGACACAAATCTTTATACATATCTCCAGAGGGTATTTAGGACATCTCCTGGGGCACCATGCACTTTTTGGGTCTTCAGTGAGTCTTTAATTCCACATCCTCATTTATATTAAGCCTTTTTCTCCTGTCCTCCTTTTTTGATTCATAATCTGCATTATTTCTTATATGCCTTAAACTCTTCTGCTTTCCCTCATTAGCACCATTAGCAGATGGTCTTCCTTTTTGTGATTCAATTTTCTTCATAGTTATTCTTTTCAGTTATTTTATATCATGTAGAGAGTATCCTTTTATGGATACCAACATTTTTTTCCCCATTCCAGGACAACTTCTGTACCTTTGTAACTTATGTGTTGAGAATTTTGCAGCAAATACGGTCAGCTCTGGCTGCTGCTGCTGCTTCTTTCCTACCACTGCATAATCCATTTCAACTAGAGCTGCAGCTCATGCTAACAGGGCTGCTGTTCCAATACCACTACTTTTTACTTATGAAGAAAAATTAAAATACTTCCCTAATCCCTCAGTTTCAGCTTTGTTATTGATCCTTCACAGTCAGATACTTTGTTCAGATCAGATCCTACTAAAGTGCACTCTCCACTTCTGGATGTCCTTAAAGCTCAACAGCCTCTGTCAAGAGTTTTCTTTTTGCCTAGTTTTTCTTGGCAACAGCTACTACTACTATTCTTTACTTCCCAGCTCCCTGGTACACATCTTGTCATCACATTTAATTCTTTTTTTTTTTTTCCTGGCTGTCTGACTTTAAACTTCTCTTGGTTCCCATTGCTCCTTCTTTTTGTCCCTCATTCCCCAAATATTAATATGTTCTAACAAATGATGTGCTCCTCTGGTGTAGTCCACAGTGCAGCCTTGTCTAGTTTCCATCTGCTTCTAACTACAGGAACTCTTCCAGCTGGCCCACAATGACTTCTTGATCAAAGAAGTCATTATTATGATTGGAATCATTATTGCTTCATGCTCTTTCTGCTCTCTTCTGCTCCTCTCTAACAGTTGATCGCTCATTCACCTTTCTGTCATTACCTGTACTCTGTGGAGGGTTGGACAGTTCTGCTTCTATAGCTGCCACTCCAGCTTCTTGCATCATCAGTTTTTCAGGTATCTTCCTTGTCCCTTTCTCTACTGCTTGGGAATAGTGCTGCTTTTCACTGGTTTCTTTCTGCACATCTTACCGCAGGATGTGACCTCCTTTTGTCACATATGATCAGATACGATTTTTATGCAGATGATTTGCAAATCTGTTTGTCAACCCGCAGTTTGTTTACCTCTATGCAGGCATGCGTTTCATCTAGCATCTCCAGCGCTCCTGCCTTGACAGGCAGCTGATAACAAAAGTAAAAAGGCTCCGTATCTCTCCCCACCAAACTCTCTTGTGCCCCTCACTCTTTATCCCCCACTCATCACATTACCGACATCCGCAGACAGCTGATGCTTGTTATCTAGACATCCTCAGCTATGAATTTTTCAGCTCAAGCCTTGTTAACATCATCCATTCTCTTCCATCTTCCCATCACCTAGAATTTGTGTCCACAGGGATTTTTGTTTCCCTTTTTTTTCCCTTTAACCTTTTGCTTAGAGTCTTTCTAGCTGCTACTACTTTTTCCCTCTCTTCAGCTGCAGCCGAAAAGTCATCCTGTTTCTGAAGTCACTTAAAAAAATCCTTTGCTTACCATCACTTTTTTTAAGTCAATTCTAGCTCCTCTTGCCACAACCGTCCTTACTGGACACAGTCCAGCCCATCTGAGTAGAATTTTTGTATTTATTTCAACTTGCCAATAAATGTTTCAAAGCTCTTTTCATCTATAAAGCTGTTGAAACATCTCTTAAGTGTAGCAAGGAGCCTACCTTATATTCCTGTAATTCTCTAGCGTGTTTTTCTATGTGATATGTTGTCAGTTCTTTTTTCTCTGCTTTCAGATTTTCTTAAACTCTTGCTCTCTCCCTTCATATTTAATTTCTTAATCTTATGGTTTCAAGCAGCTTTTCTTGCATGCCCTTGCATAAATATCTTTTGTTTTGCCATCTGTGCAGCATTTGTCTAATCATTTTTAGGAAGTCCAAGAACTTGGAGAGGACAGAGAGCAAAAACTATTGCACGCCTGTTATGCTAAATTAGGCCCTGTAGATATTTGAACCATTATCTGTACTACTGTATAGGTTGCATTTCCTCCACAAATGTACTATGGAGTACATGGATGTAATTATTAAGATGGAGCTAAAATTATATGCAAAATGCAGTTGCTGAAATTAAAGTTCGCAGGGATCTATGAGTGGGGAGTAACAGCAAATCTCTGTGTGCCTCTTCCATAAAAATGCAGTGGCTCTTCCTTCATTGGATGAGTTCAGGGAGAAGAAAGCTGGTGGACGTCTCACCAGTATTGTCTGATTTACAGTTAAGTGTCAAGAAACAGAAGGCCACAGCAGAGGAACTAAAGGAATTACTTGTACCCATGTTCAGCATGGAAGAAATCTGAGACACTCCTATATGGGAATCCTCCATCATGGAGGACTTGAAAGAATACGTCTCAAATCTACTAGGAGATTTTGGAATAAATGGATAAAAGGAATAGTAGTAAGTCGCCAAGATTAGATCACGGTAACTTAAGATAAGCTTAAATACTCCTTGTGATGCCTAATGTCTTGTTCTGTAACATCCTTCTGGTACCCGAAGACTAACGTAGCAAATGTGCACTCCAAGCTGATCATTACTGCTCTGCAGTAACATCTTGGGTTTATGGATAGCTGTATGTTAGTATCAGCTTTGTGCCCAGTAGTGATTAAAAAAGAAAACCAAATGTTATGAATTATTAAGGAAAAAATTAAGAGAACAGAGCAGAAGGCACCACTGACAAAATCCATAGATTACATACATGTTAAAAGCTGTTTGTAATTCTGGTGCCTGCATCTCAAAAGGAATTCATGAGATGATTGATAAACCATGCAGAGAAAGGCAGTGGTGATGTTGAAATGCTGCTCGGTGAGGAACCCAGTGAGGAACCACAAAAGCCAGGTTTCTCAGCCCTGGAGCAGAGGTGATCCAAGTTCTCGATGGTCTGGGGGGAGTAGAGACCAACTTGTTCAGTTACTTTTCTGTTTATTTCTCTTCTAAGCTGAGAAGATAAGAAATTAAAATAGTTAAGCATTCAGGCAAGAGGAGTTGACAGTATTTTAGACCACATTTGAGGAGAATACTTGGATATCATCAATAATGAATTTAAATGTTTAAATTTTAGCATTCTGTTCTTTGGACACTGCATGGGTAGCACATTCTCATTTACCCACAGGAGCCACTATAGTGAATATGTAGATAACATATTTTATTTTCAGCTGTGGGAGTAGACTGGCAGTATCATTCCTCACTGTGACAGGTTTTCTTTAAAGCAGTAGCAGTCAGCTTGCTCTGTTCTTCATCAATCCTTCGCAGGCTGTATGGCACTCTCACTTTTTTGTTTATTTAAAAAAAAAAGATTCTATTAATACAAATAGTGTTGAGCATCTTTCTTTGTCATAATCTGCATATCACAGTAAGTGATCTTCAGGCAAACTTCAGGTATGACTATTTTAATAATAAGTGGACACGAGGAAAGGACAAGACAAAGCATGAGTAACAAGCTAAGTAATACTGAAACTTATTCCTCTGGCAGCAATTGTACCTGAAACAGGGCTGAACCTGATACCTGTTTTTATAAAAACATCAGCCAGAAGATATCTAAATGAAATGGTGAGGTTGGTGACAGCAGCTCTATGTTCTGTCACTAAAATAACCAGCTTCTCCTTGTTCCTTGAGGCTGTTGGGAGAGAAACAAACTCCTTTGGGTACATGGAGAGAAACGGCGTTGTAAGCTATATAGGCAGCTATAAAGGTTTAGAGACTGTGTGTGGTGGGGTGCATCTGTGGCACTGGGCAGTGTGACCTTTCTCTGCGTAAGAAACGGTCCTTTGTGTGACTTGGTTCTTGCTCTCATTTTTCTGTTTTTCCTCCTTTGATTTGACCCAATCTCTGCTGTAACAAGCATACTGCTCTTGGTTTATTCTGGGGAGTGGGAAGTGGGTTTTCCTCTTTGCTTATGAAGCCCTTGGTGGCCACTTACCTTGGCCAAGGCCGCGTTTCTGTGCGGTCGGCGGCTCTGCTCCCTGAGGCCCCGTGTTTGGTAGCGTTGTGTGCTGTTGGCCGTGGCTGTTTGCTCCTTTGATGGTTTCAGGGAGACCTCAGGAGGCGCCAGGCTGCACTGGGATAGCAGAGCCCTGCACGACTTAATTCGGATTACCTGGTTCAGCAGGTTTGGCTACTGGCACGGATTAGGAAATGGTTGTGCAAAGCTGATACCAGTGAATGCACTAATCCATAAAATTTCCATCTTCTCATACGGCATTTATTATTTTAAATGTTATAAAATAGTTTTTTTTTTAATTTCAAGGCCTTTATCATGAAAATTCAAGTAAAACTGTGCCGATTGAGAATTCACAACAGTAATATTTAATCTTCCTTGGGCATAAAGACTTAAAAATTTCAATCTGCATGGCAGTTCCTTTAGGGTTTACACCTATAAGGACCGTCGTGGGTCCTATATTGGTTGTGTTTCCTAATGACTAATGAGACTATTTGTTCCCCAAGCTCCACAGGCCGCAGGATAAAGATCCCTTGTCCAAACTTCTGCACTGCTCTCTCAGTGAGGCTTAAGTGCATATTAGGGACATAAACAACAGGATCCTTAAAGAGCTGATCTTAAGGCCGAACTTAACACATGAAAGCAAGGAAAAGATGCTTTAATTTCTTGTTGTAAGTCAAAATACATGTTACGGTTTGTGATTCTGTACAGCCCTGCATCAAAAAGTTCTGTAAGTCCCAGCTTTTTTTGGGTGGTGAATATGTTCTCATTAGCATTATGGAAATAACTTTCACCTTCTGTTGGGAGTACCGTATCTCAGTGATTTCACTGCAGCAAATTGCATATGGGAACTGGTTTCTCAGTAGATCTTCCTTCTAGAGCATTTGAATTATTGAGAAAAGAGAGAAACCAAAAATTTAAAGCCTTTTACTTTATTGTAACACCAAGATCGCAGAATTAATATTGTGGACAATTTTATGTCCAAAATGTTGCCTTTTTTAATGCTACTTATGTTAAAATTTCCTGGGGTTGCATAGAATAGACCTACCATAAGTTGCAGTTTCTTAATTAAAATGGTATTTATAAATATTTCTCTAGCATTTTACTCTTCTGATTTTTGTTTCTTCAGTTTTCAGTGTTCTACACTGAACTTGCTGGCATCTATTTGTTTGTGCCATACAGCACAGCCAGCACAGAAATCTGCTGATAAGGATGACTTGGTGAAAGGCAAAAAATAGTATGTTTGGGATGAGTGTTTTATTTCACAGTATCACAGAATCTTTAGGGTTGGAAGAGACTTCTAGAGGTTCTCCAGTCCAACCTCCTGCTCCAGCAGGGACACCCAGATCACAGAGCGCAGGGTGGCATCCAGGCGGGTTTGAAGATCTCCAGAGAAGGAGACTCCACAGCCTCTCTGGGCAGCCTGTTCCAGGGCTCTGTCACCCTCATAGGAAAAAAGTTTTTCCTCGCATGGAGATGGAACTTCCTGTGTTTCAATTTGAAACCATTACTGCTTGTCCTATCACTGGCCACTATTGAGAACAGTTTAGCCTCCTCTTCCTTACAATCATTCTTCAAGTATTTATACATATTGATTAGATCCCCTCTTAGCCTTCTCTTCTCTAGGATAAACAGACCTAATCATTTAGTCTTTCTCCATATGGTAGATGCTCCCAGTCCCTTAATCATCTTTGTTGTTCATTGCAGGACCCTGTCTAGGAGTTCCACATCCCTCTTGTCCTGGGGAGCTCAGAACTGCTCCCAGTACTCCATGTGCAGCTTCACCAGGGCAGAGTTAGAGGGGCAGGATCCCCTCCCTCGCCCTGCTGGCAATGCTCCTCCTGATGCAGCCAGGAGCCCATTGGCCTTCTTGGCCATGAGGGCCCATTTGCTGCCTCATGGGGAACTTGTCAATCAGGACTCCCCATGTCCAGAATAAGGGCCATTTCTGCAATACAGATGGAGGCAGCAGGTGCTGAGAAGGCCTTTTCTTTGCCTGAAATGGATGAGCCTCCACACTCCAACAGCAGAAACAGATCCTGTTGCATGGACTGACAATGAAGCCACAATGGAGTTTTCCACATCACCTGTGGAAAACTGTCTAGATCAACAATTTGTCTTTTGCAGTGCTTCACAAAAGAGGAGACTAATCTAATGACAGATCAATTGAGCAGAAAGTCCTTATAGACAAAGAAACTTTAAATGAACTAGAAAGTATTTACATTGGTGACAAAATGGCTTCACTTTCCAGTATCCATAGAAAACATCAGAACCTGGCTTAGCTCAGCTATTCCAGATAGCCTCCCTTGACATGAAGCTTTAGCAATCGTTGAGGCATTGCACTTAGATACTGCAACCTGTACTGCCGCAAATGGCCCAAGTTTGTTATTTCAGACCTGTCAATCATATCTGAGAGGTAATTTTAACTCTTTAATTTCCTGTGGCTGAAATAATTCTACCTGAGAGTTTGGCTGCTGTGGTATAGTTCCTTGGTACTGCTCTGGTGTCAAGTGCTCTAGTGCTGTGGAGGCTCTTGATTTATGGGCCTCTTCCATCTGCTGCCCACATTGACAGCTTGGGCTTTCAAAGAAGAGTTTGACTTGTTTGCTAAATATCTAAAATGTTAAAAGAAAGAGCTTAAACAGGGAGGGTGGAGGGTCCCTGTCTATTTTTCTTTACTAACGAGTGAATATTCTGCTTTTGATTTAAATATTATGGTGATTAGTCTTAACACTGATGCCAAGACAAGGAAGAAAAGACACATTCAGTACTTATAATGTTAACATGGGTGAATTGCAGCTTGGCTGCAAGATATACTTTTTTTTTTTCCTTCCAGACTTCAGGACATATTTCTGACCTATCTACATTGCTTTGTGAAGATGTTCACTGATAATAACGTCTTACAAAAATTCATTACCTTTCTATTGAATTCAATTTTAATACTGCTTCATTGAGGTATTGCAATGGAAATTCTGCTAGCCGGCAGAAGTTATTTCTTCTATGCTAAGAACATGAACTGATAATAGCGTGGAGCCTCTGCAGCACGTTGTAAAGTGTGTATGAAATTGCAAAACAACATCCTTGCCTGGGCCACAAAATGAGGGCTGCACAGTCTGTTATGCATCATGCTGTTTATTGCACTGTGTATTTTGGACCCTGAATCTGAACAAGAGCCAGTGAAGTAAGGAAGCCAGAACTTCTTTCTGTGTGTTGGGGTGTTTTTTTGTTCTTTTTCAGATCCCTGCCTTGTTTTCTGAGTGTCCATCCAGCTAGCTGTTTTGAGCTTTATGGAACATGTGTTTACTGAATCTTTTAATGAGCTAAAATTATGTTAAAATAAGTTCTTCTGCTGTTACATTTTTATGGTTTTATGGGGTTTCCTGTAGAGCTAGGAGTCACTGAAAGATGATGCAGAAGTCACAGTCAATAGAGCACTGCCTGACTGCCGTCAGTCACCACTCAGTATGTGCTCAGGCAAGGAGAACAAGTTACCCAAATGATTAGTGACAACTGCCAGGTAACTTCCATGATGAATAAACACAAACTGTCACTTTTATGTATTCATGGAGCTCAGTATTCAGAGATCCTTTAACATTTGAGTTCATTTCTTGTCTGTCTTGCTACATTTTTCATTATCTTTCTGGACGTGTGGAGTTAGTTGCCTGTGAACTCAGTTCTTTGTGACTGAAGCTCCTGCAGATAACGCAGGAGGGAATAGCACAGGGGAGCTTGAGTATGGGCTAGGGCTCGAAAGTTGGAGCCCATCTGCCCAGGCAGGAGGTCAGTTTTGGGGGTAGATAACCCCATGCATCTGCTTGGGCAGAAACTAGCTTAGGTATAACCCTGCTGAAAAGATCCCAGTTTAATGTGGGCCAACCATGGCCCACACTAACACCACTACCAGGTAGCAGATAGGGGTGGGTGTGCATATGCTATCATCACTAAACCTAGCTAGAGATAGCCATTAGAAGACACTGTTTCACAACAAGGGCAGTGCTGCCTTGAGGTGGCTACTGAGCTGGTGGCAAGTCTAGCCTTAGAGGTTTCCAGAGGTTGGTTGGGTAGAGCCACTACTTGATGTAGTGCTGCCCATAGACCTGCTCTTAGGTCTGCTTCCAACAGGAGCCTGGGGTAGACACCTCGGGAGGTTCATTTCCACCTGGGATTCGAAGGAAAAACAGAGCAATCTGTTTCATTACTTAGCAACTGATTAAAAAAAAGGCATACATTGAAAATAAATCCTAGCAAGAATGAGCAGAACACCAAGACAACGTGTTTTCTCGCTGCATACAGCTCACCACAGAGACTTTGCAAATCATTACCTGCCATAGTGGTAGACTCCATCTTCATTTGCATTTCTATTTAAATTAATTTTGTAATTTAATTTGTGCAGTCTTGAATGTTTCAGGAGGTCTCTGAAGGGAAAATCTCTATTGAAGGGAGACAGCTGTTTGGACTCCTATTAAAATTCCCCCAGCTCGAATGCTAACTGTGTTTCTACTTTGAGTTGCTTCTCTAAAGCTGAGTCTGAAGTTACACCATCTTCCCTCAAATTTCTAACCTCCTTTATGCTCTCTGGTTGGAGTTGTAATGGTCACAGTGTCCCAGCGGTTAATGTTGCCTCCTGTCATTTGTCAGCCATGCGTGCTGGTGTTTGTAACTGACTTTTGTATGCCTGGAGCCTATTTTTTTTAAGTGATATGTTGTTTTTTTTAATACCAAAGATTTACTGGAGATATAATTACTTGTGTTGATTTTTTTAATTGAATTCATGGAATTTATTATGCATGTCAGCTTTTGAGTAATCTTGGGGAAGGAAAAGAAGCCTTGGAGATATTTTTGGTGTGCCGTCACTCGTTACAAGGCTAAATGCTGGGTAACCATCACGGTGAGTTTGCATCTCTCTTCCGAGGGCTTTTATGTAGCTGCTCGTTATTTGTAAACGGCCTCAAAGTTTGTGCCGTCCTGTAGAGAAACCAGCACGGGCCTGGCTGCAGGATCCCCTCGGAGCATATTGATCCTCCGAAGATTTGGATGCTTTGGTGTTACGGGATTAGACGCCGCATCCTTCCTTCTGTTCAGCCTCCTCAATCGTGACCTGCTTGCTTGGTATTTGTTAACTCGGCTGCTGTCTGTTAAATGACTGCCCCTTGGTGGCTTAACCACTGCTTTAAACAGTCTGTGCCTTGGATGCAGATGAAGCTCTGTGTTGTGCTCTCCTGTCTGTCTTTTTTGCCCGTCTGCAGCTCCCTTACTCTCAGTGAACTATGGAAGAGGATGGCACGTGCAGTTTGTTTTATTTGAAAAAGATGGTCTGTAGCTCAACTGAGGCTAGCAGCCTCAGCTGCAAGGAGGCAGAGCTGGTGGGTCCCGTCACGCTGCCGGCACGGTTTGGCTGCCTGTGTCCCTGGTAGGTTCCTCGTAAGAATGAGACCAAAGGCATTGGAGCCGAAGTCCATGTGAAACTTTACTTGCTTGAATGAATATGTTAAAAATAATAGTAGTCAAAAACTTCCGTTACTGCTAAAATCTCAATTTGCTCCCAGAATGTTCCTTCTGGTTGCAGATTTGGACCGAAATCTATTGGCAGCATTCAGCAATTTGTATGCCTTATGGTGTCAGATAAAAGCATTCCTTTGGCAGCCCGAAAATGGGTATAACACCTTTTCAAGCTGTACAATACTAGCATTGTTGTTTATTTTTCTGTTTTTATTTAACAGTTTAAAGAGATCCAACTTTTGGTTGCTGAGGTCAGTAAGGGAGCCAAGGCAGCAGTAGCTCCTCCTAGACTAAGTCTGTTACTGCCTACAGGTGGCACAGAGAAATGGAGGAGAATCCACGAAGTACCACAGCGAATTACTAGTTGACTTAATAAGGGCTGATTTTGGCAGACTATAATATTGTTAATTTTCTTCTTTATCAGAAAGTAAGGAGGAAATGGACACATTTGACTCTTTAAGAAACTTTTCCTATTTTTTTTCTGTTTGTACACTGTCTTAGGCAAATGGTGAGTAGGTAACATGATGGTAAAGTTGAATTGTTGCTCTTTTAAATCTCCATCACTTCATATCCCTCTATGTAAACAGCAGTTTTCACTGGAGTTTGATCTTGGGAATTGAGGTTTAATATATGTTTGTATATATATTTATATGAATGGGAGAATAGATGAGAAAGAAATGGAGAATGGGGACTTTTAACTCTTTGACCTACAGAAAGCCAGTGATCCTGAGGCCAAGGCTGGGATTCTTAGAGTGATGATAATTTAAAGAGTTTTCTAACACGATCTTTCCTCTCCAGATGAAAAGGGTACATAAAGGGAAGCATCCTATTTATTTCACTTTATGTCACAGTACAGATAACCCAAGAAGTTCATTTTCAATAATACCTTTTTGTAGTTGTTATTTAAAACATCAAGGAGCAGAATCTTGATCTCTTAACTAGGCTGATTTTTTTGCTAGTTGCAGTGCATATTCACTAAGGTCTGAATGGAATATTAATTGGAAAAATTTCTAAATTATCTCAGTGCTTGTTTATCTGGCTTCTTTTTTGCTGGATTGAATTATTGGAATCTTTGGGAATGTATTGTATTTTTTATGCCAGAGAAGGAGAATGTTATTTTGCAACTTCACTGTTACTTGTTTACTTAGTTCATATGGGTTTAAATTTGCATTTTTGTGTTTACTTGCTTCCTCTAATCTATTACTGTTTAAATGCTGGCTGGAATGAGTTTTAAGCTCAGTAGATTGTGTTTAGGTTTGGAAATACTCATCTAGTTTCTGCAGAAAAATGTGTTTTTTCCTTTACCCCCATATGAAAGCCAAAGGAACCTTTTTTTTTCAGCTATCTCCCCAGGTTTTTCCCTTAGGACAGAATATTTTTCTTTTGTGGTGTATAATCAGTTCTGCTTGGCATGAACTTGCTTGTGGTCTCTCTGTGTTTTTATTATTTATTTTGAATTTCTTCTGTTTCTTGTGGTATCAGTTCTGTGTGGAACAAGACAGGCAGCAGCTTATCCAGATGAAAAGACCTAGCTCAGTCTCAGCCTGAAGTCAGCAGCAGCAGCAGTGGGTTTTTCTTGCAGGCTGTATTTCTCGCAGCAGAAATCAAAGGCAGAAGCCTGCTAGGGTTTTATGGGGCGCTGCTGGCCTTGGATGCCTTTTGATGGTCTTGGCTGGGAAAAAACAGCTTGGAGAAAATGGGGATTGGATTTAGGCTTTTTAGATGAGAGACAGTAGACTTCGTCATGGCTCCATTTGTCTGAATCCTGAATAAAATAATGGCTTTACACTCTTATAGAGGCCTCATAACAGCTCTAGGTTCAGGTTTATCAAGAAGGTACATTAATGGTGTAAGCATGTAGCTTATTCTATTGAGGATCTAGAAACGTGCTCACAGTGACGGATTCAGAAGCTTAATACAAATATTAGCATAAGTATTATTAAGTTAATAGTGGGACATTCATATTTGCATTTTCTTTGAAAGGTGGATAGGTCTCTTGTAAAATAAACAGGGATGCCCTCTGCTCCTGCTGCTGTTTGTCCTCTGCTGTCAGTTTTAATGTTAGTAATTTACGAAGTGCTGAGGTAGGGCTAGATAAAGGTAAGAATCGCTTTGAAAGCGATGAGTGATGGTAAATTTGAAGTAGTAACTCCCAGAAAAGGATTTCCAAGGTGTGACTTAATAGATCAAGCTGTTTAAGGTGTTTCAAACCAGCTACCCCAAAAATGTCTCCCTGCAATTCCAGTCACCTGAAACATGCACTTGGAAAGTGAATATTGCTGAAAGCACCAAAGGCACAGCTAAAAATTATTTTATAAAGGTTTGATGATAATTCTAAGAGCATAAGCTTATTTCAGTTTCTCAGAGAAAACAAGAAACTGGGAATAAAATCAGGCCTTTGATATTCTGCTTATAAATGAGCAGTAACGGATTGCTGTCTCTGAGCTAGTGAAAACTGTAACCTGTTATGAGCAGATCAATTAGCTCCTATGCACCTCTGCATCCTGATTAGTTAGCAGCAATAAATAGTATTTTTTTCCTGGTCCTCCATATCTGTATCTGCTTACTGTTAATATTTTTATTAATAGCTACCTTGAGATACTGTCGCATAGTATTTAATTAAATCTGGACAGTTCAGGTGTGAAATTTCCAATTGATTCAGTAGTCTCGCAGCAAGCAGATTATCCTCCTCTGTGTGTATCATGCCATAGTTCTTTTGCCATGTGCCTCTATGTTATGGTGAACTGTTTTGTGACAGTTTGGCTCTAAGCAAAACTAAACCCCTGCCTGTGTTGTGGGAAAGAGATTACACGCCAAAGTCCTCTTTGAATTCACACACCAACTTATAAATCCTTGAGGCTCCAAGCCATATTCATTGTAGTATATGCCTTTTGGTGCTTTGTGATGAATTTAATGTTGATTTCTTTTGGCTTTTTTATAGCTAATTTCTGCTTTAGAAAGACTTTATTTAAATAATCTTGGATTTCTCATTAGCTCATTAGTAGTCCTGCTCTGAGATTCTCTTGTGCCCTGTGGATATGCAAGGAAGAACTGTGTGCTAAATTGTTTACTTGCAAAGTCCATTTGGAGTAAAGAGATTTCAAGCATAAACTTATTCCTTAAGGGGGAAGGTGAGAACACTGTAGGATGTTCAGAGTTTTGGGGGGACCCAGCACTGTTGAGACTCTGATAATCACTGACCTTTCTTTGCATGAATATTTGTGCTTTTTTAACTCCGATAGTTAATACTGCAGATATGCCTAATAGTAATCCTAATAGTAATAAGAAATTGGCATTAGGATCAAGGAGCTTTACATACTGGAAACTGTTGTGATGGCTATTTTACAGATAGAGAAGCTGGGTTTGGGAGGTTGTGATTAGGAGTTGCATTGTAGGAGCTCCACTGCGACCTCTGCCCACTTTGCTTGCGTAGCTTGGGGGGATGCAGTTAATCTGAGAGGGGCAACTCCTGCTCTGGGCCCTCCTTTGGGCTTTTAAAGGTGGGCCTACCTGCAGGCAGCCAGTTCATATATGTGCTTCATGTGCTGCTGCTCCTCACCTTTTGCTGCCCAGGAGCTCCGTTGCTGCAGCTGTATTGCAGTACAAGTTGATAGGATTATGCTCTGCTGGGAAAGGCTTAGACTATTTGCAAACAACTTCAAGAAGCATTTGTTAACAATTTCATTATTAAAATTTAGCTTTAATCATTTAACATGTGATGTTTCCAAAAAACAGGCATTGCTGCTGTTGAGAAAGCTTTCAAGGTCATGCAATTATAGTTGTTTCTTGATAGACACATTGAAAAACAAAAAGAGACCAGCAAGATATCAGTCTTTGTCAGGGATCCCAGCAGACGTTACAGGTGTTACTGTGATACATAAACCAAATGCTGTGTGACCCTTGGGGTCGTCATCCAAGGTAGTTAGGGTAGAACTGGAAGCCTGTTTTCCCTGCGGGTTGTTGCCCAGCAGGTTGGTTGTTGGTTGTTGCTGGTTGTATCAAAACCAAGGCATGGGCAGCAGTTTTTGCTGGAGTCATGATCGTTGCACGAGTGCTTTATTTTAGCCAGATCTCACCTAGTTTTGACAGTTGCTCTGCAAGGCACATATTTTCTCCTTCAACTTTGGCATATGCAACAAAATAAATAAGCTTTTATCAGACTTGGGAATGCAGCGCTAGGGGAGGATGCTTGGCTGAAGGCACTAGCGTAGCTCATGCAACAACATTATAGGATAGTGTGCTTGGTTGCTGTGGACCCGCTGGCACAGTCGTGTCCCACGTGGCTCGCGGAGCAGGTCGCCCAGAGGTGGGACTCCACATGCAGGGTCTCGCTCCTGCTTTGCCCTCCCGTGGTGATCTCCGTGAGTGCTGGTGCCTGTACGTGGTATGGGGGAGATGCTTCTGTTTTAACTCTGAGACACTTGAAAAAAACCAATCGCATTTGTCATTTACTTAAACCTCTGTTATTAGCGAGCTGATAATTACATCTATCAAGGTGCTTAAAAGTCAAAGGAAAGAAAAAAAAACAGGTTCCAATTTTAAGCTGAGTAACTGTAATGTTTTAACATGCACTGAAAATCTTGCTTGTGTTGCCTTTACTCTCAGACTAGGATTTAAATATACAGTGTGGGGTTTAACTGGCTTTGGTAATGTCCTTCTTGAAGTATACTGAGCTACAACTGGTATCCCAGCATTTCCTCTGGTAATCAAATATTCTGAGTTCTGCTGAACCTGTCACTTTATTCTTTCCAGTTACTGAGATTCTTCTGGAATAGTATGCATTATCCATAGAAAGTTAACTTGTTAAAGCATATATATTTATGTAGGGTTCATCGTGCCTGTCTCTTGAAAATGTTGTCTCTTGCTTTGGGATTTGTACCTATATTTCCTTTGTGTCTTGTCAAACCCACTGTCAGAAGCTAACTAAAAATTCAGTGTATTTAATAACCGTGTTAGAAAACAGAGAAATTGAGGCAGAAAATGCAGACTCTGCTTTTGCAGCACGAGATTTCTCTCTAGTCCTAGAACTTTGAAGTGCCTGTTTGTTTTTATTTTTCACTGACCCAAATAAAAGCCTATATCTGTCAGAAGGCTATCTCATAATTTTTCTTGTATTTAAGACAAGCTTGTCCTCAGCTCTTTTTAAATTCTTGAATTGCTCTTCCTCATTCATTTCCACCTTCGGTATCTTGTGTTTCTTGGTGTTACCTGTAATGGTCCTCCTTCCTCTTTTATCAACGTGCAGGTGCCTTCAGCACCCAATTTGCACAGATTAAAAATGCCTCTTTCCTCACTTCCCTTCACCTGGTTTGTATCCACCCAGTTGGTTGGTTAAAGAAAACATTGACGAAATGATTTTTTTTTCTCCCACTCTTTATGACCACGTCGCCCATTTGTGCTAACATTTGCAAGATCAAAATCCACACCTATAGGGAATAGATTCCTAAAGAATTAAGCAGCCAAGGCTCAGCTGTTTCAATGCGCAATGATTGAAAGTAGTAGGATGGCCAGCTTATGTATTTTAATAGAAGACAGTTAGCTCCTTGCTTGCCAGGAGCCGCAGTATGCGTGGGACACGACGCTCCCATACTGTGCTCCGTCCTGCTGCTCCTGCAGCCCGTACTCTGCAGTTGTATCTTACACTTTCATCTGCATTGAGATCAGCTATGATAAGATCTTTTCATGATTTTTTTATTTGCAATTCTGACGTGCCTGGAAAAGCCTAAAGAAATCAGCTGAACTTCAGTGTTAATAAAAAAGAGCTTAGTGTTTTTAATCTGTAATTTTATTTCATGAAATTGCTGTAGAAATGTTAATGTTCTTAGATGTGGAATGGCAGAATATGTGGTTTTCTTTTCAGCAGTTCCAAAGTACATTTTCCTATAGTAGCTGTGGAATCTGATATGTTGTTGTTTAGATCTAGAGAAAAGGAAAAAATAATGTGAGCCACTTTACATGTCAGTAGCAGGAAAAAGGGAAAATACCTTAGTGCAAAGAGAAGTGAATTTAACCATAAATAAGCCAAAGCTTTTTTCTTTCTGCATCGACAGTTGCTTTAAAATGTGGAGTGCTGACTGTTTTCTCAATAGCTTCATTGGATTTTTGTAAATTAGGGTCATTTATTCTAACTTAAAATACCTGATCTGTCTATGGATTCTCTTCCCGCACCATATATAAATGAAATACAAATTAAAGTAGCTTTCTTTTCTACATCAGTCAGAAGTGATTTTCTGTTACAACGGAATTAATTGTGGCTTTTTTCTTTGCGATTGGTACAGGCCACGTTCTGTTCCAGACCAACCTCCTTGACCCTTGTAATGCGTCCTGCCTCTGCTAATATTGAAATGTGGCTGCTCAGAAGGCAAGTCGAGTGTTGGAAGCGAGTCTGCCCAGGAAATAAATCTTAGTAGGGAATCTTACCTCCTATGTTGCTTTTGTGCATACAGGACTGATTCTGTTAAAAGAAGTTATTTTTATATATATATATATATATATATGTATGTATACACACATACATACACACACTTGAGTAACTTTGAATCTTGTGTCTGAGTTTTAAGTACGAGATGAGGAACTGCTAAATGTCTTCACTGTGAAACAGGAGCAGGAGACAGGACCACATTTGTTCATTTGTTTCTACTTTGAGACTGTCAGTCAAGTAGCCACGAGCCAGGACAATCTGTTTTGGAGAGACAAGCTGAGTTTCTAAATGAGAAGGAAAAGCCACATGAACGTGTCATCCTCCCCATGCTGCAGACAAACTGAGTCCTTTGCTCAAGTCATTAACTTTGCTGATTAATGTGAACATGTGAGCTCTCACACAGCATCTTCCTAGGAGGCCCTCTTGTCCTGGAAGTTTGGGCAGGCAAGGTGAGTCCCCCCTGGGAATTACAGGGGGGTAGGTGGTGGTTGCTGGAACGTAGCCTCACGCTTCTGTGGAGCTGCACTGCCCCTTAGGGACCCTTCAAGGAAGTTCTGCCTCTTAGAGCACCAGATGCCAAGTACAGGATGCCCGAAAGAGTTATATCTCTGACTTCAAACAGCTCCACATGGTCAGCATTGATTTGACCAGTTGGCAGGACAGCACTGTACTGGGCATGTAAAATGCTCCTAGAACCTCCGCTGTTGCTTCACTGCCAGAAAATCTCCTTTTGTGAGTCTGACAATTATATGTAGGCTGGCAGGATTTCTTCTGTGGTTTTGCACTTGAAAAGTGAATTGGGTGAATAAATTGAAATAGATCTGCTTCTGACTGTCATTTGTGCTGGAGAAATGGAAATGAGGAGCTTTAAAATCCTGGAGACAAAGAAGAACAGAGGGTACGTTTGAAAAATCTGTTTTACTACTTAATTTTAGCTATCTATCAGAAATTATTCTCATTGCAGGTGGATATGTCAAAATAGAAAAAGCAAAAAACCATTGATTTTAACAGCATTATCACAACAGATAACCCATTTGGAAATGTGATGCGTTGACTCAGTGGGTTTACTCTAGGGTTCGGGAGAGCAGAGCCGAATCCTGTTGGAATGTAACATGAAATCACGCACCCTTGCACCTTTCTAGTAGTGAGCACTGTGTGGGTTTTCTGATTTGTCATCAGTGATATTTCTCTGCCTATTCTGCTGTAGAGGAGACTTTCAAAATCTTTTGATTTGGGGGAAAAAAAAAAAATCTTTGGTCTTCCTGCTCCTGTTTCTGTACCTGTTACCATTTCTTCATCTTCACCAAGCCTTGTTGCCCCCACGCGCTCCTGGTCTAACATTACAAGACTCTACCCTGTGCTTTTCCATACTCTAATGGTTCTTTTCTTACAGAGCAAGCCTGTTAGATATGTTCAGAGAGCTCCAGCCGTGATTTATTCTCGGGTTTTATATCCAGTGCAGTATTGTACTCAGTGGAACATATTGTCCGTTATCTCAAACTGCTTAAATATTTGTGTAATATTTAATAGTATTTAAAGGGGAAAATATATTTTAAAAAAGCAGGGAAAATCTATTAACATTTTCTGAAACATAATTTGTTTCATATTAACCTAGGGGAAGAAATCTAAATTTCCTATGTTAAGCTCAGAAATAAGCTTTCCTAAAACGAAGAACTTGAGTTACTTATATATTTATTAAAAATTTAGGACACTAGCCCACCAGTTCCTCTAAGAACTGCAGACCAGGTGAAAATACTAATTTCTGAAAGTGGTCTGATGCCCAACAATTTTCAACTGGTAAAATATCCAAGTTGAGTTAACAAGAAGCAGTGGTGTTGACTATCCCTTCTGTGCCTCTGTAGATATGTGATGTAGCCTTTCCTCCATGACCAACGATCCGGCCTTGCGGAAAATGTGTGATCCATAAAAGACAATGGTGGGTGGAAATGGCAGCATTTGTTCATTGAAGTAGAGGAGGTTCTTGATGCCAGTATAAAAACAGATCAGTACTTTTCACTATCTCTTGGCACCATTCCAAGGTAAAAGCCTTAAATGTTGCTGCTATTGTCGTTTTGGCCTATCTGTGAAGGAATTTGAATGAGCCCACGAGTCAACATGGGCTATGTATTTGTCTCACTGCTGCTTTGAAGGTCTAGAATCCTTTGGGAGGAACAAAATACGCAAGTCAAGGGAAGAGTTACTGACCAGACCCACAGGCCAGTGCTTGATGCCCCAGAGGTGTCAATGGTTTCCTTAGGTGGGGTATTTCTTACGGAAAGGAGTTTTAGGACTTGTTATCTCCTAGCCTAACACAGCTTTTACGTGAATATTGGGCTAATAACATTAGAAGGACAACTGACAAATACAGAGGGAATTTCACCTTTCTTCCTTAAGTGTTTACGCCAATGCCTTCCCGTCTAAACTAGGCTTCTCACTTTGCTCTCTGAAAGGTACTAGGGCTCTCCGGTATGTTGACTTGGCAGCTCTTCTCTGTCGCTGCGAGGAGAATCAGAATGTATTTCTGGGGATAAACACGATGGTTTTCAAAAAGAACTCGTCGACTGTCTTTGCTTTGCTCTGAGCATAGTTAGGGTATTGATTAACATGTTATTTACTTCCTCAAAGTCCTCCTAATTAAAAAAAATAGAAATAAAAAAGGAGGGAGTGACTTTTCTCAAGCATAGACTAAATATAAAACAGCAGGGCCTCCAGCTTTGGGTATTACAGCGACTCGTTGGAGGTCCCAGGCTTCTAAACTAGGTCTGTGATCTCTAGATATGTGCTGCGAGGAGGAGCAAGGCGTTAGTTGTCAGGCAGCATGTCAGGGTATCTCCACCTGCTCAGCACGGGCAGGGTACAAACCTGCTGGGGCTGCAAGATGGCCTGTAACGAGCAGCAGCTTTGAGGGGAAATTGAGAATTTTTTAGCAAGATCTGTCGAGAGAGGCTAAAGCAGGAGACCCAGGCAGGCTCCGAGGCCATCAACGTTCCTGCTTTGCTTTATTAAGAATTTGCATTAGTTATGGTGGAGCAGTTCATGGAGGAGTGAATTAATACTGCGTTTATATTAAAGAACAGCATGATTGATGTGCTAATTACATGAGCGCTTGTTCTCAGGACTCTGTTTTGTTAAACACAAATATGAAGGCCAGCTCCCATAGGAAGCGCGGGTAATACATTTACAATAACAAGGGCAAAAGGGATTATTTTTCAGGTTCATAAATTGTATTTGCCTTTCTTGCTGTGCAGAATTCAAACAAGACCTGGAATCTTTTCTCAGGGGTGTGGGGGAGCAAGAAGTAGGGGCTGGTAAGTCCATAGTGCTGGGTTGATACTAAGTGCTCTTCTGCACAGGTGATAGAAATGCACAGGCCACTAGTTAAGTGTATGGAGGTAATTAATCCTGCTGACACCAAAATAAATTGCTATAGTTTGTTGTTCAGCTCTGCTTTGTGGAACTAATCGTGTGCTTAAAATTAGGCATGTGACTTCAGGGTTTGGCTTCTTCACAGTCAGGATTCACAGTACAGTATGGATCTATCCATAATTGAAAATATCATTGTGAAAGCCTGCTTTATTAACCCCACTCCAGCCTTTTTTTTTTCACAAGCTGCTCTCATTTTGAACCTTTGAATTTGTACAAAAAACTCAAATTCCTCTTTTGAACTCTCAATATGACAGCAGAAAAAGGTCTTAAGTAGTGTATTACTCTTTGTTCTTATATATCCATGTGCACATGCAACATCTGATTTATTTTAAGAGAGGTTTTAGGGGTGGTCTAACAGACTGAAATATTTCTGTACAGCTTCTTGCTGCATTATCTTCCTTGTAAAGCCTTAATAGTCTGAATACATTTATTTGTGCAAGTTTGCAGGGGTAAAATAAACTAGGCCAAATGTATTTTAGAAAGCTTTAAAACAAGCTTAAAGTAGATTTTTTGTAAATCCCTGCTTTATTACTCTAAGTGCAGTTATTCCATAGAAAAGGATACTGGGTATTTTTTCCTGTGGCACTTCTGCTTGCTACACACTGCTGATGAGTGGCATTTACAGAGGAGAAGCGAGCACGTTAAGGAACCATTTGCACAGCGCTAATGCTGAAATACTAAGTCAGTCCAAATTCCCATGAACTTTAATGGTATTTCTTTTCCCTCCCAAGCAATTGTCTCTGCAAGTGCCATTAAATTAACAAAGGATTTCTGTTGTCTGCCTTAGGTTTGGGATCTGGTGGCAGAGATTTAAGCATGAGCACCGCAGAACTCTATCCGCATTGCATGCAAAGTCAAATAATAATTTGTTTTGTCAAGAACTTAGCAGTTGCAAAGACTAGGGAGGAGACTGCTCAAAGATGTGTGTGGTGACACAGTCCTATGGATCTGTTGGCATTAAAAAGATGGATACAGCCCTGTGCACCATGCTGAAGGTGCTGCTCTTGCTGGCTAGTTAGCTGCTGCAACAAGGCTGATAGTTTCAACAAATTGATTTTTATCCAGTCTGGAAAAGTTTCCTCTGAGGATGGACACAGCATATTAAACACATGATGGAAATGTCTGGTTTCTCTGTAGGCATGGCTTGGTCCTCTGGCTTAGGGAATATCACTGCAATGATTTCTTCTTTCAATCTACATGGGAGTTCGGCAGAACTGGGTGCCAGACTTGCTCTCCATGTGCCTTGGAGAGCCTTTTGGTGAAATTTAGATGGGGAATGGAAAAAGAGTTCTGTATCTGCACTGCTGAGATGATAACCTCCCACCATATATGATATATATTAGTATCTGCTGAGCATGGTGCAATGCTGGAAGGGCATAGGGAGGAGGAGGAGGGGAGCAGTATGCGCATCACCTGTACTCACTGAGTTAACTTTAGCACATGTCACTCATTTACTGCAAGGCCACCTCCAGCTCTCTGTAGCTACTGTAAAAGATTTTTGTCTCTACGACTGTTACTTAAAGATGGCAAGTTGAAGCTTTTTGTGTTTGCATTGCTTCCCTTTTCACTGGTATGGTAGGGGAGCTAATGAGGCATCTCTTAAATGCGTATAGCTTAATACCTAATATTTCCAGTAAAAACTAGATTCATTTTTGATGCTTTTGTCCAGCAGATGATATTTTCTTAATAGAGGATATTTGATTAGAAAATGAGACAATATGAAAATTGACATTAAAATAACTTGGGCTATTGTTCTGAAACAGGGTAATTTATGATAATATTAACTCTGAATAATTTCTGATTAAATGGCAATTAAAATATCTGTATTTCTATGTTTGTAAAATTAGAGCTGAAAACTCTGTCATTGTTGCTTTAAGAGCTCCCAAGTACTTATGAAGGAAATGTTATTTAGTACTTTTAGAATTACAGTATGGTGCCACTATGTATAAAACTAAACTAATCTAAGATGTGCCCCATTAGTTTTCTTACTATGTGGAGTAAAAAAATTAGTCTTTAAACTCTGCATTTTGCACTTCCTCAATTACCATACTGATGACTTCTCTATGACAAATAGACTGTAGAGTTCTGTTGCTCTCTCTGCTTCCTAGCAGATCTTAAAATTGCGATAATATTGAGCTCATAATAGGAATGGTTGGGGATTTTTCAGACTGTAGTATATATTGATCAAATACAAAGGAAATATTAAAGAGCGATTAAGATTAGAACATGTGCTAGAGCTGTATATTTATTGTACCTCATCAACTGCTTTAAAAAACTGATGAAAATAGGCTTTGTTTTGGTTGTTGGTTTTTAGTTAATAGAAAAGCACTAGTTTTAGTGCTATGAAATATTTTTTGAGCCTAGAGGAGATTGGATTTGTACTTTAAAAATCTTAGGTGTTCCTTCTGGAAATGTCATACAGGTTGTGTTCATGCAGCTTCTGCTGAATAATGCACAGGCTCCTGAACTGATAATCAACGATTACCTGAATGTGCCATTGAAAAGGCTTCTCTGAAGCAGCTGTTGGCAACCTCTTGCAAGTAGCCTGCCAGACTCTGTTCCTAAAATAGAGTGTGAATGTCTTGGTTTAGAAATAAAAACAAAAAACGCAGCAATGCAGATATGGTGACCCTCAGAAGAAAAGAGTGTTCAGTGCTGTAGAGCCAAGTAGGGCATCTGCTGCTTGCTCCTGAAGCACTAGCGCTTTGCCTGCCCTTCAGAACCTGCCAAGTGAGGGCCTTTGGGGCCTGTGCTGTAGCTTGCTGATCCCATTGCTACAGGACGGCAGCATCAAGCAGTCCTGGCTTGTCTGTCGCCATCGCCCGCTGCCATGCTTTCAGCAAACAAAACTCCCTTTTAATTATTAAATAGTTACCATTTTGGGGTTCTCTTGCACTTGTTTACTGTACTTTTCATGTAAGCGTCACATCATCACTTGTTTAGTGCCTCTTTGAGGTTGTACTTTGTGTCCTTCCTCATAATTAGGAAAGCTTCTAACTATATACATAAGGTTTCTTCAAATAATCTGTGTAAGATGCATTGCGCTAATTAAAGACATCACCATTTGCTTCCTTTTTCCACAGAATATATTGCATAATGATAAGACTAACTCCTTGCAGGCTTATGTTTGGAAACAAGAATCTCTTCTTTTGATCTTTGATAAAGAGCTATGTGATGCACGTGCTGCAGGACATAAAATGGTGGTCGAAATGAAACTGAGACATCAAATGTGACTGATATGTTTCAAACTCATGGAAAACCACATCTTTTTGTAGGCAAGCCGTAAAGAAACTTGACATTTCTTTGTGCCGCAGTTATGACTGAGGGTCAGCAACACAAACAGCAACTTGCCCCTTTTTCTGCTCAGGAAGCAAGACTCCACAGTGTCTCATAGAATTGTAAAGTAGGTGAGTTTGGAAGTGTCCTTGGGAAATTACGTGGTCCACATCTCAGATCCTTGCCTGGGATTATGTCCAGGCAGCTTTGGAATACTTTTGGGGAGAGGGACTCCACACCCTCTTTGGGCAATTTGTTCCAGTGCTTGCTCACCCTCAAAATGAACATAGATAACTGCCCATGTTTCAGTTTGTGCCTGTTGCCTTTCACACTGTCACTGGATGCCACTGAATAGAGCTTAGCCCTGTCGTCTTTATACTTTCCATCAGTCTTCCCTAGGCTGAACATTCCCAGCTCTCTTAACCTTTCCTTCCTCTTCAACTTGAGCTTGTGCAACCCTCTGAGCTCTGCCAGTTGACTGGTTCTCTGTCCACCTCATCTTCTGCTTATCTTGGCTGTACTTTTGGAGTGTACCCATGAGATGTTATTACGGTATGGTGTCAAAAGCCTTTCTAAAGGCAAGGAAAATGGCATCCACTGCTCTCCTTTCATCTACCCAACCAGGCATCTCATTGTAGGAGGCTATCGGGTTGGTTAAGCATAATTTCCCTTTGGTGAGTCCAGATGTTCACTACTCTTGATTCCCTTTTTACCCATCACATGCATGGACAGGGCATCCAGGATGAGCTGCTCCAGGGATGGAGGGGAGGCTCTCTGGCCTGTAGTTCTTGGGTCATCCTCCTTGTTCTTCTTGAAGGTTGCAGTGACATTTCCCTTCCTCTTACTACTACAAAAGTACATATTCCTTTTCATTAATAAGCACTGAAGAAAGCAACAGCGGTCTTTGAGAGTGATACTTATTCTTTAATATAGCTCTGTTTGAAGTAAATTGAAAGCCATCTGGAAGCTGGATAAATGCTGACCCTTGCGGTAAGTAGTGCTAAAAGATTGCAGTTGTTGAAAATAAGTAATGGCTATAGTTGTGTGTATGCTTTACCCTTCCAGCACAGTTGACATAAACACTGTCTTTACAGGAGCCTTTCTCTTGGGGGTTTACCACAGACCACAGCAACTAACAAAATAGAGTTAGAAATTCTTGATACCGTGTGATACCGTGGCAAAGCAAACTAACATACCGAGTCTATCAATAGGCTACTCCACAGCATGGTGGAAGATTTGGACTTACTAGAACTGCTGCTCAATGTAGAAGTAGGGTCTGTAAATAGTGACATATGCTAAGAAAGGTAAAAAATTAAATCTAGCATCAGGTGTTGGGGATATATGTCGTCACAGACGTGCGTTCCTACTAGCTGGAACTATACTTAATAGTTATTTCCAGGTATACAGCTGAGCTCTATCTACTATCTTTAATGCAACTTTAAACTGCAAAAGCTAGGCCCATCTTAGGGATTCTCAGAGTCTGATAAGTGTGTGTTTTTCTTTTCTGTGAAAGGGGTGAAAGCATCTGTACTTCCCAACACACTGGGGAGGGCAATGTGGCTTTGTGTAAGCCATCCAGGGAGGACCTAGACTGGGTTGAGGATGATTTCCTGAGTGCTGGCCCCAGGAGGAGGCCGGGAAGGTGGAAGACCTTGCCATTTTCAGGGAATCATTGGGCAGAATCTCATGGGATGTTGTCGTGGTGGACAATGGACCCAGACTGGTCCATTTGTAAGGATTCCTTATGGAGAGCTCACACAGGGAGTGTTCTGGCATGCAGGTAGCTCAGCAGAAAGTCCCAGGCCTCAGTGGGCAGCTGTTCAACTAAAGCACAAAAAGGTCTGCCTTTGTGTTGCACCCTGATCACCAAAAGGATACTTGAATCCTAACCATTGCAATGCAGTGCATGTGTATTAAACTGAATAACTGTGAGCAGTCAAGAAATCAAGTAATTTGACCCAGTTTGCATGCTCTCTAGGGCTAGATGAATGTCAGGGCTGTTAGATGAAAGATTTTTGTTTCTTTTAAAGAATCTTTTACTGACAACGTTTAGAATACATCTTGTGGTGTCCTAGAATTAATGTGTCTCTTATTTCTTCTGTACCCTAAGTCCTTTTTAACTGGGCGTGTTGAAAGTGGAAGCAAATTCTGAGAGCTATTTCTGAATCTCCTAACAAGCGAATCTAGGCCTCTTTAAGGTTGTTTTCTAGTATTGAAAATATTTGCTTTATGCTCTTCTGCCTCTGTAGTGCCTATAGACAGGAAAACGAATGGAAAATTTAAAGAGGAAAGAAGGTAATTTTCCAAATATTGCATAGCAGATATTCTAAAAATTACATTGTCTTAAAGAACTTGACTTTTTCCAATAGTTTTTTCCCCTTATTGGTGTTTATGTATAATTCCATAACAGTCAGCAATTCAATAAATATCTATTGATATGTATTTCACTTGATTCTCTGAAAGCAGGATTATTTTGTTTGAGTCTCTGACCACTTCAGGAATTTTACTCTTAACCTTAGTGCTGTCTATATAGATTATCCCATAAAAGTAATAAGGAAGGCTGTAGTGTTATCTGTAAGCCATTAATTTTATAATTCTGCAAGTATTCTTTAAATTCTGTAGGTATTCTCTTTTTGATCTAGAAAATTGGGTATTATGTGGAGCTGGAAAGTGAAGCTGACCAGACCTGGAAATAGGGTCCTTAAAAACTGGGGATGATTCCCCATTACAACAATTTAGCAAAGCAAACTGTGGTGCTGCTTGCTCGTAAGGTTTTTAAATACATATTGTGTGCCTTTCGAAAGGGCGAGTTCTCATACAAACCAGTGTAGTGGATTGGGTGCGGGAACCTTGTTGTTGAACTCTGCAACCCCTGTTTCAAGCTGAAAATTTGCTCAGGAAGTCAGCTGTGTTTAGTGTTTTCATTAGCAGGGAGGGTGACAGAGTACAGAACGGCTTATAAAATATGTAGATGGCACTAAGCTGTGAGGGGCTGCAAATAACTTTCTGCATCAGGTCAGAATTCAAAATAAACGTGGCGAATTGGAGAGAAGATTTAAAATCAGCAAGACAAAATTCAATAAAGGAGTGCTGTACGATGAGCATAGGAAGAATTCAAATACCTGAATATGAAATTGGGAATGACTGTCAAGACAGAAAACAGGTGACAAAGCAAATGCATCTGCTCCATATCCTGCTGTTGCAAATGAGGGGTAGGTAAATCCAGGATGTATAATGAGGAATGTGGTGTGGAAAATACTGGATGGTTGTTCAGGACTGGTGAAGTCTCAGCTGAGTATTTGTATCTGTGTTTGGGCAGAGCTTTGAAGAAAATTTAGAAAACTGGATTGGTGAGAGGACTGGGTTTGCTTTATTTGAAAGTAGGTGTTGCTAACAGCCTTCTGCTAGATAATGTCAGGGTGATTTTAGGAGAAAAGACAGAGGGAAACTGTTCTCTGTATTCCTGATGGCAAAGCAATGGGAAATGTGTAATGTGCACGGGGAGGGATGTTGGTGACATTTCAGCAGATGCTTTGGCTGGGGCAGACAAGCTCCTAGGCACCTTTGTAGAGCACTGGAGCTCGGCATTTTCCAGGGTGTCGGCATGGCAGGACTGGGGAATTACTGTGTTCCTTTCGGAGCCTGAAATCCATTTCTTTCCCATATGGATGTCTAATTAAGAGGAACTTGAGATGAAGGGCGTGATTTATAGGCATCAACCTTGCCTTTTAGTGCTGGCTGCGAACTTCTCCGACTGTGGAAAAACTGTTTACGCAACTTTCTTCCCCCAGAGAGCTTCCATTAATTCTGTTGATGGGAGCATTCTTCAGGATTACAATACGGAAGCAGAGCATAGAGTGTACCTGTCCCTGCCTGCAAAAGTGGGAAAGAAACAGGAGAAAAGTGACCTTGAAAAGTTAATGTGCTGGTTTCTAACTAACTTAGAAGCTCTATGGGCAGCTCTAACTGCAAATGATATTTTTAATTCTTTGTAACCACCTTGATAATTTAGCACAATTTACTAACTTGCTGGTTGCAACTAGTGCTCCTTCCCAACTTGTGTATACCGCAGCACTGCTCCTGATCACCTGCAAAAAGTGCCCCTGTGCAGCAGCGGCCTGGGAATTGCTGGCAGGAATGATGGAAACCAATTCAGAGCAGGCCCCAGCCAGCAGCGCTTGCAAAAGCAATCTGCATCTTTTCAAGTTGGTCAAGCTAAAATTGCCTTTCAGAAAAGCAGTTTGTCCTTCATTACAAGAGAGGACAAGCTATTATCTCAGTAGCCCAAGAGTACCTAATGCACAGGTTGGAAAATAGGCGTTAGATCTTGAATAGAGGAAGTTTTGTGCAAGTTTACCTAAATTATGAGGCATTTTTCTTTGCCTGGGCTGCATGCAAAGTGGTTCAGAATCACTGAATAGCTATAAAATATTCAGAATTGTTCAAAAACAGAGGCTATTCCTTTGTGGAGGTTTGGGCTTGCTCTGACCCTGCTTATCTGCAACCTCTTTCCAGGAGCTATCCTCTAAGATACCATCTCTTTCAGACCTTCCTTCAAGAGCATGGAGATCTAAACTTCTCCATTTCCATAATAACTGTAATTTAACCTTACGGGGGCCACCTTTCCCTCAAGGAAGGTAACGTAGCTCAGCTTGCAGAAGGGGAGATGGTGAAAGGTGGGTTGCACGGTGATAGCTGCATGCAACTGCTTGTAGACTGTCAAGGATGCACAGCTCCCACGCCAAAGCGCAGGTTTTCTGAAACACCATTGATATTTAACTTGGGTTTGTCTCCCCCTTTTCTTTTAGCTTAATTACTTAATTACCTTCAGGTGCTCCTGGAGAGGTGGCTCAAGAGGGCAGATTGCCTCTGACAGGTGTGCCAGGGGATTGCAAAGGGTCATTCCTGAACTCACTCCTCATTGTTGGCTTCTTTGGAAGCACCTCTCATCTTGCAAAAAATATACCAAGATCTTCAGAGTGTGGAATTTTTCTGAGGTACGATCTGGGGTGAGTTGTGAAGGAGAAAATGGCTTTAGAGTGGCTCAGCAGATCTGTATTTACATCTCTTAAATGAAATCCTAGGCAGATATCAACACTGGGGATCTGAAGGGAATTGGCGGGGTTTGAGCACTGCAGAATGAACCTTACTCATGCCTCGCCTCAACAGCATCTCGGTTTTACCTGTCAGGCATGACAAGGCGTGCTTTGGTGGTGTTTGCAGAGGCACCATGCACTGTATGGAGCAGGCTGCCTTTCCAAAGTCTGCCTGTGCTGAGAGGAGAGCTGGTCTTGGCGAGCTCGGCAGCGGGTCGATCCATGATGTGCTCCTTCACAGCAGTAAATGCGCGCTTGTTGCAACGAGGCAGCTCTCACTGAAGCCTGCAGGTGCCTGGTGAATAGAATCGGGGGGCGAGCACCGTAAATTAATACATCTTTTGGCCTTGGAGAAGTGGATTGGAGTTTTGGGGGCGTTCTGCAAGGTGAACTCAAGGGGCATTGAGATCCTAGCAAGTTTTCTCCCTCCTGCAGCCCGGGTCACAGGCGCACAGGAAACAGCCAGGTCTTGTACTAGACAAGACTGAGGTTTTTAAATGCTTCTGGGTCTGCAAGCTGTCCCCGACCTGCAGGCTAGCGCTGACATAAATGAAACAAAGCTTATGAGCTTTGTGCTTTGGGTGTTTTCCCCTCCTCCCGTTTTATGCTCTTTGCTTTCCTCTTTGTGTCTGTTTTATTTCTTACTTTCTCCTTTCAAAGCCTTTTTCCCCTTTTCCATTTCCCTGGGAAAAGGTAGCTTTCCAAGCCTCAGACAGGGACACAAAGCTTTTGGTTATGAAACCTCTGCGTCACGAAGGCCCGCGTCGAACGGCAGCGTCACAAGTGTGATGGCAGGGGAGGCCTGGGAGCTCAAGCTGAGATGAAAAGGTGCTAAAAGTGACTGCATTAGTGAGACATGGTTCAGGGAAGACGTATCAGGATAAATTATAATGAGAAAAAAGAAGGGCTTTGGTGATGTTTTTGTTTTAAAGCTATTGAGAAATTGGGACTCAATGTTGACAAGAATTCTTCTCTACTGGGAGGCCTCTCTTGTTTGCTTTTTTTCTTTCCCCCCAACCCCAGTTAATTAGATAAGGAAGAAATAGCAGGTGTGGTGAAGGGTGCTTCAAACACAGGATCAATTGAATCTGTTCTCCCTTTGCTCTGTCTCCTATTTTGTGCTCATAAAGAAAGAGAGAGTAAAGGGATTTTCATGACTGGCAGATCTGTCCCCTTGTATTTAGAAGTTAGAGACTTTGGAGCCTCCTGTGATGTGGTAATTCACCTTCCTAATGATTTGAAATGTTGTTGTGTTCCTCTACCCCCTTATTTGACACTTTAGAGCCTGACTTTGGTGATAATTCAATGCTTGGAGTGAGACCATATGGGACAGCAATCCTCCAACCACAGTCATCAAATGTGAGGCTGAGTTACCCTGCGAAGGGTTTTCTGAGAGGTAGAAAAATGCAACACAAATAAGATCTTCCAGTGATGATCCATTGCTACAAGAATGATTCCTGGTAGCTTGGTTAATGTGTGCTAGAGCTCAGCACTAGCTAGGGACCTGTGAAATTCAGCAAGAATAACAATTCACATTTATATAAAAAAAACTTAGAGTTTTTAGGATGCTGTCCAGCAATGTAATTAAGTTTATGCAAGTGAACAATACCAACGATTCCGGTAGGGTTATTGATGTCTTAATATTTAGGCAGCATACTTTTTGAGGCCTTAATAAATATGCGTTCTCCATGTAATGCAGTACGTGTTATATTCCTGCTTTCAAAACATCCAGGCTTCCATGTTCTGCTGTTCTGTTCCAACACAGCTAGTGGGCTTGATGTTAGAGGAAGAAATATCTACAATTTCCTAACCATTTCCATTAGAGACCTGAGTGTTCAGCTATTTGTAGCTAATCAAAATGTAACTACTCACACTGAAATTTTCCATGCTAGCCATCTGAGTAAGGCTGAATATTTTGTGCAAGAAGGCAGCAGCTAAAATGGCTTGTGGTCTCAGAAAAATATTATTTTACCCAGGAGGAACTCTCCTGCTCTCACATTTTGGAGTAAAAAATGAATCAGAAGAGCTTTCTGGTACAGAAGTAGCTCCTGGCGTGAAATAAAACAGTCTTTGCCAGTATCTGGGAATGCACATGAATTTGACCAAATGATGAGTTTCTAAGAAGTAGTATCATAAGTGATATTCAGTAGAACCTTATATTAGGATTTGGCTGCTAAATTCTATCTGTAGTGGCAGCATATTTCTACATAACTCCTAGATGTGATGCTCTTGGGCAGTGGATTTTGCCCTTACTCTGCCCCAGAGCAGTTGTGTGAGGCTGGGCAAGTCTTTAAGAAGTGCTCAGCTGGTCATTGATCTTGCATTCCTCACCTTGAGTGCCCACTTTGGACTAGATTTCCAGTTCTGAAATCTTGCCACGCCTGCAGTCTCCTGAGATCCAAAGGAAAACACTGTAAAAAAGCTAAATATTGCTCTTTTTATTGCTTAGAAGAGGTTTGAGTTGATGCTTCTGTTCAAAGTTTGCCCCTCACGTACTAGCACTGTTTTGTGCACTGAATTTGCCAGGGCTCTGTGGGAATCCTGCTACCTTAGGATTAGAGAGAACCTCAGGCAATGAGAAGGTCCCTTCTCTAAGCTACCTAATATGTCATGGATGCTTTGAGAGCTTTCAGAACGGGCTAATGATGGTTAAGGTTGTACAGGCAATTTTGGGGTTTATAACATTTTTTCACTTGATGGTTGATTTTATATCTATACAGTGCTGGAATGTAGTACATGGTGAAGTATTTTGCATCTGCAAAAAACATTTATTTATTTATAGTTCAGTCAAAATAAAGTAATCGATGACTGCTTCAAAAGCAAATTACTGGGAGCACTATATATCTACCATGGCAAGCGCTGAAGACATGAGAATGGCTTCTAATGCCAAAAGGAGTTGTGTAAACACGGGTATTTATGTACTCAAGGGCAGCAAATGAGAGAATTTTTGTCTTGGCTGACTCTCCTTTGATCCAGCTCCCATCCCAAAAAAGGAGGAGGAGAAAACTAATGTTCCTCTCGCACATGTTGATTTTCATTCCAATCTACCCCCAGTCTTCTGTGCCGCAGATAATTAGAGCCTGTGAACAGAGATGAAGCAAAAATCTATACAATGCTGGACTGCCAGAAATGAAGACAAGGGGGCCTAATTAATATTGCCTATAGTGCTCCTTTGGGGGATGAATGGGCTTCCCTTCCTCAGGAGCAGCTCAACAGTGGCATGTCACCAGCTTGCTGTTAATTAAATGGTGTTCGCTGGGTGCCTCTAAAAATGCCACGGAGAAGAAAACCGTGGACAGCCACAGCATTGTACAGGAGCTCTGCAATTAAAAAGGAAAAAACAACAAAAAAAAAAAAAGGGCTGTGAAATTGTGGGCTTCGCTCTGATGGCAAGATATTATTTTCTTGCATGTTAAATACGCTTTACGGATCATCACAGAGCTCTTCAGAAGCCGTATGGGAGGCTGGACGCTTCAAAGCTGGACTTGGGAGTGTGGTGGGAGGGTTAGAAGCTGAGGAGGTTGTTCCTTGATGCTGGTAAATGAAAGCACAACTTGCTGTGGGAGCAGCCAGGGCTCTTCAGAAACCAAGTCCGAACCTAGAGGAAGGCCCTGGGTTGCCTCTTTTTTATGGATTTAGAGCAAGGGGTTGCATGGCCTGAAGGTGATGGAGCTGGGTCTGTGTAGTACATCTAGCACATCTCCAGGAACGGGGAAAGCAGGTGCTTGG
This sequence comes from Eudromia elegans, assembly GCA_003342815.1. Lineage (NCBI taxonomy): Eukaryota > Metazoa > Chordata > Aves > Tinamiformes > Tinamidae > Eudromia > Eudromia elegans. The sequence continues at coordinate 1,610,909 of PTEX01000086.1, read as the reverse complement.
GAAGATGGGAAAAAGGAGAACTGATAGTCTGGTGACCCTCACATCTGCACACGTGCAACTGGGAGATACTGGGAGAGAGGAATCGGGGGTTCAGGGCTGAGAAGCTGCCCTTGGAGCTGTTATCCTGCTCTGTCTTCTGCTGTGGTTGTGTGCACAGGAACCACGCAGTGTGCCTGCCTTCTCATCTGTGAAAGGGATTAGAGAATATGTAAAACCCGGGCTCCTGGATCACACACACAAACTCACCCTGTGTTTCTGTCGAAAGTGACAGTCTTCCTAGGTGGTGCTTTAAACAGGAAGAGTACATATTTGCTTTCCAATGAAATCCTAGTTTTTAGTGTGAATTTGAGAGTTACCTTTCCCAGGATAATAGAAGCTGTGACTCTGATTTAGGGAATTTTATGAAATAATTAGCATGGAGAAGATAGACACTTCTTTTAAACAGACTTTTTTTCCCTAATGGAATAGTTATGTGCCTCTTATGACCTCTCTTTTCTTCCTGTTCGGCTTCTTGGCATCTGTTCTTTCTTCTCTGCTTCTAACAAACACTTTTATTTGCAAACTGTCACATCTGATGAACGACCAAAAAAGGGGCACACACAGGTTACGAATCCTCTTCCTTTCCTTGCATTTAGATTCTGGATGCCAACTTTGGTAGATTTAATAACCTCCTTCTGGGCCTTAAGCTGACTTCTAGATACTGTTCGGTGTTTGGCAGGTACTGAAGTGTTGCAGTAATTCAGATCCAATAAGCATGTAAAATATTCTACTGTTATCTTCCCAACGGGTTTTTCTTTTCTATGCTAGTTTTAGGCATATTGCAGTTGTCAAATGAAAAATCAAGTGAGCTTTCAGGATAGGGGTATGATAGGCTATGATTTCCATTATTGCCCCCTTTGCTATATAACATCTACTGAAAACATGTAGCACACTTTGAATATAGTTTCCAAATGGGTTTTTTTGACTGTATCTTTGTCTAGTGAATAGGTACCAAAGTGATGGCAAAGCCCATAGCCAGTGGATTGTAATTATTGTTCAAGTTATGTCTTGGTGACAGGTGACTTTAGACATGTGGGTGTGATGGACAAAGCAGAGAGCACCTCTGTCCTTCCCTTTGATGCTCAGCAGCAGGCTGGCAAGCCAAGACTTTGAAGCCTGTGTGGAAATATAAATTCATGCTGATTCTGCTTGTTTATATCTTATCCCCACTGCATTTCCTTCTAGGAGTAGAATCTAAAAAGTATTTTTTTTTTCCTTTTTTTTTAAAAAATGTTTTAATAAGCTGGAACTCCAAAAGTGTGTGAAAACAGCTCTGGTTTCACAGAAGCCAGTTATGTTTGGCTGTTTTCTTCAGCAGAGGAACTCATCTGCATAGCAAAGATTTTAAATTCTTATGAGCATCGAGAGCATCTCTGCTCGTACAGTCAGTACAAAACCAGAGTCGTCCTTAGACACTGCCTTGCATCAAATTAATCTCACAGCTGTGCATGGCACGTAAGATGAAAGCGATGCAGGATATAATCTCGTCTTGTCTTTTCTCTTACAGCTTGGCTTTATATCCCTCGAAAAAAAAACCTCTGGAAAACGTGGGCCTTTCCTGATGGGAACATCATGGTGACAGGCGAAGGTCGCTCCGATTGCCCTCGGAGCTGCCGCTGCTTCCGTGCGAGGTGAGTGTAAACAGTACCCAGCAGCAGCACTAATCCCTGCCGGGGAGTTCGTGTTTGCTCTGCCTCTGCTCGCTGCCCTGCTTTGATGACTTTCTATTCTCCGTGTAACCCTGCGCTCCTCTGCTGCATTTCCAAACATTTCCAAACGTGTAGATAAACGTTCCTCTGGCTTTCGGCGGGTTGACTCGAGGTGGATTGCTTTTAGTATTTTGTACATCTTCAACTTCGTCCACGTGCCAGTGCACGTAATGAGGAGTAATAAGCTCTCTAGGTCTGGCTGTGTTAATTGTCACTACGTTTGTGCACTATGACAAATGTGACCCCGTTATTAATACTAGGGAAAAGTTGATTTCTGTATTAAGCACTATTTGTCCTATGACTAAGAATTTTCAAGCTACCTAGGGAATGATGTGAGCTTTCTTCCTTTTTCTTTATAAAAATTTGAAGCTAAACTAATAAATGCAAGTGAACTCTTAGAATGAGGGCAAGGGGGAAACCATTTTGCTTTCAAGTGTCACAGAAATAGTCAAAATATGGAACAGATTTCACAGTCATTCTGCTGTGAAGTAGAATACTGTTGCACTCTGAGAGAGAGAAAACATTTCCATTTGAGACTGTGTTTCTCTATGGTCAAATGATTTTGCATCATATTTGTGAGGCTGTAGTTGTAATACAGCTCTGTACTCTTCTGCCAGGCTACTCGAGAGTGTTATTAAGCCCCCATCCTTGTATTTGCATTGTATTTTTTTTTCTATGAAGCAATATTTAACTCTTTTTTGCAGGAAAAGAAAGAGAATCCTTTCTACTTGTAAAGCTTTTTGTGGTTTCTGATATTCTGATATTGAGGCACAAGAAAATCTCCTCTTCATCTTCACAGCCTCAAAAGCACGTGGGAATACTTCTTGGGATAGAATTTATCCTGCTTTTTTTTCTCCTATGAAACACAGACATGTTAGTAGATGCTGAAGTTTCACAGTAATCTTTTTTCTTCTCTATAGCCTTAGAAACAATATTGCGATTTAAAAGGGCAGAGTGGTTATTTGACTTTGATAATTGCATATAAAACAATTAGAGGAAGGAAATAGAAGTCTCAGATTTTGTTTTATGAAGGCAGAAATAGTTTTCTATTACGGAAAGACCCATTACACTGAATTTGCAGGTGTGCTGGACATCCTACCTCTAACTTACCAATAAACAGAATGAGGCCTTACCTCTTACTCCTCGTGAATATAAAACTCATCACAGGAAAGAAAGGGAATACAATTAGAAGAGCGTGTTATCATTTATAAAGCTTCTGGGCACGCTAATCAGATTTCAATAATGTCGTGTTACCATGACACCCACTGACTCAGAGACTCAAAACTATTTTCTCATTAGTCTTTGACCAGAATACAGTCCTTTCACTAGGCTTTCCTATTTCTCATTCAATTATTGAAATTAAAATGAGTCGAGGTACATCATTATTCACTTGCGGTAGGAATTGACTCCTGCTGAATGCTGTGGAGTGATTCGAAAGCACTGCTGATACAATATTGTCTTCTGTTACTCGATAAAGTGTATATTATAGGACAATGCATTTAATCGTACATTCCTTTTTCCCCCGCTATATGTCAGATGTTCTGGGAGTGAAATTAATGACATAGAAATGGAAAGTTCTTCTAAGAGTGTTCTGAAATCCCACGTAGATGGCCTTTGCTCATCCAAGAGGAGAAAAGAAAGCGAGTGTTGTGACTGAGCCCTTAAACTGTGGTCCAGATACCTGTGAAAAATACCCACTCTTTCATTATTGGTTAAATCCTTTAACCTTTCTGCTGCCTTTCCCCTACCTGCAGCATCAGGTTCAGAAACATCTGCAACCCTCTGCTCCGAGGTCTCTATTTACAGTCGAAACTCTCTTTTTGTATGTCCCTACGGCCCCTGGCAGAGAGAGATGCTATGCAAGTTGTAATGCCAATTAAATGTGAGTCATTTGTATCATTTATTAATAACACAAGAAACTAAGTGGTCTAAGAATTCCTGTGAGGATGCAAGGCCTTGACTGCTTGTTTTTCATTGACAAGATGGCACTTTGCTACAAATGGGGGAAAAAAATCAATACAGCAATACCCAATTTTTTCTCTTTGGATCTTCTGTGAGGGGAAAAGAACAAGTTTTACAAGCAAAGTGTAGGTTCAGCACTGTCTTGAAGATGCAGATAGTGTGTGCACACAATCAGATCCCTGAATTTAATGGGTGCGTTGACATATACAAGTGAGTTAAAAAGCCTATTTTTGCTGTTTACAATATAATCTTACTTTAAAAAATGGCTTTCGAATCATAGAATCATAGAGGCATTGTGGTTGGAAAAGACTTTCTGCTGTTAGATTCAACCTAGGTTTTTTCATTGTTTTCAGAATTTCTCCTGCTTTTCCAAGGGCAGTGGGAGAAGATGGTTTGGTAGCAGGGACTTCCCTGTATCTGATCAAAGGGTAGAGGTGTTTTTCAGGCTCTGGCCCTTCCCCAGCAATTGATAAACCAGCGAGGATGGTCATCACTTAAACTCGATACTGTACCAAGCTACAGCAGCACCATAAGTATCACAAAGGTGTTAAATCTTTGGGGTGAAAGCCTTCTGAAGGCCTTTGGGTGCCTCTTGCTACCAATGTGCTCGTTGGGAAACTTCGTTCCACGACTCTATTCACTTAAAAACTGTTGCAGAGGCCTCTCCTTCCCCTCTGAGCAGGGTGGGTAGAGGAGGAAGCCCTTGCTGCAGCCCCTGAGCCTGGCTGGAGCCCAGCAGAGTGCAGCTCTTCAATGGTGCCCAGTGCTCTTGAGGTACCCAGGGCTGGTGGTCCCCTCGTCCTCGACAGCGGCTCCCAGGATGAGAGATGAAGGGAAAGCAGAGCCAGCTCTGCCGTGAGAGGGGAGCAGCACATCAGCACCGGGATGCTCTGTGCACATCTGAGAGCAGAATATTGCCTTAAGCCTTTTAAATAAAAGTAAAGCTTCAAACAGGTCCGGTCATCTACAGAGCAGATCAGCTGGAAGGAAGGAGGGGAACAGTGCTTCCTTTCTGAAGTTTGGGTGACGACTGGTCAAACTTCAAAAGTAAACACAGTTGTTACTCCAGTGTGACTGAAGAGTGCTTTGCAGATGCATTAGTCGTTTCAAGTTCCTGTCCGTATTGAAAAATTCAGAAATATTTTCCAGTTTAGCTTTTATATGTATGAAGGCGTGGGGAGCCAGGATGGCTCCTGTCACAGCAGGGTCTTTGAGCAGGTGTTGAAATTCGGGATGGCTGGAGATGGAGGTGGGTAGTGTGCTGATCGTGCCGGGTGGCCTGGATGTCGGCAAAATGGACAAAATCTGCATCTTTGGGCAGCTTCCAGAAGGAACTGGGGAGGTTCCTGCTCCATTTTTAGGATGCAGATTCTAAAGGCATTAAGGTATGTCAGTATATGTGCTGTACTTGCCTTTAACACTTTCCTTTCTAGATGGCTCAAGAATCAAGGTGTGTCTTAATGACCTATCCAGTCTCTGAACAGTAAAATATTCTATTCTTGCTCAGCACTTGTGCTGGTGGTATATGTATCAGCCTTAATAAATTCATAAATATTAATCAAGTAAACCCTTCTAAAATGTTTGTAGCCCTTTTTAGACAAACACTGAGTCTGCAGCATTCAGTGAACTTCTATTTACCCCTCTCCTGAACTGAAAATATGTACGAAGGGTATATTCTGAAAATTGTTTAAAGCTTGCGCTGAAAATTGTTGCTTCCTTTGAAACATCCTTTTCACCTGAGACAGATGCGGAATTGCTTGTGTTGTTTCACGTGCTATTTCAATGCACTCAGTCACCGAGGAAAGGAATCAAAATGGTTAACAGTTTATTGCACACCAAAATGCCTAGCAGTTATTTTGAACTGTGTAGATTTTCTGTAGATTCTCTTGCTTTTGGAAAATGGGGGTAGGAATTGTCTCTTCTGTAATTAGGGAAAAATACAGACTGTTTATGAGGCATCTTAGGAGAGCAAAAAGAAAAGGTAGTTTGCTTGCTGCACTGGAAAAGCTGGTGAGGCAATGAGAGAGAGATGACATGGGCTAAAAGAATAATCTGTGTTTTGAAAAAATAGAGGGCAGCAGATTGCATCTCGCAAAGCTAAGGGAAAAGAGGATGCTCTAAAGAAAATATGTGTATGCATAGATAGGAAGGATGACACTAGAGATACTGTGTATAAAGAATTAGCAAAATACATGCCAAGGGTGAATGCAGGGACTTGTGCAGAGATCCAAGCCGCAGATATTGGTAAGATCCTGAATGTGGGAGGGGCCAGGAAAGTGACGTTCCTCAAAGTTTCAGAGAAGTAATTGGAAAATATGAACAAGTGGTAGCAAGACTTCATCTGAGTGGAGGTGATTTCTGCATCCTGCATAAACTCTCAAGACTTGGAAAAAAAAAGTGTCTGTATCGGAGATGCAAGTCAGAATAAACTGGTGAAGAAACTATCCACAGAGGAACTATACTGTGAAAAGTGAACAGGACACAGAGCCTAGTAGATCAGTAATCTTAAATGGAATGAGAAACCCCCAAAGGAATAGTGGAAGAGGGGCAAAATTCGAGAGGGAAGTGGGTAGACTTGGTTTCAAGGCAACCACGATCAGCTGTTCAAAGGTACCTGGCTGAACCTGCATCACTTGTTGCTCACAGGGTCCCAGAGGGAGCTTGTGCTTGGAGAACTCAGAGAAATGTTATGCAAAAATCAGCCTTGACAGCCCGGCAGGTGGAAGCACAAATTCAGAATTGTGTGGTGGACGCACGTTTGTAGCTTGAGAGCCTGTAGAGCTTAGATGCTCACAGTGAGTTACTACCACGGAACACTCTCCCTTTTCCCTCTCCCATCTCTCTGGCTATTGCCTCCTATAGGGTGAGCTGGTGTGGAAGCTGCTGGTACTGGTTAAATACTGATGCCTCAATCCACAGACTCCTCTAGGCCGTGATCATGCTCTTTTTATATCAGTGTTTGTAAAGAAATTGCTCTAGGGTATATGGAGAGTCAGACAATCTGATGCTAAAATTCCCCAGCTTTCTATGTGGTTATAAGCTCCAAATAGGGTTTCCTTAATAACTGTAACTCTCTATGGCCAATGAGTCCTCAGCAAAGGAGAAGGATTTGACAACGTATTGAGAATGTTCAGGGTTCTTTAGTCCCAGGAACACAAAATTTTAAAATATTTCTCCTGACAGCAAATATATTCTTCCTCGTGATTCAGTAATTCCCAGAATGGGCCTTAGAATTATATTTGTTTCTATGAGAGGATGTAGAAACTGGGATGATCAGTTATACCATCCTGTTGAATATATTGGCTTGGAAGCATGGATTGTTGCAGTTATTTTTTGGAGCTAGGGAGGCTTTAAGATCCAACAGCTGCTATTAAGGTGATGTTTCCTGGATCTGCAAAATGTCATTACAAACTAATGTCTCTTGGTTTTAGTTTGAGACAGCGACGCTTGTACGTAAGCTGTAAATAAACATCAAGTCGTGTGGTTTGATCTTGCTATGGAAGCTTTTGCTCATCTTCATAGACCTTTACACATCCTTCTGGAGCTCTTAAAAAAATTTGTTGACAAGGAGACATTAGAAGAGTTGAGAACAGGTGATTTTAAAGGATTTTTTTGTCTACCAGCTAGCCATACATGACACCATACCTGGTAACCTGCTGTGGACCAAAGGCAATCCTTGTACGTGTTGAGGAAGGACCAGACTGAGAATCTGCTCTTGGGGGAACCCTCTCAAGTTCCATTATAGAAAGGATAGAGTTAGTGTGCCCAGATATTCTCTTTGACCCATTTTAAGTAATGTGAAAAAAAATGTGCATTTTTGTGGTGTTGCAGTCCCATCCCAAGCTATGAGTTCCTCATCATCCATTAGACAAGGCTGAGACTTAAAAGCCAACTCTAAGTGTTAACTGAAGGAAGAGTTAAGGCTTGTGTTAATCACAAGAATCTGTCATCTGTTCGTGGAGGAGAAATATTCTGATTTGTGCCTGGAGAGACTAGAGAGTAATAGAGACTTTAAAACCTAATTCAGGTTTGCTGCAGAAACAGACATACTTCATTTATCCTTTCATTACTGTTGATAGTTACTAAGGGAATGCGAGATATCTGGCATGTTTTACTGGGACTTTTGGAAAGCATTTGTGTTGCAAAAGGTATAAAGATCTAATTTCTTAGCAGATCTTTGATTCTCTTGTAGCTCAACAAAGCTTTCAGTTACCAGGTTACATTAGAAAAGTCTTTTGTGTGGCATGATCAATTTTCAGTCATGATTTTAAATAACATATTTAGCAAACCAGACATTTATTAAAATGCTTTATTAAACTGTATTAACATTAAGTTGCATTTGTTCTTCAAAGAAAAAATATTTTGGAAATACTGTATGCCATAGCCTTGACATGACCGTAGACTTGGTGTTTGTGACTGTACTAGTTTTAATTTCAAGAGTAGCTTTGTTTATTTCAAAATATTGAGCAGGTTCCAGACTTGGTACCTGAGAAAACGTTGCTCAGGTGACATCCTCCTCTTGCTGGCCAGCAAAGCCAAGCGTTTTAACTTTGCAAATGTGTTTGGGTCGGTGGGCATTAAATTGCCTCTGGGATTCTCAATCTCATTATTTCTATCAATAAAAAGCCTCTGCTGGACAAAGGAATAGATCACATATAAATGAAACATGAGAGATTACATGAGAAGCTGGGCTTTTGCTTAGACTAATCCAATATCTTTGGCCAAACGTCTCAATGTCAAAGGCTTTATAAGTAATTCTGCAGGATCAGTCTGGCAAAAAGAAATCAATAACCAGGTAATGGACTTGATTAACATTTTTGCCCCTTCCACTCACCCTCACAAGCCAAATGTTTCTACCTAGACTAATCTGCTCGGGCACATGTAACCTGATGTTATTCTCTCTAGGTTTCTGGAACATAGAAATATAATATACTTTATTTTAAAAAGTGAGGGTGGTAACTATTGGTAAGAACCTATTAAAAAATAGAACTCATGTAGCTGTCATTTTATTTTTCCTTGGAGAAGTCTGTTCTGAAATAAGCCTGGCAAAGCACAGGGTGATAATTGCACCTTTCCGTTGTGTTCCGCCTTGAACGTCAGCCTGTTGGGTTCGTGTGTTGTTGCATTGATCCTGGGTGGTTTTTTGCTCCAGTGTCCTTGAAAGCTAGAAACACTTTGCAGGACAAAATACAAAACACAATCACTTTCTCTTATATCAGGATCCTTAAAAGTCTATCATTATATTGATTTAAAAAGCAAACAATCTGCAGCTCCGTAGTGCAGCTAGTGAATAGGCTTTGCTTTTCATCGAGAATGGCCATTCTGTAATGAAAAACTACCTTGGGCTTCTGTTTCTTGGTTGGTGGAAATATTGACCGCTCCAAGTTGGAGTGAGTCGCTAATAATATCCCCATTACAATAACTCAGCAAACAGCAGGAGAGATAAATGCCGATGATGGCCCAGGAGAGGGAGGAGGGGACTAGTGGCCCCAAGCAGCAGGCCTTCTATGAAGCAACTCAAACACATATTGCAATAAAAATGCTGGAAGAAAATATTTTGGGAAAAAATGTGTTCATCCTTCACTGCCCTTGGGTGAAACTGCTCTGTAGTTGGTGACACAAGTGACTTTTACATACTTATTTTCAAAAAGTGATGATTGAAAATGGCTTGAAAGTTGGAGTAAAGCTAATAAATAGTGGGAAATGTTTCCAGTATTAAACTACAACTTTGTTTCTCAATCAAAACCTTGCACAAATGCATTAGTGTTGTTTCATGCATGTGCAGAGCAAGGGCTATGCTTCCTCCTGGACTCCCTATGGCCCAAGTCAAGGCATGTGGCTACCGGAACGTAAATCCTGTTTCATGGGAGGCTATGCAGGAATATGACTGCATCCAGGCAGGCTACCGAGCTGCAGGTTTTTCCTGAGTTCCCCAGAGTTAAAGCTCTCAGTGGCTGCTATCAGCAGAGGCAAATACTGCTCTAGCAGAGACCGCTGAAGTGGAGCACAGAGGGCAAAAAAAGAAGTTTGAGGGAGCGTCCTCAAAAGCAGGTTACCTGATCCTGTGAAATCTCATCGAGATGATCTTGTAAACACATGATTTAAAGCAGGTGGTTTTTTTCTTCTTGGATTTTAAGTGTGCTTACACATGTACTTAAAATCAGGTATTTGACCTCAGTTTTTCAATTATATTTTCATGAGAAAGTGATGGGAGGCACTGAAGCATTGCTATGCCCTCCTACTGCGTTGGTTTTTGGAACAATTTTGGTATGTCAAGAGTAAATTTGGGTTTGGTCAAATCAAACAGTTCAAATTGGGAATTTGTAGGGAGCTCTTATATGGCCCTTTTGGATTCTTTTAGCTAATCTGCACCCTGTGTATTTGCCTTCTGCTCCTTCAGATGAACTAATGTCATTTTTAATCAGGGGTTTGTTACTGTGGCATCGTAAGGATGACAAGGATGCCTCCCTAATGACATAAATCACCACACCCATAGAGTGTGTGACCTTAAATAGATTTGAGACCTGAAGAGAAATAGAAAAGCTAGACAGTCTTCATAAAGTTATTATTCAAATAGTTGCGTAGCTGTTTTATCTTTAGAATTCATTATTTAAATGTTATGCTTTTCTAGATGGTAAATAACTTTCCAGTGCGCTGGATGCCTGCGTTACGGAGAATGTTCTCCTTCATTTTAGATAATTGTGTCTTGCCTGCTCTGTTCCGTCAACGTGTGAACGTCAGCTCTGCACACAGGCAGGTTTAATATTGGCAGCATTCGGTCAGTCGAATGGCTCTGGCGAAAGGCGTCGCGATTACCCTGATGTGATTTACCTTGCCAAAGCAGGTGCCAGGTTTAATCATGCTCTTTGTGACAAAAGTTTATGCAGTTGTTCAAATCCACTTAATATTTTGATAGGAATGCTTAGACTCTTGGAAGTTGAGAGGAAAATTTTTGATCAGCTGCGTGGGTAATTAGAGCTGGAGTAGAAACAGATCAGAAATTAGCTGAAAGAAATAAAAAAAAAACCCTCTGTGTAATAACTTTGGTAGAATTGGGGAGGCGGAAGGTTCCATTGACATACTGTTTATGGAGTATCAATAAAATACTATACTTTTAAACCTATTTGTTCAGCTTCAGTGGAGCCATGAATATGCTCCGTGAAAGTTTTATAGGAATCTGCCTAATCTTCGCAGAGTTCTTGGGGTTTCTATCTTCCCCGTCGCCTTGATTTTTCCCATTTTTGCCGCTCGTAGTACAGCTGCTGCCTGGTAGTTGCCAGCAGTTATCGCCTCTCGCAGATGTCAAGTCATCTGTTTTAGCTGGGGGAAAAAGGATATTCTTCTTGTTCATGGTGAAGGTTTGCGGTTGTGCAGGTTTTCTTGTAGCTTTGTCAGTATTTCTGCCTATTTTGGGTGGGAAGTTAGAAGAACTTGGGAGAGGCAGCTGCCTCCTTGCTCAGCTTGGTGGCCGTGTTGGTTCCTCCTGCATTTTGGCCGTGTTTTCCTGCAGCAGAGCTCCTGTATGTGTCAGGATTTCTCTTAAGAGAGCTGTCTCTGTGTTATGTTTCTTTGTGAGCAATTATAGCCTTGATGCCTTTAATGTTCTTGGTTCATTATAGTTTTCTTCTGTGCAATAAAGGCAATTGTTTTGTCCCTAAAGTCTGCTGCAAGGGCTTCTGCTGGAGGAGGGAGGGGAGATCTATGTTTGTTAAATTGTTAAAACGCACATTTCCTAAAGTGCAGCTGTTAAAATAACAAACATTAGTGTTAGGGTTGACTAGAGAATGGCAATTCAGTTGTGAGGCAACACATAAGATTTGAATTGGAAGAAACCCAAAAATGTTCAGAATGCTCTTAAAAAGAAGCTGAATTGTACCGCAATGTCCATTGTCAAGGTAGAAGCCCTAGGATTTTATAAGTTTCCATGTAAATTGTTTGGTTTAAGTCAGTCTGCAGGGCCTGCTGGTTACATCTGGCTTGAGACAGAGGTTCAAATGCCTCTTTTACCAAACAGTTGCAGCAGCCCCGCTGGAGGAGCTGAGCAACCGTGCAGGGAGCACGGGGATTTCCTCACCTGCTTTGCCATTGAAGGACACAGGTGAAACTCTCTTTACTGTGTAAAATGGATGAGAAATAGGGAGGAAAAAACCCACTGATATCCCAGAATTTGGATCAGTCCTGAGAATTGCTGGGTTTGGGTTTTTTTTGCTTGTTTTTTCCCTTTCTTGTAGCCATCGAGTATGAGAACACAAGGCTTCATGACTGGAATCTCAGTTCTCATGGAAAGCTTTGTATTTGAGGACAAGTGATTATCCTAATTTTGGTTGCTGCTTCCTCTTCTATCAGCCTAGGCTCAGGTTGTGCTTTCCTCCTCCAATCTCACACGTGTGACCACTCACTGACTCTTCCCCTGCCCTTGGTTTCCATCATATTCAATGGGCAAGGCTCCGTAAGATCAGCAGTTGCCCAAAAAACAGCCCTATCCAGGGAGCTTCTTTGAACTTCACTGCCACAGATCATTGTGCAGTATGCATTCAATATTTTGTTAGATACCTGAGCAGTGTAAAAATCCCAGCGCAGAACTTCTCCCCAGGCTATGAGATCTCTCCGTGCTCATTGAACTCACTATGCATATAAATATACAGCTTAATACTGCTGCTTTGTACAAACATGCAAATGGGATTAATGGCTGTGGTTCATTACTGGCTATTGATTGACATTAGACATCACTGGACAACCATTTGGGGATGATAGTGGATTTGAAATAACTGATCCATAACTTTGGCTTTCAGAGGAACTGTGGTACAGGATTATCATTGTTAATATAGGTAATAAATCTCTTCAGTACATGCATTTCATGTATCTGAACTCCTTCCAAAACATATTTTTCCCCACTTCAACAGCTCTTCATTAACATTTGAGGTTTTGGAGTCACTCCAATAGAGGAAAAAAGACGCGAGCTGAATGGGTTGGGTGCTGAGATTAAGCATACCATACTGTTATTAACATGCTGTTTAATGCACATTATGCTTATTGATTGGTATTATGCATGGATTTATGTGGCTAAACACACTCATTTATTTTAAAAATGTAATAGTGTCTAGGGAGAGCTTAACTTAGATTTACACGGTTTGCGTGAAAATACTGAAATGACATAGCATAGATGCCATTTCTGGGAAATACAGTAGTTATTCACTTATTCAAAATATTTAATGAGAGCACTGCATGGTCTAACATTTTCTGTCCTATTGACGTGCATTTCATTACATCTAGCTTTCAAATACAGCAACTAGTTTATCATTTCTCTCTCCATTTTTATTCCATACTTGACATGCTTCCAAAGCTTTCTAAGAAGCAATTTTGCATGTACTAAAACCTGCGTTACACAAGGTGTCTAACTTATTTTAAAATCTAATTTAGCTACTCTTAATTACATGACATGGGAAGACAGCTAATTCCTTTTTCTTTTTTTCTTTTCTTAAAAAGACTCTCCTGGTATGAGTGGTATCAATATTTTTGTAGGGGCGCCAAGTTAATCTTACGAAGCTAAAGAATTTTAACGTGGTAGGCCTGACTGTGGTCTCTATCAATTATAACCTGAATTGGAACCTGCTCCTTCGTGCAAAAATCATGCTGGTGACCCTGAATGTACAACAATAGACTACTCTTACAGCCAGCCCAAACCCTTGGAATAAAGGGATAGTTCTGCACTGGAACGGAGACAAGCTGGAGGAGCCGTGGGAAGCACCCCATGTGAAGCAGGTACCTGCATGTGTGGTTAGATAAGGCAGTTTTCTCACCAGTGCTCAGTTTAGAAGGGGAAAATGTTTTAAAATATTAAGGACCTGCTCAGCTGAGACTTGTTTCTGAACTGCTTGAATCCGTTTCCTGAGAACTCATCTACGTTGTCCTGGGAGAATCTTCTTGGCAGGTCGTCTTTAAATTATTTTAGCCATGAAATTTTCACTTCTGAAGTGTAGCGTAGCCTCAAGGAAGTTTTAATAAACAAGATGAGCTTCATTAAAACAAAATAATCACTTCTTTTGCCCAAGTGTCTGCAGTGGCCAGCCATGCCATGCCAGAAGGAGGCTTTCTTGTTTCCCCCTTAGTATCACAACTGCCTGGCAGCCAGGTGGGCTGGCAAGAGAACACCATCATCTTTTCTTGGATCAATATAGAGACATAACCATGTTCTGAAAAGGTCTAGCAATACGGGGATGAGAAATTACCCAGAATTTGCACTTGATATCCAATGCATTGGTGCCTTTCTAAAGATTTCCAGTCAGTAGTTTTTGTGTCCTGGGCTTCAGGGCTTTGCAGGATAGTTGTATTTTTGTTCTTGGACAAAAAAATGTGCATCTACCTAGTGTTCACCAGCTGCTGGTTACTGGCCTGTTTCCTGGCCTTAAACCTCTTCTTTGGAATATAGAACATCAGTTCATGATTGATTTTTGCATCTTTGAAATGTAATTATTTTTTTTTCCTTGGCCTTGGTGATAAATGAGGAAAGAATAGATTTTCAAATTTCTGCTTTCTAAGTATTTTGGCATTCACTTTCTGTAGAAATGACTTTTTATGGCTACTAATAAAATGAGATAAGGTTAAGATTATTTTGAAGGATGTAACATATTGCAATTATGGCATAAGCCATGTCTTAGGCACATGCAGCCCCTAGGGATAGTAAAGACAACACCCAAAATTAACCATAGGCATCAAAAATCCTAGGGGTTTTAGTAGGAAGTATTTCTGTAAATAATTCATGTGACTCCAAGTTCTTGTAACAAAAGTGAAGCAAATGCCAAGCCTGTCTGAAGGGTGCAAAGTCCTTAAGAAACAAAATCTTTGCTCTTGCTGAGCTCTGTGGTCTAATACAGACTAAGAACATGCGCATGGCTGCACACCCCAAGTTCTAGACCATCCTCCTGTCTCCAGCAGTGAGTGTCAGTGGCTGCCTAGGAAGGCTGAGACTAAGGAAGGCATTTGTAGCGCTCTGGTTCTAGCGCCTTTCTAGACTCCACTTTTTATCTTAAAAATGTATTGTGCCAGATGGAGTTTCCATATTAATCCTTGCTGCAGGGCTTGGTCCTCCCTTTGGCCCGTACAGAGTTGTGCACAGCTGCTTGCCAAAAGATGCTGTGAAGTCTCCTGCCTGGTGCAGGAAAGTCATCCTTTGCTTACTGGGTTTTTCCCACTCACCCAATCCTACTGCAGGGAGCTGTTTTATAACCTGTCAACCCAACGGATCTAAATTCAGCTGGATTGCTGAAAAGCAAATGAGAGTCCATGGCAAAAAACACACCACGACAGAGCAGGATAATAATCTTTAACTGGCAGCTGAGCAGCAGAGACAGATGTCCATCTTTGGGCAAGGAAGACAGAAACGCCCCTGGAGAGTGTTGTGAGTGGTAGCCACCAGCTAGCACTTAGCAAATGTCCCCAGGCCAGCCCAGCTCGTCCATGTAGCTGTGGACTGTCCTCAGCCCTGTCACTGCTGTGACTGCAGCGTGATAGAAGGTGCGGAGCTGGTGAAGGAGTGATGCTTGCATAGCTGTTATAGGAGATGGGGATAAGAGGTGAAAACATGTCTGTAGGCTTCCAGGGGTCCATCGCTCATGCAACAACTTGTTTTGCTTTGTGAAAGAACCAGCTACGCACTGGACATTTGGTTGCCTTTATCTTTCCTCTGTGGCTTAGCATCTAATACGAGCAAGATTAAAACCAGTTTTAACACTATTTGTCCTCCTCCCGTTGGATTTTGCCGCTTTTAGGATCTCTCTGCTCTGATACGGCAAATAATGCAGCAGAAGGAGTTCACTTTAGAATAACTGCGTGAATAGAAGTAAATGACAACACGCTTCAGACTAAGTTCAAAAGACCAATGACTTGTTGATGTTGCACTGTTCACCTGCAGTCAAATGTTACCTCGTGCTGCAGGTCTTCTAAGGAGACAAAACTCGAACGCGAGCTGTGTTTGGGTTAGTGTGTTCTTGTTTGGAGGTCAATATTTGTCAGCAGCTGTGTGCGTGTAAAGCTGTGCTCGTCGTCTTCTGGTGCAGGTTGTACTTCTCTCGGGAAAGGAAGTGTCTTAGTGAATGTTTGCAGAACATGAGGCATGGCCACAGCTCCCCATAAATAATACATGGCAACGCTAGCAGCACTGGTGTTGCTACATTCATTAAATACACGTGCAGGATACACTAACCAAAGGGTTGTCTCATTCCCAGGGCTGTTCCTGGCAACTGCTGCAGCTAAGCTATTTATCCCTGTGATTAACTCGTGGGATGAGACATACAGGGCAGACAAGTCTACCTGACTCTTATTTACCAAGTAAACAGCAGAGAGAGAAAATGCTCAAACTGTGCAGCAGTACTGAGGATAAAGCTGAGTGAGAAGGCTGTTCAGTGCTCGTGAAGAGCTGACTTAGAAAGAGGCATATCCTGCACAACTAGATCTGAAAGGGAATAAAGGACTTTACCAGCCACTCTGGTTCATGGAAAATGACAGCCAGGGTGGATTTAGAAGGACTAGGCCTGTGGTCCTGCCTGACTTGTTATGGTGCAGAATATGTGACTAGCTGTTCTTTCTGCATCACCTTCAGCGGCAGCTCCAGGTTCGGATCCAACTGGGGAGCCCACCATCCAGAAATGCCTGGCAGAGGTCAGGGATTTGAAGCTGCCTGCACTGTAGGTATTGTATTTGATATATTTACAGAGTAATATGATCAGTGTAGCTATTGCCTTCGTTTTAACTGATATTTCATTAGGGTAATCAGTCAAATGATAGAAAAGCCCCGTGCCAAAGGGGTGGTTTTCTCACTGAGTATGACCCTAATTATTGGTCTGTCTAGGACTCGGTAAGTATTAGTGTGGAACTATTTTCACTGAGAATGATGCAGCTGAAAGAAAAGGGAATATATAATGAGAGGGAATTTGTGTTTTTATTGCATGCATGAAGGTTTGAGAAGTTAATGCTCTATCTGCTTTGGAGGAACACAGAATTAACATTTCCAAAGTTCTTCCCAGCCTAATGGTTTATAGAGAGGCAAATTTATCGCACCAGTTAGGAATCTCTGGTAGCTGCTAAAGGGGAGAACTGTACCTATGTTTAGAATTAAGGAAAAAGATATATAAACACATCTCTTATTCTCAAAGAATATCTCTTAGAGTTTTGGTCTTGCAGATATTCTAAATAAAAGACAAAACAAAGCAGTAAGATCATGGAAAACCAAATAATCTGGCCTGTATATTGTTGTACCACATTACGTGAGCCTGCTGCTACTTGCTTTAAAAGATGAGCAGCATCAAACCTCTAAAAGTTGTCAAGCAAAATTAACTGCATACATTTGAATGTGTTTGAAATGAAGATAAGATTTTTTTTCTCACCTGATTTATATATTTTTTAATTTGTTTTGGTAAAAGGAAAAAATGTTTGCGATCCTCTGAATTAGAAATATCCTCTCCATGATACTGATCAGAAGTTTCTCTGCTTATGTAAAGTCTTATATTCAAATAGAGATAACATAGCCACTGATAAATAATGCTGCACATGTAGTATTGTATTTCCATATGTTTTTATATTGAAAATCAGTATGGGTTTTTTGAAAATCAAAATGACCATGACCATGATGACCATGTAGATATTATAGATTACTATAGATTATTTACTATTTATAGATTATAATATCTATATTTATTATTACTATTATTATAGATTATATTATAGATGGCCGTGTCGATATTATAGACTGTTAAACTGGCAGCCTAAATGATTAAGTGTGTCTTCTACATTTCCTTATTCATTTTTTCCCCCCAGATAATCTCATATCAGATGCATATAGAGTGATCATGCTTTAGCAAAACGGTGTCGCTGTGGAAAGTAAACAGCACTTCAGAATTTGGGGTGTTAATAAATCAGTAAAACAGTGGGATTTATCAGTCAGAACCAAAAGTACTGTGACTCAGGGACTAAGTGCCATTGCTGGTCCGGTCTCAAGCGTAGCAGATTCGTTGCAGGAAGGACGTTTCAGTGTAGATCCCCAGTGCTGCTGGACATAGTGACAGGCTTCCTTAGTTCTGTGATTTCAATATAATTTTAGTTCCACTGTCAGCCTTGCCCTCAGTACTTTACAGGATCTACCTTTGCTTTCCATCACTGTTTTTTTCCTCCTTTGATCCGGAAGGAGCCCTCAGCCACCTTTGTAAGTCGTCCCCTGCCACCCCACGTTAAGCCGAATCAGTTTGACCGACCTTTCTGCTCAGATCTCTTTTCTAAAAGATTTTCATCCTGGCCTGGGGGGTGTATCCTCAAAATTCAGCCTAAGGAAGCTGGCTTTGCTGTAGTGTTTTGAGGGATTATATATTAAAAAATGCTAAGCAATAAATCTATTTTGTGATTCACAGCAGCGGCAGTGCACACTACTCCCTGAATCAATTATAGATTTCATCAGTCCCACTTTACACCTGCTTCTGAATTTGTTTTAAAACTTTTTTTTTCATAAAACTATGAGGGGTATGGTGTTTAGTCATTTTGCTATTTTTTTCTGTCTCCAGAAATGAGATCTGTCACAATTTATTAAAAGTACAAGTGTTTCCTTAATAAAAACACTTATTTGTAGCAGTGAGACAAAATTAAGGTCTCCTCCAGCAATCCCTGCTTAAGTTCCATGTCCTTAGGCCTTCATATATATATGAAGAAAAGATCTAGAATTATTACTATGGGGTGTTAAAATGCTTAAAAGATCACAAAACTTTGTCTTGGGCATGGGAGTCTAATTGTCTTAATGAGGATTGGGGTATTTTGACTCATATCAACATGACTTTGGATGTTGTCTCAGAAATCTATTAGAGGTCCCTGAAGGAGTTACTGAGGGAGATCAAGGGAGATATCAAAAATATGGCATATTTGGATTTTTCAGGTTATTTACCCAAAATTTTCAAAGCAAAAGTGTTCTGAATAAGAAGGAAACTTCTCTCAATGTTAAAAAATGTTGGAAAGGACAGGAGTGAGTTGACATGTTTGCAGTGGAGATTTAACTGTAACTACCTGTAGGGACCTGTAGTAGCCAAGGGAACTAAGACAAGGATGACAGTGAGGGAGGGAGGAGGACCAGGTGGAAGAGTTTGCTGACGATCACCATGACCTGGCTCAGGGAAGGCTGGACATGAGCAAGTTGAGAATTGCAGTTGTGATGACGAGCAATTTGTCGGCGTGGTAGCGGATGAGATTTGATGCAGATGAACGGAACTACTGCATATGAGGAAAAATAAATGGACCTAGTTATGCATAGATAATAATGGGCTCTAAACTAGTTATTACAGCTCGGGAAACATTTTGGAGCTGCTGTGGGCAGTTTAGTGTATAATCTGCTCAGTAGCGCTAAACAAAAAATGGTTTTAGGAAAAGAAGAGTGAATAAAGCAGAAAATAGCATGCCGTTGGATGCCTCCATTGGGCACCTCTTTCTTGGTATTAAGGCAGATGACAAATATAATCCAAGACACGTACTGTCTTTAATGTAAAGAATGATTTGAAAGAGGAGGATTCTGGCTTGGGTGATAGGCTGTACTATGAGAGGAACCTATAAAACCACGTGTGGTGTGAAGAAGGGTCACTGGTGTTTACTTCTAATCACAGTATTGGAATGAGAGACATCAAATGCCATTACATCAAGGTATTTAAAACACTTCCAAATTATTTTGTGCAAACAGCGATTAATTGTTGCACGAGGTGGCACAAGAGGTTGTGGATGCCCAACATTTTTGAGTCCAAGCAGCGATTGGAGAGAACCATGCAGGGGAGAAAACACATGAGAGGTGATGACATGTCTTCTCCCTGGAGAAGTCCTGAGTCAAGGGACTAGGTGTGGGAGGGTGTATTAGGAGAATCACTCTACATATTTTCTGTTATTCATCTTTATTGATAATCCTCTCCTAGCTATTATAAGATCTAAGTTCCTGAGCTGGATGGACTTTGAATCATAGCATGACATGTCCATGCTTAAATTCAGCAGAGCTCTCCTAGTTTATATCTGAAGATTTAAGAAATGTGAGTGCAACTCTGCTTTTCATTTATGTAACATGTCAATGGAGCCATTAGATAGTGAATGTGATAAAGTAGCTATACAGAGCGAGAACAGACAGAATTGTGATGCTTAAATTAATGCTTTATGCCTAGAAATAGGTTTAAACTTGAGAAATAATATTCTCCCCCTAAGCTATTTTACTCTATTTTGAAAGTAATTCTCTGAGTTTAAGTTGCTTTATTGATAAACTCCTAACTAGGTTGCAAAAAGTAAGAATGTTATTTTTAGAGCTTGTTTACATTCCCACAGAAGACAGTTCTTTCATATGTTTTTCTTCTCTTTCTATAGTGTTTTTTTATACATCACAGCTTCATCTATGATGTATCAGAAGACTGTGTAAAAATAAAAATAGGATTTTTTCAAACGTATATTTTTATGTATTTTAATGTAAAAATATCTTGCTGTTGATCCTGGCCTCCTAAATATAGTTAAAGGATTTTGCTGTGTATGCTAAAGAATCTTTGCTTATACCCTTTATGAAGCTACTCTTTATTTTATTTATGTTCACAGTGGTGCCCAGCTGGCCGGCTCGAGTGAGGACAGAGCAGTTTGGACATGGGATCTTTTGAAAGGCAGATTTAGGAGGATGTGCCCGTGCTGTGTGAGGCTGCTCATGTGGTCGTTTTGTGGCATCTGCCTGCACGGACAGCACAAGTGAAATATGGGGTGTTAACAGGTAGGGGGTTATTAAAGATTGTCTATTAGCTGACTGGTAACTCTGCTTAACAACTGGTGTTCCGTGTCTTAGCCCAGTGAGACAGGATCTAGGAGCCAACCGTGGGCTTCACTTTGAGGACAGGAGTATATGTGTAGAAGTGGAAGCCAAACAGGCCTTGGTGTGATTCAGTAGACAAGGGCTTGCCAAGAAAATGGCAAGAAAATGGATAATGCCATGAGAAATATTTGCTTTTACTTGGCATCTAATATACGTATATGTGTGTGTATATATACATATATTTATAAATATGCACACATCTGCATTATATATATAGTAAAGGCAGAGCTTTGTGCAACTTTAATAGGTGTTTTAAATTAACTGAACACAAAGTCAGTTTTCTATATTGTGTTTCTAGCTTATGATTCTACAGCACATTTTAAATTAAGGTTGGACAGAGGGAGATTTATTTTATTCATTTTATATGTTTTGGCAAGGTGACTATTAATAAATCAACAGATAGCCTCTTATTTATTACGAAGGCAAAAGCATTTATTATGAAAGTGCTCCTGGAAATATTAGTATATTGCTGCTTACCAGTTAATTACTAGTTTCTCATCTTCCTTCAATTGTAGTTGTGTCGATGAACGCCTCCCTGAAGTGGATGGGATGGCGTTTTGTTCAAGATGTCTGTTCCAGGCTTCTGAATGACCTAGCAATAGCGTGACTGACACCGCTGCATTTTAGCAACTCGCTCTCACCAGCCTATGGCTAAAGGTCTCCAGGCCCTTTTGTGTGTTCCCTGTTTTGCTATGATCCAGTCCTCATGGATTGGCCACTTCCTCTGCCAGCTAAAGATGCTTAGAGCTTGAAATTCAACCAGGAAGGGACAGGTTTCTTTCAAAGCTAATTAAGGCTACTTTGGCAACAGATTACCAGTCTTTGCATCGAGTTGTGAATTAAGAAAGAATTAAATAATTGCAAAGATCGTTCAGCCCACATGGAAAACAACTTATCCTTTCGTTTACCTCATTCTTAAAAGTGGATTAATTATTTTGACTAAACTGAGAACAACTAGTATTTTAAAAAAAAAAGCTTGAGAGAAGTAGTCAAGTTTGGTAAAATCTTAGACAAAGCACTTAAAATTTGGCAAAGTTAAAAGCAATTGAGAAATGGGTTTTATAACAGAAATTGTCAGCCAGTTCTGATAACAGATGATGCCAGCACCCTCGCAATCAGTAATAAGAATTAATGGTCAGTGTGTTGTTTAAAATGAAAACACTGGAAATCTATACTGCCGTTGCTTCTTTTCTTAACCTCTTGAAGGTTGTTATTTTAAATACTTTCATCATCCTTTATGACATATTCTTGACCTTTAACAATTTTTACCAAGAATAGCTTTAATTTTTTCTCAGAAGGGTTCTGAATTTGCATAGGGGAGGTTTTGTTTAGACATTTTAAAATATCTTCTCTGCCGAGGAAGCTTTTGTAGTCAGAGGGATCAAAGCAAATCTTCCTCGCCAACCCATGCCTCCCACTCGCCCTCATTTGCAACTCTCATTTCCACCTTCGGTGCATCGGAGGTGCACTTAGCATTTGGAAACAAAAGAGCGAGGAGCACGGGCATCATGTGAAAGGCTGGCTATCAGCATGCAATTATTGAAACCTTGAGTCATGCAAAAACCGAGGGGCTGCAGGGAGTGGGAGGTGGTACCGACCCCGTGGCACAGTGTGCTCGGGATGGGAACAGTCACAGAGAGGCCGGCTGCGTTCATTTGCATGCCATTAGCATCGTGCAAGAGCCGGCCGAGCCTGGGTGAGGCTGGAAGATGCTCTGCAGAAAGGAGTGCCCGTGTGCCCAGTGCCTGCGGTGGGAAACTGGGCTCATCCAGGGGCTGCTGCACAGAGCGGGTTGGGGACCACAGGGCACTGTGGCTCCTAGCTGCAACTTGTGCCCATGGGGATAGTTGGAAGTCCCTTGGGGTGTATATGGCGAGGCTGGGAAACTACTGACAGGCTGAGCAAGTGATCATATCCCTGAATAACAGACATTGCATTGCTGCCTTTCAATTCCATACATCAAGGGCCTGACCGGGGACACAGCACAAGGAAATGAGCTTGTGCTAGAGGGACAGTGATCTCTGTTATTCTACTTAATCAGAGGAGAAGGCCTTTCTATTAATAAAAAAAAAATAATATTTTCTAAGCCAGAGCTTTCTGCTCCCTTGATATAATGTGTTTGGATGGATGCCTGCTTTCAAATTGAGTGCTCCTAGAAAGCGTCGTATTGGAAGGATAAAAAACGCAAGGTAAATATCAAAGCTATTAACTGTCACCTTTCTAAAAGAGAGGTGTAATAACCAACACTACAAATACTCACATTTCTGTAATGAGGGGTAGTCGTCTTTTCCTTACAGAGGCTCAATTTTTATAAAGCTGCTGTTATTTTTCTATATTAGAAACACTTTTTTGATCAGTAAACATAACTTTTGAAAGACCTATGGCAGATGATGAGTGCGTGGTTGAAAACTTGGTATCAGGAAAGTGGAAAGGGTCTTTTACGGTAGGTTGTTTTACCCCTTAGTCCTCCTCAAAACCCCAAGCATCAAATCTGTTATTGGAATCCAAAGACTCCAAGGTGTAGCCTGATGTGAAATATTGACCAAGTTGAATAAAAATAGATGCAAACAATTTTAATGAGCTGTGTAGTTGTGGCATAACATCTCTGGAGAGGGGGAGAAACAAGATTCCTAATTTACTGCCATTCTTTTCAGAAAGAAACAAAAAAAGCCCAGGTCTCCTCTCTTCAAGGTTATTCCATCTTGGTGCTGATTATAGGAAGCAGCTTGGACAGGAAGTGGCAGGCGGAAGGAAGAGGTAGGAAATGAGATTTATAATTTCTAAACCTCTTTTTATGCACAAGCATAACTCAGATTGAAAATATATAGCCAGCCATGTTAATAACCGAGCAAAGAATTCCAGGATTGTTTTCTCTGACCATAAATCCAGGGCTGTCAAAATCATTTTGGCAAGATTAATTGCAATTATCCAGCTATAAATATCGTCAGAGATCCGCAGCCTGATCTCTGATTTGCAAATGAAACTGAAGTTCATATATCTCATGTAAACACAGGCCCTTGTTTAGTTTTGCAAACATATGCTGTGGACTGTATGTGAAATGCGAAAATTGTTACTTATGCTTTAAACTGGATAAATTATTTGCACCAAAGTCAGAAGATCCAGAATTAATGCACAAGTTTTCTTCTCTGGTATATCTATTACATATATATATAAAAATATATATATATACATAGAACCATTAGACAAGTTCTCGATCTTTCTATGGCTCCTGTCAGCTGATAGCAGTGGGTCCCAGGGAAAAGTCAGTCTCTCTTGTCCTGCAACACACTTGGGGTCAATACTTGTCTAGGAATTTGCACCACGGTTGCATTCTCTTCCTGACTTTTAAGCTTGAGTTGAGTTACTTCCATGTTTTTTCCTTTAATATTTGCCCAACTCTCCAATTTTTTCCCATATTGGATGCTCTATTATAAAATTTTTTAAAAAATCCTAGTTGTTCACATCAGTCCTCAGTCAGTGTTAATATCCTTTGGCACATTTTTTTGAGGTGCCAATTAAAAAAGACTAATTTATCATGATCAGTGTTAATTATCCCATGCAACCACTAATCTAGTGTCTTGTTACTAAGGTATTAATGTATTCTTTTATTTCCTCACAAAAAATGTTGGCTACTTCGCCTACTCTATGTCATAATTGGCAATTTTCCCTTTTTATCTAGTGTCAGATCTGTATCATGTATACAAATTATTTCCTCGTATATTTAAGTATTTCCTACTTTTGTTTTTAATCATGCATTAAGATTTTTAGTTTCTTTTGCACTTGACTAACTGCTGATTTTCTTTTTAACTCTTTTTCATAAAAAGCAGTTTGTATTTGAGATATTATGGTTTGTGTGCATTTAAAAGAAGTTTGTATACATTTGCTTGTAGATGTTTTTGTTTAATTAGGAGCTCCTAATCAGCTATAGTTTTCCTTGCAGGCATACCAGGTAAGGGTGCTGCCTTGCACACTTATTCAGATTAGCCCAGCTTAGTGGAGTGTATAGTGTAAGATAAGAGTAAAATGGCTTTAAACTACCATTAAACTTGTATATATTTATTGCTTTGGTCATGATAAAGAAGTTAGGGTTGCTTGAATCACCGAGGTGGCTGATAAAACTGCAGTTATAATTGCTTGGCTATATGTAAGCCAGCTAATTATTGATGTTTGGTGGAACTAAGCAGAGAAGTGATGTGCTTTACTCGAGGTCACATAACAAGCTTCTGTTGGAGCCATCATTAGGAATATGGCTTTTCCTTCCTTGGTACCTTTAAGAAAAAGTCAAAAGAAATTGCCTCTGAACTTCCCTGCAAAGTGGGAGGAAACAAAATCTGTGTTTTTATTGTAATTTTCAACAGCCATAGGTCACGAGAAGCATTATTTTCCTTTCATTTCAATGCTGCAGTGGTAAGGCGATGTTTTTATCCTAAACTTCCTTGCAGTTGTGTTCAAAGTATACCTCCATGTAGGAATAAAAAGCAGCTGCAGGTAGCAGTATTACCAAGACTGTCAGCCAGCGTGCTTCACGTGGAAACTAATCACTGTTTGGGACAAAGTAGAAACATTTCTCCATGGAATTACAGGATAAAACATTACAGCTTCCTCTGAAATGTCTGCATTGGTCACTGCTGGCCACAGGTCCAGATAAATCAATGTTCTCAGTGCTTTTTACTGGAACACGGCAATTTAGCTTGTACACGAGAAGCATACTTGCATTTCTTAGTGATTATGACAAGGCTTTTCCAGTATCGGGAATATTTGAGCCTTTTTCCTCCCCTAAAAAAGAAAAAAAGAAAAAAAAAAAAGTTTGTTTTCCAGAGTCCAGCCTTTGCATAAAGTCTTGAGCTGTCAGGTTATTTTTCTCACAAACGCTGGAAGTTTTCCTGGCTACCCCATGTGTCCTGTTAAAGCAACCTGCATTCATCTTTGATGAGCTGCAATATGGATACAAGTCACATATCAACCTTTAACCACTGACTTTGTACGTGCAGAAAAAGCCTCCTGGGTCCTTCGTTGAAGTCGTCAGGCCCTGAATTGTCTTCATCCCCTCTTCAAGTGTGAGTGAATGCGATACGGCTCCACGTTAGGTTCTCTTCTCAGACACAGATTTCAAAACCCTCGTGGCTCATTCGTGTCCCAAGCCTTACATTTCCCCAAATGGCAGGGCCGTGTAGATGTGATACGATTCTTTGATGCTGCTTTCAGATATTTTTTTTTCCTTGAACCAAATCTCAAAATAAACAGTATGGAAGGTATAAAAGCTCTAAGCTTTTATATAAAGCGTTTAGGCACAAGGTATGTGCCTGTATAAATAGTTTACAGTCCTAAAACCACCACTGAAACTTGCCATGAAAATGCTGTGATTTTTTTTCTTTTGCCTCAGTGGAGATGAGGATCAAGAGCTGCACTGTTGGCAAGCTCCTTTTTGTGTTTCCACTGTTCAGAGCAAGGCTTCTGATGTGCAGTTAGACACAATATCAGGCAAAAATCTGCTTTTAGAGTGGCCAATGTCTCACCCAGTTAGGAAGCACTTACCCTTCTGAAAGACAATTTTTATGCATCCATCTACTGATCTCAGAGGCGGCAAAGGAGCTGGAGCTGTTGGAAACCTATTAAATATGTATTAGAATTATCCAAATGATGCTAAAACAATGAATTCTTTTATAGTTTAGTATCTCTTTCGATCATATTTCATACACAAAAAAAAAATCTAGATAAGAGACAAAGTCGTACTACTGAGACTGCAGTAAAATGTCAAAGAAATTTGAATTATTTAATACAGAACATAATCGTGGATCATTTTCAGTCACATAGAGGGCATGCCAGTTAGCTGCAGAGTATGAAAATAGTTAGAGTTATACCGGAATCTCTTCCTCTGAAGTTATACCTCTCATCTACATTAAAAAAAATACAGTACTTGATCTTCTGCAGTTACGTTCTTTTGTTTAAAAAGGTGATTTTCATAGATTTTCCTATCGGAGCCTGGAAGGTTTGTTAGGAAGGTTTAGATGAAACTGACGGCCGGGGCATGCGGCGCGTAGGGGGAGTGTTAGCAGCTTAGCACTGAGGGTTGACAGAAATGTCATTCTGAGCGTGTGATTTTGCGTGATTCTTATCAGGCCAGCAGCCCTGGCTTACCCAATACTCAGATTACATGTTTGGCACCTGCAACCATAGTATAAACTAAGATTTCATCTCTGCGACAATAGGTTTTTCATCATCTATTGCTGGAGATGTATTTATCACAAGCTGAAGATGGTGTCACAGCTTCTGGAAGTACAAGGGCAGGATTAAAGCCCTACTAACTACTAATCTGTCAGCCTTCATCTTGTCTGGGGTGTTAAATACCCTAGGCTGGCTTTGAGGAACCGAACTCAAGACCCTGCTCACTGACCCTCTCAAGAATATGCTTTTAAATCTATTAGTGTGAGGAGCTGGAGGGGGATGCCCATGCGTGTAAAGCCAACGGCTTTTGCATTGCAAGTTGGGGATGAAAATGAGCATGGGGATATTCCACCCTAGACGTCCTAACCTCTTCCCAAGCTCGTGGAGAAGTCGCTGTGTTTTCAGCGCTGTGGTATCAAACCCTGCATGCTGCTAGGAATGGATTGGAGGTCCCAAAGCGCTCTGGTTCCCTAGCAGGTGGAAGCCAGGTGCTTTCCAAAGGGACCCGGATGCGCTCTTTCCAGGTTTGGGTTGGTAGGATCTGCCTACATGGAAAGCTTTTGGACACTCTGGTGTTCTAGAGTGAGTAATTCCAGAATGATAATTTAACTGTTTTAAATTAACTATTAATTAAAGCAGGAACTGGAAACCAGATTACTTTTCACTTGGGCGCACACCTTAAACAGGAGCCTGTGGTTTCATTCATTAGCTCTGTAGAGATTTAATTATTATGTATAAAACCAACAGCGGAGGTATTGCACCCGACCTCAGCAGCTGGCTGAAAGCCCCGAGCCGCTCCTGTGGTTTGCTGCGATTACGACAAATGCACTGAACAAAATGGTGAGCACCTCTCACCCGTGGCTTAGACCGCTAGGCCAGGCTTTGCATTGGGCTCTTGGGCTCTCCAGCAGCTCCGTGTTGGAGAGCCGGGAATGCTGCTGCTGTTGTTGTTGTTGTGGCTCGGTGTCTAAGAGCACGGCAAATCCATTATTCATCATATCTTCCCCAGTTCAGCACTGAAACAGGGCTGCGGAGCTCCTCAAGCCCGCCACCCCCTCAAAATCCATTTTATTTGGACAAATAAAGAAACTCGGCACTGCGGAAAACCAATTTGAGAACACACTGAAATTCATTTTCTTCACTTAAATATTAAAGTGCTTGTATTTATTGCATTTCAGCCATGTTGTACTGCTTTCAGAAAGGATTTGCTCATTTAATAGGTATAAGGGAATTTCAGTCAAATTTAGCATAAGGAAGAAAATAAACTAACAGAGGACAGGAGTAGCTTGGCTTTTAATGCAGTGAATCTGTGTGCAATAGATTAAACCCATCCATTAATATTCTATGTAACCGCCTGCTAATTTACAGCAAGGCAGTTCTGGCCCAGGCTTTGTGGCTTCGGCGCTGCTGCAACAGGCTGGGGCTGTGTGTTTTAGCCCATAGCATTTTATTTGAGGAATGAGGAAGGCTGAGGCGCCTGCTGTGCGTTATAGTGATAAATAAAGAGCAGGGGTGGGTGGTTTTAACTTTCACCTGTCACCGCATCTTTGAATGTGCAACTAGGTTTTCCCTTACCTGATCTTTTGCTTAAGGCATAGGGTGTTTTTTTTTTTTTTTTTTTTTTTTTTTTTTTTTTTTTTTAGCAGAAAGAGTAGTAAGAAGCTTCTGATGGAATAGTTCATGATTTGCAACTAGTTTCAGTGAGCACAAAATTGCTGAAGTTCTGTTGCATGTGCATTAAAAAAGTAACCTCTGTTGCTTACACGATTTTTCCTAAATACAAATACAGGTCAGGGGTGTGATATCAAGATCTTGGTCTAATCTTGGATAGAGAATTTAAGAAAATGGTGATATTAAATTACAAAATGCTACCGATTTTTTTTATTTATTTCCATACTATACAACTGAAATCAGCAAATGGAGATAAACTAATGGGTTGATTTTTTTTTTTTTCCCTGTTTTGGGGACCAAGTCACTGTTGTGCCCTGTGGATGTGTCTTGGCTAGATTTCTGCTTGCCTCCTTCTATATAACTGTTTTTGCAGTTGCTCCTGGCTGCCAGCACTTTTATAACTTTTTTAGCTTTTCCTTTCCAAAATACTGTGTTTTAGCAATGATAAAAAGCCCAGATTGGCCTTTGTGCACTTGAATACCATCTGTCAAATAGCAGGTAGAAGCCCCAAACCTTCTCCAGGCTTCTGCTGAACACAGACCAGGTCGCATCCCAGAGCTCTCACCGGTGCCAATGTTAGTGGCACAGGCTCCCATCCTTTAACATGCCCCTAGAGTTGTAGTTTTGGAAAAGCCTACAAGCTGTGGGCAAATCTATGGGGTTGGGCACATGATTGCTTATGAACCTCTCTTGAAAACGACCTGACTGCCCACTTAGGCATCCAAACACATAGAGAGTCTGAGACTCGGCTATATCAGGGAGTTCTAAAAATCTCATGTTAAACTCGTATGGATTTCTTCTACCAGATGAACTCGGAGTCAGCTTTGACAAGTTACTTTAGACTTTCGTGCTACAGGACTAGCATTTTATCAAATGTGCTTTTATATGCAGTTATAGACTTAAAATCCTATAAAGAGTTATTTATTATTCCATTTGTCAGTGCCTTTTTTGCAAGAAATAGATCATATCAGCCTCAAAGTAAGATATAGTGATTCTACAGAAAATGGTCGTTCCAGGATAGCGTAGCAAGATTATATGGTCTTCTAGTGGCAAGATAGTCCTAAGTGGAGCATTTCAAATATGATTTGAATGAAATACCTCAAAAGTTCCTTTCTGGCAAGCTGGAACTAGGAGCAATCATCATGTTTTCCTCATGCAGTCTGCATAGGAAGGGCAGAACCAGTTTCTATCTTCAGAGCACATATATCAAGAGTTTAGAAACGTGGTACGTGAGGAAATACAGCAAGATATTGTAGAATCCTATAAACCTGATTTTGTCCACTATGCATTCTCTTCTGGAAACAGGATCCAGTATGATTTGACAGTCAAATCCTGTCTTTTTCATGCATTTTTTAGTGCAAATATATAAGTATACACACACACATGTATATAAATATATATTTATAACCAGTCCCCTTCCTCAGTCAGCAGATGAGGGGGCTGTAAGAGGAGAGCATAACTGCCTCCAGAGCAATCCGTTTCATAGAAGTAGGCAGAACTTCTCAAAACGTATTTTGTCTCCTATTTTTGTCTATATCAATGTATTATAAAATGGAATTTTAAAATGATGATTCCTACCAGAGCAGATCTTGAAAGCTTTAGAGAAGGTACAACTTTGCTTCAGAACGCCTGTAATATGTTTTCAACTCTTATATTTTTCATTTTCACGTTTCTCATTTTATCCATCTCGTGTGGCAGGTCAGTTGTATTGCAGCCCCTCCTGACCCGTTCTCTCTCTCTGCTAACGCAGTCAAGTAAAAGGGTGAAATAAAAATAGAAAAGCAACAAATGAGAGAAAAGGCCCAGCAGTTCCCCAGGATGCTTGAAATATAGCCTATCACAGGTATGGGTATTGAGTTGAGATGGCTAAGCTTTCTCCTGTGTTTTCCATGGATAACAGATGCCTAAAGCTGTGGCTCCAGCGCCTGTTTGAGCAGGACAGATCTAACAGAAGTTTGTCTATTCAGAGGATAAAGAAAAATGGGTCTATTCAAAGGATAAAAGTGCAATCGGGTAGCAGTGAGCCTTCAAAGTAGGTGTATCCTATTCCCTTCCCAAATCAACAGCAGTAAAATCTGGGTTTGATTAAGAGAAAAACGGGTTTCTTTGGTCAAGGTGAGCTGCCAAAGGCAGGAGTTTCACCTGCAAAGCTTTGGTGAAGGAGGGAAGTGAAAAGAAGGGAAGGCAGCAGTGTCCATGGTGGCTTCAAGGAGGGGACGGGGTAAGTGCGGCCCGCGCGGCTCCCGCTGCAGAGGCGCCGGGCAGAACGCGTCCTCGGGCCCCTCTGCAGCCCTGCACGCTGGCCTAAGGGGCTGAGAGCTATTCCGTTATTACTGAGATTGGGCTTATCTGCTTATCCAGGAACCAGAGGCCTTGAGGGAATAGGAGGTAATTTTCAATGAGATAAAGCTGTGATTTCTTCAATAAGGCCGGAACGCCCATCTTTGGCAGTTCAACAGGAAAAAAAAAATCTCTTAAGTTGGATTTGCAGAAAAGTGCTGAGCCCCTAAAGTCAAGAACTAATATAAGCGTGGCAGGGTAGCTGTGTGCCCCCGAGGACACCTTGTCCCTGGATTTGCTACCAGTAACCCCGGGGTGGGTGGTTATGCCGAGGTCTCCCTTGCAGCCTCCCACTGTAATGTTGGGGGAAAGCTGGATTCCAAACTAATGCAAATTTGAAGTCATCTAAAACACAATGGAATTACTAAATAAATAATTTAACTGGGTAAAAACCATGTTGCTTCTTTGCAACTAAAGTAGCTGCAGTAAATTATCCAAGTTCTTTTGGAGGCTAGTGGAAAGGAGGATTTTCAACTGCTGTTACCTTCAGCCAAGAATGCCTTATGTCACCAACAACCGGGTGTTGTCTAGGGGCATTTCAAAGAAATTTGGAGAGGATACAGAGTTCATCTGAATCCACACAGTAAAAGGTAATGCGTAGTATTTTATAATGTGAAAATACACGTGCTATATTACAAAATCTGTAATCTCAGCTGCAATCTTAGCTGTCCTTTTTGGACTAACTGAAACGTTGTAAAAGTTCTGCACTTCTGCCCAAAGACAGTCCTGGAAGTTGCAGCCCTTTAGTGCTGCGAGCCCGGACCGAGGTTGCAGCGGCGCCGTTTGGGCTCCTCGGACCTCCCTTATTGCTGTAACTCAATGCAGGGCAGCTACATGTCAAAAATGGGGTCTTTCAGCTCATGCTGATCTTCCTACTTGTTGGCCTTTCTATTGAGATATCCATGGAAGTGCCAAGTTCTGGTGTTATTTTTAGGCTAATTTTTACTAAGCGATGTATCTTCTGGTCCTGGTCCAGCTGAATGTTTTAAGAAAATATTTATATATCAGGATGTGATTGGTTCCAGCTCTATCTCTAAAGGATTCTACAGCTTTACTATATTGCTTTAGAAATCAAGTATGATCTTGTAATTGTGGATGCTGCTGTTCCTGTACAACGATATTTATCTTGGGTACGCTCTACAATTATATATGTTTAATTATGTTGATATCAAACCATACCATTAACTGGAAAAGAACAAAAACATTTTGTAAACCTATTCAAGTCTTCAGAGATCTGATGCTTTATTGTTTTCTTTTATCTTTATTTAATTTGGTTGCACACTGAAAACCCTTTTCTCACAGCAGAAAATATTACAAACAAGAAATTCTTAATTTCTTACATAGCACTTACTTGTTCAGAGAAATGCAAGATATTATGTGATTAAATCTTCATTATGGTAATTAGCAGATTCACTATTCACATTTCAAGCCAAAACAAAAAAAGAGAAAGAGACAAAGATTAGTGGTATCCGCTGTTATTTCTTCACATCTTTCAGCAAAAGCACATTAATTCTATAATTTGCACTTTCCACTCAGGGGAAGCGTGCAAACCTGTTGTCAATTGTAACTTAGTATTTTCAGTTTTTATCAGAATAGGTCCAAGTTTTGGATAGTATTTGAATCGGCCAGAGAAAAGAAGAATATAGCAGTTTAAATTCCTTTTTCTGTAGTCTTTTGCTGAGCAGCTCTAATAGGAAAAGGCACCTGCAAAGGTCTCTTGCTCTGCAAACCCAGATCGGCACCACCCGTGTGCGCTCTGTGCAGAAACACGCTCCATAACCAACAGGTAAAAATAGGGGGTTTTGGTTTTTCAGAGTATTTTTCTTCCTTTCCAGTAACTCATAGTAGTCGAAGTTTCCATGCACTGAATAAAATACAGAGCTGCTACTAAAACACATATAGTAGAGCTCTTAGAAGGGTCTTCTCTCTTTGCAAATAAATGTGGTGTTGTAATTGCCTTCCCTGCTGGTAATATATGTTCTGTTACATAAATTACAGGAAATTGAGACAAATAAGCAATTTAGCTTCAAAGGTAAGGCATGAAGTTTTGAAACCTCTTTTGCCTCCATTTATAGAACAATATTTCAAGGACAATGATTATTTGGAAGTTACCCAACTTCACTGCAGAGGAAAATTCAGCCCAGAGATTTGCTTTCTGCCAGTTAATTATAAATTTATTAGGAAAATTTTGACCAAATGTTCCTTCTCGCTGTAACTTGCTGAATCTGAAGCTGGAGCTATTATACAGCATTTAACACAAAGCTTTGCCCTCTTTTTGTGTTTTACACGTGCTTTTTTTGTACTCTGCGTGTTCCCGGGTATGTGCAATTTTCCCTTGCAGGGCAGCGTTTACCAAAAAGGCTCTTTCAAGTTATAGAAACGGGACAAAGTGATTTCAGAACAGCAAAATGTGTAAGGGGGCAGGATCCCTGGAGACGAAGCCAACAGCCAGCACAACACCACAGGAATCGCTTTGCTGCTCTCCTGGATGTTGCTGCTGCCCGAGCAGCGCGGTACCAACGCGCCGGGGTCCCCGTGGCAGCGAGGCCGTGTGCTGCTGGTGCAGGTGGCATCGTGTGAGAATGGGCAATGCCACCGCTGTGTTTCGAGTAAGAACTTCCCAAAAAGCAGAGGTTGGCAATAAATGTATGAGAGGACATGAGTGCATCCTGCATGGGCACAAAACCCATTCTATATTGCAAGCAAGGCTGAAAAGGGTGGCAGGTGCCATCCTGACAGGGTGGTGTTCACCCTTCAAACCACTGTGATGACTTTTCCTGCTGATTTTAGCCCGAACTGAACGGGGCTCGTGATGGTTTTGTTAAGTTTTGTACACTGGTGTAAAAGATTCTTGCCCTCTCTGATTCAGCTCCCTTGAAATTAAGGGAGAAAAGGACTTTGCTGTGTTTGAGAGAGGAAACTGGCATGCTCAGAAATAAGCTACTGCAGCTTTCCAGAACGCGTGGGGGATTCATCAAGCAAGACCCAAGTGTGGCAATTAATGAGTGATGCCTTCCTAATTAAACGTGATCTGAACGGCTACAGAATGTTTTTGAACAATGTGACAAAGTGTAAGGATCTGAAGTCTTCATGTTTCTCATGAAAATAAGGCTATAACCAGGTTTTATTGCTGCCATGTAAACTTGCTGAGTCAGAACAGGAAGGCTTGTTTATGTACCTAGAAATTATGGCTAAAAAAGTTGTATCATACGAGGCTGCTTGCTTGCTTTGCTGGCTTGATTCTCTCTCTTTGCTAAACCTGAGCTGTGCTAGTGGTAGACTGGAAAGGAAGGAGGAGGGAAAGGGACAAATTTCACCCTTCAGCTTATTGGCTACGTCTGCACTGCTTCGAGGATTGCTTTCATTTTACGTACTCCGTGCCCCGTGTTCCAGACCCAAAGCTGGAGCTGTCTGCCTGAACCCGGGACTCATCCTGCTCCCGGTGGCAGGCGCCTGGTGTGGGAGCAGGACTGAGACACCGACTTAACCGGGAGCAACGACTGGTTTCACCTGCTTAATCCCCATTCCCGCTTGCTGGGTATGTGACAATTTAAAGCATGACATGAGAGAGTTTCATTTCTCAGGTGTAATAACTGCGGGCTGGGACACCAGAGTTGCCAGGGCTGCTTTTGGACGGGACATTGCTCCTTGGGTTGCTTGGCCCTCCTCGGAGGCGGTAAGCATTCAGGTGGTCCATGAGTGCTGAGTAGCAGGATAAATTTCACACAAAAAGGATTTAGTTGATTCTTCATTTCAGAGTGTTTATAAATACCAGAGAAGGAAGGTCTACCTTTTCATAGAAATACTAATATATATTTTAGCACTTCATTTTCAAAGTCACTCTTTGGGAAAAGGGCACAAATGAATATTCAGAACTTGAAGATACCTTCTCTTTATTGGAGATAAGTAATAACCGAGTGCCCCAGTATCAACAGTATCATACTTTCATATATCTTTTCAAAGACAAATGTACTTTATAAATAAAGCATCCCCACACGTCAGTGTCTTATAAAATGTGTTACTTTTAGTGAAATGATGGGTCAAGAAGAAAAAATCATTGTCATAAATGATGGTAGGCACTTTTTCCTGAAATACGGGTAGTTTTATATTCTTGACATGAATAATTGGAGGTGTCATATGTGAAGCTACCTAGAAATAAAATAGAGGTCATAAAATGTAAAGACATGATAGGATGCATTTATAACAGCATAAAACAAGCTGGCATTTTAATGTCTTAAGCCAGCCCATTTGCTGTACTTGTCCATTGATCTTGGCTGGGAAAGTTCCTTGCCTAATTTAAACACATTTTGGAGATAAAAGCCCATAATGGGAAAGTGATAGGATTTGGTTTTTTAGAAGTATTTTCCTGTTAACCGTTAGAATTGTATGGGGACAAAATGATCCTTGTGTGACCTTACAGAACTTCCCGCGAGGAGCGATGTGTGTGCTCGTAGCAGGTGACTTTCTGGGATAATTTCCGTTGACATTTTATTTAATGGTAATTGCGATTCACGTCGTAGACTGTTATTCAACAGATATAAAAAGGAGGTTTGGTTTAGTGTTCGTTCCATGGATGACTGGGGAAAGCTGCTGTCGGAAGAGCCCATATGGTTCGTGAGGGGGAGCGCATTTAAGGGGCTTCTTTGGAAGGAAGGTAAAAGGTGGCTGGTAAGGAAAGGTGCCAACTCAAAGCACGTGCTTAAAACCTCATTAATGTCAATTGATTATACGGAGTGTTTTTAATTATCAGTCTAGAAAGGAGATCTAATATGGTACAGCAATAAAGTGACTATGATTAAGTAACCCTTAAAGAGCTATCAATGACCCCCTGCTTTTCCAGCTGCAGCTGAGCACAGGAGCCACACCTGCACAAGAATCAAGAAGGCAGAGATGGTCGTATTTTCATTAATTAATTAGGAAATGGGATTTTTGTTTTTTTTTTTTTTCCTTTTTTTAAATAACCCTTTTAACTACCAAAGCGATTCCCAAGGTCTTCTCTTTCATGTCACTCTGATTTGTCGTGTGTCTTTGGCCATGAGTATGAGGCCGGTGCAGAGCACTGTGACTGCTTCAGCCTGGATAGTATTTAGCCAAAAATGGTCCATCCCAGGCACTGGTAAAATGTTGCTGTTGAGAAGCAGCAGCTCAGAAGTCTCCGTTCTTGTACCTGGAACTCAGTTTTAACTCCTGTGCAGCTGTGAGAAATCTGCCCTCTATTTGCCTTGCCTTTTCTGCTCTTAAACGGTTGACAAAACATGTGAGACGCAGAAGCGCCAGTCCGATGATACCCAATGAAAGTCATAAATGGAGCCATCCCGTATCTTATGTTTGTGAGGCAGTTTTACCAGAAGTGGCCCTTTGTATTGTGGTAGTACCGTCCAGCCTACAAATTCAGCGACTCCAAGTTTTTCCTTGCTGCTGCAATAGAGATATTGATCCTGGTGTGGTTGGTTGGAGTGTCAGTGTTGGGAAGGGAGGTCTGTTTCTTAGGAAAGTGGTGGGCTGCCTGTGTTTGAACCAATTAAGGAAAAAATCTAAACCCATCGAGTTGAAATAAAGATCCATTTATTGAAGTGCATTGTTGCTTTAGGCAGATTGACTTTGTAGGGAAAGCAGGAGTGCTGAGGATGATTAGTTATGAAACAAGGGAGTATGTTAACTGTAGGATTCCTTGGAAAAAGAGCAATAACGTGGGGAAAAGGGGGATGTTGGGCCCGGTGTCTGGGAAGAGGTTTGGTGCGGTTTGCAAATTCCAGAATTAGTGAGCAGTGTTTCTAGCATGGCAGCGCGTTTTTGGGTCATCCTCCTTTTGCTGGCTATGAGGAACATGGGTGCTCACCATCCCTAAAGCTGCTGTTTGTGAATAATTCCCTTCTTCCTGAATTAAAATTTAGAGAGACAGTTGATATCCACAGGCTGATATGATCATAAAGAGCATGGAGGATTAGATCATGTTTGAAATCGCCTTAGATTTTTACTAACATGGGTAATCTGGAGCCATTGAGTAGAACTATGAGTCTCCATGAGCAATGGGATGATCCGCCCTTGATCCCAAATTCTCCTCTGTGCAAACAGCGTCCGAATAGGGGGCTCCCCTTTCCGCCTCAAGCCCAGCCTGTACGCGAGGCGCAGACTTGCTGAAACCATCTCTCTGCTGGAAGAAAACTCGAGTTTATTTTTGGGGGCAGTGGGAGGTTCTCGGGCGTAGCAGCCGGTCACTAACCAGAGGGATGAACTGGGTCTCGATGGCCGGAGCTCGCGCGGTGACGCGGAGGCGGCGAGGGGAGAGCGCGGGGGCCTCGGCGGGCCTTGTGCTCCTGGTGGGAAGGCACAAATCAATTCCTGCCCGTGTGCTGCTGTCATGGTCCGTCACGTTAG
The DNA here is from genome assembly GCA_003342815.1 of Eudromia elegans. Lineage (NCBI taxonomy): Eukaryota > Metazoa > Chordata > Aves > Tinamiformes > Tinamidae > Eudromia > Eudromia elegans. The sequence goes on along the minus strand of PTEX01000086.1, from coordinate 1,573,790 downwards.
TCCATTTTCACCTTGCTGAGGGATTCGGATGGGCCTTCCAGCTTTGGCACCTAATTAATCTCTTGCAAGCCTGTTCTTGCAGCCTGCCTGCCTGGCACGGCCCGTATCTTGTATCAGGGACTCGCAAACAAATTACTCTTGTCTGCCTTGTTCCCCCCTTGCTTTTTCCATGGCCTTCTCCCTCGATGCTCCATAAGAAGGTGAGGATGTGGTTCCCTCCCACCTTTCAAAAATACCTTGTCACGTCTTGTTATCCAGGGAAAAATCCCCTTTTCCTGCAGTTGTTTGTGTTTCCAAACCTGAGCAGAGCAGGTCCACCAAAACACACAGCAGGGCTGCAATTATCAGAAAATGCCCAAGCCTTTCACCAAGTCTTAATTTCTTTGCAGAGTGAAGCAAGTGGGCAAAAAATTATTGGATACATTTAAAAAAATGACCTACCAATCTGCAAATAAAAGTATATGATCCAAGATGGAAAAAAGGCATAGTCTGCAGTGTAAAACATTACCATGAGACTATGAAACAAAAAGTTATTCTATTTAAGTTATTTTATTGTCATATATCAAGCAGTCATGAATATCAGATATAGTGCGTGCCGAGCTCCAACAGCTACAGTACTTTATGAATAGTTTAAAATCAGCCCTTGTGATAAAATAACACGGGTACTCTATATAGCGGATAATACCAAATAGTATAATGTATTATCTGTAATAGAAAAAACATAGATTCTGCAAAATGATACATGCAGAATCTAGTGTTTCCTTGAGATGTATTTCCTGGATGATATTTCTCCTCCAAAGCAAGTTATCTCCCTCCTGCTGTCTCGTCAGCGGGGCGAGCTGGGTGATGGAGAGTGTCCATGAAAACGCTGGGGCTCTCCCAGCATCTTCAGTGCTCCTAATGCAAAACCCACCAACACCCTCCTGCCTCCATGCAGGCAGGAGGGGAGGGTGGGTGGTGGGGGGAAAAGTCAGGTCTTTAATCCCCTCTGCTGACAACTTCTTTAATACAGTCCTGTAGGAAATTCTCAGTTAATAGCCGCCTGGTAATCTAATTTGCAAGCCCAAATGATATATTTGGCAGCCAGCTCAAGGGAGGTGCATTTCTACAATGAAAATCATTTGAGCAAGGAATAAAATTCTGAGCTATCCCTGAAAGCTCAGGTAATTTATGATGAGTTGTTGATTTCTATTTTTTTTTTTGTCCTCCTATTTGAGTTAGTTGAACAAAGAGGATGGAAGTACAGCTGCCTTTACCTTAATGAGTTCTTTTCCATAGCCTGCACACTTACCTTGTATGTTCTTGCACATTGTAATAGTGCAGATGCTGGACTGGGCTGGATCCCTAACTTCAGCCCTTGGGTGCGCATGGGCAGCAAAATTGCTGTCGTGGGCTGTGTTGTTTCCAAGGGAAAAAGGCTCCTGGCTCGTGTCCCAGTCCTCCCAGCTTCAGACCCTGAGCTAGGATGGCTCAACAGCGTTGTCTCAGAAATAAACTCATTAAAAGATAAGAAAACAAAACAAAAACCTCCAGGGTGTTCCTGCATGGCTGATGAGCTGGGAGAAGGCAGGACAGCAAAACGCTGCTTTCCTTGTTGGTGTTTCCCTCGCTACCAGCCTTTAAAGCCCACTTCCTTTTTCCCTCTCCAGCCCAGCCTGCGTTACTGGGAATGAATTCCTAGCTGGGTGAAACTAAGCCCTGTGTCAGCAGCAGCAGAGGCAGTTTTGTAGTAATGAATAAAGCAAAACCCTGCAGCCTCGCTCTGGATTTCCAGCGGAGTGTTCTTGTTCAGCTGTTTAAGTCCAGGATGTTGACAAAGGTTTAAGTAGCACCGTTTTGACACGCGAACGGATCTTTGTCTCCACGTGTGCAGGGTCCCCACTTCACGCGTCCGTCGCGTCTCTTCACGGAAAGCGTTGCATCTTCCAAATGAGAGAGAAGTGGCTGCTTTGCGTCCTAGTCACTTACAGACTTCCATTGTCCTTTGCAATATTTTTCTTTCTCAAGAGACCAAGTGCATAGGAATACTTACATATGACTGGGGAGAGAAAACAACAACAAGAAAGCTGATGCTAATTCTGTGTGTGAAATTTGACAGAATCCTCAGGGAGTGACCCCTGCGCTGCATCCAGCCGGGTTGATGAGCTTGCCCATGGAAGAGGCTTTCTCCTTGTCCTGCCCTCCTCCAGTACAGCAGGGAGCCCTGAGCTCTGGAAGCAACAACGAGGAAGGACACGTTAGGTCTGTTGTTGTTTTTACCTGAGCTTGTCCTGTGCTCACTGTTCTGAATGTCAAATGCTACATTTCTGGTCCTGCTCGCTTTTGTAGGGAAAGATGCCAACATGCTCCGTGTGGCCGTAAGGATTCAGTCGATAGCACAGTTTCTCCCGGTCTCCAGCAGCATTCTCACTAGCTTTGCTGACAAGACTTTATACCCCTGCAATGCCATAATGGTGAGTAGCAGTACAGAGTTTGGTCTGTCTTAACTTCGAGCGAGTTAATGGTGTGTACTGTGGGAGAGAAGGGAAAGGCCACTTAAATTGAGATAGGTAATGAGTGGTTTGGCAATGGGGTATTATCCCCCAACTAGAAAGATCCCCGTCTAGCACCTCCTTGACTTCTGAGATGTTTGAGTCCTCACAGTGCAGCAAATGAACACCCGTCTGCATCCCCAAATGTTCAGCTTGGTTCGGTGGTGCTGGGTTTAGCGCTTGGTGCTGCGGGTTGGGAAGGCTGCATTGCAGCACCCAGAGCTGGATCCGTCCACGGGACGGAGCGGCTGCAGGTAGGTTTTCCCTGGCTCCTTTTGTACATGCTGGCTTGTGCCTTAGACTATGCGCAAGGAAATGAGGAAGCCTGGCACAGGAGAAACACAAGCTGCAAAAACAGGGAGGTCTAACGTGTTTATCCTCCCTTTGAGAGGGATTCTCTCCAGACTTCAGTGCTGATTTCTCATGCATAATGCATTGTTTTCTCCAAAATATATCACTATAGGTGGTGTCAGAAACTCTGCATCTCTTCTTGTGTGCTTCTCTGCCTTCGTTCTTGGCCACGGGTATAAATGGATTGCTCAGCATTAACAGGGTAGCATGCTGCAGATTGCATTTGTCCCTGCTGCTTCGCAGGCCAGATATGTAAATCCCATTCAAGCAGAATGCAAGAACAAGGGGAGAGGAAGTTTTTTTCTGTCTTGTCAGAAAATTCAATAGTTATTGATGCTGTTGAGGTGTGCAGAGCAACTCACAGAGCAACTTTGGAGACTCCCCATCTGTTGATTCAGTTGGCGTTGTGGTCACTTGAGCGTTTCCCCAGCAGAGCAGGGCGGGCTGCATTCACGTGAGGGGTTGCACAGGGGAGGGAGTCATAGAGCTCCTGCTGGGTATTAATTGACATTGTCATCAGAGCTGTGCAAAGCCAGGGCAAGAAAACCTGGCATGAGAATGGCAGCGAGGAATTAGCAATGCTCCTTAGGCAGCTTCTAGCTAAGGATCCTACAGACAGACTGCTTAGGAGGTCCTTTAATGCTAATCATCGAGTTAAAATTAAGCCTATCAACACAATCTAATATTGAAATATAAGCAGGAGTGAAAGCTCAGTAGGGAAATAGACCTCTGTTTTGTACTGTTTTCCATATCATTCAAATGTCTGCATTAATCTCAGGCTCAAAACAAATTAATAAATGTAAAAGTGGTTTTGGTAATAAACTTTTGCTAAAAGCTTGCTCAATTTTAGGTCCCCATCACTGTCTTTCAGCAGTGGGTAATTTTGCCAGGGTAAAAGAGCATCACATGTGGCATTCTGAATTGCTTCCTCCCTGCATGGGGAGGTTTCAGATACACCCTCACTCTGAAGTATCATTTAAGTGGCGAAATCACTGTGAAGATCTTATCTCCCTCTAAATATTGAGCAATATTAAATGTTCCCTCCAGAAAGATGATGAATGATTTTCTCCCATTCACTTGAAACAGAGTATTTTTCACCTCCGTGAGATCAATTAGTATTAAGGACTACATTTAAAGATAACTTTAATGAAACGTGAAAATCATACTGTGGTTTGTTTTGTCATGAATTAGATTCGTATTATTAATCACATCTTGCTCTTCAATCACTAACTTTAGTCAGCTCTTTATTATTAAAGATAATGGATGCAGAGAGCCATAAGTCAAAGACGGGCAAGTTGAATGGACGAAGAGCTTTGGATTTGGGGCAGAATGGAACATAAATCTTCGTAATTATTTAGCTATAATGCAGCCTTCAGACTTTGGAAATGTGTGACATTACTTCTTTTCTTCTTTTTTCTTTCTAGATAACATAGAGTCAGATTGAATATTTCAAAAAGTCTGACACGTTCACAGTGATTTTTAAAATTAAAATGTATTTTGCCTATAGGGAAATGAGAACATAGAAAAGCAAATAATATTTACATGATTATGATTCTTTCCAAACCTTCTTGGAAGAAATACTGAATAGGGATTGGATTGGGGTTGGAATTATCTTAACACTGTGCAAGGCTCCCGGTAGGTTGGATGTTTGTGAGGCTGCAAATCACTGGTAGGAATTTCTTGCCAGTAAAACTGATAGTTCTCATGCCAGGATGAGCTGTTGAATTAATTTCTCTTTATGCCAGCTTTGTAAAAAGACAAGGGTATTCTGGCTTTTCACCAGAATATTTTCTTGCTGACACATCAGAGTGAGCATCCCAACTCATGAATTGCAAAATCTGTCCAATGATGAATGTGAGAGGTGTAAAAGAACACGAGACCCCAAGAGCACAGGTTCCGCTGCCTGGGTTAATTCTGCTCCTGATAAGCTCTCAGCCATCCAGCTCTATCTCCCACACGCCGATGAGCAATTTTTTGAGGCCAGTCAAACTCGTCTGGATAACATTTGAGCCATGCTTTGCATCTTTGCTCTTTCTGACAGATAACATGCTAAATATTGAAATACTTAAATTCACCCTTTTCCTTCTGCATGCTGGAAGCTTGTTGATTTAGTAGCTGTCTCAGCTGCTTTCTGATTGTTAAAATGCCAGGTTCTCCACGTGGACATTGGGGGTTTGATGTTGTGCAGTCCCTGTCCTTTGGAAGTCAGCGTTTGCTGCTCAGGCCTGGCTAGCACTTGGGCAGACTTACAGGTGTTCTCAGCTCAACTGGCTCTTTCATTTTAGTGATATTGGGAAGAAAGCTCAGCCCGTGCATAGCTCTTTCAGAGGCAGGTTGCTGTACTGCTCTGTTGGATGCTGTGAAATCCTAAGCATGTGAGGTGTTCACAACTTTCCTTTTGGACTCTGATCACTGATACACACTAGCTTGTAGTTTACTTTCTTTTAATTATGCAGGATACAGCTCTGACTCCATCATGTCCTTCACAATGCAGCTCAGCATTTTAAGAGGAGCACTTTTCTACACATCTTTTTCTTGCACATTTTTCTCTGTTCTTCTTTGAGCAGGCTGGCAGGTAACACAAACGATCCCATTCCTATCCTACTTATCCAAGTCCCCGACATCCAAACAGGAAGGCATCAAGCATGTCAAGCATTGCTGTTAGGCTCAAGGATGGCTTCAATAGTGGCAGGAGGGCGCAGCAGAACAGCAGCCAAGTGCAAGTTCTAGTCTGTACGTCAGATTTTGTTACTGGTGGGAGTTTGTAGGCTGAAGTTAAGCCAGAAGTTAAAAGCCCCAAGGAAGCGGGCAGCCTCTCGTGATCAGTGCATGCAGTGACCTTGGTGCATGGGGTGGTGCAGACCCCTGGGGTTTGCTGCATTTTTGCATTACCCTGAAAGTCAAGCTGCTTTAACACTCTCTGCCTGCCCCTGGGACCAAGGCCTTAACCCATTTACTGCCCACTTCACAGGTTTTCACACACCAGCCATTACTGCTAAGTTCATTTCAGATGTGTGCACTGTCTTTGCATGGAGTTTTTTTTAATGCCATCAATTTATGTAGGAGTCGTACAGTTGGAAAGAAAAATATTGTCAGGATACAGTTATGGTTTTGTGCTGCTAGACCAATGACATGCAACAGCCTCGGGTCTGGGACCACAGTTTCCATATTTACAGAGAGAAAAGAAGTAGCAGAATTTCAGTGATTGAGTATTGGGTTTGTCACTTTTCTTTGAACTCTTTGAGCTCAGGAGAAAGGAATTCAAGAGCTGAGTGGGTAAACAGGATGGGTCATTTAGAAAGGGTTTGACAGGTTCAAGTCAAGGCTCTTCAAAAAGAGGTCAGGGATTGGAGTTGTCACCAGTGAAGGAGACTTCCCTAAGAAGTTCTATGTATGTGTAAATAATGGGTTTGTATTTTTAAACATCCTGTCACTATACAAAAAGGACTTTATGGGATAATGTAAAGTATGATATAAAGAGCATGTAGCTGTGACTATGGCCTTTTGCACAAGCAGTGATTTTTTGGAGGTTTCTATTGTATGTGGTTGAGAAACTTCTGTAGGAATGTAACTGCCTATTCTTTCAAAACCAAAAACATTAGTAAGGAAAAATGTAGTTTGCACTTCTAATTTTGAAAAATGATTGGAAAACTGCCTGGTGTGCCTCGTGGCAGTTTAAAAAATGCTACATTTGACTCTTCTCCAAAATATTTTTTATGAAAAAGTTCCATTCAAACAAACTTTGCAATTAGGGTCGATGGACCCAAATGCAAGCAGGGAAATAGCCCATGTTCTTGTTTTGTTTATTTTCTCCCCTCAGAGAACCATTACCCTTCAAAACCTCTTTGGCTGCTGGCCCAAGAATAACCTCAAAGTGGGACTGTAACTTGGCCTGTTCCTTTTGTCATTTCGTTCCTGCCTCGTCCCTCCCCCTTCTTGCTTCTCTGACTCCATTCCCAAATCAAACCATTAAATCCAAAGTTTAACAAACTGTGTAATCAGTTGATCTCATGGGCTTTTTTTCCCCATTAAACTAGGTTTAAATTAAGACTGTAAGCACTTCAGAGCAGACAAGTTATCTTGTTCCGTAAAGCTCCAGGTGAATTAGTGGCTCTTAAAAGGTTATAATTATTATTTTATTAAGTTATTTCTGTTCATTGACAGGCCAGGGCCTGTCCATTGGCCTTCAAACTCCCTTGGCAAACAGAAGGGAAGCCCTTTCAGACCTTGTCTTCCTACGCCTCGCCTCCACTCTGACAAAAAGCTGCCTTTTTGGCTCATTTCGAAGAGAAATCTTTGAGAAGGTGAGACAGTTCCGAAGTTTAATTTGCAGCTTGACCCCTGATTTGTGCAAAATTTATGGCTGGCTCCTCATCAGCAGCTTCTCCAACAAGCTACAGTTGTCCCTGGCTTCAAAATCCTAACTTGTGCCCAGCTCACGGATGTCCCAGCACATCCAACCACCGGCCTACCTCCATCCCAGCTGCTCCTTTGCAACCCCCCTTCCCTTCTGCAAGGGTTTATGCATTCCACAGGCATTTCTCCTCTGCTTGGAGGTGCTCCCTCATCCCTTTCCAGTCCCTCCTATCCTAGCAATAGGTTTTGGGGTAGTTTTGCCCCGTGTGGGCACCGTGTGCCAGTAATTATGAAGGGACATTTCGTATTCCGGGCAGCGGAGCGTGCAGTTGGCAGCACCCGGGCACGGATCACGGACACTGGCGGATCACAGGCTTGCAAGGAGGGAGCCACGCAGGAGGGGAGGGTATTAATTCACCACCGATTGAATCGGATTTCATCCGTTGTAAAATTACAGCGGATCAATTTTCAGTTGCTGCTGGTTATCTGGGCATATTAGTAGCAATTAGAGAGCTATAAATAGATAAATGTAAAATCTGTGAAGTCCTAGCCAGGGGGAAAATCTGGCTGCAGATCTCAGTAAATCGCTTGCACACTTGTGGCTCCTGGCAAGCAATGTAAGGAGTGAGGTCTCGTGATATGTGCAGCGTAATGGTGTTCAGTTGTGCTCCTGATTATTTAGAAATGAAGTGAGAAAAACAGGCCATTTTCCCATCTGGGCAGCAAATAGATTGACCTGAATCTGAACTCCATACTGACTGGCCATGTATACCTATAATGTGTATGCCTGATATATTGCAATATGTATGAGTATAATTTTTATGTCACCAGTGTGACTTTGAAACAGAATGGGAGTCAAGTTCCTTCAAAAGCTTTGGGAAAGGTCTGACTGCAGAATAACATTTGCATTGACTTCTTGCTCCTAAAACTCTAATTAAATTATTGATTATGGAGCTGGCTGCTTTCTTAATAGTTCCTAATGTAATAATTAAAGCAAAGTAAGTAATTAAAAATGAAAAGATCAGTCTGCAAGTACCATCTTCAAAAGGTCGTTTTCAACTTAATCGCTTTTTTGAAAGAGGCAGGAATAAAACAAATGAGTCATTAGGAAGAAAGCAATTTAGTGTGTACGTAATAATATTCCTACCAGCTTACCATTGCCCACACAATACCCAGGTTAATTAAAAATAATAGCTAAATATGTTTAGTTGGGGATATGCTAGCACCTCTCTTTGCAGATCGGACCCCTGTTGTGCCAGGTGCTGTACATGGTATCATGTGCTCCAGTTGTGGCAGCAGCTGCATGTCCAGGCAGGAGTTCAGGCAAAAAGAGCATGAAATCGCAATGAAGGGATAAGGATATTATTAACACCTTTGTATCTTGTTTATCTTGTAAGCATTGCATCTTTAAATGGCCCTTTTTTTGTTTCCTTCCTGCAGTGGTTCTTATCAGGTGCCTCCCCAGCAGCACACTTGCAATGCTGCAGGAGGAGAGGGCATCGGGTTTGCAAATCGGAAGGGTGTGCTTGGAAAAGGGGGGAAAAAAGGGGGACAAGTCGCACAATTGGTATCCTGGCCATGGTCCCGGCAGGGCTGGTCCTGGGTGCCGCATGCTCTGGTTAAGGGCAAGGGGCAGAGGACACCCCGATGCTCTCGCCTATTGTGGGTTTTATTCAGGTCCCAGGGTTTGCAGGGCAGTGTGACCTCCTATAAACGACAAGGAGAACATATCCCTGTAAGTTAGAAGGCCTGTGTGTGCAAGTGCGTGGAGAGGAGACGCATTTTTTAAACACGTTTTGTTCTCTCTGAAACACTAGTAGATATTTGAGAGTAAATAATTGTATTATTAAACGTAAAATGATAAAGGCATTATTACTGGAGACTGTATAATAATTGGAAAAAACCACAAGCCATCAAATAGTGTTTGTTGTGTAATGATTCACCACGGATTGCTTTGTGGTGTCGGGCTGTAGCTATACGTTGTTTGATTTACATGTACCACTTTTGAGAAGTTTAGCTGTGAAAAACTGTCAAATCAGCCAAGCAATTTGTATTCTTCCTAGTCCTGCTCAACGTTAGTAAATGGACTTCGTTTCTTAATTAGCTTATGTTACCCTATCACATATGTGGAAATAGATAATAAATGTTTTTGTTGACAGTATGCATTGCCAATGTTCAGACCTTCCAAATTTTCTTAATTTTTAACCTGCCAAAATGAATTAAGTGTCTGTCGGGGGTATGAAAAAAGTAATTACTTTCTTTCCCCTATTAACTTCCTGTTAATTCACTTTAATGCATACTGTTACTTAGGGAGAATCCTTTAATACTAAATATACCTAAAACAGGAAAGGCAGAGATTGAAATGATTTAGATAAACATCTGCCTAACACAGAGGCATAAAATTAGAGAACGGGGAAGACAGCGGCTTACTATCAGCACTCACTGACAAAAGAAAGCAGAATATTGGTTTTCTTTTCTCAAAGTCTTGTTTCCTTACGTATGCGAGCTTAGGAGAGACGAGGACGCCCTGAGCTGCAGGTAGGGTGGACTGCAAGTGACATCAGGTTTCTGAATGTCACCGAGTTCCCTGAGAGCGTCACCACGCCAGTAAACATGTTCAATGAGAATGAATATGGGGGTTTGTGTGGTATAAAATTCAATATTTTGGTTTGTTGAATAGCAGGCACCTTTTTTTCTTAAGAAAACAATTAGAAAAATAGTTGCTCCTTCATATTTTGGCATACTTGACTAATCCACACTGATATTAAAAATTCCTGTTTAGGTAAATTGCTTTTGTCTTTAGCAATTCAGAACAATCTTCTAAAGTAATGTGCTGAAGAGTGTGTTAAAATAATTGCCCACTATTTATTTTCAGCAATATTCAGCTGTCAGAAGTGGCATAATAAGAAGAAACATTTTGTCAAAAGCTTCCGATTTCCAATAGTTGAATCGATAGAGTAAATGCAATTGTTGCTGCCTAGAGCTTTCAATACAGCTGAAAGAGATTCAGGTGCTTCATCTGCCTGTAGACACGACTGACGTGGACCGGGTCACAGAGTGTCCGTGATAGCCGTTTTCCTTGGTAATTGGTAGTGAATATTCGGCACCTCCAAAATACTGGCTCTGAATTCTGGGCCACTAAGCAGCAGTAAAGGAAGATCCCTCCCTGGAGGCAGCAGTTTTCATAATCAAAGTAAAATTTCTGAGAATTTGAAAAAAATATTCTCTGTTTGGACTAGGACAAAAAAAAAAAAATCCATAAATGGATACGTGTCTGTACATGGATAAGTCTCAGTGTTGGAAAAAATCAAGCTGTAATGTCTTCTGAATTTTAAAATGTTCCCCTTTTGGTACCTTGGATCTATTTTTCAGTTTCTAAAATACTCTTAAATGTTAAACATGCGGAAACTTTTGAATGGAAAAACATTCAAAATTTAGAAAGACCCAAATGTTTTATAATGTGATTTTTACCTTTGTATTACCAAACACATGTCAGTTGGCGTATTTAAATCAACCTGCTCCTTGAACCAGGCTTATTTTGGGCGGGGGGGAAATCCCCAGCAAACATCTCATCCATCCATACCATAGCAACCAGATCTAGCTGCTAATGCCTCTCTTAATAAGACGCTGTGAGGTCAAACAAGAAGCAAATCAGTGAAATCTGGATATAGGACAATAGGATGACACAGGGTGTCTGATCCCCGATCACTGCAGAGCAGCAGGAGCTGTTGCTGCCGTCTGAGGGGGGCTGCTGGTGTATGATGTCCCCATATGGAAGGCAAAAGTCCAGGATCCTGTCTGCAAAAAGCCTCCGTGGATGGAGCCGGAGTGGAGTGCGGGAGGAAGAGGAGGAGGAGGCTGCAGAGGAGGGAGCTCTGCCCCCAGCCCTGGCGGCGGGCAGGGCCTCCCGTGAGGAAGCTCGCGCTGGGGATACCGAAGGAATAAATAAAACGGGAAAAGAGGAATTACTAAAACTGTCCCTTGATAACTAAATGGTTGATCATAAATTGGAGTGTCTATGCAAATGAAGTAAATAATTAAAAACGCCAAGAACAGCACTGACTTGGTGGTTGATGGCTGGCAATTATAAAAGCTGAATTTTTAATATGCATACATCTAAAGAGCCAGTAAAAATTAGCTCCTAGACTAATGGACTTGCCTTTCTTCCAAGGCAGAATTTTAATGAGAGCATTATTTATAGCAGAGCCCAGGAACGAGCGTTTTCTTGCTTAATCTCATTACTTCTTCGCTGGCACTTTATTCATTAACCTCCGAACTTCTTTAGCGAGGAGTAGTACTCGACCCAGGGGAGGGCAAAGATCACCTCGACCCCCTGAGATTAGTCACGGGTCGTATGTTGTTAAGAGCGTTATTTCTCCTAACAGTAATGCTGCTGAAACCCTGTTGGTGATACGTCCTTGTTCCCCACTGCTTTGAGTCGTGTGATTGCCGTTCAGTTCACCGAAGGGAAGATGACCATAGAAATGGTATTTGGCAGTGCTGCTCGTGCCACCACGTCTTGGGCAGAGACTGGGTTGGTAACAGGACAAGATTTGAAAAGCTACAAAATATAGGTTTATTTTTAATGGTACTTCAAATCACACTGAACGCATCATTTCAAAATAAAAATTGGTTAGAGGGGAAAAAAGTAATGATTTCATCTGAAAAGGCAAATTTTTGATTATATTATACATGAATAGAAATCACATGGTTGAAAATATTGATCAGCAAAACCTGCATCATAGGCCAAGAACCCAACTGATGGTTCATAGCACTTGAGAAATGCAATTAAAAATGTTTTTGTTTTGCTCTGCCCTGCGTAAAGCTCATGTCAGTATTCCTGCTGCTTTCCCGGTGCTATCCTTCCTTTTCTTCACATTGTCAAATAATGCACTAAAGCTCATTCTTGTTGGAGAGCAGGGCTGCACCAGAGGCACAGTCTGTTCTGAAATGTAAAATGATTGTAAGTGGGACCCATTACTGGCGACACTTCTTAAACTGATGCTCTTGCAATGTGGGTGTTGGTGTGATTGAACACCCAGGCGATCTCTATATGGGAAGCAGCATTTCATTCTGTAGATGCTTGAGCGCTCTTTTGGAGCTTTCTTAAGAGTCTGTTTTAAAAATTGTTCCCTTTTGGATAGTAGTATCTGTTTTCTGAGCTGTGAGCTCACGTGAGCTACCGGCTGCATCGGAGACACTGAGGCCGGGACCATATTCCAAAAATACCAATAGTCCATAGAATAAGCAACTCTAGGAAACTTCCCCCAGCCATCCTCAAGACTCAAGACTACCAGGCTTGAAGGTGCTGGTGATGCATGGGAAGAAAACACAACAGCAAAGTCAAGAGCAAGGGCTCCTCCTTTTGCATTGCAAAATGCTGCAAACAGAAGCGTTTTGCATTTCCCCCACTGATGGTCTGCAGACATTCAGCAGCAAATCAGTGCCAGGCCACACTGAGCTTTGCTGTCCACGCTGTCAGAGGAGGCTCCGTGCTGAATTTCCCACGGCTTTGCTGCCAAACCCCGTCTCCTCCAGGGTGGAGAGCGACTGCCCTGGCCAAGGGGCAGGAAGAAGGGAAAGAGCCCCCGTGCCAGCACGTGAGCAGCACAAGTCTGGCTTGGAAACCAGTCTGTTCACTCCTAGCGCTGAGCAAGGGCAGGTCGGCATCAAAAGCAGCTCCCCGAGGGCTCGTTTACTTTGAAGGAATGGCATTAATTAAAGCCCTTGGAAGAAAAAGTAGCGGGTGGAGAAATGCATGACGTTTCAGCTAGTTTTTATGCTACACTGAGCACTTTTTGTTGACCTTCGTCTCGGAAAGGTAAACAGCAATGCTGTTTTGAAAGGCGCTGTACGTACGGCCTGGTAGCACAACTTGACTGTTCCCTCTGCAGGTCCCCTTAGGGGAAAAAGAAAACAAGAAAAAGAAAAAAAAAAACCCCAAAAAAATATGATGCTGGTACCTTATTTGCAGCTGATGCTGTTTAGTGCCTAGGCAGATGAGCACTAACAAACGATGATAATTAGGCTTGATTTGCATATTAAAATGGTCTTAATTAAACACTGATTCTGTAAACGTTTAACGGCTGTAATCGATCTTTTGCAGGCTCTCCGGGTTATTTATATGATCTAATAAAGGCTCCAGGCCTTGTTAATGAGAGCTCTCTTTCCCAGCTCGTACGTGTCAACGCGAGTATTTCACCGGCGGCCACGGCACGCGGCCCTTGCTGTTGTGTAAACCAGGCTGCTGCAGAGCTCTTGGCTCAGGCTGCCTCCATGGCAGGGCTCTTTCCATACAAACCTTCCAGTTTTCTTTCCCTAAGACAGAGACCAACGCCTTAAGCCGTACTAGGGAAACATCTGAGCAAACGTCTATCACGAGGAGTTTTATCTGATTGTAAAACCAAGCTCCTATTTCCTCTGTTCAAAAACCAGGCTAGTATTTGCACAGTGCTAAGCCTAGTCCGACTATGGTTGTTCCCAGATATAATGTTGACTCTCTAATGGTGAGAACTTTATATATTTTTTTTTCTTTAGTTTAATATGTAAAGTAACCATGCTGCACTTTCTCAAGGGAACCCTGAGAAGTCTTCCCAGAGTTTTGCTTCTCTTTGCTCTTTTCTCTTTTTGACACCAGCATCTTGCAGACCTTGCACTAAATTAGGTAAGACCTCTGGCTTCTGAGATGCAAAATGTTTTTTTGATTTGTTTTCCAAAAAAATATCGTTGGCATCAATCAAAAAGCTTCTTGGAAAAGTGTTCATGTCTTTCTCTTTTTTTTCATTTTTACAACTTTTTTCCCCCTCATCTCATTATACATGAAAGATTTATCAAGAAAACATATGCCATGAGATGATCCTGGTAAAGATTTCCTGATTTCAGCCCTCTGTGCATGCTTTTCCAAAGGTCACCATGATAGTTGCATGCTCCGCACTCCTGTGGGGCCAGTCATCACATACAGTTCCTATATTGCTAATTTATTCCTCTTTTATTAACAGCCCTAACAAAACTAAAGCAATAGAGTCCATTTTTTAACGGCAAAACATACCATCTAAAATTATTTTCCTGTGACCTGATTAATGAGCTCTTTAATGAGCGCTGCAAAGCAGGTGGGTCTTTCAAAACAGTATTTTGACTGATTTCTTTCCTGCTGAGGCTGGATGTAGCTTTCTAATGGCAGCAGAGCTCCAGTTCTCTAAGGGAAATTTCATTTTTTGAATATTTAACTGAACTTGATTTTCAAGACTTAACAAATTCTGATTTTGCAGTGGTAGACGCCTAGGAATATTTTGATAGAGATTTACAATACTTTTCTGTGTTTATTCGGAGTCATATGTGAACTGTGTGTCTCTAAGAACTGATTGTAGCTTTCTTTTTAACTGGCTATATTTGGGGTTTGTATTATATTTCAATTTTTGAATTCTCTAAGCTTTTTAAATTGAAACCATTTTTTTTTCTTTTTTAATTCAGTGACTATTCTTTTTTTTCAATGAGTAATTTCTTAAAAATAATGAGCTTAACGGTTAAGTCCTCTTAGGTCCTCTCCCTCCTTTCCATCCTTGAGGTGAGCAATGTCGTTCCTCCCCGAATGGCAGTAGTTGGGCCTGGCTTCCTGTGGGAAAACAGTGAATTTTACATTTCCAGTCAGACCTGAGTTTCCTTTACCTCAACTTGGGGAACTGATCAATCCATCCTGTCGCTTAATGAAGAAAAGAGAGAAAAACCTGATTTTCAGAGTACTATGGAGGTACGAAGTGCGGGTTGGTAGATGAGTGTTGCCGCCATGTTCTGTGGGCTTTGCCTTTTTCCGTTTTCCTCATGTTTTTGGGGTGTTTCTCGGAGTAGCTGCCATTTTAACTTTGGGAGAGGAGCGTTGGGTGCGTGTTGGCTGCCAGGACAAGCTCCGCAGAGTGATGCATGGGGCTGAAGGATTCATTTATACCAATAAACAAAAGCAGTCTCCAGATAGCTGCCAGACCTGCAGTAACCTCCTTCTTTGGGCTCCCGATGGATTTTTTTACTGATTCTTGGTAAATGAGGAACTTCGGCTGTGTTTTTTTTACCTTTTGGGCCACCTCATCTGTCATTTTTAATAAGCAGAATTGTGTACATACCCACTTCTGTACTGTCCTTTTCGGTTAAAAATAATTACTTATTTTTTGCTTTATCTTGTGGGGAAGAATAAGCAGTTTTCTGATATGAGTTCACATAACGTAGTAGCTTGGAGTTTGGGCCGAAACTGCCATTCCAGTTATAAAAATCCTCCCAGAGATGCTCAGCTTTTTATGCAGAGATGAAAGGGAAGGATCAGAAGGTCCTGCGCCACGTCACGTTCCTCAGTGAAGGTTCCTCAGGTACCTTCAGCTTTTTCCAAAGCAGTAGTCGCCCTGGCGAGGCTCTTCCCTGCACATAAACAGGCACAGGGAGGTATGTTTGGTATCAAAGGGTTGTTGTAAAACTCTTTATTTTCCTCCCTACCTAGTCAGAAGTTTGCTTCGTACACGAGTTGTTTGAGGAGAACTTCCCCCAACAAGCTCCTGCTGGCGGCTAAGGGTTTCAGCAGCGTGAAAACCCAAGCGTCAAGAGCAGACAAAAAGAGAATTTTCTTTCATCTCCAGAACAAAGCTGAGCAGAGAGGCTTTTTATCCACTTCCATAGCTCATGAAACATTTATCCTCGAGTCGGGCTGGATTATGGCGCCGTAAATACGGCCTGTCAGCACTTCTGCTTTCAACTCTCGCGTGTGGCGCTTGGCGGGAGAGCCCTCAAGGTTGACGCTGAGCTGCCTTGGCCTGGAAACCCCCTCCACTTCCCAGCTAAGAAAACGAGTGCAAATGTGTGTGCGGCACTGAATTTCACCGTCGATTCCGAAAGTTCTGGCTTTTATCCTGTAAAAGGAAGGGCAAAATTCCACCCAAGTTCCATTTTTAGGTATTTTTGCGCCAGCTTTATTGCTCACAGGTTGACGATTTCAAGGATCAGGCAGCTTTCCTGTTGCACTGTGGCACATTGGGGAAAAAAAAAAAAAAAAGACATATTTTCCATATCCGAAACCTTTCAAATGCTTCTGCTCTGAGGCAGGCAATTAATATCTGTGCTCAGTGGAAGCGCTGGGAATGGTAGATACAGGAGACAGTCCTAGGGCTTCCTATCAGTGATTTTCATGGTAATTTCAGGAGATTCAAAATTTCAAAATTGTATGTGTGCACGCATGTGTGAATAATCCTTTTTTTAAAAAAACGTGGAACCCTATTTTGTTTTCCATGAATGCTGGTCTTACCTGTGTGTTTTCTGCGATGGGAAGGTGGGTGGTTATGAATGTAATTGGGCAGCAGCTGTGGGAGCGAATGGGATCAAGTTTCCTGCATTCATATTTCAATCAGGAGCTGATTACTCAGTTAAATAACGTCTTCACTGTAATTTACTGCCCTTTCCAGCTGCCAGAGCTGTCTTATTCCAGCAGACTGAATAGACCTCTAGGGCAAAGATGGCAAAAATGACAAAATGTGTTTTTTCTCAGGTCTGGAGCTCTGCTCCGGTGTCTTTGTGGGCTCGTGGTCAGCAAGACCTTGACGGTAGCTTTGGAGAACATAATTTTTCCAACCCTCTCTAATGGAAATACAGAGAGAAACTCCCTTTTCCTCTGCTCTTTACCTCATAGTTCAAGTCTGAGTTTTCGCAAACAAAGGAATTTCAGGTCAAGGGCAGGTCTGTACCTGTGATTTCCAGATGCCAAGACACAGCTGGAAAGCAGGGAAGCTCTATATGATGTGCTGCAACCCAGTCTTCTCAAGCAGGATATACTGCAGGCTTGCTCCCAAGGGAGGTTCAACCTGTGACTTGAGCAGCCTCTTGGCACCTGGTTCAGCTCCACTCTGTGGAAACAGGCTCCAGATGCTGCCACAGGAGAAGATCTTATATAATTAAGGTCCAAAAACCAGAATGAATATGCAAAAGGCGGCATCACCAGCTCACTGCGGAGCTCTTGACCCTGGAAGTTCAGCACTCTCTATGATGCTGACTAATCTGCAATATATTTATTGCTGCTTGGTTTTGATGAGATATTGCAGCAAAGTAGAAAGCTTTGCAGCTTTTATGGCATCTGTGTTTGCAAGGGGAAGAAAAGTTTTAGATGTCCATGGGGCTGGTCAAGTAGACTGTAGCTGTGCATTAAATCCAGAGGTACTTCTGCATGTAAAATGTTCAGTGAAATCTGGTCTGGGCAGATGGGTAACAATGCTACATCACAAGGTGTCCTTTATGCCCTTGATATGTTTACTTGTCAGGCTGTTCATGTGTCTTTGGTTGTATTTTTTCTCTGTTATGTCACTATCCTTATCAAATATAATTTGTCTATCAGCCCTGGGAATTTTGTGTAATCACATCTCCATTCCAACAGTGAATTTATAATTGGATAATAATTATTTAAATTTTCTTTTTGTATTGGGGTTTATTGATTTGAATTGGATTATTTATCAACCAGTTAAATATGGTTCAGAGTGTTTTTGCGATTGTGTTATTTTAGCGGATTTTTTTTCTCCCTAAAAGCCTAAAACTATGGAGATCTCAAGAACTGTATTGGCCGTTGGCTTAATGTACTCACTTTTCAAAGGTAGGGGACAGTTTTAATTATTCAAAGCCTTTTTTTTCTTCCTCCCTCATTCTTATACTTGTCTTGCAAGATTTATGTGAGAATAGTCCTGATCCCCTGCTTTGATCGCAACAGTAGATGTGGGCTTTGAGAATACATGAGTTCAAGAGTGGAAGTTAAACCAGAAACATGGTGACCTACAAAATGACTTACTAACATGGAGCTTTCTGAAGTAGCATGCAGACTTTTTTGGTGACAATTTTTGAATAAAAGCAATGATACTTGAATAAAAGCATATGATACTGTGGTTTATGAGGAATTGGCATTTAGATACCTTAGGAACAAAACCAGAAGGATTGTCCTTGTTCTCCTAGTACAGGCAGAAAATCACAGTCAAAATCAGTCACTCTTTTCCAAAGTTTTCAATCTGCAGCTTACAATTACTGAGAATTTTGTTATGCCCCCCTCTTTGGAATGCCAGAATGTTTTCACATCCCCCTGGCTTAGAGCTGTCTTCTGATTTCCAGCTGAAATTTATCTGCTGATAATTAATACCATATGTTCCCGTGTCAACAGTGCTACGCAGCTTCCACAGCTCTTCTTTACTCTTAGCCCCAATGTGTTTATGCAGAGCAATCTAATTTCCTTTAACCCTTGACATGTTGGACTGAACATTTCTAAATGGATCAGAATTGTAAGATAAACTAGAGGATGTTATTGAGAGGATGTTAACCCCGGGGAATTTGTGAACAAATCTCACTAACTGCTTTCATGAAAGGACTTGTTGCAAGCGGTGAAAATACAACATATGCTATAGATAGAAAATATAGGAGGCATTGCCAATAAAGGACATGATTCAAATATCCTACAGAAATCCTTCTTCTGAAGACTTGGAAACGGAAATGGTGTTAAGACTGATGGTATAAACTCCAAAACCATGACTGACTTATTAATATATTTTACACATGCTCCAGATAAATTAATTCAAGCTCAAATACACACAAAGATGGACTCAGTAAGATGAGCAGAGGGGTTTCTGACCCCGGTTTTGTTTGTTCCCAGAAAAAAATGCAATAAATAGCCACTTGATTACTACATCTGTAAAAACATCTCCTCAAAGGGAAAATTTGTTCTTAAGCATATGATTGCACTGTTCAAACCTGGGATTTGCTTTTAGTAGAAAGAGTTTTTTTACCTTTTTCTATTAATCAAACGATTAATCGTTAAATGAATGATTTTTGTGGAAATTGAGAAGTGAATCTGTTTACTCCCTCCGTCTCCCCATCATGTAGACTTCTTTTTGAGCAGGAGATCCTGCGGTTGGATGCTTGCTGCGCCGGGAGAGCAAGTCAGATATCAGTGATGACATCTGACATATGTTTTGGCTCTATGTAGGTCACTTAACGACCTAACGTGGAAGATGACAAAAGATAATTAATTTTGATTTCATGCTTGTGATTCCTTAAGGAAGACTTTAGTGGTGTGCGTGGAATATCAAGAATCTCAACTGAACCGTGGCCTAAGCAAGAGCGCAGGCTTTGGGAAGTAGTGATTACACCTCCTAATTCAAACCTTCTCGTGAGGGAGATGTCTTCCTTCATGATATTTAAATGCACCTTTTTACTAGCTATCCCACTCAGACTATATACCCGTAGGAATTGAGAAATGTGTTCCTCTTCCATGCAACCAGAAGCTGATTTTTAGCACACAAAGTGCCTTGTTTTGCACATAGCCGTAAAATCAAGGTCTTTGTATTTAGCAAGGCTACAGTGTAATTTATATCACTATAACCCATTTAATTGCTTTTCTTTTATGGTTAATTTCCTAGGGACTCTGTGCTCACACCTTGCATGGTCACCTGCATTCCTGTAAGCGTGCTACATTCAACATGAAGGTAGGCTCTACATAAGAATTTCTCTTTTCCCTTTTTTATTTTTAATCACCATGTTCTTTGCTCTGTTAAATGTCATGCACTCTGGTGAAAGAGATGCCCTTGCAGATGCGCTGGCCTGCGCTGAGTCCTGGTGACTGTGATAAAGTTTGCCACCTCCTGCTGCTCTTGACCAGCTTCTTTCCCTCTCAGTCAGGCCAAGATGACTAGCTGTTCTCCCTTGCCACAATCATTTAGTTGCCTGGGTTAAATGAAACACTCCGTCATGTTTTCTTCATGGATGGTGAATTTTATAATTGCTTTTGCCAAAAAGGGGTTATTTTAGATGGGATTAGTGATAGACCATGATCTAAATGCTCATTAATATTGTAAGGGAATTAGTTTTTCCAAAAACATTTCTTTGAAGTGATCCAAAGAATTCCAAGATGGTCAAAGCATTTATGGTTCCTCTAGCTCCACTGTCCATGCTGCTCTTGAAAACTGGTGTAGAGGTAGGGAGGAGTGTGTCAGTTTGTCACCACTTGACCTCTCTTCTCCCAGGAACCTGCTTCATTCCCTCTTGTCTGACAAATTTCTTGGTAGGGTTCCTGCTCCCTGTGCTCTCACTGATGCTGTTTGATTGCAAGCATTGGGAGGTTCTGCTTTTCAGCTGTAGAAGCTTCTAATGTTCTCTTCCTGTTCAGTATTAGCTTTGCCACCTGTTTATGTTGACTCTGCGTGTTTATTGGGCAAAGCCTAATAGGGCTGACCTAGTACAAAGCTAAAAGTGAGATAAGCGTATTTCAAGCAGAGGAGTAGAAATTCCCTGAGTATTTTTATTTTTTTCTACCACATACCTGTCTACATGTATCTGAGAAACACACCCTGCATCTCACTACTTCAAAACATGATGGTATAGGAAAAAAAAAACATTTGTGTTTATTTAAAAATAACAAGAATTGCAAAGGAAGGCTCTACTCATGCCATGGCATAGCGTTGAGTTTAACCTGAGTACTTACAAAGAGCCTCATGCTCTGCACGTGACCTGTAGTGATTAATAGGAAGCTGAAAGACTGTGTGCTGATAATCTTGCAGATAAGCGTGTTATTTTGATAAAGAATATTATAGTTGGCATTAAACTCCAGACTAAAATCACTGGTTGACATTCTCAATGATTGAATTAGTAAAAATGGAAACATACAGTGCAGCATTGATTAAACTGAGTGAGGAATATAATTTCAGAAGCGGTGCTTGCTGCTCTATAAATTAACCGTGTAGGTGCTGGAAAATGACTGAAAAAAAACTTTAGTAGCTCAGTGCTTGTGACAGTTTGGAGCTCCAAAGACTTTCAAAACTACATGAATTTCTAATTGCCCAAAATGCTGTGCATTACAAAGAATATAAGACCAAACTGTACATTTTCCAGTTAGAGAGCCAGCACTGTACCCAAAAATTAAGGGTTAGAGTAGGAGGATTGCCTGGAAGAACATGGCATTTATAGAGATTGAATAAATCCTTATTAAACTCTCTCAAACTGATTCAATTTGAGTTATTTACTGTGTCATTTTAGTGAAACTGTAGTTAATAGTTTTTAAATGTGTAGTGTTTAACGGCAGGATTCTTGGTAGTGCTCAGGCTTGATAATTAGCAGTTTTTTCATAGGACGTAACTACTAGTTTGACACCAGAAATATGTTGCCATTTATCTGAGGCTGCCTTGCTGGGTCTTATGCTCTCTGGAGAATACAGGTGATAGCTACTTTCTAATATAGCTTCCTTCCTTCAGAGGTATTCTGCTGTGTCTTCTATACCTGTGGTTGTATCAGGAGCTCAAAGACACCATTTTCAGCAGTATATAAACTTGTGCAGTTTTCTAAATTAGTTCTGTGCCTGTAGAAGGTTTCAGAAAGCTGGAGGAAAATCTATTAGCTGCATTTGAATTGAAGAGATGCAGAAAAATGTATCTCTCCTTCTTGAAGTCGCACCAGAGTCAATATTTCTGTGCATGTGTGTCACCTGGGAATGCCTCAATACCCGTCTGGTGATGCTCAAGGGAGACTACACCTGAGAGCCAAAATAATATCCCCACTTTTCGAACACGTCAGGGGTTTGAGGTGGCTCCATTTAATCGTTGCATTCCCCCATGACGGCGTGAACCTGGGTCTGTGGGGAGCAGGCGGTGGTAGAAGGAGCCTTAGCACCAACCCAGCTGCCTCCAGAGGCCAAGATAAGATGCTGAGGTCAGCCCTGGCCTCTCCTCCTCTGCCAGGGACTCATAACAGAGACAAAACCCCTTTGAAACGGCTGCTGTTATCCTGACTGCTCCAGGAGATAAATGTGCATCTGCATAATTTGTGCAGTGATGAATACTCAAACCACTAGTAATTTTACATTAGTAAATTTTATTTATCAGCAGCTAAAAGAAAACTACGCAGTTTCACATGATACATTTCATACAGGCTACGGCAATCTGTTCCTGAGTGCTGAAGAACCGTTTCCTATCATGCAATATAAAGTCTAAGCATGGTCTAAATAGCATTAGTTGAAATAAGTATTGGGTATCCTTTGCACAACGTCCTCCCAGCTTGGCAGATCACCATATGCTAATGGAGACTATGGAATATGTGCAAGGAATGCAGAGACTTGGTTGGAATCATTGCAGATTGAAAGCAGAGCAAAGTTTGTTCCCTTATGTGTGCATATACATGTGTTTGGGTTGAAATCAGTGTGATTATCATTCACCTGTGTTTATTTGCATCTGCCGTACCATGTTTGTGTGACATTTGCAGGGTAAGAAGTCATTATGGAGATTGCCACATTTCCCAAAACAGAAACTATTTTTGGAGTGGGAGTTTATATTAAAAAACCCTAAGAGACTATAGGAAATATACGTGATAACCCCTGCCCAATTTTACCTCCCCAAAACAAAACCCAAAGGGCAGGCAGGTCACTTGCCCATTGATTTACCAGAGGACAAACAATGCCAGGCAGTTCTTACAAAAAAAACAAAATTTCAATTTTGTTTACTTCTTCAGGAGTCTGGGTTGATGTCAGCTACCATTTAGTTGGGCCAATAGTATTGATATTTGATGTCAGTTCTTATTCATTACTGCACCCAAAAGATGCAAAAGTCAGATCTTTCAGATGTTTCTGTGGATGGCCAGATAAAGCCCAGGATGTCTGACTGCCTCTAACAGACACAAACAAGAAAAGAACAGAATACAAAATCAGAAACGTATCTGCTCCTATTGTTATTTATGTATTCAAAGTGCTCACCTCTTTGCATAAGCTCAAAGCCACGCACTTACAAAGGTTACTTAGTAATATCAAACGTGTTCAATTATACATGCAAAAGGCCTAATAGTTTCTTCCTCTAGTTTATTTCTGTCTCCATGCGTAAGAAATATAATTACAGAAGTGAATTGCATTTTAAATACAGATTTTGGAATCATTAGTTAACCATTTTCAGGCTCTTCAACGTTACTGGAAACAAATAAATCTGTTCCCTCTCTGTGCAATGGCTGAGAGCAAAATCTTCATCAAAGTGGGCTCATGTCCCCCCCATATGCAGTCTTTCATTTCATTTGTTGTCAAAAAGCTCATTCTGAGAGCAGCGAAACTCTTGGAAAACAGTGCTAAAACACACTTGGACATCCATGCTTTGAAGTGTTTGTATTACTGCCTATTTTTGGAAGATGTTTTCCGGAATACTCTCTCCCCTTGGCCAGGCATACTGTTTAATGGCTTTCCTTCACCTCTGACACTGCTGCTATCCACAAAAGTCTCCGCTTGGCAGGTCCCTGCCTGTTTTACACTCTTTGTGTAGACCAGAAAGGATGTTTGTAAACAATTTTACAAGAATCCATCTTTATTTTTGTCAGTTCACAATTTCTTGCTCTCTGACTCTCATATCCGCATCTTAATGTTGAAGGCTAAATAAGCAAGGAAAAATATCTTGAACAGAAGTGCAAATTTCCTCCAGGTCTTTTGGTGAGTGAGCTCCAGGATGTATGCATTTATCTGACTGCGTTCAGAAGCCAAAAGAAATTTGTGATGTACTGGTTTGCCCAGTTGTGGATCTTCCAAGGTGCTTTATCTTCATCTCGCACAGAGAAGAGAAAATGGAGCACTGATGGGACTGAAAAAAAAAATCTGCTTTCTTAATATGTGACATTATGTTTCTATCACTGAGTTTCCCATCATCATTTATACTGTTTTATTAGAGAAAGGTTGCAAAGTTAACCTAGATAAGCCTGTGATGGAGAAAAATCCCTTTTTTTTCTCTAAAATATAGTAGGTGATGCTGAAAGAGAAAACATTTGTTGGTGTCGTAACGCACTAACTGCTCTTTGAGCCTCTGCCTTTGCTTCCAAGTTAGGCAAAATGTGATTCCTTCTGTGTTTAAGTCCAGGAAAGGTTTGGCTTCTCGCCTTAGTTTTGTATGAATTTCCCAGCTCTATTTTTTTCTGAGAAAATTTAATTTTCCATTAGTCTTAAAGTCCATTTAATCAAGGCCCAGGTTGCCTAAGGAATCTTGGAATTAACAAGCCTCTTCATTCTCCCTAAGGTAATTTATTTATTGTGAATTTAGACCCAATCCTGTAAAGATTGCTAGCTCCGAAAATAATCAAGGTCATGACAACTCGCTTTCTTTTGGGCATTTGACTCTATATTATATTAGGTGATGAGAAATTTCATTTTGCTGCGGAACGTCACCCCTCTCTACCTGTCTGGGGTTTATATTTTATTGGTGGTGTTGTCGTTCTCAACAGTGTTGACTGTCTATCTTTTAAACCCAGGACTCCCTTTTGGAGCTGCTTGTTGTCACCATGTAGGTACCTCCACATGAAGATCCTGCATCATTCACCAAAACAAACAATCAAACCTTGCATTTGAGAAGACCTTCTTTCGTTCTCTTTTCCTGGTGAGAGGAATTTCATATAGATCCTGTACCTTTCATACACGAGAAATAGCAATTGAGGTATTTAGCTGTAATATTGACTATTTCTGAAAAAAGCCCCTGACATCCTAACGTTCTCTTTTCTTGCTTAGCCCTAACATGACAGCTTCAACGGGCAGAAAGGTGCCTCGTTTTTCCAGAAATTATATTTGTAGAGACATCACTTTGGTCATCTTTGTCACCAGACGTGCCTCGTGTCCTGTAAGAGGCACTGGGATCCCAGCCATTTTAATCCTGTTGTTGTCCTCTGGGTCTTAGGTACTGTTTGATGTATCCCAGTAGTTTTCCACAGTCTTGGATCTGAGAGTGCAAACCATACATTAGAGTACTATGGTATCTGCTAACACCTGGACTCCATAAAAGTGAAATAACTGCCGGACAGCTGCTCTTGCTCGGAAGTGAGCCACATATATCACGATGACCTAAAGTTTATAGTCCTAAAAACTGGGACTTTTATCCTCCGGAAGTGGATAAGCTGAAGGTAATGTATCTTGAAGAACTTGGGAAAAAAGTCTGGACAGTTTTTTGTGTGTACAGCACACCTTGTCCCTTGTAATTCTTACCCGAATTTCCTGTTCCTGGCTTTGAGGTTGGACTGAATCAAATAGGATGTTCTGCTGTCCCCTCTCCAAGTGACACACCAGGTCACTGCGAAGCCAGAGGCTCTTCAGACATAGGCAGGCAGGTGTTGAACCAGCACTTAATGAAACATTTAACTGAAACCTTTCCTCCAATTTTGTCCTCATTAAAATCTCTATATATCTCACAAGTTTGTCTCAATGCTTCCTAATTTAAAAAAAAGAAGTCAGATGATGCATAGACAAGTAGACATTTGGATTTTGGACAGCTATGTAATGTCTAAAGAGCAGGAAGTGTGACGTTATTTTAACTAGCCTTGATTTAATTTGGAGTAAATTTTTTTTAAAAACAGACATTTTAAGTAAGCTTGACCCTTAACAAGATCCTGGAGAGAAACTGATAATTAACTGACCATACGGTATATTCCTTTATGTTTCCAGACATCACATCTGAAACGATATATACTGTTACTTCCACTTGTAAGTGTAATTGAAAGCCGAAGAGATGATCTCATTTAATGTGATTTTGTTTGCCTAATTCTGTGTTCTCCAGTGAATGTGACCCTCTGTGTATACAGCCTCGGATGCAAATGCTGTTTCGCATGCAAAACTGCTAGCAGAGTGGAAGACTTTGCCCTTCGTTCTTAGAGGAGAAGAATTAATTTTGCATCCCAAGTTGCAACTGCGGGGATAAGAATCCTTTAAAATCACATCTTCTGGCCCAGCATGGCAGACTTTCCTGGGGTGGATTTACAGTGTAAGTCCTGGGTCCCAACATAATTCATTTTTCATGCCGACGCCTGTTTTTTGAACTTGTTGTTTTGCTACATACAAAAAAAAATCAGAGATCACGCTGGCTTTTTCATTCAATTTTCCCACTTGAAATATAGTCCAGCTTGATTCCATATGCGATATTTCACAGGAAATAATGTTTGAAGATAAAGGCAGCGTCCTGTCCCTGTGTTCTATCCAGTAACTCCTTCGGGTGACAGTAATTTTCCCAATATATTGCAGGACTCGAGCTTTTGTTTGCAATACTGGTTTTGTGGTTGGTTTGGGCAGGAACAGTCCAAGTGCTCAGGGCTCGGTGCTTCGGTTTGTGGTGATGGGGGCTCTGTTCACTTCCAGCTCACCCGGTGGCACCAGGTTGACATGGATCAAACATGAACATGGCTTGGTCTTCACCTTAACTTGTTTCAGTTCCTGTTATTTGCAGAAAACTGAATTCGGTCTGGAGACCTGATTTTCATTTAGATGGATGGTTTGTGTCTGGTGAGAGGAGCCTAGACCTGCACCTTCCCCGCAGACCATAGCCAGGGGGAAGCCAGGTGCTCTGTGCATAGTTGTACAGGGCATGGCTTTGCACGGTAGCAAAATGAGATGTAAAAATGCATTTCTGGAAGAATGGAAGCAAGGGCACATCGGAAGGGCCTCGCTCTTATTAAGATGCAATTATTCCGTAAGTGGATAAACATCAGAGTTAAAAGGTACTTGAATATCGGAATGTTTTAACCTGAAAATCACTGAGAACGCGAAGCTGAAGTCGGCTAGGGATAGGAAGGAAGGAAATGCTTTTTTGATACTTAACCGATCTGTTTCTGAGGAAATTCTTGAAATAAGGGGGTGGAATTTGCTGATTATGGTTTTACATGCAATATTTTGAAGCTGGGAGAAACCTTCACAGTTGAGGAATGGCTGGAATTCTGAGGGTGTGTTCGAGTACTGTTGATGGTTCTTCCTTATCCATTTAGTTTCCTAAACAAATGCCCAAAGACAAGTTCAAGAATCATATATTCAGTTGCATTTTTTAATTTTCATGCTCTTAGAATAACTTTTAATTTGAATAATAGCTGTCACCTATTTTCTCTCAGTCGCTTAAATGCTCTAAATTTTAAAATGAACAATTTCATATTTCAGCAACAGATCTAGTGCCACTCACACTGATTCCTCTATTTGCAACGGCTTGCTTATGTGTCCTATTGCAGTGAATTCTACCCAGCTTTCTAAAATGTGCCATTTTTTACTTCAAGGCAATGGAGCACCTGTACACAAATATGCTGTAAGAATTTGTTAGGCTCCTTGCTCTCAGGAGTGCACAATAAGGCCATGATGCTGCCACACTTTGGGTTAGTCGTGGCTTCCCTCAGAATCCCGCAATTATCATTCCTCCCCTCCGCTCCCTGCACAGCTCCCAGGATTCGGAGGTGCTGCTTTGGTGCTTGGAAAGGAAAACCAAAACTGATTATCTTAAACCTCTGTGCAGAGGTATTGCTGTTTATGCAGGGCTGTTTCAAGTGCAGTGTCGACTCTGGCTAACCATAACTCTGCAGGGAGTGCATTGATCTTGGGTTTCGTAGGTAAATTTATGCAAAGGGTTCTGCAAGCCGGGTGTGTGTTGTTCTCTGAGCACCACTCGGTGCTGCTTGATGTGGCGAGGAGAAGAGAGGAGCCCTGCGTTGCACGCAGCGAGAGGGAGGCTGCCGAGCACGCCTAAGCCAACACGAGAGCCATGGTCCAGCACCGCGTTGGAGGCCCTCCCACAACCAGGTCCTGCCAGAGCTTGCTTTGATTATTCATTTTGAATGAAATTATCAGCACAGAAATCTCAGTCATGTCTTTATTTGCCTCTTTCCAGGCATATTTTTTCCCCTTCCTCTTTCTAATTTGGTCACTGATCACTGTGGGTCTCCACGCCGTTTTACCCCTTCCTCATGAGCTTCTCCTGATTCCTCTTCCTCTTGGAATTTCTCCTAAGGACTTGCTGTCCCCAGCTGCACGTGCCCAGATTTGTTGGGACAACCCAATTCACTGCATTCTGCTTGAAGCTGGTCAGATCCCAGCAGGAACATACCAATACATGTTGCAATGCATAACCAAAATTTCTCTCTTCTGGAGAAAATGTTGAGCAGAATTCCCCTATGGTGGTTGCAGAGTGCACTTTTATCTTGTCGTCTACGCTATGAACTTCAGCTGCTGGGGTGCCTGAAGGGAAAAAGAGCCGGCAAAACACTTGGAGCTAAGACACCTATGAGCTCTGCTTTCCACAGGCGGGTCATATCCTAAGGGGGCCCTTTGAGCCAATGGGATAGAGGTTAATGCTGCTCTGGAAATGGGAAGGAGGGAGAGGTTGGAACAGACTGTTGGTCATTTTGAATCCACAATTCAGTCTCAAGATGGAGGTGTTGAAACTGTAGAAGGCCAAAGTTAGTAAAAAAGCAGGTGAGAAAACACTGACTCTGAGTAACCCTTAATCATCTCTCCCGCTCTCACACACTCTTGAAGAAAATAATTATTAAAAATAGACCATTACTCTTTAGAAATGGTAATCAGTGTAACTTTGCATTTTTGCCAGGCTAAGTTAATACCTTCTTTTCCCAAGGTGATACTATTTTCTTTTGAAACCAGGGTGATTTAAGCCTGATGTTTCAAAAATGGGTGGTGATTGATTAGTCATCAGTCTAATAATGGATTACATCTGCATTTTCTTCTCCACCTTTATCATATTTTACATAATTCATTTGGCTTAATTGGACATTAAGCTCTTTTCACTGCCACAGCTGTGGCAGCTTCACCCGCCTCCGCCTGGATTCCCTTGAGGTTCCTCCACCCTTGCTCGCTGCTGCTCAGAAATCCCAGTTACCCCCTACACGAGGCGATGGGACCGTCTGCCATCTCTGCCCCCTGTTACGTTTTTCTGCCTATTTAGTTTAGATTTTGCATTACAACAAGGCCTGAGGTAATCGTGTTCGCCTGGCTTCTGATGGGCTTCCTGCTATAAATGTGGGAGATAATGATTCCTCTCAAAAACACTCACTTTAAGGCATATAAAAGGGGTGGTAGAATTAAGTGACTTCTGAGGTGTCCCCCAGGATGTGTGTTAGAAATGCAAATTATTCTAGCCTGTCTCAGTTTGAGACAGCTGAAACTCTTCCTTACCTGGCCCTTCCATCTACTGGGGCTTCAAGACACGGAGTTCCCTGGGCGCTTGTGCTCTGTGCACGCTTTGTGTTTGCAGGACAAGCTCATTGCAGGTGGTTCAAGGGCTGATAATGAGCTCGTGGGGCGGCAGCAGCCCCAGCAGGACCCAAGTGCCCGGGAAAGCTGCTGACTCCTGCAGTGACTCATCCAGACGGGTTGCTCTGTCGCTGCAGGTAACGTTTTTGAAGCCAATGAAGGCTAATGGATCTGAATGGTGGGGAGACAGGGACTGCAGGAGGCAGCATTAAAAACATTCCCCAAACTGCAAAATGAGCATTGCACATTCACTCGCTGTTTTGCCTTTTAAAAAACACCTTCAGAATGCCCAAAACCAACTGCTGACCCACCTTCAGGATTAAACTTGAAGAGACTGCTCTTGTGGGGGGAATATTTTGCTGCCCAAATTAGATAAAACCTTTTGATTGCAACACAAATACCACTGATCTGTCAGCGATAAATCTGGAGGTGCATTAATAAGGTGCTACCAGTGAGATGCAATAATTTTCAGGAAATATTTACTGAAAGTTTAGCTTGCAGTTAGTGCTATTGTTAATCATCACTACTATTCACTGTGAAATAAAAGCAAAAGCTTTAAGGAAGCTTCCTGGAAACTATGTAAGTATGCTGATGTCTGGCTTTGATATCAGTAAATATAACCCTTGTCTTTAATTATTTGTATGAGAGTGGGTCATAAGGGCTATCTGAGATTGGGATTATGTTGTATATGAGGTTGCACGGTGCCATTTACTGAGATGTTCTGTATGTAAAGATGTACATTAAGAAAGCAGGGGAGTTAAAGAGCTGGGGTCTGGGCCTGCTCAGGGAATTAGGGGGCTTGCAAAGGCACATGGAGACTGAAAGAGAACCTGTCTGTGAGTCCAGGTGAGCTGAATCCTTGCACAAATTCCTAACAAGACTCTGTTTTTTTTTTTTTAATTGCTTGGGCATGCACACTCAAAAAGCACAAGCTTATTTATGCAGAATGGGAAGAACGTCTTGCCAGTGAATCATGCTGCGTGCTCGTTGACTAGATGAAGTAATAGGACTGAGCTTCGTCTGCTGCGGCAGAAAATGCAGCGTAAATGAGAATCGCTCCGAGGGAATCTGCCCCACGTTTCCTATGTGGATTTCACTCTCTGTTCCTTTCACATGCAGGAAAATCACTCGAGCTTATTGTTCAGTAGAATATATCGCAAAGCCTTTTTAGTGTGGCATTAAAAAAAAAAAAGGAAGAAGAAAGGTAAAAAAGACTAAGGATATGTAAAACAACTGCAAAAGGAAGGGGGGTGGGAAGCTCGTGTAAGGATGCAGTGTGATTGCCCTTTAAAGCTTTTAAAAGTGGCTGATGGCCAGAGGCAAATGAGTTAGTTTAACATATGACTTACCCGCTTCTTCCTGTTTAAATGGCACATAGCTTCAGACTAGCCTCGAGCTCAGTGCCTTCCTAGGTTATTTGTCCTTACACAAAAGTTGTTATCCCGCATCTCCAGCTCACTTGATTTAGAGAGGGTAGGTGATAGAGATGGTGCCAAGTGAAGAAGTCAGATGTAAAAGAGCTAGCTCATTTGCAAAATCCTTTTGGTTATGTTTGGGGTGAAGCAGCTGCATAGTATTGATATTAATTAACACATTTAATAATAAGCTAACAGACAGGGTATGCTGAGGCTGATAAAATACCTTTAGGCACGTGCTGATTGTTTCCAGCAGAAGCCCGTGCTTGTTTCGCTCTGTTTGCAGGTGCAATCTGATGCCTTTTCATGGCACTCTAGTAAAATATGCTTTTTCTTGTGTCACATTTTTTGCACAGTTTGTGTTTATACCAGACGTCTGGGAGGAAACTGATAAAAAGTCTGCTGACTTTGGGTAATAAGAGTGAGGTGATCTTGCCACTAAGAAAGACTGCAAACCCTTTGGCATGGGACAACCTTCTCCTGCCTGTTCGCTCTGCTCCAGGACCAGGCTGGTGCTCTGTGTGACATGTGCTCTAGCCTGGGTGAGCGGTGCGTTGAGGTCCTTCAAAATCACTGTGGTACCTCGGCTGTAATTAAGGAGCATTTACTGAATTGAAATGTGTCTGACAGATCCAAAACAAGTGTGAGGATGGGCACAGGCCAAGGTCAAGACAAGTGGTCAAGCTAAAGACATGACTTGTGCTATTTGTAGTAATCGGGGGCTGGATTTAATGACTCACCTAGTCTCATATCCATGACAATCACTTCTTTTAAAAAAAAGAAAAAATCCTTTCCAATTTTGCTTTATTGAGATCCAGTTCAAGCCACGCTACAGTTGAGAGCATAGCTGTTGCTTTTATTTATTTATTTGTTTGTTTGTTTGTTGTGGTTTGTATAGGCTGAGGATGGAGCCAGATGAAAGGAAGAATTAGGTGGGAAGGGGCTGAACAGAGAGCTAAACGGGGACATTCTGGATCGTAGTCAACGCCAGGAGGTAGATGTGGTCACTGAGCTTTCTGCAAATCTATCTCAAGTTATTAGCGCTGAGAGCTTGTGCATTGCGGGCTAGATCCCAAAGCAACGATGACTTTGTTTCCCATGTTGCTCTGTATTCATCCCTGCAACAAGCCAGATTGGACTTTTGACATTTCAGTTCTCCTCCAAATGAACCTAAAGATTTCATTATACTTATGCACTGATAGTGCTCTGCAGGCCATTACTTTCTACTTGAAAAGGCAATGGATATTTTTAGATTTTAATTCTTCTATTTGCTAGATGAACCTAGACATTTTCTTGCATGTATTATTTACGTGGAAGAAGTAAAAGTTAACCAAATATAAAAGTCAGAGGCACGGTATCCGACTAGGATTTTAGTCGGATTCAGTGAGTGTGCAATGCTGTGATGTCCTTTCTTCTCTGCAAACGTGCAGAAGTGATGCCTGTTTCTCCCCACGTTGGCAGGATGACACCAGTGCATCCTGTGACTCCTATGGATGATGAAGCTGTGGGACCTTTGGAAGCTGGACTGCATGGCATCCATAGACAGTGGCCCACATCCTGCCAACCAGGTCGTCTCTGAGCCCTCTGGTAGGATGTCTTAAGCTCTTCTTCTACTTAAGGTGTATTGTATTTTGCAGTATTTTCTAAATTGTATTTTCTAAAATATTCTGGAGCTGGAAGGTGTGCCTGACACCACATAGGTGTGTTAATCTTACACAAGCTCTGACTGTGCCAACTAATGATCAACACGTTTGTTTTCCGTGCCCTAGATGGGCCAGCTGGAGTGATGGTCCCATTTGCATGAAATACAGAAATGATTACTGGATGTAGAAGACTAAGGGAGATTACCTGTTTTCTACTGATGTTTATTCTTCACTCCAATTTCCTCTTTTATTTGCTTATTCCATGGTTTCATTTCATAACCAGCCTTACTACGTTCTCCTGTAATTACCCCAGAACTTCATTGTGTTGGAAGGATTGCCTCCTATGCGCAAATAATTGAAGGAACCAGTTATTTTTCACCATCAACCCTCTATTAGTATGTCAGTGATACTGTGAGTGAAGGTGCATTTCTGTTTTAAGTGGGGCTATTGTAAAGCACTGTACCATATTTTCATTTAAAAACAATGTTAATCTTATTCCAAAGTATGGACAAGCATTCACGTGGCAGCACAGAATTAAATCGTAGCTCAGTAAATCATTCTTATACAGAGTAGTATAATATGATGCAATACAATATAGCAGTATGTAATGTATAGAATAAATATGTATAATTTTATTGAGGCATATTTATGTGAACGCATTATGTTATTCACACATACTATATTCATAAAATATAGTATTTGAGTAAAATATGAGAGGGAATGAAAGAATCATTTGAATAATAATAATAGTATGATATCTTGTTATAATGGCCCCCACACTGTGGAATACATAATATCAATCTGTTGAGTTACTTGGAAGAAAACTTTGCTATCAATTCTGTAGTATTTGTATAGGGATTTCACAGAGCTCTCCTAATGTATTATTAAATAAGCTATTTTCATTTCCAAGAGGAAAAAAATACATTGACACTGTCCATTTTTGACAGCTACCCAAAGACAAATTTAAATGCTATTCTGTATATGTTTGTGGTTTGGAACAAGAGCTCATTTTTCTCACAAAAAGGATTTGATGAAGTTTTGCATTTTTGCGCCTGGAATATGGTGGCGGGTCATTGGCAAAGGAGTCACATCCCTGCAAAATGCAGTAGCAATATTTCCAGCCAGATGGGAACTTTCCAGTAGAAGGGTTATCAGCTTTAGGTAATCTAAATGGGCAAAGTTTCCCATCGTTTGGACAAAACCCAAAACTTTCCTGTGCAGGAATAACCACAAAATAGAGATATCAAATTGGGATGAATGACCATGATGAGGTATAATATAATGGGCTGCAATCAGGTCTAGCTAAAGATATGGGGATAGCTGTCTAAAAGAGAGTGCTACAGCTCTCATTGTTTGAGCAGCAACAGAGCCTATGTGACCTAATTAGGCATCCTGCCCTGGTCACACCAGGCACAGTGTGGTTGCCAGCATGCTGTTATCCATGGAAGAATATTTAATTGGATCTGTGGGTCGCAGGGACTGGAAGGAATGCATTTGCTACACCACGCTCGAGTGAAATGGTGTTTTTAGAGCTAGGTTGGAGGCAACTCTTCAGGTTACTGGTAGCAAGTCAGGTTAATTTCCCAGTGACCCAAATCTGAGTAGTACTAAAATGGCCCAGGATCCGTGGGAAAGATGCATCTGGTGAGGATCAGACAGGATCTTCCTGCATTGTCCGTACTGTGATTATTAAAAACAACTCCCCAGAACCCTTGCTTATCAATATGTACATTTGGTCAATCAGTGGAGTTAGACAAAAATAATCACCCTGTTAAAATAAGGCAAACAGCCCAAACCCTCACACTAAAAAACTGGTAATCATATGTTTAACTATTAGACTGACAGGCATGGGACTCTGGCCCAGGATTAGAGGAAGCTTGGGTAGGTTTTCTTGACCTTATCAAAATGTGGCTTAATTACAGGCTGTACCAGTCAGTCTCTTCTGGTGATGTGATAGCACCTAATGTAAAATACTTGAGTGCACTGAGAGTCGTGCACACAGGAACCGCTGCACCGCTACAGGTGGACTTAATTGCTAGATTAGAGAGCCATGCTTGAGCAGCTTTTTTTAAAGCCCAGTAATTATTTAAATTATAGCTAATAATGACAGAAAGATTTTAAGAGAAGATGGGTAGTATCAGCAAATGAGGTTGACTTCAGCGATAGTAAGACCCTGGCTAGTGGAAGACTCTGTATGGTTTTCCTCTGTAATGCTTTCCAAGTAATTATCATTGCAAGTGAGAAGCATCTTACATGTGGTTTGAAAGTATGTCTTTTCTCAGAGCATTATATGGGGCTGGGAGTAGCCTCACCAAGAGGGAGTCCCAGGAATGAGCTTGTAAAGGCCCTGGGGCTGAGCCTTATTGCAGGTGGTCCTTGCTAACTCTAGTGATGAGCATGCAAACCTTGGCCAAAGTGCTTGGCCATGTAGCCAATTTCTTCTTTATCAGAGCCATGCTCAGGTCTTGGAGGAGTTGGTGAAAGGTGTTGTATAGCAGTCAAATCCGCTGCCACGCTTCTCTTTCATCTTCACCTTCAGTGTTTCCAACTTCCATTTAGACAAATGTAGTTAATGTGATTATTCCCAACGCAGCAAGGCACGATATATAAGACTGACAAGATGTGGAGGTTTCTGGTTTACATGCTAAGATATATTTATTATCAAAATGTATTATAAACAAACAAGCCGACTTTTCCTGGTACAATGACAGCAGTCCAAAATCGGTGGCCATTGAAATAAGGTCAAGGGGAAGCAAACAGTACTTGGAAAAATATAGTGACATCTCAAAGAGGAAAAATGTACCTATTTTATATTGAGGAAGAACATGTTAAAAGATGTTATCTTGTGGTAGAAGTGAGTTATTTTAGGAAATACGAATTCTGGGGATAGGAGATAGGAAGCAAGAGAAACATTATTGAGAATTTTCTATTGAATAAATGGTACCATATTTGGTCACACTGGGGTCAGGGTAACAGCCCGGTGGTGCAAGCCAAAAGCGAGGTTAATTTGCTTTAATTATACTCAATTATACTCTCACGTGACACATTGTCCAGGAGCACTGCGATGAGCAGGCTACTTCTGCAGTGGACTGCAGGGTTGCTCACACTTCAGGCTTGATTTATTGCTAGTGTTAAACCTTGGGCTCGTGAATTTGTGCCTCTGTATCCTCCACCCTTTCCTCAGTACAGAATTTTCCTCGATGAGGTTTCCTGGCCTGCCACTGCTGAAGAACCATCAATATTTGCACTAGACATTATTTGGGCTGTTCCTGGTAATGTTACAGCCCCAGGCAGTCCCCACTGCCCTCCTAGGGGATGAGGAAACGGAGGTAAAACCTCAGGTTGTCAGAATTTCTGCTGGTATTGAGCTGTCAGTTAGAGTCCCGGAATTCTGCTTTTCAGATTGTTTTATCTGATAATAATTTGCATGTTTAGAACAGAGCTGGCAGGAATAATCCTTGTAAAATGAGGAAAAAAGTTCGGAAGCATAAATTGTATTTGTGAGTTCATATGGTGCCTAATTGAGTATATATTCTATTTCGTAAAATAAACATCAATAATGGTGACTTTCCTCTATGACAGTTTCATTTAGTTAGAGGTTTGGCCCTGCTGTGAGCTTTTCACACAAGTACTCTTTGATTTCCTCTATTTCAGTTGGCATTTTGGCCACATAGGCCACATATCGAGGAATCCTGGGTGTCTGTCCTTTTCCCTATCCGCTCCTTTCCTTCTGTATATTTTTTTTATATTGGTTTCCCTCTTGTAGCTAAAATCAGCCTTCAAGAGAGAAGGATCTTCTAGCCCATACAGAGCACAAATGCTGTTGTGGAGGCCCAGCATGCAGAGGGCCTTCCTATATAGGACTGGCAGACCTAGCCATGAATATACTTCTTAGGACTTGTACCAACACATGCTTTTCTGCACTGAAAACCATTTCTCCTGGTTCTTTTCTTTTTCTTTAGTCGTTTTCAGCTTCTTTGCCTTTAATCATGGAGACTTTCAGGAATATCCAACATTGAAGCTCAGCCTGACAGGGCAACACGATCAAGTCATGCTTTCAGAATACATCTATCCACTTTCTTTGAAGCATTTGCTCTTTTCTCAGAGCACTACCTCTCATTTTTGCTGCCTTTCTCTCTAATTCTCCTTCTTTCCATCTGTTATCCTGCCCTTCTTCGCCTTGCCCCTCACATGTGGTTTGATGGCTGGAATTGGCTTTGCTTTTCAGTTGGGTTTTTTTCATGTCTATTGGAAAAGCATCAGCTGTCACTGTGCATCACTTCCTTTCCTTTCCCCTGTCAAGATTTGCTTCATTTCTTTCCCAAAAGAAGCCCTTTTTTCACTGGGGGTTTGGACAAGGCAGAGAGGCTTGTTCCTGTTCCCATAGAATCATAGAATCATAGAATGGCTAGGGTTGGAAGGGACCTGTAGAGGTCATCTAGTCCAACCCCCCTGCACACGCAGGGTCCCCTAGAGCATGTGGCACAGGGTGATGTCCAGGCGGGTTTTGAAGATCTCCAGAGAAGGAGACTCCACCACCTCTCTGGGCAGCCTGTTCCAGTGCTCTGTCACCCTCACTGTTAAGAAATTCTTCCTCAAGTTCCTGTGGAACTTTTGGTTCTTCAGTTTGTGGCCGTTTCCCCTAGTTCTATCACTGGCCACCACTGAGAAGAGGCCAGCCCCCTCCTCCTCACTCCCTGTCTTGAGATATTTATATACATTGATCAGATCCCCTCTCAGTCTTCTCTTCTCCAGGCTGAAGAGGCCCAGCTCTCTCAGCCTTTGCTCATAGGGCAGATGTTCCAGGCCCCTAATCATCTTTGTGGCCCTGCGCTGGACTCTCTCCAGCAGCTCCACGTCCCTCCTGCACTGGGGAGC
This sequence comes from Eudromia elegans, assembly GCA_003342815.1. Classification (NCBI taxonomy): domain Eukaryota; kingdom Metazoa; phylum Chordata; class Aves; order Tinamiformes; family Tinamidae; genus Eudromia; species Eudromia elegans. Next base: position 1,536,604 of record PTEX01000086.1, on the reverse strand, counting down.
CCAGAACTGCACACAGGACTCGAGGTGCGGCCTCACCAGGGCTGAGTAGAGGGGCAGAATCACCTCCCTCGACCTGCTGGAGACGCTCTGCTTAATGCACCCCAGGATCCCATTGGCCTTCTTGGCCACGAGGGCACACTGCTGCCTCATGGTCACCTTGTCGTCCACCATGACGCCCAGGTCCCTCTCTGCGGGGCTGCTCTCCAGGAGGTTGGTCCCCAGCCTGTAGGCATGTCTAGGGTTATTCCTCCCCAGGTGCAGGACCCTACACTTGCCCTTGTTGAACTTCATGAGGTTACTCGCCGCCCAGCTGTCCATATTCAGGATCAGTGAGTGTTCCCTATCAATTGCAAGATCAGGGCCTTTTTGCTGTACCCTTACCTGCCATCTTCTGCACAAACTAAGGATTATCATGTTCTCTCTATTATCTTTAATTTGTTCTGCGTTCATGTGAATTTTGCCTGAAGGCAGCAGTGCAGCCACCCTGTTTCTTCAGTGACCAGCATTTTTAGTTTTTCTTTTTTTTTAGCTCAAAATCATCTGCAGGAGGTGTGCCATGTTCTGAATGCTGTCCTTGCCATGCCTTCTGTGATGGTACATGCCTTCATTTTGAAACCTGGGTATCAAATGTGAAAACTTTCCGTAACTGAGGAACCGTGGCTTGCACCAGCACGATGGGTTGAGGAACATGGAGATGTTCTCCTCCTCTCTCCTTTCCTCCTCGGATTGTTTTTAAAGTCTGTGTTGCAAGTGTTTGGTAGATCTGTCAATATGCTTCCTCCTTTAGACTGATCTGCAGAAGTTTTCAGATTCACCGTTTATTGACTGAGCTCTTAGGGAAGCAAGAGATTTTCAAAACTTAGCCCTTGGAAGGAAAGGGTGGTGGGCTGTTTCACCTTGTCCGCACTGGCAGAAGGGTTTTCTGCTTTGGCCTTCAAGCTCACGTCCCTGCTTTGGCCAGGCTTGACAATAAACCAGGGCTGTTGTCCCAACGGCAGGCTCTTAGCAAAGTAACTCTAGACAATGCACCAGTATTGACGTTTTGTCCCCATGAAGCCTCGGCAGCCTGCTTGTTTCAGTGGATGAATCCATTAGTGGATTCCCTAGAGAAATTCCCATGTTGTCTGAGTTGGTTTACAAAATCCCTGACCTATTTTCTAGTCCTGATCATGCTGCTTAGTCCTGAAGTCATCCCAGTACCGCGGTCACATCAGCCGCTTTTCTCCAAGGAGGGTTTATGACATCTGTTGACCATCCTTAATTATTCCTGTGGCAAGCGTTGGGAGTAAAAGGATGTGCTGGCAGGCCAGATTATTCAATGATAATTACTTGTCTTGTAATTCTCACTTCTCCCCTCTGTGCTGCTGTATTACATTTCTCTCTTCTTAACATTTGTTGCCTTGACCGTAAATTTCTCTAATTTGAAGGCTGTGGGTAAATTGGAGCATATATAAATACGAGCTGATTGACAGATCATTTAATCTCCTCGTCTCATGGGCTATGCGACTATCACTCTCCTTATTTCTGACTGTTGCAGGGTTTCGAAAGGAATTTTCCTTCTTTGTTGATCAGCAGAGGGACTGTGCATTGTAATTTCTGCTGTGCCACGGCCATCTGTCAATAGACAAATATGCAGAAAGAAAAGAAAAGGGCTTCTTAAAATATATAACTTGATTTCCAGAACACACACAATTTAAAATGCGTACAATCTTTGTCCTTTGGAAAGGAAAGGGAAGTGGCTTAGAAACCCCTCACTGTACAGGTTTTGCCTTGGATGCAGGGCAGTATTTTGTCTTGGCGAGTGTTTTCTTCGCAGAGCTAATGAGGATGGAGATCGTGTAGACCAGAGGCTATTGCTTTCAGCTTGGAGCACTGGGAAGAGATTAGCCCCGTTGATATTCTCTTCATCTTCGTTAGAGGAGCGCATCCTTCCCTCGGGTGCCGTGAGATGGACGGCTGTTTAATGGAGCCAGCCTTTTGCAAGCACCTCCTGAAGTACTAAATATTCCCCTCTCGCATGCATATACCTAACATAAAGACAGTGTTCTGGAAGCCAGCGTTGTGGCACCTAACAGCATTACCTTGACCTCTTAGGGCTTTGTTTTTCTGGAGGACCCCAGGTTGAGTGGGTGGTTGCTGTTGGCCTGGTTGAGTGGCCTCCTTGAAGGAGGAGCAGCAGTCTCAGATGGGGATGCAGGTGGCCACAAGCAAAGGGTCTGCTCCTAGAGTGAACAGACGCAATGTCCACATGGGCTCTGCTGTGTTCACGTTAAACTGATGCAAACTCTAATTATTTGGAGTTTTTTGCTTCCCAGATGAGGCACAACTTCTCGAAATTGGAATCTTCCAACAGCTTTTGGCAAACTAAATGAAAATGTTTTTCCACAGGATGGATTTGGAGTATTTTTATTTTCTTCTTGTTTTATAGTCCCGCTAAGACTAGACCCAAGCCTTTGAAAATATGAGTGAGTTCAACATTTCACTTCCAGCATTCACAACTCTTGTGAATTAATTAGGTCCATGTGTTCTATTTTATATTGATTGCTTGTATTAATTCCAGTTCTCAGAGTGGTGCAATTAACAATTCCCCCTTTGAATGTATTTACCTTTATTAAATGAGAATTTCTGCCTTTTACACAGCCTGCATAGTTTCTCTGCAAGCCTGGTTTGGGTTTGAGTGCTTCACCTCCTGATTATTAGCATATTCCTGCAGATAACCAGGCAGTAAGGACCCCTGAAGGTCACATTTTCCCCTTGTGAATATCGATAGCGCTCCAGGTTTTGTGACTTGAGTGAAGCATGCTGCATTATATGCAAAGAAGTGGATCAATACTGAGCTCCTCACTCATAGGCTGTAATGAAAAGAAAGGATTTATGAAATAAGATATTAAATAGATCTACTGTTTGTGAGGTACTCTCTATATGTTAAAAGTGCAAGATGGAACGGCCCTAATGGGCTTCTCTGCCTGCATGGATCAGGAGGTCTGTAAGGGCACAGTGAGGTGCGGCTTCGTCACTGTTGAATTGAGCCAGATTTTTAACCATGAAGAAGAGCTGTTGGTTAGTTGAAACCATCCACATTTCTTTAGTGAGTGAGCGTATCGTGCATGCTTGTGGAAAGAAATTGGATGACTTCATCTATGGGAAGCAAATACTCGGGGAGAAGGAGAGAAAGCCCATTCAGGTTTGTTGCTTTGGAGAAAAAGAAATAGAAAGGGCTTAGGACAACCTGGGTAAATTAGTGTGAGTTAAGTTGGTTTGAGTTTGTTTGCTTTCCATGTCAGAATTTTCTTGGGAGGAAAGAAGAAAGGTTTGTATTTTGATGTGTTCGTGTACAATCATCTTGAAACAAGCTCAAAACAATTGTTAGCGTTCCCCTTTTTTGTAAAAAAAAAAAAAAGTGCTTGTATATATTATTTTAATAAGTAAAAGATACATTTTAATCCAGTTTTCTATTTATCCAATATCTTCTTGAAAGTGGCTGGACTCTAAAGGGTTAGAGACGTTATTTACAGGATAAAGGGCTATTTGCCTCTCGTATAGTATCCTAGTAATTTAGCATGGGTACCTGTGACTACTCAGAAAAATTTCAGATTCTTTGAGGCAGATCATCCACTTGATAAGTTTTAAGTATTCAAGATGTGGAAGGAGGAGAGAAGGCTATTTCTGTGGTGTTTATCTAGACAACTCTTTCCATAACTTTGAAAGTAGCAAGCATAAGATCTTCCTGAAATAAAAATGATATTGTGCTTTTTCCATTTTCCGTTTTCCCAAACTGTCACAGGAATTAAAATGTTTTGTTTGTTAGAATAACCCTTTGATAACCCCCTTTTTTGCATTAGGTTATGCAGATTAAATTGGTTTGCAAGATAATCCATATGCAGATGCCTTTGGAGCACTTGTCATCTTTTGAGGACTTATCTATGAGCCTTGCTTGCTCTTGAAGGGATGGGTAGATATGTGCGAGACAGATGACTTTTGGGGCACCCATGCACTCCTGTCATTGCTACCAACAGCCCCCCTCACTGGCTGAAATTGTGGCCTAATGTGCAAGGAAAGGCTATTAAGGGAATAAATAAAAGCCAGTTTTGCTTCAACCAAAGTATCTGCCAATACTTCAAGCCTGCAGGCCAACAAAACAAACACAGTGGCCAACAATATTTGTTCCCTGTGCCTCTCTCATTTAGTCTAAATGAGAATGCAATAGTTGCAAGTTAGTACGTTCAGCTCCTACAAATAACAATTTGTCACCCATGACTCTTCTGATCTAGGAAGTGCTTTCCATTCAGAGCCAAAATTGAAACGTTAGATGGCATCCCTGTTTTTTCAAGTGTCCTAATTATACCCAGCCCTTTTTTTTTTCTCTTTCTCTCTCTCTCTCTTTTTTTTTTNCCCTCAAATTTCCTAGAAGTTTCAAGAAAAAAAAAGACTCAGCAAAGACACTGTCAGGAGACTGAATGTCATTTTGTCTTTTACATAATATCTTATATTTCATTGAGTATACGGAAAAGTCTTTCTTGTGAGTTAAGATGTTTTCTTTCTGGCAATTGCAGGGTCCCTGAAAGACACTGGGCTTAGCCATTTGCATCTTTTTTCCTCCAGATTGAATGTATTTGAGGCCTGAGGCAAAACTCCCTTTCTCATAAAAGTATGGTTTTCATTTGCTTGTTCTTAACGCCATTGCACTACTGAGACAATCATGATTTAGATGTCTTTGAGGCATTCAGATTATGCTTATGCAAAACTATTCCTCAGAGAAAATTGGATACAATTTTCGGATTAGATAGCTGATCTAGAAGGGAGAGTGCAAAACTTGCCTATCCACTTTTTCCAGATGGTGGAATTTAAGAAGCCTTCAATCTGCTCATAGATAATCCCCATCCTTTGCAGGTGCTTACATGGTCAAACACATGGCCACTAACTGGGTAGGAGGAACCTTTTGTACTGGAACTTTGGGGCAACAAAATAAAATATTTTAATTCTTCCTTATACTTTTGGGGGCCAAACATATAATGGCAAGTGGAAAACAGAGAAGTGGAGTGTTATCATAACACATGCACTTTGTTTAGGATCATCCATCCCTTTCTTGTTTTGCTGTTTTATAGCTGACCAGAGTCCCAAATGTCCACTTAAAACACTCTTCTATCCTTTCCTTGTATGAAAAGAATAAGCCCGTGTAGGAACCAGGATTTGCTTTTTTGATTTTTACTGTATGTTCTTTTCCCTTCAGTTTTGTGGTCCAACCAGTCAAGCCAAGTTGTGTTTGGAACAGCTCTGATGCTACAGCGGGCATTGTAGAGCTCTGATTGTAATTAATGATTAATATTTTAGATGTGCTTACAAGCACAGCTAGATTCAGGCATTGGCAAAGTGGAGTTGCCCACAGTAATTGGCTGAGGGACTAGCAGAATCAAGGGCTTCATTTAGACTGATAAATCCTCTGTTGCCAAGAAGGCTTCTTCCAACACCCTCTTCCTGGAGCATCTTGATGGACCAGGACTGCACCAACGCCCTGACTATGGCAACTTCTACCTCTGAGTTAATGCAGGATTTGATGCTGAGGCTGCTGAGCTTGATCATATAGGAATTGTATTTGATATAATATTCTTTGAAATGATAAGCACATATTTGTTCCCAGTATTTTGTATTTGCCTAAAGTAATAGATTGCTTTGATGCTTGCTACGTCTGGTAGCAAGCAGCAAAATGGAGTGAAAAAGGGTTGCTGAGCCCAACAAATTCTTCATTCTGGCGTCAGAGGGAAATGTAAAGAAAGTAAGGAGAGGAAATCAGTAAGAATAGACACAATTCCACAGCACTAATGAAACATGAATTACAGAATGGTTCAGATTGGAAGGGACCTCTAGACATCATCAAGTCCAACCCCTTTGCTCAAGCAGGAAATTTCCTCAGCTGGAACCCCCCCCAGGGAAAGTAAAATGGTGTTTCCCCCTGAAATTTCAGCCCAAGTCTTAGCTGGAAGATAGAGCTGAAGTTTGGAGAACAGACTGACTTTGTTTTGAAGTCTGGAGACAAAACGGTCATCGCTTGACCTGCAGCATGGAGGAAAGGCTGATGTTGGAGGGAAAGGGCAGGGAAGGGCTGAGCGTCACCAGGGCATAGGGTACCTTGTGCTGCTGGTTCTCGGGACAAGGTAGGACCTGGTGGCCTGGAGGGACTTCGTGTCCAACCTGGGCAACACGGCCACGTTCAGCACTGGTGCTTTCCAGGAAAGCCAGAGCTGACTCGCTTGCCTGGACAGCCACTTCTAGGAGTCACGCTGTCCTCTTGCTATACCGTGCTTGGGGTTATTGTCCTTTGGGTCCAGGGCATTTTGCCTTGCATGAAGCAGGGGCTTGCTTGGGACATACTTAAAACAACATATTTTCCCCTTTTCCTTCTTTTTCTTTTGGTATTTTCATTTACAGCTGTAAAGGCTCTTCTGTTCTCGTTACATTCGATGTTGGCTGCTCCGATGTTCTCTTCAATTACAAGTTTCAGTAGTATTGACATGAATGTCTAAATAATTCAGTGGAATAGATCCAAAATGACAAAAAAGGGGTTGTTTAACAGATGAGAGCACAATTGTAGCCATTAACACAGAGCTGACATTCATCTTGTGCGTGGGCACAGGCAGATTATAGTCCTGTACAGTGTTGCTCAGCATAAATATTTACAGTAGTCTGAGCCTTTTAGAGGGATGTACGAGGGTTGGATCAGGAGGTATTGGTGCTGTTGTGCTGTTTGTGCAGTCCGTGGGTGCTGGAAGTGTGCTGCAGCCTTCCTCTCTGGTGTCATCTCCATGAACCTCTTCTTACGAAGGTGGATTGGACCTTGGGTATGACCTGACCATTCCTTGTGGAAAGAACATGTCCATGGGATGTCCTCTGCATAGAGGAACGCCTCCAGATGTTGGGTGTAACTTGTGTGTGTGTGTGTGTGCTGTAGCTCAGTGGAAACACATACAAACACGTCCCTTTTTACATTTGTGAGACTGGCAAAACAAACAAAAACTAAAGCAGCGTTCAGTGCTTTAAAAACAGCAGGCCAGCCCCAACCCATCCACCAGCACATCCATCATCAGCTCTGGGGTTTCTAAGCAAAACAAATACTTCCAAGGGAGCTATTGTGAACAGATGGACTAACATCCATAAAATAGACAGTTCCCTTTTTAAGTGGTCTGTTGGCGTAAAATGTATTGTTTCTGCTGAGATTTTAAACTGTGATTTTGTTTAATTATTTTTCTATTTGGCCATTATATTAGGAGTGTACAAAATGGACAAAACGTTGAAATAATTAGGCGGAGTGGTCTGGAATACCCTGGTGAGTCTGAAATATCATATATAAAAGAAAGCAGCTATCTGTGGAGCTGTCAGTTCCACTTAGAGAAGCCCATCTGTTTACATCTACTTCTCTTCCCTCAAGAGGAATTGGTCTTACGTGAAGAATTCCCACCCGACACCGCAAGCGTTTCATCATTCAGGAGTGGTCGTCCTGCTCATTCTCTCTCTTTGCCCTATATGAAACCACAGAATTAATATTTTCAGTGCTGTCTCGTAGGGCGCTTAGAAGGCAACCGCGTGATTTGGCATGTAAAATTAAAGGAGTTTGTTCTTTTTAAATTCTGTAATGAACAAAAGTGGTTGCAAACCATTTCCTTATCCTTTTGACTCATGGTGGCTTCTAGTATTTCTTTTCTATTGCTTCCCCTCTCCCTCTTCTTTATTCTCATCTTGATCCCCAAATCTTGTTAAACCCTGGGTATAGGCTGTTTATATCTAGTAGAAAACCTGTTTAATATTGTATCTAATTAGTGAGACTTTTTTTTTTTTAATAAATAGTTATTTATGAGCTCCAAAATCTGTGATTCCTCGCAGCCCCCAGTCCCAGGAGTTGTGCAAATAGAGACCTGGTGTTTTCCTACTTTTAGGTAGCAGGTATACACACACTCCAGCTGAACCGACACCCTTGGAAGTACTTCAACAACAAAATTACCTGGCCAACATCAGATACGGGGGTGCAGACTTCTTAGATCTTTTTATTAAATCTATATATCAAAGGGGATTTTTCTCCTCAAAGATAAGGTGGGGGGAGGCCAGCTTTGGCCGTTCATTTGATTTTCTTTCATTTGGTGACCTAATCTTCCCACTCTATTGAACTTCTGTAAATTGTTTTAAGATTCTTTGAACAAAACCACCTTGAAGAGCCCTAACTTCCAATTTAATTATCCAAGTGTAAATTCTTCATATAAACTTCAGTGGTGCCGTGAATGCAAACGAAAATGAGGTCAAGTCAAAAAAGGAATGAATTCAATTAGCCCCTTCAAAGAAATGCAACTTGATTTAGAGTTTTGAATTACAGAATTATTAGAATAAGGATATTTTTATATATATATATATATATTTTTTTTTTCCTCACTAGCCACAGTGGAACCAAAGTCCTTTATTTCACTTCATTTTTGAAACCAGGATCCTGACCCACTTGCAGGGCATGCTGTGCTTGGTGCAGTGTCCTGCAGCACTGGTGCAAACTCGGACATGCTGGGCCATTTCCAGGTGGATAAATCCCTTCGGATCACCTGAGTATTCCCAGGCAGGAACCAAGGGCTTGAGAGCACTTGAAGTGCTGTGTGTGGTTCAGAATTTCTACCAAAATCTCTCTTGGTGTTATCAAACTCTTACGAGATGCTGTTTGAGCTGGGTTTTTGATTAATGTTATTGGTTTTCTTTACCATGTTGACTTTCGGTTTTCATTTGCTTTGCTTAACGATGTCTTTTCCAGAATGTTTTAAATAGATTTATTTTCATCTTTTTAGAAAGCTGGACATGGTATTCTTCACAAAATAGCCTTTCCAACCCATCAAGTGAATCCATCAGTCCAAAGCAGGGATTAAAGGAGAGATTTTTACTTAAGAGTAGATCACAGCTGAAGAAATTCAAAGTATTATGGGGTTCTCCCTAGGTGCCTTTGAAGATGTGACCTAAAACACCTCTTAACCACTTGGCTGCATCAGCTCCGGGGGAGTTATCCCTTGCTATTTCCAAACGGTCAAAAGATAAAGCCTTGAGGGTTTGGAGCAATCCAAATCATACATTGGATCAATTTGCAGGAAAAAATATCTCTTGAATCAGTAGTTAAAACTTTAATACACATGGCTCAGATAGTGGGCATGATTTACGCTTCTGTATCTCGGGTGGTGACTGAGTGAACTGTCTGTAAAGAGGCCACGTGGTGCTTCTTACCATGTATCGGGCAGAGAGCAGAAGCATTTGCTTTCCTCAGCACCCAAATCACTTTAATTTTCAGAGAAACAGAGGTTGCAGAAATAAAACAGATTTTTTAGTAGGCATTGGAACAAGCTGGCAACATGTTTGCTCAGGATGTGCTTGGAGATAGCTAATAAAAATTATTATATAACCAAAGAAGTTTTTTTTCACTTGGTGTAGAAAAGGAGGATCTTAATGGTTGTACTTTGATTTTATCTAATCAAAGTATTCAGAACTGAAACTTCTTCGTGCTTATAAATGAATTTTGTTATAATCGAACTTTGGTTTAGATCTGACTTTATATTGGTTTGTGTAATAGAGGCCGTAATTCAGGATGACACTTTTTGAAGGTTGTTCAGGCTTGATCTAAAAATTTTATTTGATTTTTACATTAGCGAGCATTAGTGAAAAATCATTTTTTAAAAAGATGATGAAATTTGTGACATAATGTTGAATTAGAATTGGTTTAAATGTGCCTCTTGCGCATGCACTTCAGAAAAATAAAAGTACTGTAGAAATAATTTACTAAAGTCTCTTCCAGTTTCCCTTGACATTTGATAGAGAAAATTCGCCTGACTTTTGGGGATCCTTGGATCAAATCCAGTCACTGTCTTGACCTTTTGGAAATATCTGCGCTTTAAAGTTTGTAGTATCAGATGTGGCAGAGAAAGACTTGAAATAAAATAAAATAAAATAAAATAAAATAAAATAAAATAAAATAAAATAAAATAAAATAAAATAAAATAAAATAAAATAAAATAAAATAAAATANTAAAATAAAATAAAATAAAATAAAATAAAATAAAATAAAATAAAATAAAATAAAATAAAATAAAATAAAATAAAATAAAATAAAATAAAATAAAAATCACCCCCCTGCTAGGCAGCTAGGGAGTAACCTGCCTCTTCTTGAAGCTTCGCCTCGAGGCCAGCCGCCTGTGAACGACACGTGAGCTGGGGCATGAAGGTGTGTGAGCTGTGTAATTCTTTAACCTGTCATATTTTTCTAAAGAAATAACATGATTGAACGGCATAATGTGACATTAGTGCCCGTGGCAGTTAATAAAATAAATGCAAAGCTCTTCATGGTATTTTAAGAGGAAAAATGGGTGACATTGAATGCGTAAAATAGGCGTGTATAGTGGCAGAACTGATTAGGCTCCAACATCAAAAATATCCAGCAATTGTGCAATGTAAATTTGCAGTCGTAACATGCCCATATATTTACACTCTCGTGGTCCTAAGTGGTATTTGTAATTGTCTCTGATCACTGCTGCCTTTGACCCTCGTTTTTCTAATGCGAAATATGAAAGTCCATTAAGAAATATTACTAGTGTAAGATTCATTTAAGGCAATGTGTCATCAGTTAGCAAACCCTTAACACATCTCTCTGTTTGCAGCTGGTGCTTATGTGAGGAAAACAAAGCTGAAACAGGTTATTCTCCGTATGTTTAAACTAGAGGAAATAGTCTTGTGGATGTATGACAGAAGGGTAACAAGGAATGTATTGGGTTTCTTGGCCTAGAGCCACTAAAGTATTGATATTCTGTGACCAATTTGTGTGTGGCTGAGCAAGGGCAAAGAGCCAGGCAACATATAGGATCAGGGCCCAAGCCAGAAGCTTCTGTTGGGAAAGACTATACATATACATATATAATCTTTATGCCTAGCACCATATTTTTTATTTGTATGGATGTACAGCATCCAGATATTCCTTCAGACGATTCATGCATCTAGTTTTCCTTTACTGAATGATCCTTTTTGATACGTTTAGGCTCTTTAGTATGAAATGGCAAACACGTGGCTTCTTTGCCTTTATAGATCAAGATTGGAAAGCAGAGTTTGCGTTTGGCCAGCAGGCCTTTAGTCATCAAATCGACAAACGGAGTTAATGTAGAATAGTAATGGGCAAAGTTGCTTCCAAGGACTGAAGGCTAAAATGCATTTTACACAGTAGGCTGCACACATAAGGAAAAAAAATTACAATGGCCATTAAAAGCTAAATGCATCTGATTCGCCATGGCAGTGAGGCTCTGGGCATCTGTTACAGGGCATTTATGATTTCTTTTAGACTGCAAACATTAATTGATGTCCATAAAAGTGAAAATTGTTTTTGTTCCATCCGGGTAAGGAGTGCTCCATTTTTTTCCCCTGTTTTCTTCAAAGGCCACACTTTGAAATGTTTGTAGTGTTTTGTGAAAAACGCTCCTGTTGTGGGCATCTCTCAGTGACTACTGATATTAGGCAGGTTCAACTATAGGTTATTCAAACTATAGAGCTAGTGTGAATAAAGCAGGGGGTGTTTTACCCTCAATTTTCATATGGAAGTTCCCTGATTATTCCCCGATGTTACGTTCTGTCTTTTGGTTGTGATGTGTGTTCTTGATAGACTAGTGAGCATAAACTGGAAATACTGTGGCCGAAGCTTAAAACGTTTGTGCTCTTAAGTCTTTCAGGTGAGTAATGCACCAAAACAGTTTGAGATACAGAGGCTGCAACAGGTTGAAGTGGCAGAATTTCAAGATGTGTTAAGTATACCAATAAGTACAGGTCTGTATGTACATATAGCTGTATTGCTGTCTGACAATGACCTTTTCCATAGCTTGATTGCCAAGATGAGAGGTGAGGGTTTTATACAACCCTGCAACATCTTGCAGCACCGTGAGTCCTTCAAAGCCTTTTGAGCCCATCCACTGCTCCATAACTGTTGTCCTTGAGGAATATTAAGTCTGTCAGTTGTGTTTGTAGGAGGATTCAGATTTTCTCTTGATGGCTACTAATTAATTCTGGTCCCATTGCCATCCGAAAAATCTCAGAATCCAACTTATCTCTAAGATTTAGCCTGGCTACACTCAGCAGATTGCTTGGTGCAAGGAGTATTGGGTGGCAAGATGAGCACAGGAATATGAACCAACCTACCCCTGCTCCCACCATGAAGATGACAATAGGGAGAAAATATATTAAGGGCAGCCACGAAATCTATTTTTTTAGGCCATGTTAGAGCAGGTAACGTCCACCCAGTCAGCTTTTGTCTTCGCATCCAATCTAGAAGCCCAAATAAAATGTCCATTGGGCGTTGGAATAGCTCTGGGACACACGACAAGCTGAAGAGCAGCCTAGCTGTCAGTGCGAGGCCTTGTCACATTATTCCTAGCAATTCAGAGGCAATGAAGCTGACTTCACTCAGCTCACTTTTCCATATAGGCATAAAGAGCCCAACTGCAGCAGGGGAACTGCTCATGGGCCTTTGCTCCCCAAAACGCCCCTTCAGCCTAGAAAGTATTTGCATGTTGACGATGGCTGTAAAACTTTAAATTAAGCAAGTAAGCCTTCTCCGTAGGGGAAAAAAATTAGAATAAATTTAGTCCAATTTGAATTTATTTTCATATTTTGAAGCAGTTTAACAATCGTGATGAATGGTTCAATTTTTGTAGTTCAGCTAGCACAATTCTTAGGATTAACATGGATTTGGTTCTTGTTTTACATAACAAATTTTTCCTTCATCTGGTATGAAACATACTCAAAGCAGGACAGACTTAGGGGTGAGGGGAAGGTGCTTTGAGCCAGTTCTTTTGGGCTTAAATTGAGGGAATTTGGGGGAAATAGCAGAAATACTGCAGCTGAGGATATTTGTGCATTAATTGGTGCATTAATTGGTGATGCAGGGGAGCATTAGGCTCGAAGAAAACAGGAACAAGCATGTGATTTGCAGAATCAGAGAGAAAAATCAGGAAAATCAGGTAGAGCTGTTTATGTAGGGGGATAGGAGAGGAATTAAATTTGTGTGTGTGGGAAAGCAAAGTAACATAAGGCCCCAAACTGCTTGCTGGGAGCAGGAGAGGATTTGCCCATACAGCTACGGCCCATCACTGCAGAAATCAAATGGGTTTTGGTGGTTTTCAATATGCAAATCCAGGCTTGCATATACATGGGGAAGAAGCTGATGTATGCAGGGAATCTCGGTGTAAATTCTGCAGGTTCATTCTTGGTCTCTCAACACCACACTGTGCTGAGCGGAGTGGCAGGAAGACTTGTGTGGCATGCAAAAACTGGAGCATGCTGTAATTAAACTAAAACCAGGCCTTGCAAGCAGGAAATTCAAAGTTATGGTTACCATTAAAAGAGACCCAAGCATGTAAATTTATGGAAATTGGCGGTTTAAGGCATCTGAGTAATTATTCCACTATGTACTGCCATAAAATTGTGTCATAAAATTATGATTGAGGCGTTTTCCTGTTTGTGGCCTCAAATTAGTATAATTTCAGAGATTCCTTTTCTCCGCATGATGCCACTCCACTGAAGCAGGTGAGACGTTCAGTCTGCATTTAGAACTTTGCTGTGGTGACATAAGGCAGAAGGTTTATATTGGTTTATCTGAATAAAGAGATGCAGAACTGAGGATACAAGTGATAAAACTGAACCGTGTGGCTGTTTCTTCCCCCTTAAGAGAAGTGCAACCTTTCAGTTGAAATATTTAGTTCTGTCTTGGGGAAAACCTTTATACCCTACGCAGATTTTAGTGTTTCTTTCTTTTCCTTCAAGTGAAGAGCAATTCCCAATCAGCCCTATGAAGAAGTCCTTAATGCTGGAGGCCACAAGGTGCATACTGAGTGCTCTCCAACTTCCCCTGACAGCTCTTCCAGGAAATACAACAAGAGTAAGTCCTCTTTTTTCGCTTTTTTAACCATTAAAAAAAATCATAGACACCTTTTTTTTTGCTCTTACTTTTCCCTTCGTGACGTAGTTGTCATAATTTCAACAGGCAAAATGACTTAGTCTGCATCAGCAGTAATAAAAACATGGCACTTGAACACTTCTGCACAGGGTAATATCTGAAGGAGCTGAAAGGAAAACTAAAATCTTGCTTGTAGGAACACTTAAAAATAGAATATCATTTATCACGCTATAAATAGGGGAATATTCATGTTGGAATAAGTAATAGAAAGTGAATAAGTGTAAAAGATTAGATGTATCTTTTTAATATTAATTTATGTTTTAAATGGGTGCTTAAAATGTGGAGTCAGATATAAAACAGTATCTAACCGGGCATAATTCTCATTTATCACCAGTGCAGCTGTGCTGCCGAGGTATTCGGGAGCCTGGATGCGTGCTCAGGGATGTGCTGCACGGGAGGCTGCCAGCCTGGCTTTCGAGTGCCAGTTTGGCCGTGTTGGCTCCCAGCCTGGGGGTCCTGGATGCACCCGGGCAGGGGAAGAATCATCACCATTAAGCGGGGCTTAGGTAGAGGTAGCGTGAAATCAATTTAATGGCAAACCACCACCAAGAGAGGTAGTTCTGCCCTCCCATTGCCTCTTTCCCCCTCCTTTGCCATGTTCTCTTTCTGCTCCTTTATGCTTTTCCTGGTCCAACTCGACCTCTCAATGAGTCATTTTGTTGAGCCCCAAATGCTAATGCCAAACAAATAGCTCTTTTTGTTGCTGTGATTATTTTGCCTCGAGCTTGGCTTTTTAACTTCCTAACCATCTTCCTAGGAAGTCTGAGTAGCTCGGGAATGGACTGAGTGGGTGCTGGACTTGGCACAGCCCCTTTGGGACATGTTGCAGGGCCTTGAAGCTCTACAGCCCAACAGCAGCCCTAGAACAATTCAAGCCATGGGAGAAGGTACCTATAAAATAGTGTATAAGGATGATGTTAAATAGGGGAATCAACAGTAGGAAAAATCAGAAGCTTCCTTAGGATGCTGGGGCCTCAGCCTACCATTAAAATACAGCAGCAGTGCACCATGCAAGTCCCATAGACTTTTTGGAAAAGTCAAGATTGAATTCTCTGACATTTTTATTGCAAAACATTAGTAAAATGCCTTTTTTTTGTTACTTTTTGTTTTTAACAAAAATGTTATGGTTTTGGAGAAAGTTCTAGCCCTGATAAAAACAAAAAGCTAAAATTGGGAGTTTAGCTTCTCAGAGGCCAACATCTACCATGCTGAAGCACTATGGGGCTAACGTATACTTTAGAAGAAAACTCCAGAAGGTCTCCATAGAGGAAGCGGAATATGTCTAGCACTTTTTAAGATAAGGATAACACTTCTGAAATAACAAGTGCAGGATGTCAATTGATTTAATGGACGATAAGAGGTAACGCTTGCAATTGTGAGCCTTTCGAAATCCAATTATTTCTATTAATATGCTCGTGTTAAAGAGCCATATTTCAGTGCTGTCCCATGCCTCGCTTGTCTGGCTGCCTGTTATCAAGCTCAAGCCTTTAAAATCTCCTGTTAGCATTTTAATTGGCTTTGGGAATACGCAGGGAGAGAAAAATGGAAATAAGTGGGAAAATTAACGAAACGCTTTTGAGAAGCTGGGAGCGCCTAACAGGCGTGTAACAGACTCTTCCCTGCTCACACAAACCCGATACGGAGGCGTCTGCCACGTCTGGATCCTCTTTTCTCCCTATTGAAACCACGGAGTGTCTATTGACTCTAAACATGCTCCGTGCGCGTTGGGGTTGACGTCGCCGTTGGAGGTGGTGGGTGCGAGGAGGTTTATTATGTACAAGGCAGGGCACGTCGCTGCTCGGGCATCCTGCACGTGAGCCCGTCCTCGGGTCCCCAGCCCAGTGCAGATCAGCCCAGGGTGTTAGAAGCAAAACCCTCGGCCCAAGGGGATGCTGGCGGAGCAGGCGCCCCTGCCCATAAATCCCTGTTAGTGCCGACCGCTGAGCGGGGTTAGTTCCTTGGCAGCAAACCTCAGAAGCCTTCTAGAGGTGGACGTGGGCTCTGAATGGTTGTTGTTTTATTCAAAAGTTACCGCTCCTGCGGCCGTGCAGTATGACTGGGCTAAATTATTAATTTCTGGTGGTTTTAATGGAAAGCGGAGAAGGGGATATTATTCAAAGAGCTCATTTGGAAACCAAAATGCCATTAGGGCACGGAGGTTTCCCGTTTGGGCTGAGCAAAGAGTAATATGTCAGCGGGGTTTTTTTCCTTCCTATCTGTCATATTGCGTTTTTAAAGCCTGGGTGGTGGAATGCTTTCCAAATGCAGAGACCAGATTTATTTCCCAGGGAAAATAAAGCTTGTATGTGTTGGTTTGCTTGGCTCGATGGGCAGCCTTTACCCGAGGTGGACACTTGTGTTGGCAGCCCCTTTTCCTGCAAAGGGAGGCACATGGGCGAGTGGAGAAATGATGATCAGATAGAAGCCACTTTTCTTATGAGGCCATGTTTTGGGGAGCAGAAGCAAATTGCATATTTGTGCTTAAAAATAAGCAAGAAGTGATGGTTTATGTGTGTGTCTGCAAAAACCTAGGTGCTTTGCAGGTCGGTGATGATTTGAGAGTATGTCCACAATGTGTTTCACAAGCCTGATGGATTTGCATCATTTTAATTTGTAACTTTTTGCTTTGCTGCTTAGAAAAAACCCTCACCTCCTTTTTAGATGCAGTTCAGCTTTCTAGCTACTACTGCTGTTCAAGTGAGTTCCAAAGGAGGAATTTGCTTCATCTGATTAGTTCACATGTTCTAGCATTAATACTAGACAACAGTAATTCTTGAAAACTTCTAAACAATTTTCTGTTTTGTGCCTCCATCTATCAAGAATAAACTGTCTAAAATGAGCATAAAAATCATGAATGTATTTTCTAAGGGGGGCCAAATCTAATTTTTGCATGAATTGCTTTAGAAGTTTAAATACATCTTAGAATATGCACCTCGGAATATCATATGCTTCATAAGCATTGTTTAATGCTACTCCTAAAATGGGCAGAGTCTTAAGGTAATAGAAATTCAGCAAAAATTCCTGAGTGTTTTATTTAGCAGATGAATATTTATAGCAATAAATTGGATTTGTGTTGCTTTTGAATTTGAGATGCCTCTTACAGGATAAAATTAAGTTCGTTGCTCCTAAAAAAACCCTTTCAAAGCGTTGGGTTTTTCTTTCAGGTCGTTGTATGACTTGCTTGCTTTTCTTCCTTTGCAATGCAAATAGCTTGAAGAAGAGGAGGCAACACAGAGGAAGATGCTAGTGGGAAAGCACGAAAGAGAAGCGATTGAAAGGAAAAGAAGAAAGGGATTCGGAGCTGGCTGGGAGCTGCAGAGGGAATTCTTTGAGATGGTCACTTTTATGTCGGCCTGGGTCTTTCATGTGCGTCTGGGCCCGCATCTCTTTTGTAGCTCAAAGATATTCCCGTCCTCTATTAGTACCATGGAGCATAGGGCTGTGCTGAACAGGAAAGGCAGAAGTTCATCCTCAGGAAGGTAGAAGTTAGCTGACCAAATGCATGGGCTTAGAAGGTCCTCTGTATAGAGAAGGAGGGGAGGAGAACCTCAAACCCCACCGATTTCGCGTGTCACGGCAGCCCCAGCACTTGACATTGAACATCCTTGGGTCGGGTGCTGAGCTCTGCAAAGCGCTGGGCCCTTTGCTTGGCCTAGTTTCTCCCCAGAAACCAAGATAAAAAGCTTGCCACGTTTTGTGAGCAGGCAGCCCGTCCCAGCAGGAGTGCTGCTCCGCCAGCAATCACTGCAGCTCCCCATTAGATGGATTGGGCGCCACGCTGGGCTCTGCTCTTGCTTTCCACCAATTACAAGTGGCCTCCAGGAAAAGGAGGAAGATGTATACAGAAATAAATAGGAAAGGAAGGCAGGAAAATATTGGGGTTTCCTGAGATTTAGGACATAGTGACTGTAAATCCAAAGGTTTAGGAGGAACCTGCCTTTAATAGAAGAAAAACACTAGTATTGGTCTCCAAAGGCAAATAATTTTTATGTGACTCCATTTATGGCAGGAATGCTGGTGCTTCCTGTGATTTGTATAGAGACACATCAGCACATCTTAATCTGTCTGATGTGATACAAGCATGGTACTTAGATGCTGTGCTTGCCACTTTTCTGTGCTTAAATATACTTTGAATCTCACGGTATTCTTTCATAACTATAATTTTATACGCAGTATACATGTACCTGAAGAGACAGAAAAGTGGAAAATTGTCTAAAAAAAAGTGAATAACAGTTTGAATCCCCAGTCTGTGTAATAGACCTGAAGACATATTTCCCTTCAGCTTTTTATTACTACAGATATTACCGTTGTCTTCCAAGTTGCCACCTACTTTCCAGCCCTCCCTGGTATTTGAAGTCTCTATATTGAGTGCAGAGACCTGGAGTTAGTGGCATGTTGAGAGTTTTCTTTTTTGTTAGCACTTTTGCCATATGGGAAAGACATTACCCAGATGCAACCAGGAGTAGGATCCTCCAGCTTGCAGAGGTTAGTACCTTGTCTGTGCAATTAAATTCTGCTTCCATTCTCCCAAATACGTGGCTCCTTCACCATACTCAGCAATACTGGCTCTTCCCAGACTGGGATACTCATATATATCCCAAGAAAGCCATGTGTGTGTTGCTGCTGTGGTTTTGTCCAAGACATCTGTCACTGAAGGTACCTCTGCTTGAAGGGATATGTCTAAGTGGTCATTTTCTCTCAAATTCCTCTCAAAATTGAAAACATTAAAGTATTAAAACCTCACAGATGATAAGGCACATGAAATTTTGCTACTCAAGCATTCAGATTTTTTATTTCAAACACCAACTAAATACTATTCCTAAATGTATAGCTTGGTTTCTTTTCTTCCTATACAAGTTTTAATTCTATTCTGGCATTCCTTAAGGAACCAGACAAAACATTCTTTGGGGTAGTTTTTATTGCATGTTATAGAGATATTGCATAAAATATCTGCAAGTTTGACAAGACCTGAGGATTTCTATCCCTATAGAGTGTATGCTGTATCATGTAATAATTTAAAATCCTACAATGGCTCTCCTCCTGCTCTGGCCATTTTGTTAGAATGTAATCCCCAATGTTACCGCAGCTTTATCGTTGATTTTGCTGGGAAGTCTTTTTTTTTTCTCCTGTTCTGTCTAAGGCAGAATAGTGTATTTATTATTTATAGCTTAGTTTTGTCAGTACTTCACGACACAATTTATCAAATAATACGTCAAATTTGGTTTATTTTTGTAAGAAGGAAAGGGGGAGATTTTTAAAAATGTACTTGTTTACACTTGAAAAAGCAGTTGCCAAATGGGGCGTGCTATTCATTGGCCTTTGCTCAGAGACTGGGTAAGGACGGTTCAGTAGCACTCAGCAAGGGCAAGATCTGAGGCCAGAAGGAGCCACTGCAGAAGCAGAGCAATAATAAGAAAAGTTAAAATTTTGGAAGAGATCCTGGGGTGTAACATTGGATATCATCCTGTAGCCAGGCTATAATCAACCCAATTAGGGTATACAGAGAGTAGACTTTATCCCAGTAGTGGTTTTGCACAGCTGCTGGAAAACTCAAGGGATGCACCACGACCTTCAGGGACCAGCCCAGCATTCAACGACAGATGAGATTGGCTCTTTTTTCCACACTATATTTTTCTAACTTCCAGGCAGTGGATTTTACGCTGTCTTTATTCAGCCAGACTGACAAGTTCCTGGTGACCAGTCCCTTAGGTTGCTGTGTGTAAGTATATGGATGGAATAGTTGGGTCATCTTCCTCTCCTTGAGGTGGATTTAGAGTTTGTGAATCTCTGTGGTTTTGCATTTGCCCAGCTTCTGGTCCGAGCTGGAGCCTTTTTTAAGCTGCTGTGCCTTGCCCTTGCTGCTGACATTGCTGCACGTGGCTGCTGGGACCTAGGCGAGCCGAGTGAGCTGCCGCCTGCCTGATTTCCAAATAACTGGTCCTTCTGTACTTTTCTTCAGTGTAAGTCCAACAGTTCAAATCAAGCTATAATTATTGTGGGTATGGGTTTATGCAGTGCTTTTGTAACATGGAATCACAACGTGCTTTTATCTTCCGTGATTAGTGATGGAGTTGTGCGGCATAGGAGGCAATGCCTTGACCTGGGGGACTTGGGGAGGCAACCACAGAGGCATTTAGGCACCCATACACCTCCAGGGATAAGAGTGGCTCAGTCTGAGCAGACATGGCAGGAGAAGATGGGCAGAGACGTGCACGCCAGGGACTTCTCCAAGGTTACTCAGCAGGGGCTATAACAGAGCTAGGGCAGCGAGCTGCGTGTGTGCAGCTCTCCCTGGCATCCAGGCTCTGAGGATATGGAGTCACATCCCGTTTTCTTGTGCAAGGTGCCTTTTCAGGTAAGATAGAAAAGTGGAACATTGGAGGATGAATTTTAGTTGCCAAATTTCTCCTTTTTTCCACCCTGTTCCACAGTGCCCTATTTTTAGGAGTAATACATAGTGCTTGCACATCATAAGGCTGCTAGGCTCTAAGGATCCTCGCAGAATAACTCTTTAGAGGTCGCTCAGACTCAGCAAGCACTGCCAAGCAGAGTGAAACGTTTCCCTGCATTATGCTTTCTGCAGCTCTTCCTACAACACTAGGACAGGTATTTGTAATGTAAATAATTCCGGTCTGTGTCGTAACCCCCTGCAAGACAGCATGTTTCCAGCGATTCTCGTGTTCGATATTGATTTGACTTCTATCACAAGAAGGTTTTTCTCTTTTCTTTAAGAATTTAAGAAGCAGGAAGTCCGTGAGGGAAAGACACTATTGAAGTTTTTCTACCATTGGAGAGCCTGGGAATTACAGCTGTACAGGTCAGGATGTGAACGGCTCTCCTGCATTTCAATTCAGGTTCCCCTCATCAACATGGGCTGCAGTAATTGTGCTTCCCTAAATGAAATGCATACTCCTTTCTCCAGTGGTGCAAAATTCTTTGTGTCAGTGAATCTCCCCAGGTCGGTGCTTCACAAAATACAGGCTGCTGGGAAGAGTTGCGGTAGCTGTAGGGTTTTTGAGCTGAAACTGTAGGATTTTTGAGCTGAGTTTTGACCGAAACTGTCACTGAATTCAGTGAGACTGCTCTGAGACCAGGAGCTCTGCAGTCCTATTTTCCCTCCCTGTTACAGTAATACTGCCTGCTACCTTTTTGCCTATGCTACTGCTGGTGCTTTGGGGTTTGTTTTGAAGAAATTGAAGTTGCTGGTTGCATTGCAACATGCCTATGGAAAATACTGCGCGGAGTGGAAACCTCCATTGCAGCAACCAAGTCCTTGAGCCTTGTCAGCCCCATTAAAATCTGGACACCACACAGGATCTGCCAGGTGTCCTCGCTCTTCACATCGTCGTTGTCCTACGTGGCTCCAAAATTGTGGAATACTAAAATCCTAATATTTTGAAAGTGGAAAATATCAATAGCATTGCTCAGAGTTTTGAAGATTTGCCTTGTTTAAATGCTGCCTTGCTCTCCCTGAATTAGGACTTACGGAAGCAGAGTTTAGAGTATTTTAGTGTAACTTTAGGGAATATCCTCTCTTCTAAGTTAGGAGATAAAATAGATCAGTGTGTTTTGTCTCCGAAACAAATCAGTGGTTGTTCTTTGCCCAATGCAGAGTAAATCAAAAGTCCTTAATGAGCAAACTGAGGGAAGAGAAAAACTAAAGTTAGGATGTTTGATCATAACTTATGTTATTCTGTGCCTTTCATTTTGACCATAGACACCGGTGATTGCCAAGACTAAAAGCTTGTAATAGAGAAAGGCTAAAACAAAACCACTGGATTCATGGTTTTATTGCCAAAGTATGATTTCGAAATACTTTGCCTCTGCTGGAGTGCTCCAATCACTCCTTGGGCAGAGTTGATACCAGGTCCTACAGCAGAAGCCCTGTTGGATTCAAGTCACTCAGTGCTCAGTGAATCCCTCCTGTTACTGCAGCGTGTTACAGAGCAAAGGGTGGTATGACCAAGCTCATGTGTGGCTGCGTGCGTAGCACTTCTGCTGCTGTCAGAGGGAAAAAAAACCATTCATTTTTTAGAATCGGATTAATATGTGATTATTTGACATAGTGTCAGATCATAAACATATTCATTTCTTGTAATGCATGCTTGGGTTTTATGGAGGTTTTAAAATCTTTCATTCAAGTAATGTAGGAAATCACCTGAAAACAGCTGCCAGAATACTCGGAATAAAACAGACTTTATTTTTACCACCTTTGAGCCAGTTTGCTGAGGTTGCAAAGGTCTCCCAAGGGAGTTACATGCATGGTGCCGTTACAGCGGAGATGGGGGAGCCCAGCAGAATGGGCTGAGGGCTGCCTTTCATTTTTGTCTCCTATCTTGCATTCCAAGATCTGAAAGTTCAAATGAAGCCTTGGCAGAAGAAATGAATCTCCATCTGTTTTCCTGAGCTGATTTTGGCCATTTGGAACAGGGAACATGGAAGTAAAAGCCGACTCTCTTGAGGCGGCCTGTTTACTTCTCCCTAAGTGTGGTCAAACAAGTCAGATAATCCGTTTTTTATAAAACTGGTCTTAAAAATGATTAGCATTTAAAAGACCATTTCCGAACCATCCTCTCTGGGTGGTTGATGCCCTTATTCGCAACTCCAGCCCCCAGAGCAATCGCAGCCCTTGTTCTCCCATCTATATTGGCCCTCCTTATCTTGTGCATCCGATTCATGTGACGAGCCAATGGATCTGCTGTGCCTCAGGTTATAGCTGAACATCTTGTAAGTCTCGAGGGCAAGACCTTGCCCATCTTACTACCTGGTTTTATTTCATTTTATTACTCCAGTCCATAACCTCATTCAGCTGTGCTTGTGTGCCTCTGTGATCCTCCTCCGTGCAGTCACTGCTGTCTAACTTGGTGCCATTTTTGTTTAATTCGTTTGCCTCTCTCTTTTTTGGTGCCAGGATAACTAATGAAAATGCTAACTACGGTCATCCTGGGACCAGCCTTGCATTATTCCAGCCTTCTCCCAGTTTGGTACTTTCTCCTCGCTCACATCTGATTTTGTCCTCTTCAGTTAGATTTTTAAACATAGTTCAGTTTTGATGCTAGTTGCAATAGTTTTGAGTGCACTGATTTCCCTGGTGCCCATCCGTCTGACGCTTTACAGGAATACAGCTAATATTTTATCTGGGTTTTTTTTGTAGGAGAGGAATAGGAAGGTCAAACAAATTGGAGTCCTCCTTCGAAAGGGACAAATCTTTTTTGCATTGATGGAAAGCCACTTCCATGTTGTGTTTTTCTTTCCATGCATCCCTGCGTTTTTAGGGGGTTTTCTCCTTCAAGTTTTTTCCTTGTGGGGGATTGATACCATGTGTCCTGGCCCACAGCTTTACCTGCTCCATCCACTACGCTGAGCCCAGTTAACACACACGGCTGAGGAGTTAACACGAGACCTGGTTAAATGCTGCAATTATCATCTTTAAATGAGATAAAATAATTGAATGCACAGATTGTATTTACTTTTCCTTTCTCCTTCAAATTCAGCGGTGATCAAGGGATGGATGTCGTTTTGCTATAGCTTTGGAAATTCAGTATTTTCATCTGTAATAAGGCTTGTTTATATTTTATATTTCTCTACTCTGGATTTGGTCCTTACTTTCTCTCTTGAGAGTCATTTTGAAATCTGTGGATCTCACAAATGTCTTTGATTCCTCCTGAATATCATTGTCTCTTCTGCCCTTTCTCACTGTTCTTTTTCTCTTAAAAAGCAAGTTACGAGGAACTGTACATTTATTCCGTAGGAGCCCAAGTCATTTTCCATTTTCTTTGCCATGTTTTATCCTGATATTCTACTCAGCCTTGGAGTGAGGGACACAAATTTTGACCAAGCTACCATATTTCTTCCCATTTGCATTTCTCATTTGTGTGAAAATAATACAACTTGACCCTGAATAGTTTCAAGCATTGTTTAAGCAGCTGTTTTTTTGACACAAACTTAAGTTTTATCTTTTTACCTTCAGAAAATTCTGTAGCCAATGGTTAGGACACCATATGAGAGGAAATATTACAGGTGTTCATTCTTTTACTTCTTTTAGTTACTTAGAAGTCCTGTATACCTCCCCTCTGTACATAAATTTGTATACATGTAGGGGTTTTACTCAGTCACCTTCTTTTTGTTGCTGTGCCAGGTGTTGATTAAATATTTTGATCTTGTGGCTTGTAGGTGCCACCTCAGAGGGATTCGGGCCGGCTCATCAAGGCTTGAGAGCTACCAGAGAGCTGCCCTCTGTGCTCAGCTTGCTCTCAGAGGATCCATAAGCCCTCAGGGAGGGCACAGCAGGTAAAGGAGAAGTAAGAGTATCTTTGTTTTATCCTAGCCCCACACAAAGATGTGGGACATGCTTGGATTTGATTGCGAGAGGACTTTAAGCATATGAGCCTGTGATCCTCTCTTGAATTACAGGCTAAAACACAGGCTAAGGAGGTTTTGATTGGGTTGTCTGAGTGTTAAGTTAAGAGGGGTGTTCTGGGTACCAGAACTGCAAGTAGCCAACTCATAAATCTCAACTAAAATGATAAGTGTCCAACATTATTGCATGTCCATTAAGAGCCTGCTAAAGATGCTGAATGAGCTTATAATTGCATTTAATCAGAAAATTTAGTATAATGCCAAAGGTTTCATTTTTCTTTAATTAATTAGTCTTTATTAATACGGCGAACGTAAGTATTGGCTAGGATAGATTAAACATTAGACTGATGGAGTGTGTTGTGTATAGTGATTTGTACGGACTGTGCGTGTACTCCGTTGACCTTGTCATTTGTTACCCTCAGTGCCAGTGAGTGCTTTTTCTGTTTCAATGAGCGCTGTGTTTTTAGCCTGAAATGCCACCGTGGTTTTTTTTTTTGCTTTGGCAAGAGAATGTCACTGTCTGCAAAGAGAGAGCTGTTCAGAGCGCCCACTGGCAATCAGGGTATTAATCATTGCTGTGTTTTGCTGCTCACTGGGAAATCCTGCCTTTAAAAACGTATCTCTGTAGTAGGATTGAGCACGCAGGTTCAAAAGCTTCACGCTGTGACTCTGACTGCTTGTATTCCAGGTCAGCAAAATCTGCAGGGCTAGCTGGGGCTCGTGCACTTAGAAGGGCAGCATCGTCCTCAATGAGCTGGGTTGTTCCCTTTTCTTTTTAAAAGAAAGAAAGAAAGAAAGAAAGAAAAAAAGAAAAGAAAAAGTCAGAAAATCTTTATGAAGGCCTTGTAAGAAATTTACCCATCAAAAGTGTGCAAGTTTAAGCCATTAAGAAATTGATTCAGGTCTTTGTCTTCACATATTTAATTGCACTGTTTATCATGGTGGGTGTTGTATATATTGTTCTATATGCTCTTGTATGTGTGATATTTTTGATTATGGCATTTCTGTATTACATTTTTTGTCTTGTTCATTACATATTTATGATCTCTTCAGAGTGCTGTAACAAATCTAATCTACCTCTCTACCATCTGTCTTCCTCGAGCCTTTATTCGGGCAGCTACCTTAGCTCCCTTTTAGCACCCAACAATGTGAAAAAAGTAAATCTTCATTATTTCTTTTGAAAAATCTTCATTCCTTGGTTCTGCCTTATCTTTGTATGCTGATTAATGTTCACATCTTTGCCCAAAGCCTTATTTTTCAGGTTGGGTAATTCACTTCATGTACTGTTTATGTCCTCTGCGGTTTCTTGGTATAGATCTTTCACTCTCGTTTGAGGAAACAGATGAAACCATATTATACTTTCAATATCTTTAAGGTCAAACATTAAAAATTCTTTCTCTCTGCTTACTTGAGATGAGATACTTGGAGCGTTTCTTTGTTCTGCTTTATACAATCTTGTAAATCACTCTGTGAAGGACACTGTTATAAATCAGTAAATAAGCACCACATTTGCAAAGCATCTCCTGGCAGCACGAACTGCAGAGCTGAGCAGCAGTGACTTGCCTGTGATTCCCTCCAAATCATATACACCTCAAGGTGGGACATCTTGGGTGGTGTTGTTCCCTTCAGGGCAGGAAGTTGCCTGCCAGCCAGCCATCTGTCCATCCATCCACCTGTCCATCCATCCGTCTGTCTGTCCATCTCTCCTCCTTTCAAGTCATACAGCTGTCATAAAGGGAAAATGTCAGCCCTTTTCCTACAAACGGCCATGAAGATCACTTAGAGAGGAGATAAAGTGCTATTTCAGTTTACTGTGCATGTTCTTTAGCTGCATTAGTATTTCCTTTGTATCTGGTTTCCCTGTTTCTACACACCATCTGTCAGGTTTTGGTTTGGGAGCAGGTGTCCTCATCATTAAAAGGTATAATTTTAAGTTGCAAAGTCATGTCCTGTGGGTATTCAAGCTGCTTTTATACTGCTTTTTGTTTATGCTCAACTGTCTCTTTAGCAGCTCTCCACTGCGTGTTGCATTGTCAGTAGTTTTGGACCAAGTGAAATGCACAGTAATGCCAGGAGGCCTCATTGCTGCATTTTAAAAAATGCTCGCACATCTATTTTTCCCTCGCAGTCTCCGTAACTTGACAGCCTGATCAAATTGTTCTGACTTTCAAAACCCTCGGATCAAAAGAAGGAATTATCAGTAACCCCATCTCTCGCTTAGACTGGCAGAAATAATACGCTGGCGTGCTAGTCAAATGTGTCCGTCTCGGGAAGATTTATACAGGAATTAAGTGGTGCATTGGCCCCGTGTGTTCATGGAAGCAAGCTGCAGAAAGTTCCCATGGACCCCACGAGGAAAGGTTGAAACAGCAGGATTGAACTTGCTGTCCTTAAAGTGTCACCCTCCACTTTGACAGCCCTTTGCTTCCCTTTGCCCTGCTGGTTGATATCCGGACAGCGGAGACTAGGGACCTTTTAATTTTAATGAAAAACAGACCCAAGTTCTTATTCATGGAGTTATTTGTCATTGTAATTTATAGGTCACATCCTACCCACTCAGAAAACGGAGATATTTGCTAGAGCGTGAAAAAACTGCCTTCAAACCCTCAAGTAATTTAGAGAACTTATGGTGATAAATGAGTTTTAATTAATTTAAAGGTAGTTAGAGAATCAGATGAAGCATTACTTTAAATTGATACCAGAAGATACTACATAGAGTTGAGATCACTGTATTTGTTATGTCTTCTGACGTGCTGAGTCAGTGGAAGGAAAGGACCTGGCCATCATAAACCCAATTTAAACACATTTTATTTCAGAATAATTCATAATTTAATGCCTCAGAACTTTCTTGAGTAGTAGCTGGTATGACAACTTTATACTTGGTTTCTATTCTGTAGGTCATCATTACTACCCTGTAACTAGCATGTCCAGTGATTTGGGGTGGTCTGCTTGTGAGATGGAGACTTTAGCAAAATACTTTTCTAAAGAACTCCGTTAAAATACCCTGACAGTTGTGTTGTATTGTATAGTTGGTTGATGACTCAGAAGTGTATGTCGCATTGCTATATAAACTCACAGTGTCTCACAAACATCTTTGAGCATCATTCTATCAAAAAAGAGTGGAATTTTACACAAATGTAATGTTTCAGTGAGCTCTGTGGCACAAGTGGCTTGGAGTAAGTTGGCCTAGCTGTATTAGTGAAGACTAATTTCATGGGCTAA
The DNA here is from genome assembly GCA_003342815.1 of Eudromia elegans. Classification (NCBI taxonomy): domain Eukaryota; kingdom Metazoa; phylum Chordata; class Aves; order Tinamiformes; family Tinamidae; genus Eudromia; species Eudromia elegans. The sequence goes on along the minus strand of PTEX01000086.1, from coordinate 1,509,024 downwards.
GTTAATGTACTTTTACAACTGAGCTCAACTACTGTTATCACAAGGAATGGATCGTGTTCCATTTCTAGTGGCTGCTCGTGCTTCCCGTTGACTTCTGAAATCATGACGGGCTCTTGAACAAGCAGTTTGAGTCTTGAATCACGTTTTGTGGCCAGTGCAGATCTCTTGTCTCCTCCAACCCTACTGAAGCTAGTGACCTCAGGGCTTGAGCAGGTTGCCTTCTGCTGGTGACTCTTCATCCAGTCAAGGATTAAGCTGTATAATCAAACTAATGGCATCAGAGTCCACGTGGCTGTGTAGGTGTAACCTAGAGGATTACAGACCCTCTTTCTTGTTGTCTTCCATGTTGTTGACTCAGATTAATTCACAATACAGAATTGGGAGGTCAGAGGAAACCACAACCCCAACCTGGAACCTGTCACACAGTACGTAGCCCATAGCAAGTAGAGAAGCAAATTCACAAAAGAACTAGCTAAAGCTCTCTGAAAAATAAGGTGACAAAAACCTTATGGAAGAAATGTTGCAGCATTTAATTATCATGTAAATCTGACAGATAATTATGACCGCTTTTAATTATTTTCTGAACTGTTCTTCAACTTTTTTCCTACTGCTGCATTTCAGAGGTAACTCACTTTTACCATGTAATTATTTTAATGTGACAAAAAAACTTCTGCCTTACATATGCCTTTGTCCTCTAGTCACCTCACCTGGTGACTGGATTATTTCGTTTCCCTGTGTCTGAACACATCCGGAAGGCTGCTGGTGGGAAGGGATAACTCTGTCCTGAGAATGCGAGTGGGTGAGAGGGAAGTCGATTACGAGCTGAAAAATGGGTTTTGTTTAGTTTTTGATGGAAGCTTGATTAATGCCAGTGCAGTACATACAGCTACAAAGAAAGGTGGTGAGAGAGAAGGAATGCCTTGGAAATATTTGGTGAAAGATCATGAGGAACCTTTTTTCAGTGGCACCAGGTAATGAAGCACAAAGGACATTTCAGTATCTTCCTTTGTTAGATGAAAATAATTTGATAGCAAATTCTCCCTAAGTGCCAACCCTGAGATAAATTCAATGTATGGACAAAAAAAAAATATGAAATCCAGAACTTTAATTTGCTATTAATTAACTTCTAAACACAGCTAAGTAGATTTAATTGGCGCTGTGGCTGGAAGTTCACTTGCTAAAGTGTAACTAATGACTAGAATAGTCATGATCAGAGGCAGCATGGAGTTTCTCGAACATTTAATTAGAGAACTGCAAAAGTGTGATGAGGGATGACTGTGCATCTGATTTATAGTTTATTCTCTCTATTCATGGAAGAATATCATTTGGATATGCAAACTGTAAATACTGAAAGTAGGTTTTTGCCTAAGGAAGAACGTTTTATAAGATGAAGTGATTTATCACAACTGTTGTATTCCTGACTTCTGCAACTAACTTAGGAATACTGCAATATTTGTCTCTATTTGTAGCAGGGGAAAGGTTATTCTGGCTGAAAATACGCATTAGTTCAATCTCATTCTCTGTAGTTTGGAGTTACCTCTATTAACCTGAGTCTCATATATTGTTATTTTGGGCAACTTTCTGCTTGTGGCTCCATTCCCTTGTCTCATGAGTGTGTGGCTTTTCCTTTTGCTAGGTCAGATTGGACAGTAGCCATGTGGTCTTTGGAGTCTCCTGTATAGAGAAAGAGAAAGGAAAATGTTCTGGTCGTTCTTGGCCTCTTCCCATTCTACTAAGGACAGGAGGTCTGCAGGATATTAGGTCTGTTGGATGTGACCTTGTCGATAGATATCATCATCTTGCTATCTAAATGTTGTGACTATTGGAAGTAATTTGGACTTTTTAATGCTGTTGTCTAGAGCAGAAAGAAAAATTAGTTCCAGTTCTGGTCCCTCACTCCCAGAGTTTCACAGATTTGAGATTTCAATCATTTTAATTGAATGTGTCCTGAGATAGCGTAAGGAAGGAGCCACTGCCTGTCCCTGGATTGCGACCAGAAAGTGTCCTGAAGATCATTCAGGGGGGCCATGAAAAGACCCCTAGCATGTTTGGCTGTATTTAAGCCCAAACTATATGTTGAAGAGAGATCACAAAGGCAGAAATTAAGGCAGTCTGAAGAGTGACGTTAAGAGGAGAATGCTGAATGAAGGTGTCTGAAATGTGTTGTGTGCATGAGTCCAGCTCCATTTGGAAAATTAAACACAATGTTTATGACCTCTGTATTTAGGATAAATGTTCTCCTAACCTTTTGTATAAATGTCATAATCATCATTCCACAGCTAGCCCAAAGGAATAATTGCAGGAACCTGAAATCAGTGTAGAATATAGATAAAACTGGAGACATGACTTACATAATCTGTAGTGACACCAGCATAAGCAATGTTCTGGCGTCACATGAGATATGACATATTTAGCCAACTGAGTGGTAAATTTGGATATTGATAATTGGAATAAGGAATCACTATATAGTTATATGACCACTTGGTGAAAAAATGGAAAATTTTAAAATTGCAGATATTTAAACAGCATAGACATTTTAAAAGTAATGTAAATGGAGCAACATTCCTTCTCAGCTCTTCTCAGTTTTGGTACTTTTTTCCTGATCTTCTGATACTGATATCCCAAGGCAGTGCCTTTCGTAGCATTTCTTCTTAAAATAATGCACTTTTTAATGAACATGGTCTGGAAAACATAATATTGAATGTATATATTGGATTACTTTATCTTCTTATCCCCAAATCCTCATGAAGTTTTGGTGTCCTGGTAAGTCAGATTGCACTGCCTCAAGGAAGCAACAATTGGTTTTAATACTTCTCCATTTCAGCAAGAAGGAGAAATGCTCTCAGGATTTTAGTTTGTTAAGTCATATGTGGCCAAATGCTTTGAGTTTGCCTTTTCTGCAGCCACCCTGCAACCAGACTTCTAATCCTGTTGGAATTTTTTTGCTCCTGATAGAAAAATCCCACTGCCCTTGGTAGGTGGTCTGTGTACCTGCATGGACATGCAGTGTTGTCCTGGAGGAGTACCACCCTTTTCCACAACACAAGGGGTGTTGTGAAAATAAATACAAAATTCAGGATATTCGGACGCTGTGTTGACAGTGATGGAAATCCCCCAGGCAGGCTGTGGGTATTTGAGGACCTCCAAGTCTCTAAAGTCTGGGAATAAGGGCTGTAGTATCCACCTTACTGTCTTCAGCGGGGCTACTCTTGAGCTAAGGACTTGTGGTGAAGAATTTGTCTTCAGAGAAGCAGAAAACATTTCCAAACTCAGGTACCTGCTTTTATATATATATGTATGTATGTATTTTAGCCTTTAAGCATTTGTTTTTAGATGACAGGGCTCCGCTTGGAAGCAGGGTGTGAATTTAAATGTTGGGAAGCAAAAGCAGTGGCCATTAAGGTAGGAAGCACAGGGTGACCTTTCCGAGATGCCGTGCGGAGCGCCGCGCTCGCTCTGGGAGCCGAGGGGCTCCTCTGGCTGCGTCCCTGCGGGATGAACCCGGGATCTGACAAAAATAGCGAAGCAGGGGGCAAGACTGGCTCGAGTGGTAACGGGAGGAAATTCAGATTGATCACAGTGCGACTAATGCGTTCTTTTAACCTAACTCTCAAGCTATAAAAGGGTGGTATCAAGTCCCAAAAGACAGCAGGGAGAGCATTCATGCAAACTGCCAAATATTTTACATTATATTATGTATCAATATTTATATTTGCTATTAACATTTCAGTTAATGTCCTAATCACTGCTTTGTTAATCATTTATCCTTAAAGGAGGCCCTGAGTGACTGTGGGCGCAGTGCCTGGTAGGGCAGAGTCTCAGCAGCAGCTCTCACAGCCTGTTTTGAGGCAAAATGTCTTAATCCTGCCATCAGTAGTGACTTTGAGGACCAGGTCGTATCTTTTTATACCACAGATAAATAACCAGTTTGCAAATCAACCCAAACTAGCTTTGAACCTTGGCTTTGGGTTTGATATATCATAGCTAAGCAAAGCAGTTTACGCACTTGCATTGTAGCCAGTTGGAGGAAACTTAAATAGGATTCATGGGCATCCATCAAATGCTTGTCGCTTGCTTTGAAAAACTGCACACAGTGAAAATCAGTAAATTGAGGATACAGCCACTTTCAGTGGGCGGGAATATGTGGTCCAAGCCATCAGTTCTCAACTGGGTAGATAGCTCTCCCTCAGACCACATCCCACTTATAAAGGGTAGGGATTGCATTGCAGAAGAAGTGCTGAATGAATAGCTTCCATGTGCAGTGTGAAGAACTTTTATAATGGCTTTTTCCTCAGGATTTCAGAGGAGGAGGAAGGTCTTGCATTTTTTGGGTATGTTTGGATTCTAAATCAACTTTTACCCTTTGGTTGGTGCAGTGTTGCCTTTTCAGTTCATGCCTGCTGTAATCTGTGCAGTACAGACGTGACATAGATCTATTTGCATCCCTTCTTGGTGTGTGAAACCTGACAGACCCAAGTTAGGATTTAAATTCTTCCTTTTATACTTCTTGTTTTCTGAAACACTCTTTTTTTCCTTTCCTTTCTGAGGCTTCATTGGAGTTTAAATAACTTGCCGAAAGTTGGGCAAGAAGTTTGTAGCACTGCTGTATGGGGTTCTCCTGCCCCTGGCATCTGCCTAGGAAAACACAGCTATCTGCATTGCCCTCAAATCACAGCCCTCCACTTCTGTCCTTCCTTTACTACCTTAATGGAATTAATCTTTGAGAGAGGGCATTTTGCTTCTTTCCTCTTTTATGCATCTCTCTTAAATAAAATGCATTTCTTCAGCTCGCATTAAAGTTGTAAAGGCCATTTGTTTCATAGCACGTTTCTTAATTGTGCCTTTCCTCTTAAGATTGCGACTAGCTCTAGTAATGCGAATCCATCAATCACCTGCCAAGCCGTGGCAGGATTCTGAATTATGGAGCGCGTTATATATAAGCAGGAGGCTGCAAGTACTTCTCTGGGAAAAGAAAAAGAATAATTATGTGCATTGCCTAAACCGGGCAGACCTGGATCCTCAGGTGGTGGAAATCACCATAGCAACATGGAGTTGGGTGAATCACGCTTTGCACAAACCGGGGATCGGTCCCCTGCGTTTTCTCTGCATCCCTACAGGATTTCCACAGTTCCTTTCCCTCTTCCCTTGGACTTTTTCATCCCCTTTATTACTACCCGGATCGTTTTATCCCCAGTCTCTTTCTCTCGGGGCACTCTGGGGGCGTTTCGGAGCCTCTCTCCATCTCGCTGTAGCACTGTCTCCTGTCAAAACCAGCCACGTTTTCTGACGTGTAACTCCAGACCTTTCCCCACAACATCGTTGCCTTCTGCTGCTTATTCTCTTTCCTTTCAAGTCTGTTACAGTCATCTCTTGCCTTGTATCCCCTTTGCCCTCCCTTCATCTCTCTACCACCACATTTTCTCTTTGCTGTTTCTCACGCCTTTTTTTTTTTAACGTTGATATCTAAGGAAATACAGTGTATGCATTCGGTCTACCTGTCAGGCCCTCCATCTGTTTATCTGTCCTCCCTAATAACCTGCAGCCTCCAGCTAAGGTGAAGGAGGGACAGAAGGTACCAAAGTCCCCAGAGCTTCATGAAAGTTAGTGAGTGGGGAGAGGATGGAGAATGAGGGAGGCCTTCGGGGAAGGTTCAGCCCACATAGCAAGGTTCAGCGGGTAGACATTGTATCTGGCAGCAATTGTGGGGCCAGGAATGTTGCCCCAGCTCAGGCTGGCCCTGTGGGTGCCATTTCTTTTCTAACAATTGGGGCTGTTGGCGTGAATTTGGTGATTGCGGCGGGAGATACCAGTCCAGCACAAACCTGGCAATGTTAATGCTGTGTCACAGAATAATGAGTTCTTTTCCCCCAAAACTCTTGGTTCTCTTTGATTTTCCTCCCGATTTCCTTGCTCTGCCTGTGTGCTTTGATCTCCCTGAAGCACTTTCTTCTTTCCTCCTTTTCCCGTCTCTCACCGCGTGTCCTCGTCCTCTCTGTAGCTCCCGTTCCTCAAGGATTTTACCTCAGCAGCCGCTCCGGCGTCGCCGCTCACCCCGCACTCCCCCGCCACGTCTCTCGCTGCTGCTAATTGCGCTGCCGTCCCGGACTGACGCCGCTTCCCGAGGGGAAGGCGCACCGCCGTAATGTCTGGTGGCAGCGATGTCTCAACCATCTTCCTCGAGCACAAACACTGTCACGCTGTTTGAAAAGCTGCAGTAATTGAACAGAGATTCGTTCGAGCTGCTCCTCGAACGGATTTCCCTCGTGCCTGGCTGGTGTTACAGCTCATTTTAGCGAGGGGCTGATGCCGAGCGGGAGCGTTGGCTCCTGCAGCACCTGCCTCCACCTCCCTCAACAGGACCTTGCGTGCAGCAGTGCAGTAGCTCAAGTGATGGCGAGTTCAACGGCCGTGCACCAAGTGCAGCATTGGGCTGCCAAAGAACACGCACCGCACAGCCAGAGAAGCACTTTCCATAGGTTTCTTCTCAGAGATTGTGTATAAGGTGAGAATCCATGAGGAAGAAGCTCGTAGGAGAAGCTTGGTGGTGTAGGAGCCCTTCCCTGCCGTGCACGGCATCCTTGTGATCTGCTTGTTGCTCCCGCGTGCTTAGTGGGTTGACTGGGACGCAGGTGCAGCGGCCTTGCACACGCAAGCGTGATATATTTGCATTTCATCTGTCTGAATCAGCGCGATTCCCCTAACTACCCTCTTCAGTGAATTCCTAATTGCCGGCAATTTATGTCTTTACCTCCTTATTGCAGCTTGCAAAGTTTGCAGTAAATTTGGCTTGTGATTCTGTGTTTGTGCATGTGCGTAGCAGTTAAATCATTTACGCTCTGAGAGCTTTAAAGAAACATATGCTTTAAAATCAGCAAAGCGTTTGCTACTTTGGCATACATGGTGAAGTCTGCGTTATTTTACTGCGGTGCATTACTAAATAACCTTGGTTGTTATCCGTCAAGGTCTCCGTGTGTCGAGCTATTAACAACTATGGAAAGTATCTAAACTGCAGGGGAGCAGCGTAACTACAAGCTAAGGGGTAATCGAAGATCTGTCAGGCTTAACATAAGCATATGGACAGCTCTCTGCTACTCGTGTAGAGGGGAAAAAAATATTAAACACTTAATTTTGAATTTTTAGGCGAAAGTCCCAAAGGATATTTTTACCTAAACGATCTTCAACTTACACAATGCAAATAGAACATAAATATGTGCGGATAAGTAACTAGAAGTTACTAAGCTTTGAAGGGGAAGAAGGAGCACATGAATATTTAATCTGTGTATATATATAAAATTAGTACAGGGATAAACAATTTGATGAGTAATGATGTATATATTTAATTCATAGTTTTATGCATTTTTAAAGAAAGCGCAAGCAGATGAAAGCTTGAGCTTAATTAAAGTAGCAAAAGAAGTGTTCAGATTGGTTTGTTCTCTCCTAAACAGTGAAAGATGTGTGGCAGCTTCTGAAATCTACAGTTTCAGAAAGGGAGGGCCTAGAGGAATCCGTGCAGTTTAACAGGGAAAGTACATGCGCGGCACAGCAGGCTTTTCCCAAAGTCTGCTAAATCTGTGGGAATACGACGTATTGAACCCTTCAGCCCTAGCCTTGGGACGTGCCTTTCCTCACTGGAGTAACATGATCCCCGAAGCGATGAAGGCTGCTCCAACCTCTGTCAATGGCCCGCTGTCCTGCGTGGTTCTGGATGTGTGTTTGAGCTCATGTGTCATTAGGATCAAGAAATGACTGATACAGGCAGGGAGGAGGTATTTATGTGGATTTATATATGTGGCAGCAGCCCCTCTGGGCCATAATCAGAATTTGCCCAGCAATGTGCTCGGTGTGGCTGTCATCCTTATAGACATGGGTTTCTCTCCCAAGAACTTAACTTAAACCTCCAAGATTTATATAGCTCTATACAATGCAAGTGACATATGAGTATGGGAGCAGAAGTAGTACAGTCTAATATATCCCACTGGGAGGTAGTAAAGAGGTAATATGTGTGGATCTGAAAGAGGGAGGCTCAGTGCGAGCAAGGCTGGAAGTTACTTTGCTGCAGTCAAGACAGATCGTTGCCATAACGTGTTTACCAGTGACTTCTCTGTTATAATTCATTGAGTGGCTCTTAAATTGCTGCTAATTTTAAAAAGTCATCCATTACCTGTCGCCAGGAATGGAGTGCAAAAAAAGCCATATATTTAGGTACTTGTGGCTGTTCTCTACTTTGTAGAGATGCCTTAAATAGAATCTGTGTCTGCAGGTCTGTATTTTGGGAGCAAATGGACTCCAGTTGTGTTGCTGCTACAGTTTCAAAAAAAAAAAAAAAAAAAAAAGAAGAAAAAAATGAAAAAAAACACCAAAAATGGTTGTTTAATTTCTTTCTGCATGGGAAAAAATGCTTATTTAAAGGTCGTGCTCCTTATGCTGCCACAGTTTGAACCAGTTGCAAATACAGGAGGGCCTGTCGGGTACGTAAGTCAGGTACGTAATAGCTAGATTACTTCTGTAAAGAGGACTGTAGTTTATTTTACTGTGCCTGCTGTGCTATGCAATATTTTGCTGGTTAAATACAGGGGAATATTGGTGTTCCCTGCGAGCTTCCCAATGTTTCTCCTGACCTCCTGAACAGGAGATTAAGTCCTCTGTGGAGAGAGATGAAAATCTCAGCGCTCCTAAGAACTGGCTGTAAGGGCATGGGCCGACTGCGTTTGTAGTAGCCTCTTGTGTGCAAATGAAGGAGCTAGAGCTCTTCTACGTCTACCTAGAGGTGTGCATTGCACGAGTTAAACATTTTTGTGCCCAGATTTCTCAGACCTGAAATTAAGAAATTGTATGGGGTTTTTTTTCCCTTAAATTAGTGGGACTCTGTCTTGGCTTGTTAGGGAAACACACGCAGTGCTATGCACGTTGATTGAAGCATTAGTCGCCCTAGGCTTCCCTCTAACAACGTGAATTATTCCTTCTTTTTGCCCTTCAGTTCTTTGGCGGCCGAGTGTGTTAGTGAGCTGATGTGCAGGAGAGTGAAGAAAGTCCCTAACCCCTGGGTTTCAATCCATGAATTCACGTGGCTCCTGGGATAAGCACGCTATAACTTTCCACTTCTCCTCTGAAGCGCTTCGCTCACTATTTGTGTGCCATAAAATAAGCAGCAATAACAATAATCCATGTCTGACCACTCAGAAGAGCAAAGCCATCAGGCCTCGGGAGCAGTTCACAGTCAGTAAATGGGATCATATACTGCATATCATTTGCATTTAGTGTGACTGCCGGGTGCCGAGAATATTGATTATTTTTCCATATTACAATTCCAAATTTATGTCTTCATTGCTTTCCTAGCAGAGAGTCAGTGTCTAAGGCCAGTGTGTTTCCTAGGAAAAGGAAGAGCTTGTGAAGGGCAGCAGCTCCAGCTGGGTGTGAATGGGCAAGACGCTGTGGGCCTCAGGAGGCTCATGCCCATTTTTCCAGGGGAGCGACACAAAGCAGTGTTTTTGACACGAATTCTACTGCCAAAGAAGCCAACCTTGGCTTTCTGCACACTCTGTGCTGCTTCTCGTGTGTGCCAACTTTAAGAACTTGAGTGCCTTGACCATTCCTAGAGCACCAATGTAACGTTTTTGTCTCAGCTGTGTGAATTCTGGAAAGCTGCTCTTAGGTTGTTTGCCCAAGCGCTGCATGTCTGCTCAATATCGTTCGTATTGTGTGGAAACTTAAAGACTTTTTCCCTTGTTGAAGAGAAGGAGACATTTTTTGGCTATTTTAAAAACCTTAAATTTAGTCCCAGAGAAAGGCAAAGAAAACCACCTAGCTTTTGAGAGAGAGATGAAGAACACGGGCTCATTTCCTGCCTTTCATCTTGATGTATTGTGCAGCACATCAGTTGGGCAGAGAGATATTCTCTCCAATGGAAGGAGCGAGCAAGAAACAGCAAGGATGAACAGACCATCCACATGGAGGATCTTATGAAATCCACTGGGATTAGGCCTTGCTATGACCCAGTTAGTACCTAAGAGTTTCCTTGGGTTTGGCTGGTGGTGTTTTTCATTGCACAGCTGTCTGTTAAACGGCAGCATCTCTGTTTTGCCTGCAAACGTAGGTAGACTCGCTTTGTTGGTGCTTCTTTAATTATTCACGCACCACCTAGTCGCTTGAGCTCAAATGGAAAAGGACAAAAAGCTTTATTCCAAAGTGGTGATGCATTAGAAGAAAGTTGGCAGCATTTTGTATTGTTCCAACACTTTGCATTTAATGAGGAAGATGCTTTAAGTGCACACGTGCCAGCACCGTGCAGGGGATGAAGAAACTTGAGTCAACTCTGTTCACATTTGTGACTGTTCCTATCCTGTCCTGTTTGTTTAAGTGGCAGTTTAGATTAATGCACAAATAAAAATGTAATATCTAGAGCTTTTAGTGCAGGGGAGACAAAAATTGTCTGCAGGAAGGGAAGGAACTGAGTGAAACTAAATTAATAGAAAGCTCAGTAGGAGTTTACTAAGATGCAGCAACATTTGAAACAATTGCTAATACGAATATTTCCTGTAGATTTAAGAGTGATAGAGCTCACCAGTTAACCAGGGAGTTCATATAGCTCCTAGGTAGACAGGAAAACCGTTTGCAGTTTGAGTTAGTCCTGGTTAGAAAACTAGACGTCCTGGTTAGTGTGCCCAGTGCAAGAGAGCAAGAGGAGCTACCCCAGCCCATGTGGATCAAGCTATTCCTTGCGGAGAAGGGAGGAATGTCCACACTCTGGCCTGTACTCTCCACACACTGCTTACCCAGAGAGAAGTAGTGGTTTTCCTACCAGGATGTAATCTGTGGAGGAAGGAAAATCCAAAGAAAGTGCAGCCATGGTGACTTTGCAGGTGACGGAAGGGCAGCAGTGGCAAACACTGATGCAGGGCAAGTCCTTTGCACTTTTTTCCCCCCATCTGCACCCTTTGTAGGAGCTTGGAACAAGTGTTTTACAGGGATTGAAGGAAGGAGTAAAAATGATGAAGGAGTGAAAAAAAGCAAGGCCATAGGAAGAATCCTGGTCCGTTTGCACCAGCTGGGGTCTGCCTCTGCATTCATTGCTATGGTCTTTGTCTTTCCTTGTGAACAATTTTTTTGGTTGTTTTCTTTAAATTTTCAGTGGATAAAAGAAAACTGCCCCAAAGCATCCAGAGCATATTTTTAATGAATCTTTTGTAATTTCTTATTGAAGCAACACTCATGAGGATAAATGCCTATGAACTGGTTTGCTTTTGTAAAAGCAGTCTTGACTGGACATAATGATTGAAAAAATACAGGTTGATTCTTAATCCAGAGCTGGCTTTGTTTGTTTATTTTATGGGTATAATACCCCCTTTTTCCAGGCAGCTCTCCATAGCCTTGTTTGGTCTTGAAAAAATATCCCTTTCTTCTCTTGATCATTATTCAGCGTGACCTCAGTTGCCTTTTCTTCTGCACAAAGCCAAATTCTGCCCATAAATTCAGGAGGCGCTTTCTTCGCGTTAAGAGTAATTCATGGATGTGTGTTAGGGAAGCATTTAAGCCGTGGTCTCACTAAACTTCCCTTTCCTGAGGTTCTGTGTTAAAATGACCCTTTCTTCCTTTCTCTGATGGTTCGCTAAGAAATTTCAAACTGAAAGCATTTGGCTTAATTGAATTTTTCCAGAATGTTTCCTCTTCAGTCCTCATTAATTCCTCGATTAATATGAGTTGCTTTAACTGAGTTCCACGTAACTCTGGAACCAGAGTACCTACGTATCCTTTTCCTGTCTTATTTTCTATTTAGCTCATGCTGCATCTGGCTTTGCTCTCTGAGAGTCAAAAGTCTGAAAAAAAGTGTCTCATTCTTGGTAACCAGTTTGGAAATAAATCACTCATCTCTCTCTTTTCGGAGACGGGAAAGGGAACGTGGATTTGAAACGTTAGGCAGGCAAAAGATGCTGCTGGCAATTGCAGCCTGCACATTCAGGTTCAAAGCATTTAAGCATTTCGAGGTGGAAATGATTTTCACAGTAATCAGACTGAACAATCCAAAAAAAAAAAAAAGCCCAACCTTTTTATATTGGTCCTGTGAAATAAGGTACGATCATACCCGTACACCTGGAAAAGAAATGAGTGTGATTAATGAAGCAAATCATACATTTTAATGTGCGTGATAGAACTGTTATTCCAAACGGAAAACAATATCTTTACAATTCAAAATATTGCTATTTGTACCTTTTTTAATCTGCTTTTTCTTTTCTTGTGTTCAGGTCCTGGTACACTGGCATTTATTGCTAAGACATTACTATTTCCAGTCTTTCCTTTCCTATTTGCCTTTCCATCTTCTGTGCTGTAATGTTCAAGTGCTTTACCTCTCCCTCCCAAGCTGAAATGGTTTTTGCATTGTGTTTTTATTTGCCTTTCTATAGATAAATTAACCACAAGAGAAAACTTTGCAGCAGTCTATCCTATGGCTACTCTGTGGTAGTTCATAGGAGTGTGCGAAGGATAAATGCATCTCCCAATGTATAAATGTCACTGACATTTATAAAGGCTGGATGGCAAGTGAACCTTGGTGTGCTTAGTAGTTTTTAGTTGATGAAAAACCAACAGAACATGTGCAAATGCAAACTTGGTAAAACACTGAGCGTGTTTGTATGTGATATATTTCCATTTCCAGTGAACTTGGGGAAAGGAGAAGCGCTGCGTTTGAGCAAGCTTGCAAAATAGGTTTGCATAGGTGTTATCTTCGTAGAGCCAACTGACTTTTCCTGGTTCATGTGTTATCCTACTTTCACCTGGAATCCAGTTGAAGATCAATTTATCTCTTAAAACACTGAGACGTCGTTGTGCCATTCTCAGTGGTATAGCCACAGGGCATTCCTTTTCCTCACATGTAAAATTTCAAACTCCTTTTAGAAGTATTTTTCCCTCACTGGTTCTACTGCCAGGATGTTTGTAGACCTGTCTTTTCTGACAGCCCCCACTCTTGATGTGCAGCGTTGCTTTACATTTTCTCCATCTTCTCCTTACACTTCCCCGCTCTTCCAGTTCAGACTAACCCTCTAACTCACGGGTTACACTGCATTCCAGCTGACATTGCATGAGCAACTTGTAAGATGGCATTAGTGCCCCTTAACCTGCTTTGCACATCACCTTTTATCCTCTGATCACCTGGATCGTCCTCTCTGCTGACTTGTGGGAAGCTGGAGAGGACACCACGAACCTTCTCTGAGCCATATACCAATCCATACACCTCCTCTGGTTTCTACAGGGGGGTTATTCTGTATTTAAGGTTATCTGTGCCCCCAAAAGCGAGGTGGTGGGCAGTTCCTTTCCAAGACATGTCTTAGGAGAGGATTCTAAATGTCAGGGCAAACAAACATGTTTGGAGTCCCTTGCAATATCTTGCAGTTGGTGCATGAGATTCTAATACTCAAAAATTGAAGTGTCAGTGCTCACTGCAGAGATAACCACAGTATTTTGCAGTAATCTTGTTTTCTAACAACATGAAAGTGGGCAAGGAAGGCTCTTACACTATGCAATTCTACTGTTCCCTGCACTTTTCCATGCCAGGCTGCCTCCCGTGTCTCCGCTGCTGGCAACGCTCTTTGGCTCTTGGCACTGTCCTTTCTTTGCTCCCTGGAAGGACTTGGACCGTCCTGCACTTTCCAAACATCTGTGTTGTCTGGAAAAGCTACCCTCTTGTGCTGCTTGCTCTTTCTTTTCCCATGGATGATTTAAGCTAAGCCTTTGGAATTTGCCTTGGATAGCATGAAGAAGTTATTTCTTAAGCTGCTGTGGTCATAGGGATATGAGTCTCTCTGCTGTGTCTCTCCCTATGAGGCCCTGACCCTGGGGGCTGAATACCCTATCAGCAGAACACGAGGGTACATCCAGAGCGATGCCTTCCAGCTGGGATTGAGGCTGAGTGTGTGTGTACTTTATGTCCTATGTACTTTATGTCACTTTATACCCTTCCCCAGGGTATGGAATGGGTCTTACCAGCTGGATTTCACTGAAAGTGGGAAAGTTTGGCAGGTTGTGGGAATCTGTTATTCCCACCCATGTGTATTTATAATCAGTAATCAGCATTAGGATGGTAGCTACTGAGTACGTAATAGCTGCAGATATGATGGGCTGCCTGTACCAGACACGTGTGACATGTTGATTTTGCCATGTAAGAAACACTGGCTGTGATCTTGGTGCTTTTACTTCCAGAGCAGAATCACTGATTTAAGAGCGGTTTTTGTCAAGGAAGGCTATTGTACAATGCAAATAAGGTAACCAGAATCTTGCCTTTACAAATTAAATGTATTTCTGTTTTATTAGTTGTAACTAGAGTTGCTTTGAATCTTTAAATGAAGCAACATCTTTTCACACCTAGACTATACAATATGAATGCTAATTTTTGTAGTCTGTATGTCTATTCTGGTTTGATTCTTGAATTTTTTTTTTCTTGCTCTAAAGTATTTGCTGATTTGCAGTATATGAAGAAAAAGCCTCCTCTGTCATATACCATGGCAGGAGTATCATTTCCTCCCTCTTCCCACAGATAGATCAAGGCCTGTGCTGTTTATCCAAAGTCGGAGTGGTCAGTGCAGTCTTACACCGTCTCTTTTGGTGAGTGACTCTTTCTGAACTGTGCACACCTTCTCTTTTGTCAAAGCTCTACTACTTATTTCGTATTGTTGGATCTTTTGTATATTTTCAGGTAATTTCTAATTATGTTTCCACAAATTCTTTTTTCCACCAGGTTTGGCTACTGCATTGGATGTGAACAGATTATTGTGTGGCATAAGGGAGATAATTAATTTAAGACTGATGGGTTACTGATTACAAAAGAAATCTTTCCTGTGAGCTGTGCTTCTTGTGAGAAGGAATAGTACTGAGGCTGCATCTTTATGTTTGGAGACAGTTCCAATTTATATTGGTCTACTTAGCTAGACTGCTTCTTCAAATTTACCAAATTAACATCAGTGCTTCAAGGTAATAATAGAAATTGCTTTTCTGACTACTTTTTTATTGTCAAGCACCTTTTTAAATGAGGTCAGTAACTAGCAGATGGTGGCCAATTGCCATGTTCTGGTTGAGATTCAGTCGTAATATTCCAGTGGGTCTTCCTAGGTTGTGGTTCCACTTGTGGGAGTAAAAGATGGACTCCACATCAGCTGACTGCAGTCAGAAGTTGCTCTCTCTGTGGTCTCTGGAGATGCTAGGAGTTATTTTCTCAATGGTGATTCCAAAAGTTGCTAAAATAAATCACTAGTGTAATCTATTAACGTCTAGATGGCTAAAGTAGGGTGAGCTATACCACACTTTTGACATATGTAATACTGTGGAGGTTCTCCTATGTGTTGAAGATCAGTATTTTGTTTAGAATGACCTGTGGTAAGGATCAAGACATGCTCTGTTTCTTGCATGTTCTGCAATGAACAAGTGAGCAAAGTGAGCAATGTATGTCTTCAGTTCAGCTGAATTTCTCTTTCATGACTCACTCATACCTCCCCAAGAGAACCCAAGGATAAGGTTGATCATCTTGTTGCTTTTCAAAGGACCCTTTCACCAGGTCCTGGTCTAATAAGCTTCTTCCTCACATGCCTTGCTCCTTCCGAGGCACTGTTCCTTGGCTCCTTGGCAAGCGTGCATCAATGAAAGCTTTGATGAACCTCCTGCTCTTACCAGAGCACTCTCAGCTCGTCCTTGTCCTGCCGGGCTGGCTAAGGCTGCAGGTTGCCTTTGAAGATGAGCTTGTTGAGGGAGGCCAAGTAGAGTCTAATCCACTCTCAAGGGAACAAAAAGGAGATGAAGAAGGTAAAGAGGAGCTGGAGAGAAACGAGGCAGCAAGTACTTAACAGAGAGGAGGGATTGAGAGCTCTTAGGAGTGCTGAGGCGTGGGGAAGAAGAGAGGCTTGGAGAACAAGGCCCTCATCTCTTCACGATCTCAGCAATATTGGCGCAGCGGTGCTCTCCGTCACAGCACATCTTCTGAATTCCTCTTCAGCTTGGGTCGGTTGTGGTGGGGAGCAAGTACTTCTCATCTTCTGCACCTTGAGACACCCGTGTCCAGCCCTGTTCCTTGAGTCTGCAGGTCTCCATGCAAAAAGATGCCATTTTCTCTGGAGTAGCAGCAGTATTTCTGGGCTAATCCAGCTTCTAGAGCATTTACTTACTGTTCCCAAGACTGCTTTAAAATGTATCTTGTTACGAGTTCCTGTTAGTTGATTAGCTGAGAGAACCTAGCGTACCTGGTGAACTCAATCCCAACAGCTTCAGTATCAATGCATCATAGAATCCTTAAGGTTGGAAGGGACCTCTAGAGATCATCTAGTCCAACCCCCTGCACGCACAGGGTCTCCTAGAGCACGTGGCACAGATGGACTGGCACAGGTGGACTTTATTTATTCCGGACTTTGTAGGAGATACGCTTCTTTTTTTAATTAAAACAAACTCTGAAGGAAACATGCCCACCATCTGAGCAAAACAAGCTCTGTTTTCATGCTTCGACAAATGAATCAAATCTTATCCTTGCTGCTAGTCAGTGCTTCCACAAGCCCAACATGTAGCAGTCTTTCATGCATTTGTGGGACTGCTTAATTCCCTTTACAGCCCGAAATTCCTGTTGATCAAAGCAATAAAGCAATCCATTCATAGCAATGGCAAAATGCATTTGAGATACCACATTTGGTCCTTTTTAGGTAAATAGTCTCTACAAAAGATGCCGCTGACTTTGGATTTAACTGAATTTTCCCCATGTTACAGAAGGTACAGCGTGAGACCAAGTTTTATATATAAATACTTATAAATATCCCAAAAGTCACAGTGTGTTTGTTGAACAGCTGAAACCGTCGAGGGGGAAGCAAAAAAAGATGTGGACCAAAGCCAGTCGGAGTCAGCAGAAAACCGACTGCGATCAGTTTCCAGTGATCAGTCATGCAATCATCAGTGGGATTAAGACCTGCAAGGATCCGAGGACCCGGGCAATGGGCAAAATCCGAGCTTCAGAAAGCCGATTCCATCCGCGAGCGTCTGCCTCGGTGCCCGTCGAGCGCTGACGTTTCCCCCAAAGTCCATTTAAAGAGTGTGGGAAGAGAGGAGCTCGCGTTGGAAAGTTATCTCTGACTGCGGTAGGTACCCAGAGGATATTAGAAGACTTTTGAGTAAAAATTATGCAATTATCCTGTGTTCTGTTTATTCCCTGTTGAAGTCTGTTAGCTCCTTACCCCTGCTGTAGGTTATTCTTTATTTCCAGGCCTCGTGTTTCGGGTGTACGTCACTTTTTAATACCACACATAATTTTGTTTTGGAGCCGAGCTATTTATTAGACCGGTGTAAGATAGAAAAGCCACCTCTTTGCCTTTGTGCAGCTAAAATAAATAACATATATAATACATATCCATCTCTGGGCGGAATATATTAAGGCACATTTGCAGCACTGTACCTTTCAGCATCCAACTCGGTGATTTAACTCGGCTCACTCCTATTTCTTATTGAACCCGACAGATGGGTGATCAGTTTTGCAGCACGTGCAGTGCAAGCAGTCCCTGGGAGTCTTCATTCCCCGCACACCCTCTCTTCTCCCAAGATATTTCTTGAAATGGTTGGTGAGGTGCAACAAGCCAGGCATAATATTCCCCTTGCCTTTGGTGCAACTCCACCGTTAATGAAGAATTAATAACAGGTTCCTGAGGAATGTTAATCATACTTTCACCAGCCGGTGGGGAACAATTTAAGCGCAGGGAAATTAATGTAACGGGCTGACTTGGAGGCTCGTGCAAGAAGTTGGGAGGACCTGGAGGGCTTTTCTGGAGCTCAGCTCTAGTGAAGCACAGGCACTCAACCCCTGTGGAGGGGTCACTGCAACTATTTACTGCAGCATATTTCTTTTTTCTTTTTTTTTTTTTTTTTTCCTTTTGATGTTTAACCTTTCTGGAAATACACCTGAAATAAAATTTCAAAATGGAGAATAGTTTGAGGCAAGCCTCCCGTCGGGACTTCGCCTGCCCAAGGTGATAGGAGACATGCTGCCCATTGCTAAGCTCTTCCAAAGTTTTTCTGTTCTGCAGAATCACTTTAAACCTCTCCATTCAGGGGAGCGGTTTCAATTTTGATGAATTTAGGTTGTTTGGTTTTAGTTTCTCCTGGAAAATACCAGCAGAGGGCAAAGGTCCCTAGGAGGCTTGAGCATACTGTGTTTTCTTGACTGCACCAGCATGATAAAGCCATGCTAATTTTACAAATATCTGCCTATTTCTGCGACAGACCAGGCCAGAAGACGGTCCCACAAATGGTTCCTAAGGAAAGTTATAATCTGAGTATAGCCTGCTAAAGAATTAGGTGTCAGAAATAGTTCACAAATGTGCGTGTTACCAGAGTCCTTCTAATCATCACAGTAAAATGAAGTCGGGCGGGATGAAACAGGCTCTGGTGTTTTGCTGGGTTTGGCGGTGGTTTTTTGTTACTTAATCAGGTTTGATACGTTAAATCAGGAGGAGTTCTGTATTTTTAATGAGCACAGCTTTGACAAGCTTTAGTAAATTAAAATCTTGGCCCTGTGGTTAAGTGGCTGAGGAGTTGGGGTAGGGTAAAGCAGCTAGCTGGGAGAACCGGGATTCTTCTGGGGAAGAATCTCCCAATTCTTACGCTTTTAGGGGTATATTTCACAGGGATGTTAAATACAGGAGACTCCCAGCAAAGCAGTGGGGTAAAGCTGGCTCTATCCAAATCAATCTCTTGATTCCTAGTGCATTTTTGGTTCATCTCTGATTCAAAGCCCATTCTTTGGGCTGTCAACAGTGGTAGCTGCTTATGGCAAGATGAGAGGGTGTCATGCGTAGAGGTAGAAAAAAGGCTCGTTTTGGCTGTTTTGCTTTAGGGGAGGAGCATCAAAATCAAAGAGTTTCTTCAGGTCTAGCACACTGGGAATAGACTTGAGATCTTCCAGGCCTCGAAGGAATGACTTTGCATGTTGAAAGCAGGAATAAAAATGCACAGTGACTAAATTCAAGCTCAGATGCAAACATAACGTCCCAATCAGCTCCCGCCAGATTTTCCTAAGGGCACCTAAGAAATGCCGCGATTAGAAGTGTTTTCCCAAGCCTGCTTTCTAACTGCATCTTATTGTAATAATTCAAAGTTTTTCTCTTACTGGAAAATTAAGTAGCAGGTGTAGTTTTAATGAACTGTAGCAGACTGGGCTTAGTGGTGTGGTAAATAGATTGTGATATTCATTTCCAATTAAAGTTCTTCTGCAAAGATCAATGAAGCACATTCTCATAAATTGAATCACGGTAAACTAATAAACAAATTCCTTCCAGCCTGCTGGTGGCAAGTCCTTATTTCCTTAACATGTTGAATCACATCATGGTATTAATTATATGATGCACGAGCAACAAAAAAGCAATTGCCTGTTTCCCCCCCCCTATATTTTTGTAAACCTTGGAATTAGCTTTAATTAAGCATCTGTAAAAGGGAATTTCAGTAGAAGACTTGACTCTTGCCTGTCATCCAAAAAGATTTTTAAAAAATCTTGAGCAAGAATGTACTGCCGTATTTGTTTTGCCCATTAAAAGGGTCGTCGCCTCAGGAGGGGTATAGCAAGCCTTTAAACTCGATTAGTATTGGAGATGTTCACAGGAATAGCAACAGCGTTCATGAATAATAGAGCAAAGGCTTAATTCTGCACCTGCAAACACACTGCCGTAGTTATTTTTTAAATATTAAGATACTAATTTACCAATCTTAAATGTCAGCAGTATGTTCTTGGCATATAGTGGTGCTGTGACAGTTTATTGGGATCCTACTGCCATTATATAAGAATACATTTCACTGCCAAATAGAGCCCTGATCATTGATTGAGGTCCCGAGGGGATTACCCGCGCATCGGCTAGGCTAATAAAAATGATAAAATAAAGCTCTTGCTGTATAATAATGTCATTTCGTGAGATCCTGGCGTGCGAGGCGCCTATCCGAATGGATTAAGCAGCCCCACAAGGAGCTTCTCCGGGCTCACGCTGCCGGCAGTTGCATCCACAAAGCTGAGGTTCGGTGGGCTCGACCCCTCGGATGCTGACCCGGGTGGCCAGAGGGATGTTGGTCCCACCGGTGACCTGGTGTGGTACCAGCTGGCCCTGTCTCCAGGGAAGTCTCTCGCTCCCTTCAGCGAGGATGGAGGGAGAGAGGACTTGGAGTTCATCTTTGCAGTAGCTTCTCTGTAAGTAGTGATAATTTGTGGCCGTTTTATCCCACTGGGTGGTTTAAAGCCTGGCCGTGCGCATCCTCTGCAGCCTGTGAACACATGGCACGCATTTCCCCAACACTATGCTTTTGTTTTTTCTTTTTTTCTCCTTAAAGGAAGCTACAATTTTGATTAATTTTGGCATTCTTATTCCAGTTTGTCTGTCTGCTGTGTCTCCTGGGTTAAGTTATTGCTAGTGGATTGAAATGAGGGATCCCGTTAGGACACCTCAGCTTCTGCAGAGCTGCTCAGGATTTGCACGAGGAAGCTGTTGCTTGCAGACTGTGTGAGCATCTGCTGTGGAATTCTCACCTGAAAAGCTGAGAACCTGCTGGTTGCCATCATCTTAGTTTCTAATGCAAAACATGTCCCTGAAAATTTTGCAGTCGACTGAAAATCTTTTCCAGACTTAAATGCAGTTGTTGTACAGGTACAGGCTATCCAAAAATCCTGCATTTATTTTATTTATGAGACCCAAGCAGGGGCTGAAAGGAAAAGATGTAGGTCACACAGGAGGGAAAATAAAGGTTTTGCCTCCCAGACTGTCTTTGGAAGCGACTCTCTTGTGTGTCACCTTCTGCACGCAGCCCTTGTCCTAGGTCCCCTCGTGTTTGTGTAAGAGGTGAGCTGAAATGCACAGTGCAACATACAATCACAGGCATTTTCCTGTTGCTCAGTCCTCTGCCAAATAGCTGCTATTTGCTACTGATAACATATTTTCTCCTCTTCTTAGTAATCTTCCAACAAAAGCTTCCATTAAAGTGATGGTTCTGTTTCTGTCCCCATGTCAGGTTTATAGTGAGGGACAAGGAGAGGAGTATCAGAAACACGGCTCTAATTAAGGGTCATTAGTTTTGCAACACGTGGCAATTAGCGGAGCAGAGCAGTGGTCTGCGTGTGCCACGGTCCTGCTGGGCACACTGCAGACTAGTCCTTGCACGAGGCAAAGCATCTTCCTGCTTCATGTTGATCAGAGGTTGTCTTAGATCCTCCATCCTGCATTGGAGATCATCTTTCGTAAGAAAACAAGCAAACAAATGAAACATCATGTCTTAAAGCTGTGATTATTGCTGTCTCTGAGTATTGTTGCTTAGCATGTAAGTGCCTGGTCCTCTTGGCTTGTGCCGTGGCACCAGAGATGGTTTGAAACCCTGGGTTTCTCTGGAAGTTCATTTCCTTTGCAAACGTGCAGTGTGGGTTGGTAGATTTTAAGGACAAAGTTTGAGTTAGTTGTGGGTTTTGGAAGCATTTGGTGTTAACACGATGCTATCACCTCACCATCCCGGCCGCTCTGTTGCTCTTGTTTCGACTGAGCAATTGAAGGTGCTGGTGCCTATTCTTCCTCAGTCTGTGGGTCTTGTTGTCTGTGGTGTACTCCTGAAGGTAGGAAAAGTGCTATTACCACTGCTTTATGATGATGGGAGCTGAAGCACAGTGCCTAATAGATGTGCCTTTAGCCAACAGCAATTTTGCCAGAGGTATCGTAGCCCCGGGGAAGCAGCTCTCCCTCTCATGCGTTCAATTAGGGTTGTTCCATTAAGCTAGCAAGTTTGGAAGCAGAAGGAAAGTAACCACTGCAACAGCATAACGGACTCGGCAGCAGGAGAAAATTAATCTGCAGCCCAACAGACTGAGAAATACTTCTTGTAGAGCAAAGTAAGGTTTGCAGGGTGATGAATTGTGTGGAATGGGACCCAGGGTGAGCGGACAGGTGAGCACGGTTTTCCTGATGGGATGTAGATACTCCTCTTGCCAGACTGGGTGTTATTTTCCTATGTTGTACCATATGGAAAGCCCCTATCTTTAATTTTTACACTTTTTGGCATCTGTGGTCACCTCAAATCTATATGTGAGGAGGAATTTGTTTTGTTCAGGGATGGGATTGGGTTTCCTACCAACTTGGCCGCCACAGAGGAGGAAAGACTACTACTTCTGGTGAGTCTTTCTCACTAGGGTCTACATCAACCGAATCCCAGTGTTTTTCTTCCTCCCAACCGTCCTCACACCTTCCTCTTAATAACCTTACCTGTTTTAAAGTTAAGCACGTTTCCTCTGCTCTGAGTTAGCCTGGCAGCCGAGCCACCGGTGGAGAAAGTCAAGAGGGAAATCTTGTACTTGCTAAAAGCTTAGCTAGGTTCAAAAGTGGCTGAAAAGTCGTGAAAGAAGAATCCAGTGTGGGCCATTAAATATAAACAGCCCGGCCTGGCTGAGAAGCTATTTTGAGGAAATATCACTATATTCTTGCACCCTTTCCCAGGAAGGGAGAATTTAGAATTAAATGGCCCTTTGGCCTGATCTGTGCTTTGGCTTTTATTCTTAGGTTTTTGTCTGCTGGACTGTTCAGATCTCTGCTTAAAACCCACTTCCTCACAAGATTTTTTTTTTTCCTCCTTCAGATTTTTATCCTCTTACTTGGCCTCAGCATCTTCAAAACGCTGAAACCTCATGTAGAGCTATGGAGTGGTAAAAATGTTTTTAATTATTAAAAATACTTCGTGATATCTGTTAAACTGAGGAATAGCTGCTGAAACAGAAATGACAGCTGGAGATTTGTTCCTAAGCTGAGGCTTATCTGTTCTCTTGGGTGACTTGAGTGATTCCAGTTTACACTGAGTTTGAAGGCTTTGATCACCAGGTAATGATGTGGTTAACAGAAGATTGGATTTCTTGCAAGAAGCAATTACCTTGATTGATAAGAAAATTTGAGAAAATTCGTTCAGGACTTAATGAGATTGACAAGGTCATGGTTGAGCCAGGCACTCACCTTGAATAGATAAGGTTATGTGTTTAGAAGAAGTAATCCAAAGACAATAAGCCCCTCCAAAAAAAAAAGATCATTTTTATCTACGCACAGATGATGAATGAAAACATTAGACTTGTGCCTGTGACAGAGAGTCTGGGGTGTGAAGATCAAGAGAAATTCTTCACAAAGTCATTTATAGCACCGGCGTTTCTGCCATCCGCTTTTTTTTTTTTATATATCATTCAGAAGAATATAAAAATGACTTTCAGAATCTTTGTGGCCTCAAAAATCATCCTGGACTTTTATCTTATAGCTCTGAGAGGTGTTTTTATGCCGAGAAAGCTGAAGGTCATGAGACAAGGGATATCATTCCTGATTACGTGCTCATCTGCTCTTGCCCACAACGGGGTCCCGCTGGGCTGTCAGCAAAGCTAAAAGCCCTTTATAAATTCATGAATCCAGGACTGTTTCTTAACCTGGCTCAAAACAGGTATTTTTGAGATAATTAAGACAGACATGAAAATGAGATGGAGATAACTAACTAAAGGATATGATTGGTTGAGTTAGTTTTGTTTTCTTTTTTCAAAGGTGCTAAGAGTCGTTTTTGGGGAAAAAAATATGATTTGTATCTTGAAGTGATTCAGTGGGTTTTGTTATTTTGTTCTCAGTTGCAAATGATGCTTGGAAACAGCATGATATAGAAACATCTCGTAAGGCAGACAAGTTTATTCTGTTTTTATTACACATACAAGATCCTTACCAAAAAGAGGCACACCAAGCTTATTTTGAAAGAGCTGTGTAACTGTATTTTGGAAAAATGTCTTCACAAGAATTAGTATTTTAAGTAAGTAAGTATTAATTATTTTAATTACTTTTTAAGTAAGCGTGTATGTGTGCATGCGTGTGTGTGTATATAGAGGGAGTAAATGTATGAAAAGGTAAGTAATAGAAGATGGAGCGAAGAATAACCGAATATACTCTTTTTTTTTTGGGCTTTAAGCTGCTCTTTGGTTGCTACCTTCGCGTTTCCCTTTGCAGAGGACCCCAGAATGAATGCGAAGACTGTAAATGAATACGTTAACTGCTGCGTTCCTTTGCCTGGCGAGTGTCTAAATGCACCCGGAGAGCCCTGCAGCTCCTGATCCACAGCAGGTTGGACTCATCCTACTGTCAGGGCCGAGTTGCTGCCCTTAATTCTCTACTTATTTGAGTACTTTCGCGATTATGTGGAGTAAAAAACGTTTTCTGTGCTCACCGCGGCAGGATTTCTGAATCATTTCTACAGAGCACTATTAGGCTTTTCAGGACGCTTTTGATTTCTTCTCTAATAAATTCTGCAGAAGGCTCCTAAAAGGGCTGAACTATACGTCTGAGAAGGCACTGTTTCTAGTTTCAGGTTTCAGCAGGTAACGTAAGGACACTATGCACACCATGCACAATTTTGTTTGTATTGTTATTAGCAACCCTGCATGAAAACACGCTTGACATGCTAATAGATTTATCTTACTCTTAGTTTGGAAGGATCCTGCACTCTTAATGCTGTTAGGATTAAATTATGAGTAGCCTGCAGTCAATGGACAAGATCCTAATCTCACTTAACTGCTTCAATTCCTGGACATAATATATAATGTGGGCAAGAAATGTAAAACGAGGTGGAATTGATTCTTGTGAAGTGACTCTTTTTAACACTTGCCTTTGATTTTGCTTTTCGGACTTAGAAGTTTTCCAGCAGTATAAATGAAGGGATGTCCTCCGTGACAGGTAGATCCCTTTGACTCAGAACCAAAGAGGGACTGGTGCAGAGGTCCTAGAACATTCTCCTAAACCCTTTTGGCACAGAGGGGTAAATTCCCGTTCCTTGCAAGGCTTCTGATGTGTGGGCTCCTTTTTATATGGAGTGAATACTTGTGTGAGTGTAATCCCAAGGAAGAAAGCTGAATGACAGCCTTTGGAAGCAGATTCAGGAGAGGTGTATGTTGGATAAAGGCAGAACGTTATTGCTCACACCTAAGTTGTCCAGGCTTCCTGATGTGTGCTGAAAATGTGTTCTTTCTTGCTTTATGGACGCATGATTTCTCCATTAGGTCCCGCTATGGCTGCTGGCATCATTGCTTTTCCTTACCAATTTGTGGAAAATGCTCTGTCTTCTCTTAGAACAGAGATGTTTTGCTGATAGGCTTGACAAAAAGAAAAAAAAAATATATATTTTTTTCTTCTGTTTCTTTTCTATGAAATCTCCCTAATTACAGATTATTACACATACAGAAACCCTTTAGTGCTATATCTGTGTTTCCTCAATGAAAAGCCTGGGAGCTAACTACAGACATGTTACCAGATCTTGAAGGCTCCTGAATCTCATGATGGGATTTTCGGCTTGTTCCTAACCGCGTATAAAAGACTGGAATTCCCGTACACTTCATTCCTGAATTGCCAAGATGGTACTGAAATTCAGGAGTGCTTTGCCTCTTCGGAGATGTCTGCAACAAGGGTGCAGTGCTTAATGGTACCATCCATGGTGGTGCTTACTTCACCACCCAACTCTGACCAGAAGTTCAATTCTGAACCTGCAGACTTACTGAGACATCATCTTACTTTCATCCTTTAGGATTTGTTTTTCCACCTTCAGCCTTCTTAAAACATGATATTTCTTGTTACCTGGTGGAATAGAAACTACTAAAGTACTTCCAGGAGCATCCCAGTGCTCTTAGCTTTTCTGTTGGGCCCAGTGTTTCTGGCTATTCTGAGTGAGTGTTTGGTGCTGCAGGTGCCTACAGCGCCTGATGGGCAGTTCATCAGGCTGGGTAATGTCCATAACCACCTGCCCTGTTTTCTTGCTCAGATTTTGAAGGTATATTGTGGAGATCATGACATTCATTTTTAGACAGTGAGGGTTTATGATTCCCGAGGCATATATTAGAGAAGGGACTTGGGAAAAAATAAATAAAAATGGAAGACAAGAGCAAGTTAATTTGTCTTCCTTTATTGATTGCAAAATCGTGAATCTCCTCTGGCTGGAGATCTGCCAGTCCCCCAGCCCACCAACCTTGCATCAGTGCCATGGAGAACTTCCTAAGCCCTCCAAGGAAAGGTTCCTTTCTTAGGGGTGGAAGGCGGTCACTAAAGGTCTGCAATTCCCTGGGTTGTGTGGACTTAGTCTTCCAAAGAGGGAGTCGGGTCAAGTGAGTGGATAGGTGGTAAATCATTGGATCTGCAGAATGTCATCACCTAAGTCATTCTGCTTCCCATGCCACAAATTTAGTGATGACATAAATCATGAGTTAGGTAACCTATCAGTGTGTGGATGCGTTGGTAAGAGAGAAAGTGGCAGTCTGTCAGTGAAGTAATTAATAGGAGAAATGGAGAACAAAGTGATTTACTCATTTGACCCGGATTCATCTAAGCACCGTGAGGCACGTGCTTAGCTCTGCACATATGAATGGCTTCTTGGAAGCTGGAAAATATTCCTAAACTCAAAATTAATATATCTTTTGTTGGATTTAATGCAGTGTTTTCTCCTTCATCTACTTAGGTTGCATGTGTTTTTCAAAGCCAATGCGTATTTATCCCAGCTATCTATGAATTCATACAAATGTAAGTGAAGAATTTTTGTTTCTAACTTTGAGAAAAAGCAGACAACTTGTAACTCTAGAATAAAAAGAACAGCACAGAAAAATGTTCTCTTTTACCAAAGCAAAGTGCATTTAATTAGCATAAATCTGGCATTCTCTGGAGGAAAGAGAGAGATAGCTCCCAGGCTTTGCAGGAACAAAAGTGATTCAAAAGAGCTGGAAATGACCTTATCCAGAGTGCTGGGAAAACAAGTATTTTGATAAAATAAAAGAAAGAATTTGCTTTAGAATGGGACTCGTAGACCAGACCAGCAATGGAGAGCAACACATTGTAGATTAAAGAGTTTTTTGGGTCAGTCTTTTGCAAAGATAGCTAGTGTCAGCAAATTAAAGATGAGATGAAATCTTTTAAGACATTACTCCCACTTCCTATCAACGTTTTCAGTACCTGTTTGCTGCTGTGTTAAATTCCACCTTGAACTAGTTCAGCTGTTTTAGTTATGTTGGTTTGGGTTTGGGGTGCTGGAAGACTAAGGGTTAAAAAACCTGCATTTCCATTGCTTGTTTAACCTTTAAAATCAGAACATTAGAGGCTGTGAGGGATTTGAAATAAAACTTCCCTTCAGATTACGGTGACGGCTTCAACTTGACTTTGCTTTACAAGGATTTAAAATCAAAAGAGTTTTCACTTTTTTCCTGAAATCATTCAGTGCCCTTTTTTTGCCTAAACCCCAGGGATAATTTTTCATTGTTCTTGATAGGAACTCTTCTGACGCTGTCAACCGAGCAAAGTTTGTGTTCATCCAGGTTTTATTTCTAATGTGTTTTCTTTACTATCAAGAGCAGTTGCAGTCCAGGTTAACCTTTCAGAGGGTTTTTTTTTTGCAAGACACCAACTACACGGGCATCAAGCTAAATGTCGGAATCCTCCATGATGGATTTGCAATTGGCTGGGAACACCTTTTGCCTGACATTAGATGGTATTGTATAACATGTTTCTTGTTAAAAATTGTTTCTAGGCAGAGCCTCTGGTAGTATATTTTAATTGTAACAGGTGGGAAAGATTCTGGGCAGGTTGCTATCCTCTCTCTTTTTACAGTATTTGTGAGAAATGTTTTTGTAAGCTGAGTGGTTCAACTGAAATGAAAATTGTGTTGGGTCTAGAAATTTGCAGGAATGCTGAAATTCATACCAGGTCAGAGCAGGTCACAGCAATGGTTCGTCTGGGGTGATATCTTCCCTTTGACAGGAGCCAGGAGCAGATGGTTCAGGAAAAGGTTTAAAACCCCTGTAATGGACAATTTAGCAATAACATGCCTGGGGGAAGTTTCCGGCCAACCTCAAGCAGGTAGAGCTCAGCTTATATCCTAAGGCATAAGGGCACAAGTCCCTTAAACATGATGCCCTCACACCTGCCACAACCGCTGACAAAAGCCTGTTGGGTCATTGAAATGTCACACTTCTCATTTCAATAAACCTGCATTTTTTGCCTTCTTTTTCCAAAACTTCATTTTCACAGTATTGTCCTTTGGAAATTATTTCCCCCATACACCTCTTGCTGTTGCCTGTTTCTCTGTCTCCTCCACGTAGGGAGTCTGTGCCCATTTGAGTAAAAAACAATCTTCTCGACGTGTCCTACAGATGCTTTTGAGCGACTGACAAGTCTCTCCGGTACCACAACAGAAAGACTCTCTCATCCCTCCCTAGCGCTGGGGATGCTGTCAGCAGCAGCATCTGCTGCCGGGATGCTACAGAACATAAATCTGCTCTAAAGACAGCGCTGCCACAGCCCCCGCAATCTGCAGCTCTCAGAAAACCTTGCTTTGGGCAATAGCCATTCTTGTGTTTAATATTTGGATGGATGGATGGGTAGATTTCCATCTGCATTGATGTAGTTGCTCCGCATACTTGAAATACCTGTCCAAATGTAGGCATCAAGTCACAAATCTTGTCTTTAAAGGAGAGGTTAGATCATATTTCGGTGGTCCTCTTAGAAGTATGCAGTGCCTGACCTGTTCTTACCCTGGTAGGGAAATGAATGTGTATTTAGAAGGCCTGGGCAAATTTGTGTAGGATCCTGTCTGTTTCAAATGCCAAAATGAGTAGGAACTTTTGCATGCAAATGGGCAGGAGATCAGAGCCGTGAGTGAATCTGCCCTCCGGTGATTTCTTCCCAGTCTTCTACAGCCAGCTTTAGTCTCGAATACAAAGTTACTTAATGCAAATGAATGAAAACCTGTGCTAGTCTGATGTGCTCCTTTTCATATCTCTTTCTTTACTTGTAAGGAGTATCTAATGGAAAAGAGTTTGCTTGGCAGCAGCAGTTCACCTTTCCTCTCATAAAGAAACTGTTTGTTCTCTGGTTCATGTTGGTGAGGTTTGAGGTGAGTGCTGAGAATCGCTTAAAAAAAGGGAGATTTAGACCTTGATTCTCCACCGTATTACACAGGGTGTACTCCGTGGTCCACACGGGCTTGACGCTGCTGCCAAGCAATAGGAGCAGGTTGATGTGACAAGGGAGGAAGCCCCTCAGTGACCTTGGGGTAGGTTGACATCTCTTCATCATTGAAATCCTGGGACCTCTAAGAGCAGAGGTCCTTGAGGGCAATACGATCCATCTTGTCACATACCTATGGGACAAGGTCCTGAAAGCTCCCTCAGATCCAGCCTCCTCAGATGCACTGAGCAAAAATCCTGCTAGAATAGTCTCTGCTTTAAATAGAAGTATGGAATCATTTTATGGACTCGTAAATCATTTTATTAGTCCGATAGAGTAAATGTCTAAGGGAAACCTGGGAGCTGTTATGTTCAATGATTTCTTTATGGCAAATCCTATGGCTCGCTTTTGTTTCTCAGTAATTACTCATGATTAAAATAACATGATGTGCAGATGCAGCAGGTAGAACTTGTTTGAGGCAGCTTTTACAGCAACCATGAGTTGCGTCCCACACAGCCCATCCCACATATTTTGTGCTCTTTCCAGAGTCAAGTGCATCTCAGTACAGAAACTGTTCCTAGGTTAAGGCTTCTTTTTCTCAAAAAAAGTGTTATTGCCCTAACTTTTCTTTAAAAATAGCATAAGGTAATTCAGCAAAAGGTACATTTTGAGTGCAGTCTGCAGAAACTAATGGCAGCATATCCTACAATATTAACATTACACTTCTATGTACTTTAATGGACCTTGTAACGATGTTTTTATCATTTCACCATAGAGAACAGGGGGAAAGTATTTTTATTTGCATAGCTTATTTGAAAAGGAAAAGAGAGGAATTTTGGATGAACTTTCTTCACCTTTACTTTTGAAAGTGCCTTTTTTTTTCATAAAAAGTAAAGGTTTACCATTCATCTATTCTTTGCTCCCGAATCAGTGTCTTCAAGTGAGCATTAAAGAGCAGCTAAAGGAGGTGCAAATGCAGTGGTCAGTTTGCAGTGAACCTGAAGGTTTCTGTGGGGACGTGGGTTTTATCACACTCATTACAAATGTTATAAAGCTTAATACGTCTTGTATGCTTAGGAGACTGTGAACTACAGAATGGAGTTTTGTGTTTGTTGTGTTTTGGGTTTTTTTTTTCCTATCAGGAAATAGATTAAAGTTTGGAGTGGAAAGGGGATGTGGGTTCATTGTGTGGATAAGTTGGAGATCTAACGAGCTTGATGGCAAAGCCATCTTTGCTGGTGCTTGACCTGTCAGTGACACCCGGTCCCATCGGTGCTTTTCTTTTCCGTTGCTCTTGCATGACTTTTCAAAGCAACCATCAAGGGCCGTGTCAGGTGGCCTCTATTGATGTACACGAGAAACAAGTCACTGTGCAGCTTGCTCTGTTTTCTGATCATTTCTCAAGTTGAGTCTTTGAAATTTGTGGACATTTGAGGCAAGAAATACAGGCTTGCCACCTTAACCCCAACTTAGTTGGGGGCCACGTTCTTCTAGAAGGAAATGAGCACGCTGACGTTGCAAAACAGAAGATGACTTCACTGTTTAACAGGAGCTCACTTCAAGGTGTAGCAAGAGCTATCCATTGGGCATCTTCACTGAGCACCTTCAGAGAGGGCCAAGGAAGAGGTCATCCAGTCGTGGTTATGCAGATGTCAAGCTTGCTGAAAAGACACTTAATTGAAATGAACAGCAGCTGAAGCCTGTCACAAGCAACAGTTCTTCAAAGTTGGGCTGTTTTCCCAAAGGTTGGCCAAAATCCCATAGTTCTCCTTTCCTGTACTGATATCAAAGTGAATTCCCACCAAACCTTACTATAATGAAAGGTATATCTTTGCTCCTTAGAGTAGTGCTCTTCTACATGAAATTATCTTCTTTTACCAAGCAGATGACTCATGTCACGAGCATTCTTAAAAGCTGCTAAGAAACTTGTCTCTGTTCTTCACCAAATTCTGCCTTTTCACTAAGAAGCACTCGGACAAACTAACCACAGTGCCGATCACTGTGTTCTCTTGTCTTTTGCCCATCACAGATGACAGGAGACACACTTGAGACCATTAATAACCGAAGCTGTCAGCAGTTCTTCTAATAAGATGACTGCACTGCCTCCTGTAAAGATAAAATAACAGGATCTGTATAGCAGAAACTATTGCTCAGTGATGGGGACATCATCATCTGTCATCGCTGTTTTATTTCTGAGGGAGCTACTCATGAAACTTGTAGTGGTTTAAACTACCATCAACCACCGTTTCCCTTCTCGGTTTTAAAGATAATGCAAAACCAGTGGTGTTTTTTCCTTTTTTTCCCTACAACTGATCTCTTCTGGAATACACACGAGCTCTGCATTCAATCAGTTGGGTCCACCAGTCGATATTGCGGATTTTTCCCCAAAGATACTGGAGGGCTTAAACATACTAGGAAAGGAAAGGTCAGGCTTATTGGTGACATGCTTTTTGAATATTTGTGCATCTGTATCAAAGTCCAGCAATTTCTGTTTACCTTTTTTCAGCTGGTCCTTTTGGCCAGCAGCATCAGCAGGACCTGTCTGGACATAGACAGGACTATCCTGCTGATTCAGAGCCTCCCCAAATCCACACCTGAAGGAGGAAGGTACTAGATAGCTGCTTGGGGGGATTTTTAAGACCTTACTTGATGCTGCAGTTTCCTGTCCTACTATACTGGCTCTGAAGCCCTGTAACCCTGGGATTTTTGTTATTCATTTAAACACCATTCTACAGGTTTCCTTTTGACTTGCAAAACTCCTGACTTGGGTTCAAGCCCATCATGGCACGTTGCACATATAATTGCAATCTCTTGGCTTGTTCACAGGCGTCTCAGCTCATTCCTGGTTCTCCATCACCTCCCTCGTGCTACCAAGTGGCCTGGCTTGCTGATACGGAGCGCGACTATTACCTTGAGCAGAGGCAGCTCAGTGGCGAGAGCATCGCAGTGCCTTGAACGTTGTTCCCTTTTGCTGACCTGGGTCATTGTCAAGACATCTGTTTTCAGCATCTTCTGTAGCCTGAACTTCTCCTGAAGCCCTCGGGAATACCAGGAGAGAAGCCTCCCACCTGCAGCTAGTCAGAAAATGGTGTGTTTGTGTTTTTCTCCCTGAACAGCTGTTTGCCTCTTGTTTTCAGGTATTTCATTGCCGGGCAACAATTTATGTTTATCTCTCTGCACACACCTAGAAAACAGTGCAGAAGATACTGGTGGAGAGGAAGATATCCATGAGGTAGTGATGTATTATTTTGAGTCTGAAAGTGGTAAGTTTGTTTCATTTTCTTTGCATCAGTTTCTAGCGTGTTTATTTTTCCCGTTGACATAACGTTTTCTTGATTTTCCTTAATCTTTTATCATTTTTTTTCCTCCTATTTATATCCTGCTCCGTTTTCTCTTTATTTGTTCCCTTTTCTTTCCTCCTTTTGTTAATTTGGTCTTGCTTGAAATTCATGGCTGTGTCTCCAATTTTCCATCCCTGGCAAGAGACTGACGGCTCTTTTTCACTGTGATCAAACACAAGGTCTCATCACGCCTCCCTTGACACTAAGGAGATAACCCCTGTGCGCGTGTCCCTTCCCCGCTAAGTGATACAGGCAACTCGTGAGCCATGACAAAACCCAGCTAAGCGCTGATGAAATATAAACATCTTCTGGCAGCCGGCTGAAAGCCAACACTGAATGTAGGTGGTGCCATTTTGATGGATTTGCTGGTGGGATCCAAAGGGAGGGATGGAGCCATCCAAGTGTTAAGAGCCTTTACTAGCAGCGCAGATGACAGGCTCAAGACAAGCCCTAAGGAGTATGTCTTTGAAATTTAATAACATAAGATGAAAAATATTCCACACTTCACTAGCAAATCTAATGCCATACAGTAGAAGCATTTTGAAGCTTTTTATTTTTTCCTTTTTTTTTTTTTTTCTTCCTTTTCCCGAGGAAAAGGAAGCGAGATGGTTTACAAAAGTTGGTTAAGAATGCGGTTTCCACACTGCTTCGTTTTAGAAAATTGTGCTGCTGGCTGATGTGTGTTTTCCTGTACTTTATAACTTTTGAAGTGTATTAATTTTCCCTGCTGGGCAAAATGTCGTTCTAGTAGATTGGGGGAGGAAGGAGGGGGCCTGACATCCTTATTAGGCTGTCACATGAAGACTGCTCGGCAGACTCTTCAAGGTCTGTGTCGCTGCGAGAGTGACAGGCTAATAGGTTCTATTCTTAAATTCTAAGTATCCGTGATAGTGCACTGAGCAACTTATCTTTAAAATAAAAAAGAGTGGGGAAAAAAAAGTTCTGCTGATACATAGTTGCAGAAAGTCACTGGGAGATAGCCAAATAAAATTGAATTTCCCCTATCTTTTGAAAATATGAACACAGCCTATTGGCATGCTTGTCTCTGAGTGCCTGTACCCTCACAGGATAGGACCAGATGTAATTACCTGCATACTGTGAATTTCATTCCCATCGCGGGATCTTGAGGCGGAAATATCACATATTCCTGCAAGTGGCTGCCGTCGTTCCAGTGGGAATAACGACTTTTGATGACACGATCCATTGTGGCGTGAAATAAGTTCGTGTCGTTACGTGTATCTGGGGGAAGCACAAATGAGATTTACTAATATAGAAATAAATCAAATACAAAACAGGTATTTATTCGCCATGCGGTCTCTGAGATCAGGAATCTGAGGCTTAGCGGGCGCAATGATGCTGAGGACTCCGTGATGCCGGCGTTTTGCCTCTGATGCCGTGTTTTTTTAATCCATCCATAAATTTCTA
Organism: Eudromia elegans; assembly: GCA_003342815.1. NCBI lineage: Eukaryota > Metazoa > Chordata > Aves > Tinamiformes > Tinamidae > Eudromia > Eudromia elegans. The sequence continues at coordinate 1,475,303 of PTEX01000086.1, read as the reverse complement.
GGCGTGAGAACACAGTAGAAGGTGCTGGGCATGCATTTGAAAGAGTAATAGATAAAGAGCCTAAGTATATAAGAGGGAGAAGCTTTGATAGTGTAAGGGAGTTTGCCTGAACAGTTGGGAGAGTCAGCGAATTGCCCATCACTAAATGAATAACTCTTCCTTAAGAGCAGTCAGGTCGGCCCCAGCCTGTGAAATGATGCAATATAAATGCAGCTCATAAAGTTCACCTCGAGACAGGACGAGCAAGAAAATCTTTGCTTTTTGAACAAGTCACAGCACAGGCACATTCACAGCATCCTGGTGGTTTTGCTTTGTCTTGAATTGAAAGGCTTGAGATAAAAAAAAAAAAAAAAAGAGGAAAATGGGAATGCTGAATTGGAAGAAACAGGGAGAAGCCATCAGGAAGCAAGTGCACCCGCTACCTGCTGTGAGTGGTCCTGGCTGACTGTCAGCTTGGATTCCTCTTTCTTTCCATCTTTCTGTCTTCCTCGGTAAAATACTGCAGCTCTGCACAGAGCTGGAGCTCCAGGTCCTCTGTTCCCCCAACCAAATCATAGGCCTCTCCTAAACCCTTAATGGCTTTTAATTTGGGCAGAGCCGACTGTCTCATAGCATGCCTGTGTATATACTGAGGTACTCAGAGCACATCTCAGAGTATGCACGCCACCAAATCAAACAGTGTGTGCTATGTAACCCATCATGCTCTCCCCTGGCCCTTCCTGCTAAAATACGCTGCAGCTTCTCACTTCTTCTAGCATGGGCTTTCTCCTGTCCTGCCCCTGGCTCTGGTGGTGTTATCCAGGGCCTAGCTCATATGTTGCCTTATCTTGACCATGGTTATTTCATTACTTTTGTCTGTTTTCTGTCCTGTCTTAGGTGGCCTCTTGCTTAACCTTATATACTTCTCTCTGTTCCATGGCATCCAAGCACAACTGGCCTCCTAGGAGCGATCTGAGCAGCTTATGTCTTTTAAATGATCCTCTGCTCTTAGGAATAATTTACCAGCTCAGATAAAACCAGGTCAATCGGAAATTGTTTCAGGTTCCTATACTCAGCTTATTATAAAATAACAAGGAGCTGGAGTTTAAGAAGCAACTCTTTAGTATCCCCTAACAAATCTTCATTTAGAAATCATATACAGCTACTGGGGCCACGCTCTGTTTTCAGACCACTAAAGCGTGGAGCGCGAAGGTCTCAAAGAGGTGACAAGGTGTGAAAAGCTATGGGAGAATGTAGCCTCGTGCATTGATTTTACCTTGCTGTGAAAAGCCAGTGTGCCGGGGAGCTGCTTTCTAGGTCCTGCCTTTCCTGGAATAAACATACCCATCTCGGGTGAAAATGTATATAGCATTTCAGTGAAAGGTGAAGCCTTTCCGTGCTTGAGCGTGCGTGGATTTGTAATGCGCTCCGAGACGGCGAGAGGGTTGCTGCTCTGTATGGGAGCTTTTAATCTCTGTCACATATAATGTGGAGTTCTTTTTCCTTTATTAATTAATCTAAATACAGCGCAGGTTGCTAATGAAAACAAGATTGAAATATAGTTGTGCGGAAGACAAATGGGAGTAGGAATGGTGTATACACCTCTCGGGAGGACTTGAAGGCTTGCTGCACCTCAGGCATCCTCCTGGAACGGGGTATTTGATGAGAACTGACCCATTGTAGCACTAAGAGAATTTCCAGCGGAGGTTTTCTGATGTGATTTAGCATTCCGAGAGCCTCGCTCAGCTCCTAATCCCGAACTTGCCATTGATTCCCCCTGTTCATTCAGATCCAATGCTAATGCTTTTCCTTGACTTAAGGATTTGAATTATGGATCTTCAGGTGTTAAGAGAAAATGTGATTTTAATTTTAAGCAGGGTGTCTCTGTATCACACAGAACACCAGAGTTCTGTGTGTGTGTGTATGTGGGGTTTTTTTCCTGTTTAATTTAGGGAGATTTGTACACTTTTGCCTCAAACTTTAGACTTAATGATCCTAGGATTCCTGAGAACATCCGTGAATCTCTTGGTGAGCTCCACAGGCCAAGACACATCTGCAGAAGGTTTGATGCTGTGGTGCACAGGGTGGCTTGACTCCAGAGGCTGTTTCTTCTCCCTTGACTCTAAGTTTCCCAATTCTATTAAAAGGCACCCAAAAAACCTTCCCTAACGTTGCTAAACCCAGTTCACCACCGCAGTACCCTGACTGCAAATGAAAGAGGAGGGTTGGCCTGATAGCGAGTGCTGTGGTTGGTGTCCACAGGCCAGCATTTCTTGGTACCCAACAACGTTTTCATTAGTTAATTAAATCCTGTTGCATTAAATAATTAGGTGGATTAACTGATCTCCTTCCCAGTTGTTCAGTCACCTACATGTGAATGCAAACTAATAAAGCCCTGGATCTGTTATGTCCCTGCAACGTGCAGCTGGTTCTTAGTTAATGTGCTTTTGCCATAATTGCATTTTAACAGAGTAGATTAGAAGATTATCTTTAAATTAAACTGTATTTATAACAACAAATAGAATCACACAAATTATATGTTAATCAGTAGTTTCTAACACTTAAACGATTTTCTAATACTGGTTTGTTACATTTACTTGATGTTTTTAGGACCTCTGATTTAATCAGGAGCTTACCCGTGATTTATTGTGGCAAAAACAACACTGCAAAGAACAAAATATTTCACCAGCAAGGATACAGAACGAGATAATAACAAATTATTTCTAGTCATTATCATCTCTCTGCCGGAATTGTTGTCCTCGTTATCCCAGACATCTTCGCTCAGGGGCTAATATCAGTAAATCCAGAAGGTAGAGTTTCTCTTAGGAATTCAGGCATCTGGATCCCCTTTGAAAGCAGCCGTTTCTTCGCTGAATCATTGCTTACTGCAAAGATCCTAAGTCCATGTTTTGTTTATTTTTGCTTAAGGGCAGATCAGTGGTGTGTAGGTGAGAGAAAGCATCCTGTTAATGAGAACAGAGCGAAGAGGAAAAGAGGTGTCATGATTTCTTCCTACAGAGATCTCTCCTTGATGTTGTGTTTAAAAAAAAAGAAAGGGTGAACTGGTTGATACAACTCCAGGTAAGAGGTATCCTTCCCCTCTCTCCTGCCCTCTCAATGTATTGCTGACACATTTCAATAGGGTAACAGTGTCTGCTCCTGTTGAAATTTCCAAATTTGCACTAAGTGCCGTGGAGGACTATTCTCCCAACAGCCATTGCCAAAACATTAGGAACATTAAAGACTCGATGGTGCCTGTGAGCTGTGCTGAAGCGGAAAGCGCTGCGCTGGAGAGAATTTCCTGGCCGAGGAAATGCGAGAGTGATGGTCTCGGTTTGATTTGTGTGCTGTGTTTGTGAAGAAAGTCTGGACAAGTTAACCGAGTCTTGTAAAGACTTCTGAGTGAGTCAGACAAATGAAGCCTTGATGGCTGAGCAGATCGAGCAGAGAGAGTTAGGAAAAACCTGGATTTTCTCGTTGGAAAACAATAGGAGGAAAAAGTGTCGACTGATGCAGTAAAGGAACAGAGGCCACTGAGAAATGAGTTGGTCAGAGCAAGTGAATTCAGTAATCTCTTCAGGAGTGTTTTGCCAGGGGAAGGCAAATAAGAGATTTGGGGGCAGCAGGGAGGACATTATGAGAAACAGGAATGAAGCTGGGTTGTTGGAGATGTTGTGGAAGGCGTAATGAAATTGGATGTAGCCTGGATGCTTTGATACGAGGAACTGAAGCTGATGCTCGGGCCCAAAATATGGTAAGGCTATGGATTTGCTTATTACCTATTAAAAAAAAAAAAAAAAGGAGTCTGAAGAAAGCCTAGAAAGAATAAATTTTAAGTTATTAAGAAGATATGCAGGTTACAATAACACTGAGACTGACCAGAACTCGGGAATAAATGACGTTTCCACAGCAAATATTCACCAAGCATATTTAATCTGAGTTCTGCTTCAAACATACTTCTTGATTTTGCAAGCGGAAATAAGAGCAAATAAACAAAACCCCTAAAAACAAGCACATTAGGCCAGATTTCACTGTTAGCAGCATTGGCATCTGCTACTGCAGTTAGATCTGAAGTTAAAATCTTGGCCCCTGGCCTGTGAGCAGCAGCGTTTATGACCGTTCTGGATGCAGTTCAGAGCTATGCTAAGTGATTCCGTTTGAAAGACATTTTTCAATTACAGAAAAAACAATTTTGGGAAAAGGCTTTGTTCAGAAATACTTGTTGCAATGCCATTTATGCATCCTGGCATGACTGCTTTGGTTCTGCTGCTAAAGCCCTAGAGAAACTGAAGTAACTCTGCAGTGAGTATATTAGTACAGCATAGGGAAAATCAGAGATTAATCTGAACCAAACCTTTGGATATTAATATCAGGGACTCAGGTGTGGTTTGTGTATGGGCAGGGGGCTGACTTTTCCCTTTGTAGCTGCTGCAATCAAAGCTTCAAGCCTGAGCATCCCAAGCTGCTGCAGAAATCTAGAGCTGGATTTAAACCCTGATTTAAAGCAAGTGCAATATAATGAAGCTGCGTGAGTATGCAGGCTTAGCTTCCAGAAGACAGATCTGAAATCTGACTCACAATAGGAAGAAAGAATAGACACAAAAGTGAGTATCACATAGTGGAAATTCAGATCAGTTTAATCATAAAGATCACTAGAAGTTAATAACACTAATACATTAATTGCATTATGAATGATCTGTTCACCAGGAGAAGCCAGATGAGAGATCTGCTGTGGGGATGGAGTCCTAGGCATGTAATGGCATACTTGAAACAGAAGCTTTCCCACTGTGGGAGCACATAGCTCTCAGTGTTCTTATCCAGCCAATAAATCCCTAGCATTCGGCCCAAAGTTCACTGCTTCTTCTCCAAGGGAGAACCTTTGGTAGAAATTGAAGAAAAAAAGACAAAGAATGGCAGTTTCTCAGGACAGGCATAGCTAATGACTTGAGCCTACCATGTAGCCTAAGCTGGTCCTAGTCTGGGCTTCCTGAACCCCATTGGTCTGGGGGTTTTCCAGTCACATGGCACTCCAGAATAAGGCGCTCTCAGTGCAAATTGCACACTGCAATAGCTCCAGTTCTAGCTAGGACTGTTTCAGTGCAATGTTAGTGTGCATCCTCCCAAATAAGAATAATACACGGCACACTTACGAAGGCGTTTAAAATTTGTAGTGGATAATAGAATTTATAAATAATTATTTCATGTGTTTGTAATGGAATTTGTGATTTTTTTTTTTCCCCCCCATATGATCACTTGTTGTCCTGTCCAAATAGTTGTGTAGGTGATGTTCACAGACATGGAGAGGAATCCATGGAGTTACAGAAACCAGTTGTGTTAGCACACCGGTTTGAAAACTCATTGAAAGAACATGTGGAACTTATTAAAAAGAAAAATGCAAAGAAATAGTTCAAGTGGCAAATGTCAGGAAAAGAGTAAATGTTAATGGAGCTTGGAGGAGCAGAAAGGCGAGATTTTAGCTTGTTTCTAAGCTCCCTGAGTGGAATGGTGTGTGGGAAACCAGAAGCCATGGCTTGCAATGGGATCAATCTAAGTATTTGTGGGAAAGTATGAAACAAAGAACAAGTAGAACAAATGTGAAGTAGAAGAGTGCATGGACCTGAAGAAGATACATTGAGAACATGTGCAACAAGAAGGAAAAAACCTAGTGGAGAGGGAGAGGAGCTGTTGGAGCGTATTTTCAGAGAGCTGGAGAACACAGAGGGATTCAACAGGAACGTTTTGGGCTAAGCTAGAAGGAGATGGGAAGGTTTCTGAAAATTATGTAGTTAGATACGAAATATTCACGGGGACTTGGAGTTAGTTCTTCTGAGACCTTGCAAGCTAGGGTTATCCCCCCTCACTGAGGGCTTGCCAGAATATACAAGTAGAAAAAGCAGCGAGAGCTATTGAAGACGACTGCAATCATCCAGGACCCTTTGGGCAGTCATGACAGCCTAAGTAGTAGCTGTTGCCATCCAGCCAAGGGGTGGCCCTTCTTGACAAGACATCTTTGGAAATCTGGATTCAAGGGAGAATGATTAAGACTACCTGTCCATATGCAGCCATAGAAAAGGGATATATTGGCCTTAAAAAGACTTACCTTTGACAATTTGGGCTATAGCTGCCTCTGTGAGCACAGCAAAGAGCAGCTTGCAGTCCTGAGCCATCAGGACTGTTGCAAATGGGAGTTCAAGGAAAAGGAGGCATGTTTGCTCTCTGTGCCTGATAAATGACTACTTGGGTCTAGTAGACATTTTCATTTTGGAAACTGTTATATGTCATGGACTTCAGCTTGAAAGAGCATTCGCTTTGCAGAGTCTGAGCCAAACGCCCTCAAATTTGACCTATTCTGGCTTCTCAGGCAATGGATGAATGATCCATAAAGAATTAGAGATATTTTTGGCTGCATATAAAAGCAGTAATGTAGCGGGCAGTCCAGGACAACAAGTGGAAAAATAATCGATATATCGCAGACACTTGGAGCGTAGGTGGTGCCACAAAGCAGTTCAAAGTGTTGTTTCTTTTTTTTAATGTCACTTAGCTGTAGTATTGCAAACTGTTTTGTATATATATGAAGCCATGGGAAATATATTGAGGAAGACCTCCTTCTCAGCACCGCATAGCTACAACCCATTACCTAAGCATAGATTTTTGTTGGATTCCAGCCAGCGAATTAGTGTTAGTGTTGTAAATGCCTATATGACATATGACATTTGTTATGCTCCAGAGCAGTGTTCATTAAGGTAGGCAGTAGTAGCCAGGTTGGATTTTCTTAAAGTATTTAGCAATTACTTGACGAGCAGCGAGAGTCATTTGGCAGATGGTGGTGGCGGAGGAGCCCAAAGGAGTGTCACCGTGTGTCATCTCTTATGGCTCCGTCAATGCCTTATGTGTGCAGGTAGCCAGCAGACCTGCTGTTGACTTAAAGCAGCAAATGTTTTTATTGTTATTTTTTTCCTATATGATGCCTGTAGGCTCTGCTGGACAAGTTGTACGAGTTCCTGCCCTGCTCAGCCTGAGCAGATGGGTTTACACTTTCTGCTGCAAATGGGAAGTGGAAATGCAGGAAAATTAAATGCTCTGTATTAAGTCAGGGAGTAAATTTGTTATTGGAGCTGATTTCCAAGCTTGTCCTTCCTCTGCCTCAGTCACAAGTCTGTTGATTCTTTGCTAATGCTGTAGCAGCGAGTTCATGGATTTGTGCATATAAAAGTTATTAGGTTCCTGCAGCAACTGTTCTCTGGCAATTAAAGTCCTAAAGGCTTAAATTTTTCTCCTCCTCCACTCTGCCCTTGAAACAGCAATACAGAAACTTAAAAGTACCCAGAAAGTCTGTGCAGAAAGTGTGTGCTCCACGTACCACACGTGCGGATGGGGCTGTGCATAGACATAGGTGTGAATTTTAGGGAACTGTCCCACACTTTGTAATAAACTTCTAGCATAGCAGAGGCTGCTCCATCTCGGGGTACTGCCAAGATGGGCTGTAAAATCTTTTATGTGCTCTTTAATAAGTACCTATATGCACATATATAGTATATGAAATAGGGTGCTCCAAGTGGAGAGATCTAAGAATACCTATGGTGGGATGGTGCTAGCCTGGCCCCCGTGACGGGTTTTGCAGCACTGTGTTCGTGCTGTCAAGGCAGCGAGGGTGACAGGGCTGAGCAATGACAGTAATGGGAATGTTTAGGGAAGGCGGGCAGCCTAATAGAGATGCTGCTGTTGACAGCGTGCTCAGGGTAAAGGGAGACTCCCCGTTTGAGCTTTCAGCGGGGGGAAAAGGCAGCATTGCATCTATTTCTGCTTATGTTTGTTGTTTTGTTTTCCTTTCACAGACTTTCTGCGTATCTCTGCCTTTTTACTCGAGTGTTGAAATGTTATTTGTTGTGTGAAAGAAAAATGCTTGTCACCCTGTAGCACTCCAGTTGTCTTGAGCAGGCAACACTTGCAGGCTCCCTAGTACTCAGCAGCAAGTAAACGTGGGAGGAGAGAGCATGAAAATTTGCCTCTTTTTTTGGCATCCAGAAAAGTTTATGAGAAAGAAAGAGAAGAACAGAAAGGAGAGGTGGGAGAGCCAAAGTCTGGGGAGATGATTGAATCGTGCTGCCCGTGGAGTGAATGGAGAGCAGGGACCTGCAAGTCCCGTTTTATTGCACTCCTATCTTTCCAGAGGCCATGGAAAGTGCAGGGACCACTGCCTTAGGGAACAGAAAAGTCCTAAGGGAAGCCTTGAGCTACCTGGGGCCGTCATGGAGCGCAGGTCGTTCTTGGCATTGCCGCCTGCCTTGGCGGTGCTTTATCTGGCACTGCATCAGCCTTCCTCTCCAAGGAGCATTGCTTAAATTGCCCTCCAAGCTTGAAATGATAACGATGACAACAAGCTGGCCTTCATGACAACGCAGAAGTGTTCCTTCCCCTTTTGGGAATCAACAGTATTTATCCAAAGCTTTCATCTAGGCTCATAAGAACATTGAGTTTCTATGCAAGGAGCATGTTCAACACTAAAACATTTAGCAACAATATTGTGAGGTGCAACATTTAGCCACAACAAAATAAACACTGTTTTCCCTCAGAAGTCTTTCCCGACGAGATAGAGGTATAAGTCTCATACATAGGTATGAATCCTGGAAATAAGCTGGAGCTTGACTGCTGGTCTGCAGAGCTTCAGACACAACTTTTGCTCTGATTCCACCTTCATCCCAGGCATCGTTGGCCATAGTTATTAGCTGGAGTGTATACGTTGGCTCTCGGGGTTGAGGGATGTGTTTAAAAAAAGCAAGCACTAATTACAGTGCATTTCAAAAAGCCTAGGAATACAAGGGCTTGGAGGTGCCTGCTTGTGGTTTTTGGAAGCTCTGCGATACACACGGCTCTGCTGTCACTTGGAATTAGGGAATTTCTTTTTAAATTTTCTTCGAGTGCCTGCTTGCAAGTTTCGAGTGGGATTTAATCTCATCCTACCTCCGCTGCCTGAAAAATAGATATCCAGACTCCCGCTGTGGTGAGAGACCATCACCTACAGCAGCTGTCTGAAAGAGGCAGGATGAGCCCAGCTGAACTAACTCCTTGTCTCGGTTTCTGCTCTGGGATTGGCAAGGTTAGATGAGATGAGTCCCACTCTGTCTGTCAAAAAACCCCCCTGTTCCACATCTGGTCATTTCTTTAGAGTTAATGGAAAGGATGATGCATCTGCTGTCTGGGGAAAAATAAATCATTGTGCGCGTCCTGGTCTCATCTTCGGCAGCGCAAGCATATCCATCTTAGCGCTGGAGAAAGGAAGGAGGATCAAAGAGGCTTTCACTGAATAACTGCAGGCAGCTGAAAATAGAGAGTGGGGACGAGAGAGAGAGTAGAATATTAATAAAAAGGTTATTTTCTATTCTCCAAATGCTTTTTGAGTGGGGTTTCTATTAGTCAGAGCTAAGTTCCGGCATACCTGGGATTCTCTGAGGTTTTTGCACGTTGTTTATGATCACTAAAATCTTAAAAATGGGACCATATGGATGCCCAAAGTGTTTACAGCAGCAGTCAGTATGAAGCTGAGTGGAAAGCACAGTTTTGTACCAAGCTCCATATTCAGGGACCAATTGCAGTTTGTAGTGACAGTCGTTCTGCTGCGGTCTAATTTTTCTAAGTTACCACAACAGTACATTTTATTTCTTTTAAAGACAGTTTTGATTTGACATAAGTGGATCTTTTCTTTCCTTTCAGACCCTTGAAACATCAAGAAAACAGCTAAAATATTTTGCAGAAAATGCTGCAGGCACTAAGGACCTGGATGCAATCATTGCAGTGTACAGTTTTAGCAGAAGGGAAAGAAAAAGCCGCCTTCTTCAGAACAGGATTTTACTGTGAACTTCATCCGTGCTCTGGAGCATTTGTAATCGTGTTTAAAAGTCCTTCAGAAAGTTTTTCGGGTTTTTTGGTTTTTTTTTTTTTTTTTTTTTTTTTTTTTTTTTTTTTTTTTTTTTTTTTTTTTTTTTTTTTTTTTTTTGCAAGTGGGGCTTCAGCTTGGAACTTCTGCTGATAATTTTATGCTGATTTATTCCTTTTGAAGATGATCAGATTACACTGATCTTTCCTTTCTTGTCCCGTGGCTTTCCCCTCGTGCAGTGTTTTAGAAGTGGCCGTTTTTGTCTTTCCTTCGCCCTGGCTGGTGCACGTGGAGCTGCCCTGCTGTCCCCCGTGTCCCCTTACCGTGTCCCTCCAACAAGAGCCCTCGAGGCGGTGAGGTGCCCTTTGCACAAGCCATGGGGACCTGGGGTGGCGGCCAAGGAATTACCTACTTCTGATCAGGCTTTAATGGACTTAATTCCATCAATCTAGGATGGCAGTATATAAAGTGAATGCCATGTTTTGGCGTTTGCAACTCCCCAGAGTACTCGGTGGGACCCAGCTCCTGCTCTCAACCACTGTCCAAGCAGCTTTTCTTGGAGGGGAATTTTTATTCCGAAGCGCTGCCAGAAGAGCAGCTTTGGAGGAGAAAATGCAGCTATTGGAAGGGGATCCATGCACAAGCTCCGTGCAGCTGGACGTTGCTACTGCTGCATCTGCATTTGGGTGGGCAGGTGCCTGCAGTGGATGGCTGCAAGCAAAAAGAGTTGCACTTAAAGCACACTGATGTAAATGAGTGTAAATGAGTGTAAATTGTCACCCATGCAGGTCACATCAGATTGGGAAAATCTAGACATGGAAGAGGCTCTCTTCTCCACTGCCAGGATGCCATGTACCTGGTTCCTTGCCTTTCTTCCCCTGCCCTGAAGTTTGACTCACTTGGAGACATTGGCATGCAGATGTGCCCTCGTACAGGTATTACAGGTAGCACTGAATGCTTGGGAAAATGTTCGTGTTGTATGCACAAAAACATACAGAAATGTTTGTTAGAAGAAATGTCTTAGTACAAATGTCTATGAAAACCCTCAAGTTCTGGACTGAAGGGAATGCTTCTTTTCATTTGTCTTCAATTATTATTTTCTAATATATTCCTTTTCTTTTTCTTATATCAAGGATTTTCTTCTATCACATAAAAACTTTCTTGTGAGTAACTTTGATATTTTTCCTTTTTTTTTTACTAGAGAAGGCAGCTTGCTCTTTTTCTGTTAGTCAGCTATTAGCACAGATCCGTTTGGTTTTAAGGGAAATGCATATGCCAATATCCTGTCACATGTTTTCTTTGCACCCAGAACAAATCTGTATATCAGATCCTTAAGCATAATAATTTGGTTTTCTCTTGGATAATTGGAGTTTTTTGGCGTTTCCTTCCCACCTTTGTAAACCTCTGTTGGATAATTTGTCAAAAGGACTTGTCTTCACTTATTTTCCTCTTATTTTCCCTATTATTCCTTCATTGTTGCTATTCTAATAGTTTGGGCTAGGAAACCTGCATTATGCCAACCTCCCCCATCTAGCAGCTCCCTTTCCCTGTGCCGGGCTCTAACCTCTGGGGTGCTGCTAAAAGTCAAGCAGCAGCAAGTGGGCTCATTGCAGGACCTTGTGCCTCTAACTCAGCATTGCAGCACCGAACCTGTGCGTGTGGTCCTGGCCATGCCAGCCCTTGAGCACGTGGCTGCACCGAGCTGAATGACTTCACGTGCATAAGGTGAGTCACGAGTTTAAGTGCATGCTGAGATGAGCTAATTTTCCCTAATATACTTAGCCAGGTCTGTGCCTATTTAAGTAGTTCTGAGAAAGAAGAAGAAGAAAAAAAGCCGTTGCCTTACAGAATGACAAAATGATTTTATTTTGGTACCAATGTATTAAAAACCTTTATTAGTAGATTGCTGGACCTCTCCTCTCTTTCCCAGCCTGCCTTTTGGTCTCCATTAATGAGAATATTTTTGCAAATTGAAATTGCTGCAAGTGAATTACAGCCTGCTCAAGATTATTTTTCTATGTCCTCTCCAGAAAAAAGAAGGGGAAAAAAAATCTAAATAGAGTCAGGAGGGAAAGGGATGGATTGCCAGTATTTCTGAGAAGAATATTTAGGAGGATTTATTCACATGTGAGCGTGTAGGACTTAAAATAATATCAGAGAAGTGCATTCCTGAGCCAAGCATAGTGTACATTTGGAAGACAAGAAATAATTGCTATATTTGTTGAAGGCTGTTTATAGAACCAAAAAAAAAGGAAAATCTACAGCATCTATCGTATGGTGAAATCAGCTGCTTGGTAAATAACATTCTGCATGGTGTGACAGTAATGAAGGATTTTATCTGCAGCCACTACAATCAGAGTTTGCAGCATCTGTTGAGCGTTTTATTTACTCTTGTTTAGGCAAGCACGCTAATGCTTGCCGGAGGAATCGCAGCCCGGGGTGTTTGCAAACCTCCCCATCTGCCTTTCTTCACCGCCCAAGAACGGGGCCCAGAGCTCGAGTTTTGTCCTGTTGCCCCCTGAGCAAGGAGCGGGCGGCTCGGCTCGCTCCCATTGCCCAGGCGAGGGGCTCAGCCGGGCAGGTCGTGCTCCGGGTACCCGTGTCCAGCCCCAGAAGGGACTTGGGCAGCCCGTGGGTGCATTGCCGAGAGCTCTCTGCCTGCCTGAACCCCTGGCACAGGGCACGGGTTTGAGAATGACTTTCTTAGGGTGTTTGGTATCGACTAAGGATCAAAAGTCAGCAGGCAAAAGAGTGACCGTTTGCCCATTCCTTGCCATTTCTGAGTGATGATACTGGTTGAACCACTAATGCCACTAAAGTCTGTATAATGTAAGTAATTCCGTGATACTTTTCAGTCTGGGGCATCCTTCCTTAGGAAGGAAAGAAAAAAAAAAAAATCAACCCCCAAAACTGATGCTTCTCTAGGCATAGGAGAAATCAATGAGTGAGATCAATATTGCCTCCACAGGTAATAAATGCTGAGAAGCAATTCTGTCTATCTAAATTGATCCTAGAGAATTCCTTAAATTGGTTCTGATGTGTATAAAAATCATTTCCCTATTGATCAAAGCTTTTCTTTCTCTCTTCCTTTGATATGTTATTTCATCTCTGCCATTTGCAATGGTCCCTCTGCAGTTATGATAAACCGCAGCTCTTAAATTCATGCAAGATTATGATTTTAATGAAACAAGAAATAACCGGGTTTGGGTCTTTGAAGATGAATGCTTTTGCTTACAGTTAGGCAGTGCCTGTATTTTTCTATTGGGCAAGTTACTCTGTCTGAATTATTTATGGTAAAGCCAGAGAAAAGCTGCTGTGCTTTTATTAGGGGCCAAACACAGCGCCCTGTCCAAGGCTGTTCCCTGCCTCGGGGAGGTAAGAGCTGTCATAAGAAAGAGGAGAACATTCTGCCTCTCGCTTTTCTTGCTCTTTTCTGTACGTGAACAAAGGAGTTAATACTGTCTATACCATGCTATAAATACTGCAGAGTGGTCTACTTATCATGCAGTCCCAAGGCAGAGATGTGACAACTTCTGGCTGTTTGCAGGAGTTAAGCAATATAGGACTATGGCAGGTTGTCTTGGCAAGGCTTCGCCCGGGGTTTGTTTTGTGAGGAAGGTGGTCGTCATTGCCAGGAGATCCCTCCTGCAGTGTGGGGCGTCAGGTTTTGGCCTTTGACGTGTTCCCCCTATCCCAGGACTTTAGTTTAATCAGCTCAGCAAATTGATCCTGACTAGTTCTGTGTTCCCAAGAAACGTGTCCTGCAGACACAAAGCACTTTGGAAATTTAGCCAGATGGGGAGATGGGCTCAAATCAGGAGATGGATTTCGTATTGTGTTAGACCTAAGTGGCCTTGGTGGTATTTACAGAGCGGGACAGACATGCATGGTCCTTTGGAGACAAGGACTGAGCTTCAGTGAATGGCGTAGCTTTGGGTTTAAGCTCACGTGCTGGGCTCAATGTGGAGACATGCAATTTTGTGGCTTGAATGAAGCTCCAGGTTTGCATCTAACAAAAATATGACCGACCCAATACGCTTTAGCATATGAATGCCTTCTCCCCGGGTGAGCTGTCGTCTTCCGAGCGAGTCCCCGCGCAGCAGTTGCCGGCACCACGGTTGCTCTTGCCGCCATCCTTGCTTCCTTTTCTGACTCGCTGGGGCCAGATGGTCCCAGCTTGTGTTATTCTGAGGACGCGACGGGGACGCGCCCGAGGAGGGGAGGCACGGTGGTGCTGCTGGAGGGTGTCCTCACCATGCACACCACTTGGCCAGCAGGCAGACGGGCGAGCTGCCACCTCACCGGGAGCACCAGATCCATAGGCCCGCGGCCTGGGAGACGTGGACGGTCCATTTGAGCCTTGTGTGTGCCTCTTCTAACGCTCCAGTGCCAACCAGGGCAACTGCTGGCCTCGAGGAGCCTCCTTGGGCCTCCCTCATCTCACAATATGCCCAAGGGTCTACAAGGAGGATAAGATGTCCACAGTTGTCTCCTCTGGCCGTGCTACCTATGTAGCTCTGCTAGCACGCCCACAGCCTCCCTCACAGCTAGAGCTTGGCAATTTCATAATCGTTTTTCTGCTTGGGTTTCTAATTGGGGAAGGTTCTGAAGTGGCAGCAAAACACAAGTTGTGTTCTCCTTCCCAAAAGGAGATGTTTGCTGTTGGAAGGAGGGAGGGCGTTCTCATGAGGAGCGAGCTGGCGGGAGCCCGTGTCCTTGGCCGTCCCCCTGCCTCTTTAGCACACACGTTCCTCCCGGTTGCAATGAACCACAAGTGATGCTGGCCCCTGTATTTTGGTGTCAGGACCTGGGACAAACCAGCCTACCCTCAGCAACCAGAGGGGTCCTCGTGGCCACGGCCCCGCGAGCTGCCGTCCCACTCCATTGGCGTGTCTGGTACTGCCATCAGCAGCGCCGTGTGGGAAGAGCCTCCCTAATAAATACTCCCATCTGCCACCATGGACACTCCAATCCATCCTGGAGATCTTTGCTGTGTCAGGCGTTGTTCTAGATCAGGGATCCCGGCGGTTATAAAGGGTTGCAAATAGGGCGTATTTGTCGTGGTTAACTCGGCGTTCCCCTGCTCGCACAGAGTGCCGCGGCCGCCCTGGGCAGGAGTCGTGCCCCGATATCCCCCCTGCTTGGGTAGGTGCTTTGATGAGTGGGTTTCCCGGGCAAAATGGGGGAATAGTCCCATGCCAGGCCATGTGGCTTGGCACCTTTCTAAAATCGGGACTTTTTTCCATACTAACTTCTGCTGGGGGTGTACATTCCTACTGGCTGCTTGGTGGGTAACTCAGGCTGAAAGTGGCAAAATGGAATAATTTCACCTGTTTTTCACAATCTTAAAAAAAAATGAAAATGGCCTCAGTGCCAGATAGACTTTTCCAGGGTCAGGATTAATATTCTCCTGCTGGGAATGTCTTTCCTTTCAGAGAAAAAGTACCCGGAGGGTATCTCGAGCTTGCTCCTAATAGAAAAAGGTGCTTGACCGAGATGATGACGTGAAACACAACAGCTCCTGTGCTGGGAGCCCCACATCTGCTTGGGAATTAGTGTATTGATCTCCTGTACATCAGTGCATCAATACCTGGGAGCATGCATTTATTAACGTGCATATGTTATTAAACATGTGGAACTTGCCTGAATTTTTGCCTTTCCGCTGTTAGAGCTGGCCAGTTCTCTCCTCGTCTTTTGATTAGGGCTGTGTTGTTGTAAGGGTCTAGAGGAGCTGGCCCTGGGCTCAGCTCAATGCTGGACTTCTTGCTTACCTAAAACTGTTGAGGAGCTGCAGCCTGATTTCTTAGGGGACTCTGGAAGAAGAGCAACATTAATGCCAGGGCTTGTTCATACCTCTGGGTATCTGTTTCTCTGGGGCTCAGGCTGCAGGCCAGAATCCAACCCGCAGACTCTAAATGATTAGTTAGAATGGAAAAATTCAATAATTTAGGTTTCTAAAAGAACTTGAAACTTGAAATATAATTACAGTGGCCGTACTCTTCTTAATGAGCAGCATCTCCAGCTCTCCAGATTCGCCTCGTCGCCGCAGCTCAATCTCGTTATTATCGATCCGTCTGGCTTCCCCTCATTGCCCTCGGGAACCAGCACCCGCATCGTGCTCGTCCTTAAGGTCTGGAGGGCCGCGAGGACCGAACGCGTCGCCTTCCACCACCAGACCCAGCGCCTGCCCTAGGGGGGCACCGATGGCACCGTCCGCCTCCGGACGCGAGCGGATGCCGCGACCCAGCGCCCGCAGCGGGGCCGGGAGCCGCATCCCGGCGTTCCCACGGAATAAATCCCCGCTCGCCGCCCAGCGCCGGCGCGGCAGCGCTGCAAGGAGCCCGGCGGCGCGCGGGGGGGCCCCGTTGCCGCCGTGCAGCGGCGGGGGGCCCTGCAGCGCAGGCGGTGGAGCCGGGAGCTGCGCCCGCGCCGCCTCCGCGCCAGCCCTGCGCCCTTTTCCCTTAGCGTTGTTTGTATTTTCATCCCGCACGCAGATTTATTTGCAAAAAAACCCCAGCAATTAATGCTACTACTCGCTATAGCATGCGCAGCTGTCTGCCTGCCTCCGGTGGGGAGTCTTGCTGGCGCAGAAGCGTAGATCTATTTTTTTAAATTTTTAAAAATATTTTTATTTTATTATTATTATTGTTATTGATTGCTACCGTCACTTCTGGCCCCGCGGGCGGATGCGGCGCGGGGGACGGCGCCCGCGCGGGGGATGCGGCTGCCGGGAGGCGCCCGCGCCGGCGGCTCCGCTGCGGGGGCCGCCCGCCGCACCAGGTAAGGGCTGCGTGGGCGACCCGCCAGCCGGGACGGCGGGAGCCGGGAGCTACTTGTTGCGGGGCCGCGTCCCGCCGGGATGCTCCGCGCACCGGGCCTGACCCTCCTTAACTTTCCCCAAATCCGGGATCCTCCTGTCAAACTTCATCCCATCTTTTTGCGTCGCCTCAAAGCAGCGCTTGGTCCCTTCTTGCGGCTTTTCTGTCTGTTTTTTTTCCCCTCCGGACCAGCCGCCGCTCCGGGATGCCGCCGCCTACCTGTGGCGCGGGGCTGCCCGGCGGGGTGCAGCACCCTCCTCTGCACCCATCAGCCAGATCCCCACAGCTCTTGCCCTGGATTGAGCAGCTTGCTTTTGAATTTGAGACCCTGGTGTAATATCCGGTGTCTTCCTCCGTGGCAGCTTGGAATGAAAACAATCCTGCCTTGTGCACCCGATCCCTCGGTGGCTCCAGTGAGGTTGCAGCTTGCTGCCGCTGCTCGTATTTAGTTTTTTGCAAACAGCGGAGGAGTCGCTGAGCATCCGCAGCCCGCCCGTGACGCCGGAGGCGGCGTGTCGGTGCGCGCAGGGTTAACGCGCGCCCGGGCAGCGCGCGTGTGTGCACACAAGGCAGCGCGAGGCAGGAGGAGCAGCGCGCAGACCGCCCGCTCCCGCGGGGCGCCGCCAGCCGCGGGGCTCCCCACGCGCCGCCGCGCTCCCCACGCGCAAAGTTTCCCCTGCGCCGGGAGCTCCGTGGGCAGCGCCCGGAGCGGGAACCGTCCTGCGGCTTCCCGGCGGGGAGGCCGCTGCCCATGCTCTGGCACCTGCTATTTGCCCAGCCTTTATTTTCGGCCCGCCAGGGGAGCTTCTCTGCCTCCACGCTCTGGGCATCCCCTCGCATGCGCCTGCCCGGGCTCGGAGCATCCTGCGGCGCTCACCAAGTTTTCGAGCGGCTGCGGCGGGCCAGGGGCTGCAGGCGTGACGCAGGCATCCGCGTGGACCCAGCGCTCCCCTTCGGCCTGGGGATCGCTGCCATGCGGCGCGATGGACGTGGTAAATAGCATCCTTGCTGCGGGAGGGAGCGCCAGGCTGCTTGGTAGCCCGGGCGGACGCTCCGGGCCCGAGTGGTCCCTCCTCCTCTTCCGAAATGCTTTTCCTGACGTTTTTTGCGGCTCCAACTGAGTCCAGCCCAGCGCTGCCTTTGGTCCTGGACACGGCTCTGGCTCCGGATGATGCTCGCCTCCTTTCTCAGCACGGGTTTTCCGCCTCGCTTTGATGAAGGGAGCTGCGTGCGGGACCAGCACGGAGCGGCAGCGGCTGCAGCGGGAGGTCGGGACCACGCTTGAACTTGGCTGCCGTCCCCCCCGAGCTCCCCCCCGTCGTGCCGCCTCGGGCGGCTGATTTTTTTCCAAACTTTCCCTGCGTCCGAAAACTCCGCCGTGCAAATGAGGAAAGTCAAAATTGGATGAGTCGGCAGAGCGCCCTTTGTACGGAGGTGCTTTGTGGGCATTTGTACACAGCCGTGTGTGTCTAATTCATACATTTCCTGGGCTTTGTTCTCTTTAGAAATAATGGGGGAGAAGAGGCTGATTTCTCGGGCGGCAGCGGTTGCGATCCGTGCGTTTTGGAAGCGCTGATTTCTTCCTAGGCGCTGGCTGCAGGGCTCCGTACGAGGCGATGTTCCCTCGCGCGCTGAGTCTCCTCTCTCAAAAATATCTCTTTTCAGACCACTGCCCTGGTCTCCCGATGGAAGCAGCTGTTTATACGTGGCACTGAGACCCCATGGAGCAGTTGAGGAGGGGGATGGCTCTTCATATTCATGAAGCCTGGATACTGCTGTTTCTAATCCCTGCCTTGGTCACTCCAGCTGCCCTCAACCATGAAGACTACCCTGCCGATGAGGGGGACCAGACCTCGAGCAATGACAATCTGATTTTCGATGACTATCGAGGGAAGGGCTGCGTGGACGACAGTGGCTTTGTGTACAAGCTGGGAGAACGCTTCTTCCCGGGACACTCCAACTGCCCCTGTGTCTGTACTGAGGACGGACCCGTCTGCGACCAGCCCGAGTGCCCCAAAATCCACCCCAAGTGCACAAAAGTGGAACACAATGGATGCTGTCCGGAGTGCAAGGAAGTGAGAAACTTTTGTGAATATCACGGGAAAAATTACAAAATCTTGGAGGAGTTTAAGGTATGAACCCCCTTCTTCAGTATTTAGTGTTAGCGTGTGGGATGGCGCGTGCTCCTGTGGGGGGCTCTCGGGGTCTGCTTGTCTCCGTCAGCCCATGCTGAAACCGAAGGCCTCCTTTGGCCCTGGTGAGGACCTCCTCACTCCTCCCATACGCCCCGTGCAACGCGCCAGCCCTCCCGTTCCTCTGGACAACCTCCTTGCCTGCCCGTAGGGTGAATCAGGCTGAACTGCCAAGGGCATCTGTCGAAATGGCATTAAATCAATACCGAGCACTCTTCAAGAACCCCTTTGCAGGCTTGGAGAATACGAATCGGTCATATGGTACTTAGAGTTGGTGTTCCCCACTATACAAAAACCCAAATAAGTAGACAGCGACCTACATTTAGTATGTGTAGTGCCACTTTGGTGAGCAAGGCTGTCTAGAATAGCAGAAGTTGGATTTCCAGGCAGGTAACCATTTCATGTCATGAGAAGTTTGTGGTTTAATTGCAGTGATTGAGTTCCTCACTGGAAATGCTAGGGCAAAAGTACTGAGACATCTTTTTGGGATGCATCTTAAAAATAAGACCAGGTTTCCCAATATCATCACCCTTAATGCAGGTTATGTCTCTCCTTTTAAGACAGATTACATGTTTTTCAATGCTGCCAAGAAAAATAGCATTTCAGAATCAAGAGCAATCTGTAACAGCAGTAGGTATGCAGGAGTTTATTCGCTCAGGTCATGTGGATTCAGGATTCCTACCTTCATAATTAAGGACAGCCTATAACCAGCCTATAACTTTTCATGGCTGTGCACCTGATCTCATTATACACGTGCCAATTTATTTTCTCTTCTGACAGTGAACATAAATCCCTCTACCTCTTTATATTTCACTGGTTCCCCCTAGCACAGATCATGGTTTCCCCTTTTCCCAAATGATCTTCTCTGCCATTTGTCAGCCGAAGTAATATTCAGTCTCTTTCTTTTCCTGTCGTATGTGGTTTGTGCTGCTCCTTTTCTGCCCATCTGGAACTGGAATAACTCAGTATTGTCAAGACAATTCGATGTCTTAAGCACTTGGGAAAACCACCATTAGGGGAGCAGCTCCTTAAGGGCCATCCCGACCCGGCTGTTCTGTGCTCTGCAGAGCTGTATGACGATGCTGGGTTTTGTGAACTGCCTAAATGCCAGCTTCTTACTGCCCCAAGCAGACCCCAGCCAGCCTCATCTCGCAGGCATCGTGCCTGAAGGCACAAGGGTCCCATGGCTCCCTGCTTGGTGGCTCCACATCCCACCCACGTGGAAATGCGTGGTCAGGTTCTTGTGTGGGAGATGCGAGGAGCCTGTTTGGGAGAGGCTTTAGGAATGCAAGGGGAGAACAGTAACAGGAGGCTTCTCATTAAAGTATCTCCAGCTCATGAAAAAAAAAAAAATCCACAAAACTGCTCCTTAGTGTTACTCACGGGAGGAACCTCAGCCTGATCATGGATGAGAGGGCAGAGAAATGGAATTTAGGGGAAACCTCAATAAAAAGTTGCTGCTTCATTGCTTGTTTTGCAACAACCACACGAGCAGCGCAGAGCGATTTTCCAGTATCTTTAGAAACAGGCAGAATAGGTGGTGGCATGCAGTAACCTTCGGTTCAGGGCTAATGTGAGGACCTCCACATTTAATTTAGTTCACAGTCAAGCTTTTGACCTGTGCTTTGCTGAGAGCTTGGTACTATAGAGAGTAGAACAGAAACTGATTTTGGGAATATTTATGTGTTTACCTAAAATAAATGATGAAACCTTCCTTTTTTCCCTCCAAGCAATGGAGTGGGTTCAGGGAAGGAAACATCACCATGCAGGTGCCAAGGTGTATTAAAGAAACAAGACAGAGCAGTGAGGAGCTGAAGGAGCACCCATGTACGGTGGGTTTATAAATGCTATAGGAAATGCAGAACCTGAAGATTCAGGAAATTGCTGCTATAAAGTGAAATCACAACTTCATTGAAGTATTTTGCTGTTTACTTCAACAGTGCAAAGATTTTTATCTGCCATCCCCACAGAAGAAAAGCTGAGCAACTCACAGGTTGTTTAGGTCCAGAGCTCAACCCTTCCCTAGGCCTGGGGGATTTGCATGGGCTGCAGCCAGGTCCGCTCCACGCAGCCTCAAGTCCGGTTTTCCCTGAGGTGAGAGCCTTTCCCTTGTCCATCTGGCTCAAAACCAGGCTGCTCTCGGTGCAGAAGGATTCACTGTTTTGTGCAGTTTGCTTTTGCTAATCTCTGGGATCCAATCGGCTTCCATTTAAAGCTCCGTTTTGCGAGCGTGCAGGTGCATGCAGACACACGCTGCTGCTCACCTTGTGCCTGCTAGCACCGCTGACTCATCTTGCAGAAATTCCAGCTCCCTGCCCCAGGTAGGATTATTTTTTCCCTAGGAAATTTCAGACAAGTTATAGAAGGTACTTGGGACAGGCTCATTAGTCAAAATTTATTAGAGGTTTCTAGCTGGGATAATTTTGCTGCCTTGTTTTTCATCTTCCTGTGCCTTCCAAGTGATTTGGGATGAAAAATCCAAATACAGTATAATCATTTTATTTTATTTTTATTTTCTGCCCCCTCTTTAGGACTGACAGGAAGTGTGAGGGCCCCAGGATAGAAGGTAGTTACAAAAACACATTTCTTGATCATTCGGCCTCTTCTAGCAGACTGAGTTGGTGACTCATGATGATTAGAAGCACAAAATAAAAACAGGACCAGAAGCCCTCTAGATCAGACAGCCCTCCAAATGTTCATACTCATGCCCCTGAATCATTAACACGTGTGAATGAAATGCTCAAGTGAAGTTCAGATGAAAATCTCTGCTCGGTAATGGCCTTTCTGTATCTGCTGCAGTCGCTGTGTCCCTTGGAGATGGTTTTGTGAGCCCTGTAAGATCTCCATGGCCCTGTTAGGGAGACCTATGAGGTCCTCCTGGCTTTGGGGCCCAGCTGCCCATGTGGAGTTGGGCTGGTCCCCATGGGCCATCTTACTGGGACTTCAGTAAGGCCAAGTTTTAGCTGGAGCCTCAGAAACCAGCAGCAGCAAAGATCAGAGAGGTCTCTCTAATGGGATTCAAAATAAAATGCAAATTGGGGTAATGCACAGGTTGCTCTCCAGCGTTCAGGAGTTCAACCACTTTCCTGAGAAAGAGCGTGCAGGACGACGGGGAGGCCTGGTCACTTCTACTGGGATCCATGTTTCTCCTCCCATCCTTGTTCTTCATTTCTCTCCTCATTTTCCTCTGGGAATCCCTTCCCTCAGGAAAACTCCGCCCTTCCCCAGGGGCCAGACATCAGGGTGACATGGCGTTGGGTGGCTGCAGAGAAGACAGGAAGGCCTTGTCCCTCTGGAGTGCCCTGTCCATGCCTCTGGGAGCCACCACCTTGGTCGTGCTCTGGTTTCCAGTGCTGAGTCAAAGGTCCAAGTCACAAGTGCCGCACGCTTGTCTGCGGTGGCCGAGAGCTCTGCGAGTTGTTGACCTTCCCCTTCAGCCCCGGGGGAGAAAACAAGTAAATAACAAATAAGAAAGTGGTCTCAGTTCTCCTGAATACACACAGTGGTGTTTTAAATGAATGTTCCAGGCAGTGGCTTATATAAACTTAAGGAGACAGTGTACTGCAAGCTTGATGAATGTTCATTGGCAGCTTGTGGAGGAATCATGCGAATGTCAAAGAGACAACAGCTTTCCTAAGTGCTGATTAGTTTTTACTCTGCTACACAACTTACTGACAGAAAATAACACACCTTCCCGCACTGGGAAAATGTAATTTGCAGCAGGGTTCAAGATATATTTGTAGCCACAGTGAGGAGCCTTCTGAAAATGACCGGGCTGTCAGTTTGAGAAGTCTGTCACCACTCCCATGAGTTACCTCGTTCTCGTATGGCCACGTACAGGCGTCCCCAGAACCGTCTTCCCCGCGGGCATCGGGGTGTTCAGCGAAACACCATTGCCATGATGGGGCTGATGGGCTCACAAGACCTCGTTGGGTTGACATCTTGAAGTGTCCCCGTAGACCATGGAGGAAGGAAATGGCCCTTCTGCCTGCAGGCCAGTGAGTGCCAGTGGCCATGGCACCCACAGGACCCATGGGGTCCATGGGACGAAGGGTTCCTGTTTTGGAGTCCGAAGCAGGACTGTTCTGATCGTTTCCACCTTCACTCCCTCCTACTCACACCATCCTCACTCCAGAAATCACTCCTTAGGTGACATCCAGGGGTTTGTTGGCTCTGCCAAGCACAAGGAGGGTGTTGAGGGATGGAGTATGATGTCCTGCCCCTATGCAGGCACCCATGCTGTGAGCAGTAGGAAAGGGAGAGGGGAGATTTGTGCTTCATTGAAACCTTAGGGCAAAAATCTCCACTGAAAGAGCCGGGATTTCACTCCTGGAGGTCTACTTTATTTTTCTCTCCCATGTTTCCTTCCACTATATCTTAAATTCATTGCTGTGTTTTGTCTGCAAAGCATCTCTAATCCTTCAGCTCAGGCCTCCCTATCGCGGACTTTATGCCTTCTTACACTGTGCTGGCACAGTGGGGATCCCAGCTCCAGCAGGGATCTTTGGGGTCTAATCAGACTCCAAAGTAAATGAGGGACTGTGTAAGCACAGCATTATCATATACTAATTCCCCATCCGTTATGGAAGCCGTTACTTTGGAATAGCAGCATCTCTTTCTCCTTTGTTCATGCTCCTTAAAAATGTTTTATTAATGCAATTACCTCAATATAACTTTGTGAAATAGAGCAGCAGCTAAGCCCTTTCATCAGAAGGTCTCAGCGCATGCAGGAGTTTATTCAGCTGTCATCACAGCATCTCTCAGTGCCTGAAATGCCATGACGCGGCCATCCTGCCGCTGGAAAACAGCAAGGAGGCCAAGAGCAGCCCCCCTGCCTGCCAGGAACCGGCCAGAAATAGAAATGAAGCGGCGCAAACCGCATCCTTGCTCTGACCACAGCCCGGGAGTGCAGCTTTATGCAATATGAATGAAGTGCTCGTGGTGGTCCCACGGCATCCCCACCAGTCAGCGGCAGCTCCCCTCGCCGTCCCGGCTCGAAGGGGGGCTGAGAGGGAGCCTTGCACGAGGCCGGGACCTTGCAGCGCTCCCCGAGTGCCCATCGCTTCGGAGAGGAGCTCTGCACCCACCAGAAGGGTGCAGAAAGGGGGAGTTTAGCCACGTGCTTCATTGATAAAGCCAACTCCAGGGCCCTCTCAAACTCAGCCCCTCCAAGGATATTGAATTATCCAGTTGCAAATTCCCAGTGTGTTTTGGGCATCTCGTAGCAGCATGAGAAATGTGACATCCTAAAGCTGAGAAGCTTCATTAACCCCCTGGGAAAAAAAAAAAAAAAAGAAAAACAAAACCAAACACAAAGTGAGGAGAGTGAAAAGCTCCTTTCCCGAGTTGTCCTCCTCTAATAGTATGAGTGCTTGGGCTCGCTTTCCTCGTGACTTCTGGAAGGCACTCGCATCACGGCAAGCTAATAACTGCAAGAGCAAACATTACTGAACCCTCTTGGTCATACGGTACCCAGTGATTCAGATCGCTAGCACTTTTTATATTCTTTGCTCATAAATTGCAAAAAAACTGATTACTAGCCCAGGTCAGCATGGGGCCTCGCTTTTAATATTAGCATTTTGCTCTCTGAGATGTGTGCAGTGTTTTGTTTTTTTGTTATTATTATTATTATAACTCAGACTAATGGGGCTTTTTTTCCCCTTTTTTTTTGCTCCTTGTGTATTTTGCAATTTCATGTACGTCTAGAAAATCGTAATACAAAAGAAATTTCAATAACGTGCCTGTGCTTTAATAAAAGGAGGCAGGAACAATGCCAGCGCACGAGATAGCGAGCAGCCATTGAAATCAGACAGGGGAAACAGAGCATCAGTCAGATGGAAAAGTATGATTTATTATCTCCCTCCTGGCAAAATTACAGTGACAATGTCTGTGCGCAGGAATCTGAAATTACTGACTTTCTGTGTTTCTGTCATAATTTATACCAAAAAATACATATGAAAATGGGTAGGTATGTCACATATTAACCTGTAATGATACCCATTCTAAAAGACATTATGCACTGAGGTGCTGGTTCTGTAGCACACACACGTAGAGAGAGCTGTGCGTAAATGCATCGTTATAGTATGGAAGGGAGCATGGATTGTGCTGCACATTTGGCTCAGGAGATTTCTTGGTGGGGCTGTGCTGGGACACAGTGATATATTGGGGTGCAAAGAGCTCGGCTGTGCACAAGGGCTGCCTCAAAAGCTCCCTAGAGAAACAGGGGAAACACCAGAGCCATGGCTGTGCTCCAGGAAATAGGCCAGTGCTCCTGCTTGCTCCCAAGCTTGGGGGCTGTCCAGAAAGGCACTGAGAGGAAGAACACATGGATTTGTGCAGCCACAGAAGAGGCGCAGGCATTTCCCATCCCTCTGTTGCTGTTGGAGCCATGCTGTTAGGAAAATGGGGTCTGCATGACATGCATCATTATCGTGTCCTTCCAAGAGTGCTAAAAGAGCAGCTGAGGCGTTGCTAGCAGGCCTGGCGATGCTCAGGGAAAGCGAGGAGGGGAAGGTTTGTCCCGTGCCCAGCCCAAGCAAAGTCCACCTCCATCAGACCAGAAGTTTCCTTAGGGCTGGAGAGCATGAAGGTCTCGGGTCATCAGCTCATGCACAGGGACAGAGGCGGCAGAAATGTCACTGCGTTGTAGGGGAGATGTTTCATAGAGAAGTGTCTGCTCGGAAAGCCACTGAAGTGCAGGTGTTGGATTGTGGCTCCGGGGACGTGCTCTACCCGGGATTGCATTAATTAAAAATAATGCTCCATTAGGTAATTACCCTAGTTATTGTTTTTAAAACTATAATTAAGCAAGTCATCTAATGACAACATTCACTCTAGTTGCAAAACAAAGGTGCGTGTAGCATTAGGCTTCCCTAAGTCATTCGGAACTGTAATAAAATGAACGTGCTCGGAGGAGCATTAGGATTTGAAGCAGCTCCTCAAGGCAGGTTATCTGCGGTCATCTCTAGTGGCAAAACCTTCCTCACACCGGGATAACCCACTGCTCTTATTGTATTAGCTGACCCCAGCCTGCCCTTTCTCTATGGAAAAAAAGCTTTTTCATATTCCATCCACCCCTGTTTCTGCTCATCACTAAATGTGGTAGCATCCCATTAGCTGCCTGAGCCTGTTGGGTTTTCGTAGTTTAAAAAACAGCCCCTGGGACGGAAGCTTTTGCTTCTCTCCCACCTTAATAGGGCAAGGGCAGAGCACGAGGGACCAGAGAGACGTGTTGCCTGGACCTGAACGAATGGAAAATGTACCTGGGCGTTCTCACTGTGTCCAGGCGGGGCTGGGCATGGTCCAGCCTCCCTCCTATGCCAGTGCAAGGTCCATCCATCACATCCATAACCTTTAGAAAGGAGCTCGGCTCCCTGCACGCCGGGCACGGCCGAGCTAAATCAACTCCTGGAATAGGATCATAAAAATTACTGCCGAAGGAATACAATGCTCTGGTTGCCTCAGCCCCGGGGTGTGTGAGGTAAAACTGTTGTCAGGAACAAAATGAGACATATAGCCAAAAAAAAAGGGGAATGTTCTTGCAAAAGAAATGCAGAGTCATGTTGTTACGGAAAGCTCCACTGCTGCTTTCGGTGGAAAAATGCCACCAGCAGACTGCAGATGGGAAAAGGGGCCAAGGCTGGGCACAGATTTGTCTCTCATCAGCTAATTGAGGGATGGCTCTCCAGACTCAGAGGCAGCTCCAGGAGCCTTGTGAACTCATCCGGTTGGGCAGCACGTAGCAAGAGGGAGAACACAAAGCTGATGCCTTCACGCGGCTGAACCGTCTGGAGACCCTGGTGAGGCACCTCTTCTGGGCTTGGCCTGGAGGGATTGCCACGTTTTTGTGCCTTTCCATCTCAAGAGTGTGGCCACCAGGCCGCTCTGTTGGTGACTTGGCATCCCTGGACAGCCGAGCATCACCTCAGAGCAACCGAACGCCAGCTTTGCTCAGAGAGCTGCAGCATCTGCAGGCCGGTAAAACAGCCAAGGCTGCTTTGACCTTCTTGCAGTGTGGCTGCGTAGAGTAAACGACAGTTTCACCATTGGGGTAAACTGGTTTACGTGACGTGTTTGTCTCTCCCGTGTCCTTTCAAGTGAGCAAGCAATTTCTCATTGCACTTTAGTCCTACAGTTAGCAATGGTAGAGTATTTAGGTATCTAGGAGGCCCCTTAGTAATACAGGATCCACATGTTCCTCTCGGCCTCAATTTCTGCTGTTTCTTAGCATCCAGCTCCGTGTTTTGGCCAGTATGTATTATAGTCCAAACACTTTTAAATGTTGACCAGCACAGCAAAAGTTCTGTCAGTGTTACTAGTTCTCCAGATAAGTAGTGTACAAATACAGTTTGTCACTGCAATTAAATTATCTAATGACTTAACATTTTTTTTGCCTGTTGAGAACCCATTTGCTAAGTCATCACTCATCAGATTGCTTGTTGGGGCGACTTCCCCCTGCCAATGGAAAGTCCAAGTCATTACCAATGACCATGCACCATTTCCATAGTGCAACTCCTCCACTGTTTGGATGTATCTGGATGTATCTCCACTATTTGGATGGATGAATTTTTTTTTTTAATAAATGACAAATCTGTTTAGGGAATAATTCTTGCCTCGTGCAAGTTCTTATATTAGCATCTAAGCAGTTATTGATATGCTGTTAGTATTAAGGGGCACAATACCATCAAAGTGACCAGTCCAGAGGACAAGTGTCCTGTACTTGCAGACTGATCCACTCTTGCACTTCAGCTGGGGCTCTCACTAACTACACTGCTCCCTGGAGTTTGGTATCTGCACAGTTTCTTGGTTGAAGATAATTCTCCAAACTTCCCTACCGTCTCCTGCTAATCTGCCTGAGATCAGAGGCAATTTCAGCAACAATGAAAATGATTCTAATTTCAGCTCCAGCAGTACCTTCAATGAGTGCTCTCCTGGCTTCCTTTCTATCCGTCTCTCTCCTGGGGTAGAACTTCCCACCTCAGCTCTAGCGCAGAAAACGTTTTGCTTCCAGTTTTATTCATGAGGTCCTTTATGACATTTTATTCCCCTTTCTTGCTTCCTGCCAATAAATTCACCACCTGCAACTGTAGCTACAGAAATCATCTCCGTCGGAGTTGCCATTGTCCTTAGTTCCATTAAAAGTTAGAGCCAGCCCTAAGATGTAAGTGCCTAATTTGACAGACTTCACTTTGCATCTCTCTGCTCTTCCTGCTGTTTTATCTGCATAAATTGGGATGCCACCAGTCGCTGAAGAGGAGGGCTGAATGCAATTATTTATACTGGAGATACTACAGACCCTGTAGAAAAGGCAGAGACAGTGGGATTGGTGGCAGCAGGTCTATGGGGAGCTGGGACGTGTAGCTAGGAGGTGGCCACGCTGCTCACCTTTGTAGATATTGACAGTGGATCTGAATCTAAGCCAAAGTTTTGGCATATTGAGAAATTTATCTGTTTCCAGCCAATTCCAGCCAATCAAGCAGATTTTTCCAGTCATTCTGCCCATTTTGTCAGTATACCTAGTTGACTCTGAAGAGGATCATAGGCCCTGATAGCAGATATATTAAATTTAGTGGAAGTATTTGGGCTTTGTTCTCCTAAACTTGAATGGCCCTTGTCTGATCAGCGCATGAGTATTACAGAATGAATGGATGGCTGCGAACACTTCTGTGAAGCTTTTCTATCTCCTC
Organism: Eudromia elegans; assembly: GCA_003342815.1. Classification (NCBI taxonomy): domain Eukaryota; kingdom Metazoa; phylum Chordata; class Aves; order Tinamiformes; family Tinamidae; genus Eudromia; species Eudromia elegans. Next base: position 1,446,754 of record PTEX01000086.1, on the reverse strand, counting down.
ACTCCAAGGAAATGTCAAGTACTTGTGACATAACAGTTAGAAAGTTTGCACTGCTCTGTATGTGTTTGCTAATTGCTGTTTTCTAATTGACAAAGAGCTGTTGGGCCGTAGTCAAAATGCACTCGGAGACAGTACTTCCCTGAGCACCTCGTGGGACCTAGTCAATGAGTCAAAATCCTTGAGCAATTTTGAGACGTTCTTGTACTACTGCACTCTGCAGACTTAACTGGAGAGTGTAGGCAGAAAGAGGAAGAAAGCAGCCCAATAAATCAAAATAGCTGGTGTCAGGACAGATGACTAGGGGACAAGAATATGCCTTAGCTTTGAGCTCCAACTAGGGTGCAAACTTTGTTCCATGAGGCTGAATACTCAGATAAGAAGAAAGTGCCATATAATTGAGTCTTTTCCTGAAAAGATTAGGAGGGGTTCACAGTCTTAATATGTCGCTGTGATAAACCTTGTCGGAAGAAATCAGGTCTGAGATAGGTGGCAGCCCAGATATGGGACTGAAACAAGTGTTTTTGGGACCCTGATGAGTCAAGTAGCCTGAAAGATGTTACAGATAGAATGAAAAAAAGTGTATCGAGGGAAGTTGCCACTGAATGGCAGAACAAACAAGCACAGAGAAAGCATCCATCAGATGTCATCGTTAAGGCTGTTCATTTGTCTTGTAGGGAAATAGCTCCCTGCCTACCTCTCTACAGGAATTTATGCTGAAGCACCTGAGATTGACAGGGAGACATGAAGCAATAATACAATAAGCATTCACAGGGCAATCTCCACGTTAAAGAAGAATCCGTGACGTGTTTGAGGGAGTAGAGAGGTGGCTTGAGATGCTGTTGCTGTGGACACGGCATGAACGATTTGTGAAGTGCAGATGGAGTTCACTAAGTGTTCGGGGCAGGAGACTCTACCACGACTGCATGTCTCAGATGCAATAAGGCACAGGTCTTGTAGACTTTCCTTGAAGAATCTTAACTGAATCCTTGGAAGTTCTGAGTGATAGGTTGTTCTTGTGATTGCTTCCTCCTTGTGTCATTCTTATGATTGTCTCCTCTGTCAAGAAGCTACTTGATTCAGGTCTCTTCAGCTGTGGAAAAGCATAAGAAAAAAGTGATTTAGACATGAAGGTTTGAATTCAGTTTTCCACTTTATTTACACACCTCCAACTTTGGGAGGGATTAGTATTTTAGGCTGGTTTCCTGAAGAAATCTTTGATGATGCAGTCAGGCTGCCTGGCAGTTCTTTCAGACAACTCAAGGGCCTTCTAAAGCGCCCAAGAGCAGAACTCTCATGGAGGTGAAGTTTTGGGGTGTCTTACGAAAACTGGTGGCTGACTGAAGAAGAACCCATGTGGTGCCCAGGCCCCTAGGAGAGAGGGGGCCCCTTATCCACTGTGAGGAGAAGCTGACTGCCAGTTAGCAGACATAATCCCTATCTACATTGACAGTTAGGCAAAAAGAGGGTGTGGAAATGACAGGGAGTAAGTATGAGGAGCCACCGTATCCACATTTGATTTGGCTTCCTGATTTCTCCTGCTCGGGAGGGTGTCTTTTTTCTCATTCTGTTTTCTTTGTTGCCTTTTTTGTTTGTTTATATCATCTATCAAGTTTATCATTATGTGCTTGTGCACATAAAATCTTTATTAGCTGTGAGTATTCTCTATCCTCTGTTTTAATTTTCCTTCCTTCTTTCTTTCCTTGTTAATGAACTCCGTTGGCTGCAGATGTTTCCCATTTGACCACACCTGAGACTAAGGTTTTCCATTACGAACTGGATGAGCTCTGGCTTCTTCCCACTGCCTCTCCTGTGCAGAGCCACCCCCTGAACAAGAGGGAGCTGAACATCCCTGCCAACAACTCCCAAGCCCAGGGTCACAACAGATCAAAAAGCCCAGGAGTTGAAACAGAGGTTGGGTCATCATCTGACATGTGGCTTGTAAGCAGGAGTGTCTAGGATCCACATCCCTATGGTCCTTTGGTGTCCTTGAAGTGACTGGGAGTAGAGGAGGTGGAACAGGGCGAGTGCTGGAACTGAGAAGGTCATTTTTATTCCATTCCCCTGTTAATCAGTTCAGAAGTCACTGAATGGTGTTCAGGTCTTGGTCACGTCTGCTACCCACCCACTTGGCTAGACTTAGTCTTCATGCTGACCAGGACATCTGGGAGTGTATTTGCTCACCACTTCTCCTGAGGGACTGGGTCCTTGCGCCTGTGACACGTGAGCATCAGGGGACAGGAATTTTGGTGCTTTATATGAGTTTTTCCCCAGTCGAAATATGGTACTATTACTTTCTACAGAAGTTCCCTCCTTTGGGGTTAATGATAGGACTGTTGATCAAAACATACCTTGAAAAATAAGAGATGAATCATACAACTACTCTGTGTGGGTGTATGTTACGGCTGTGTACCATGAGCCTTCATTATGGACAACGGTGCAAAGAATGCTTCTGCACCAATATGTCTTGAAATTCTTTCCAAAACATCCTTCCCTAGAGAGTCTTCAAAGAGATTCTTCTGCCTTGCACAGGCACAGTGGATAAATCATCTTCAGGCCCAAGCCTGTTATGCTCCTTTAATCTTAACATATATTTTTTAGAATATCAGCTGTTAGCACTGTCTGTGTGAGAGTGACTAACCTCTGATTTGTGTCTCCTACATACATGAGAAACCCCATGTATTTTTTCAGCTTTTTTTCACTGGGGATAGGAGTTATTTTTTCTGGGAACTCCCCTTAATGTATCTGAACCTCAGTGGCTACAAAAATTTAAACTATCCTCCTATTGCAGGAGTGAGAAATCTTGAAATCTGGATTCTGGTGAGTTGACAAAGTTACATAGCGGATCCTGTAAAAAGCTGCTAATCCTGAGCAGTATTTGCAGAGTATTTGGATGAAAATCAAACACAGCAGCAACACGTGAACGTGTGAACACTGCTGACCGCTAAGGGGTGACTGCTGTGATCTGAAAAAACTGAGAACAAATAGGGTAGGTGGAAGGATGGTGGGAAGGTGGACCTTATTGGCCAACATCCATCGTTGTCTCACAGGAAGTAAAGCTCCAGGAGAGGTTCACAGCTGGGCTACAGAGCCCGTGGATGGCAGTGAAAACTGCTTGATGGTTTCAGCACACTCAGGGCAAAGTCCCCTCTGGAAGGGTCAGTGTTTTGCAAATCATCCCACAGAGCACATCCACCAGGAGAAGGTGCTGCGGCATCCCAAGGACGAGTGGTTGAGCAGGCAGGTGTCACTCATTGGCGTGGAGGGTGGGAGGAGGCCAGGGCAAGTGAATGAAACGGTTGACTAAAGGAAACCCCTAGAGACAAGACCCAGTTTGCTCTCGCCAGGGTGGAGAGCGCTGAGAAAAGGCCCTTTGGTAGTTCCAGAGTGGCCTTTCCCTCCGCTCGTTGGCCGTGCAGCTGAAGAGCGCTTTCCTTCTCGGAACTGCGTGCAGTTCCTCCCTGCTGGAAAGCTGCTTTCCATGTCAGGCGGCATCATGGTTTGTTATGGTGTTATTGTCAGCATTACACTAGCAACACAAAAGCAGAAGATGTGTGTGTCATGTCTCATTTACTCGCGCGGTTGTTCAGGGGCGTCTCTGCAGCTGCTGACGTTCTCCACGCGGGAGCTTGGGCTGCCCTGCTGGAAACCCTCCTTAGCACTGCAGCCGAGGGATCCGTGGAGGGAGGAAAGTCCTGGAGGACGTGTCAGTGACTCCGCCACATATCATAAGATCTAGTTCTACCATTCCGTACAATTAGCGATTGAAATGAGGAAAAACAAAGGAGCAATTTTCTTATTGATCCCCTGGCAAATAGTTCTGTCTATTTTCCTCTGTATTGTTTCTTCTTATTAAGTAGCCTTGAATAAGAAATGCCAGTCAAATGAATTTAGACTCCGGGTGCTCAGACAGAAATCAAAGCAGGATTGAACGAGGAAAGATAATTAGGGAGAGGGATTCCACCTCCACAGACTTTTTTCCTTGCTCAAGGAGTGCTGATTTTATCTAAATTGCCAAAGCTGTGAGCAAATGAGAGGTGATGGGGATTATAGACTGCAGACGCTGAGACAAAGTAAGGGAAGCTTTAATTAGTGCATTTTAAGGTAGAAATGAATTTCCAGGGAATAAATTGTTTGACTTGAGACATATGGAGCATCTTAGAGGTGAACAGAGAAGCTTTTTACCTGCCAAAAACAGAGCTCAGAGGGTTGTGTCTGCTTTGTAGAAGTGAACGGCACCACAGAGGTCTGAGACACAAGGGGACAAGTCCTCCTATCATTTGCATTTCAGTTTTTTTGAACTATGGGGGAATTCCCATCGCTGCAGATTTCTGGTACAAAAGAAAGCAGATTTTGCCCAAATACCCACCTGGTTCACGTGTTAGGGATGGGAGCTACTGCTGCAGAGGGCTTGAGTTATGCATCAAACCAACAGGTACTGAGAGGAAGTTGTTTTCCTTTTTTGCCATTTCTTTGCTCTGCTGCCATCCTGTCATCACACTCCCACACCTATAATGATGTTGAGGACCTTAAGACACAGACCTCTCTACTTTTTAGCAGATTTCCACAGCTTCTTAGAAAGCAAAGCAGAGACAAGTCTCTACCATTTACAGGTAGATAGGGACTCCCATTTAAATTGGTAGACCTGATGTGGGACTGTTCATCTGGGTACTTGGACCCCAAACTCCCTGCTTTCAGTGAAATTTTTCCTATCCCTGATTATTCGCATGTTCAGTGTGAGGCACTTGTTCCCAGACCACCAGGAGTGGGGTCATGGCCAGATCTAAGGGTTATATTATGGGGTGATTACTGGCCCCCTGATGCATTTGATGCCCAAATGCCAAATAAAATGTTGCTGCCCCCCCAGGAACAGCACTGTTACCCTGTGCTCCAGAAAGCATTGCAGCTCTTTGGAGGCCCCTCCAAGCAACCCCTCTGAGCGACTGGTGGCCGCCCAGCAGCACCTTCCCAACAGTCATGGACGCCCTGCCTCTGGCGGTCAACATGTGATATGAGTGAATGTTGGAAAATCATTCTGTCCTTCCCTATCCATCTCTTCCAATATTCCAGGAATTCAGCTCTGCTCCTGGCCAAGTGTGTAAGGTTGCAAGAGATGGGGAGAGGTGAAGGATCTGGTGCATAGGTGCTACCATGTCAACCCTAGGCCTGCTTAAGACCTAGTAACTCAGCCTAGTCTTTCTACCCAAAGGAGCTAAAGTCTGACAAAAGCTAAAAAAACCCCATACCTACTCTGGGAAAACAAATATAATGATCATTGGTTTGTCTATGGGGGATGTTGCTATGTGTCCTATAGGTTAATTTGTATTACCCATGATGAATGAATGCGGTCAAGTGGTATTAAACGCTCATGTGTTTATCTTATGGCAAGATAGAAATGTTGCAAACTTGCGAGCTACGGGAGGAAATGGGCTAATTTTAGATTTGTTCCTAGCCCTCGCCATGCGAATGGTGTCGCTGTGAGCCCAGCAATGAAGTTCACTGTGTTGTAGCAGACTGCGCAGTTCCCGAATGTGTCAACCCAGTCTATGAACCAGAACAGTGTTGTCCTGTCTGCAAAAATGGTAAGAAAGTACTGTATTGGCTTTAACAAAGGGATGTAAAGAAAACATTTTACTGAAATGTTGTTAACTCATGAATCGCCAGGAAATTTGCTTCCATTGGCATGGACTGGCATTGGGGCTGTTCCTTCTCCTTGCGTGTGGGCTTCAGTTGCAAGCTGGCAACTGTGAAAATTAAGACGGCCCTTCCTGGCTTGTGTCCTCTCATTGGAGTTGATGGGATTGCTGACTTGAGTCAGGGTTTATAGAAGCGGGTCCTGACACTGATGATGGTCCTTTCACATCTTTGCTTTGTTCCTGTAAGTAGTCTCACACAAAATCAGGCATATAATAAAACAGAGAAGTCTTTGGCCCTAAATTAAGAAAGTGATGGTTATATATGAGGCGCTTAGGGACATGGTTTAGTAGGTAAGGTGGTGCCTCTTTACGGTTGGACTTCATGATCTTAAGTCTGTTTATGGTTGGACTGGATGATCTTAAAGGTCTTTTCCAACCATAATGATTCTATGATTCTCTTTGAAAGGTCACTGGAAAACTCTTCAAAATCACAGCAAAACCCTCACAGGGACCAGTAAGAAGCTGGGCAAGCCCATAGCACTATAAGTTACATGTTGGAGTCAACATGTGTAGTGTTGGCTCTCACTTTCCTGCTGAAACCAGTTCATGGATTGCAGTCAGATTTAGGAATACCTTTGGAAAATAAATCTATTCCCCAAAAAGTCTCAGTGATCCAAATTGTACTGCAACCTCAAAGCACATTTCTCTGGAAAAACACACCTTTCTTTTAGTTAATACAGGCCTGAGGACAAATTAAGAGGTGAGCTAGGTTCACATAAACCTCTTCACAGTTTTCTTGGCATGTAAGAAATAGCTGCCTAGACTCATCTTCTCATGTTTAGGCTGCCCTGTCCTTATGTGTGTCCTCTTACATACATCACTGCTGCCACATAAGAGAGTAATGGTTGCTTCTCAATCCAAAATGAAAATGTTTATGGAGAAATAACATTTTCAACACATTTTCTGCTCTTTAGAACAGAAAAAGCAAGCAATTTTAAATCCAAAATGTTTTGACCAAAAGAATTGGCAAATTTCTCAAGTCTGTGTAATTACAGCAAAAAATGTTACTTGAAATGCAAAAGTTTATTTTAAACACTGTTTTTTAATCAAAAATACTTCTGAGGTTATTATGCTTCCATTGAAAAGCAGAAAAATGTTCATAGGACATCTCACTAGATGGCTTCTTTTTGGTTGAACTTCCAAGAAAAGGCATTTTAAACCACTCTGTGCACAGGTGGGTTAACAGGTTCCCTCTGTGCTACATGCTGGATGCAGGAAGGCACCCGGCTAGGTGGGAGTCACAGTGCCAGCCATTCCTGGTGTCCCTAACACCAGTGTAGGCTCGTGTGGAGCAGGACTGTTGGCCTTTGCTTTCCTACTGCGTGCGTGGTGCTTAGTTTAATCCTCGTACCTTGAGTGTGGCGGGACGGAGGTGAGAGGTGATGCGGGAGGAGAGCGTAGCGTGGCTTGAGGAGCATGGCTGCATGGAGAGATTCCATGGTTTCCATGTGTGTTGACTGCGTGGGGATGAACGGTGACATCCAGCTGGGCAGGGAGCTGCTGGGGCTAGCAGGCCAGTATCGGACCAGGCCTAGCGATTTGGGCTTTAGCCTTCACAAATAAAACACTCAATTAAGGAAGAGGCACCAAAGTCATAGAAATAGGTAAGCACCAAGATATGCTGGAGGTGCCAGAGTAGCCTCCGTTGATGCAGGGAACCTGAGGAATGAGTGTGGTGGTTCCTCCTGGGCATCGCTCTGCTGCTGGGCACCCCCTTGCTGCCTTCCTACATGTCGGGAACTTCCTGCAGGCAAAAACATATATGACTTTGCCGTGTCTCATTCCTCTGCAAGTCTCTCAGACACGTCCTAATGAAGGAGGAACCCAGTACTTTAACTGCCTACTCATCTGGAGATTGCGATTGTATCTTTTGGTTCTCCACTACGGCCAGTCAATTAAAGATCCGTTTCACAAATCCTGAAGTCTGGGTCTGGCAGGCCTGCTTCGCTGAGTGAATTCTCCTTTTTCTCTTAAATTTGTGTGTTTTTCTTTTTTTCCTCCCCTTCCATCCAGTATCTTTTGCCTTCTGCCAAAGCAATGCGGACAGTTGTCGTGAAAAGTCTTGGCATGATGAAAAGCTTTAGCTTAGTCTTGACACTTGTGGTCAGCATTTTGGACTGGCAACCAGAAGAGCCCTAGGGATACAGCTGTGGAATAAAACAGTGTTACTCCTCAGGGCAACATGTAGCGCAAATCCTTTGAAAAGCCTAAACATGAGGAAAATGGTGAAGAACGTGGTTGTTTTCGTTTGAAACAGGGCCCTGCATCATTTGTGGTGCTCTGCTAGCAATGTGGCCTGCCTGCTTGCTTAGTTGTTGCTGCCGTTAAGTGGAGAATAATTTCCTCTCGATGCATTCAGATAGATTTCTGTGCCTTCCTTAATTATGTCTTGCCAAGGGCAAAAGTGCTATGAAGCAGTGAGGTTAATGCAAAAATCTGTTGATTCTAACATAGCTGACCTGAAGATTCATAAAAAGCCAATATCAATTCTCATCTTCTACCATCATTTAAGAAGAGTCTGGACAAGTGGCTTTGGAGATTTATTCCTTATTGTCAAGTGAAATGGAATTGTTATCTTGTGCTTTTCTCAACTCGGTGTAGCTTGGGCTCCTTGTTCCGCCAGGCAAGTGATACCTCATTATGTGCAGAGTAGGCAGAGTTCACTGAGAGGCTAAAATTCGAGGCTAGGGGAGGGAGAGAGTACTTTTTTTTTCCTTTATGTCCCATGATCCAATTTGTCAGAGTAAATTTTAAGGGTGATGGCTCCAGGTGCTGTGCAACATTTCTGTTTCAGAGATGAAAGGTCACTGGATTTTATGTTTCCTGGTAGTGACAGACCGCAAAATTATGGCCCCGAGTTGTTATTCCTAGTCATTGTGACTTCCCCAGACAAAAGTGTGTCAGCTAATGTTAACTCTGTCCCCTAAGTGATCTAAAATGTGCCTGTTATTGTTAAAATCAAGCCGATGACTGCCGCGGTCCGTGCTATCCCTCCTGCCCGCGGGCTTCCGTGCGGCTCAGGGAGAACATCTAGCCAGTCTGCTTCACGCCAAAGCCACGCGGCGAAGCCTTGCAAAAGTGCCCCAAGAGACCCCACGGCTGCTCCACGCGGGGCTAGACCTGCCTGGGTGGTGTCGCCTTTACCTCCCTGAGCCTTCTCCCCTTTTACTCTTAGTCCCTGAACCTCTGCTTGCTTCTGCAGACTGCCCACCGCCACCGCCATTGCCGCCCCTGAGCTGTGGGCTTAATGCCCACAGGGCATGGTGAGCCCTGCGCCCGTGGAGGCAGCGGTTGGCTCTCTCCACGTTTCGTGTGGTACCACACGCTGGAATAGGCCTGTTTCCGTGTTGGAGTCGTGTTTCACGTCCCATGTCTCACTGCTCGTCGCACCCCAAGGCTTCCCTCAGTGGTGACAGGCTCTGCCCTGCTTTCTGAGGGAGTGAGGGCCCAAGCCATGAGGTTGTTAAAGGTTGTCTTCACATCCAGCTCTTGAGGGCTCCTTCAACCTTTTGATGAGGTCTGGAAAGGAGAGGGGGAGCCTCCCAACTCTTCTAATCAGGTCTAACCTGTTGTCCAGATCGAATGAGCTCCTCATCTTTGCTGATGTCTACAGGTAGTGGAAAACGGCTTGCGCAAAGGACAAAAATTCACTGCGTTTCCCCCAGAATGCCCAGAACTATTTGTCTGGAGCCAGCTCCACGCTCTGCCTTTCCTGGGATGGAGCCAAGGTACCCTCCAGTCCTCGGGTGGTCCTTCCTCCCACGCCGCGTTGCTGATCTTTGCCCGCTGCTCCGCAGGGCTCAGCTTCGTAGCGCTACGTGGTGCTGTGGCATCTCCTCCAATTTCTCTGCTCCGTGGAAGAAGCAGCCAGATGCAATTTCCAGTTAAACAAATCTCCGCTGCTTGGGAGAAGGCAAGAGGCGAGGGAAGGCCAGCAAAGGGCAACCCGAGGCTCCTGCGGGCCTCTGCTCTCCCGATTTTACAAAGTGCTCCTTCAGAATTGTTTCCAAAAATAATCTCAACGTTAGCAAAAATTCATCATCGCAGGGGATTTTATGGCACAGCAGTGTCAGAGAAATTAATTTTAAAAATCCAATAAATGCCGCAATAGAATTGTTAACTTTTCCCCCTCTCTGAAGTGTGAAATTCTTCTCAGAGCGTTTCAAAGGCGCCTTTGCCCATTTACACATACATTAATGCAATTGCTAAAATATTAGACTTTGCCTTGGCATTTTCATTTTCTTGAAGGATGAACCAAATAAGCATTATAAATTTTTGTTCGGGGGTCTGGCGTTGTTTTTAATGTAATTGTTGATGCCACCAACCCTCAACAAAAGAATTAGTTACACAACAAGACAGATAAAAGCTTATGTGTCCGCAGTGAAATACTTCCTGGCACGTGTGTTACTCACTTTAGCTTGGGCTTCTGGAGACATTCATGATGAAATACTGGGCAGCAGAAAGACGTTTCATAGATAAGCTGTCACTGAGTCTTTAATTAAAGTTTTTAATTATCACAGTTGATGCAGATTTCAGAATAAAGGGTCTGACCCTGCCCGCCACACACAAGCAAAAAAACCCTTGACCTTCAGCAGATTTTTCCCTGGTAAAATAGGATGTTTTCAGGCATAGCTGCTATGGGTATTTATTCTAATATGCTATAAATATTAATAATTTCCTACCAGGAGCTTCGTCTTTGAGGGCATGAGCACAAATGAAAGTAAATAATAATTTATTTCCATGCATATAAAGCCACATTTTACCTAAGCGTTTCTCTTAATTTACTGGGAATATAAACTTGCTGCTCATTATTTTTTGGTCTGTCTTAATTTGAAATAGGCATGCTACACCCTGCACTGTGCCTCCTGCAACAGAGTGTGTTTTGCCGAGAAAATCCCATAGGATTCCCAAGGCCTGTAGAAGCTGACGGCAGCCTTTCCATTAACAAATAAACAAGCCTCACATTTGGTCCAGGGTGAATTCTGCATGCAGCTATGGCAAACAGCAACCCAAGGTTTAGGCCTCCGAGGCTGTTTTTTGCTAGCAAGCTGCTCACACCAGGCTATGGAAACATCTCCTTTTTCGAAGCTGGAGATCTTTGTGAAGCCCTCAGCAGCTGCAAAGTTGTCCAGTCTGGCTCCATGTAGCTTTGGGTAAGCCCTGCTGCAGAGGAGCAGGGGAACTAGTGGTGGTACATGGGAGGAGTGTGTGTGATGGACAGACCATGTAAGTGTGGCGAGGGAGTCACCAGGCTAGGCTTGAAGCATCTCCTGCGCTCACTGTTCTGCTCATGATGGTGGTGGATGTCTGCCAGGAGGTTGGAGAAGACTTCCTGGTTTGGTGCTTTCCTTGCAGACCCTTGGGAAGTGCCGGGGCCCCCCCAGTGCTTGTGAGGACAGGCTTGGCGTATGAGTGAGGATGAGTCCGACCCTTTGCACTCCTTCATTTCACCACCTCCTTTCAGCATCTAGCTCTGAGACTCTTCCTGAGCACCCTGGTAGGTCTCTTTGGTCATGGTGGATCTCAAGACCTCCACAAAAAGCCACACAGAGCAGGTCACAATCTCGAAGCTTCTTCTGATTCCCAATTTACATTTGACCCTCGTTCTCCACCTGTAAGAGTAGGTTAATTAACTGACTGCATTGCTAATTCCTTCAGCCATTTGATCTCATTTCCTTCCATAGGTTGATCAAGGTTAATACTGGTTATTACTTGGGTGGGCAGACCTCAGAGGAAAATCTAGGTGCCAGGGAAGGTGATTTTGCTCATTCAGTCAGTGAATAGTGCTCTTTCCCTTGACTCATTAAGACCAAGTCAGGTACCATGCTGGGGGGCAATGCAATGTGCTTCGTTTGCAAAACCCTCTGCCATTTGGGGGGACTAAAAGCTCCATATAAACATAAATTATTATGTGGTAGGTGAAGACCTAACCACTGTAAGCAGTAGAAGTTGTTAACCACTATTGACAAGCAGAACCCCATGTGGGGTCTGCGGTTCCAAATTGTTTCATGTCTTGAAATGTGCCCAGTTTTTAATATCAAATAATCCAGTCCCTGCATATTAAGTTATCTGTGCTCTATTGCATAAATGTAGCTTGTTATTTATCTGCAAGATTTTGATCACTGAATCTCCTGGTCACTGTTTTGGAAAGCATCTGCTTCTAATGTGATTGGTCACAAAATAATCAATAAGCGATGGAAAAAAATTAAGTTTGAGAAAAAAAGGAAAGTTTTGGAGACAAAATATTTTGTCTGCAATTTGGTTACATACAACTTGTTGTGGGATAAAGATAACAAGGAAAATGTGGCAAGAGGACAAGAGAAGACTTCAAATTCATTTACTTTATGGAAAACAGTGGTTTGGAGCCATGGAGAAATTCCTTTTGGGAAAAAAAAAAAAAACTAAATAAAATCCTCTTCTAATTTATTTCAGGAAGACCTGAAATGGCCAGATTTTAAGATTGCAGTAAAACCCCCTTCAGTCACAGTCTATGCAATTTGCTGATTGATTGTGCAGAGGCAAGTTGTTTGCGACCAGCCCAGAAGACGACGCATCCCCCGCGCCGGATGTTGCTGGATGCCACAAAGCTCTCCCGAAGCTGGTGACGTAGCCCAGCCGTGATGTCCGTCTTACGAAGCATTTCTGCCCCCGAAGCGGCCTCTCCTGTGCCCGGCCACCCCTCTCTGTTTGCATGGCCAAGTGGGCAACGCGTGGAGGGACCTGCCTGTCCTCCGGCAGAGCTAGTGCAGCCCTCGCCAGCCACTGCTTGCACCCGTCATCCCAGCTCAGGAGTCTGGTTCCATTCTTCCAGGCTTTTGTAGATGCAGTCCTGATCACTGCTGTGCCTAGTGCACCAGAGGCTTCATTCCTAGGAAAATCAATGGTTTTAGAAGGTTGTGCGCCAAGGAAAATTTCAGAAAATGACTAAAAAGGATGAGGTTTCTTGTTTGTTTGTTGGCTGCTGTTCTTTCCTTTTTCCCAGCAAGAATGTAAACAGTGGTTCCTGCTAGCTCAATTAAAGGAATGATTTGATTACCAGTGGAGGAAAAAAGGATTTATTTAAAAGCTCATAAAAGATCAAGACTGGAGATGGTACATTTGGGCCAGGTAGCCACTAAACAGCAAGATATGTCAGTACGTGCTTTACTATTTTAAAAGGAAGTAATTTCACTGTAATTGATTTTCAGTGGAGCTTGTTGACCTCCACGGCTTTGGGCCATGTGATTAAAGGCTCAGAGGTGCAGAATTCACTGATGAGAGGTAGGGAGGTGAGTAGCTCAGAAGAACTAGCCCTGCCTCTGCTTTTGGAAGCTGGGTTATCTGGGTGCACAAAGACTTTGCTGAGAAGATCACAACCTTATCTCTGGGGACACGGCCTCTGGAAAAGCCACCTACTAAAGGCTTTGGAAGGTGTCTGGAAATGAAGCCTTCCAACATTAGCCATCCTTATGCTGGGTAATACTAAGGGGTTGAATTTCCCATCTCCTGAAGCATAGAAGAAGACACCAAAAGAAGAGATGGAGAGGAAAAGCCTGTATTTGGAGAACAAGAAAGGCATGAGCCGAGCGACGCTTAATGTGATTAACTCTATCACACAGCTCAGTGCTCACACGGAGCGGGGGCTGCCGGACCACGTAGCGTAAGAGCAACAGGGATCCTACTGGGAAAAAACACACTTTGGAAAGCGCGCCGTGGCAGGGACGACAGCCCGGGCGTCCAGCTCAGCTCGCTCGCACGTGCCCACCAAGCGGGGAAAGGTTAATCCACGTGTAACAGGAGAAGACTCTTCCAGATGGTCTAAGGCCAGGAAAGGATTGAAATCCGCTCTCCTGAATTTGTACCCGAGGTCCTAACCGCATGTCCACGCTTCTACCCCTGCTCTGCTTCACCAGAAGAGCCCAAAACAACCGATGGCACCACAGAGAAGGGGATTAAGGAGCCTTGTGAGAAGTCATTTGCTGGATGGGACCTGCTCCAAAGCTGTCATTGAGAGGATCCAGCTCACAGGGATGTGGGAAACGCATTACGTGGTCTGCGTTGCTCCTCACACTCAGAAATGTTTATGAAGGAGCATCTGCTCACCAGGGATTCTGCACAGGGGAAAATGGTGCAGAAATCAGTGTGCACAAATCGTGGCAGAGTTGGTCCAAAGCCACCACTCCCTGTCACGGCCCCATTTCCTAGAAGACAGGGTGCGTTTGGGGCTGGAGGGGGAAAAGAGCCCAGATTCAGGCCATGAAACAGGGCTTCTTCTGCAGCACACACACAGTGCAGGCGGTACTGAAATTAAAAGAGGTGTGCTGCTACTCGTTGCCCAGCTAATCACATTCTTGGTACAATTTAAAAGAGCCTAAGTGGCATTTCTATCCAATTATCTTGCTGTAAACCATTTTGCTGCAAGAGAGGCCTGGAGCCAAATCCTGAGCCGGTGTCCCGTGGTGCAGTGCTGACAACGTTGCTCTACTCTGGTTTACTCCAGCTGAGGATCTGCCCCAGCAAGAGCCAATATCTCCGGGTGACGCACAGGCAAATTGCAGGAAGCCGTGGTGTTTTGCATGGTCAGGTTCTCTAAAAGGATTAGAGCTGGGTTTGCTTTTGCAGCTCGAGAAGGTTGGGATTATGAGGCCTATCTGTCTGAGAAGAGTGGCAGGCACTGTCTTTGTGTGTTTCTAATTTAATAAATGTTTAATGCTTCTTTTATCGGAGCTCACATGTATGTAGAGGACCTGTAACGAGGAGTTGGCTTATGTCACGTAATTGATGTTTGAGCTGCTCTTTTTACATTAAATGCAGACTTTGCAAAGGCACTGTAATGAAAGTATGAATTAAAGATTAGAGCTAAGCAAGTCTTAGAAAACTTAGAATTAAAAAAGGCACTTAGAAGTTTTCTCCTCCTGCTTCCATTCTCTCCTCCTGCCTTTTCTAAGTCCTCCATCCTCTCTGCTCCTCTGGTAGGGTCCATCATTTCTGTCTCTTCTACATCTGTACACCTCTATGAGTGAAATCATTGCAGCAATGTCATGCTGGGTTTTACTATATGTTTGCACGTCATCCTAGCCTGTTAAGCTTGCAGGCTCCCCGATCACTTTGGCTGGAGAGACCAGGAAATATTATTAATGTACATTTTTCTTCGCCTCTGATTTGTTGACAACGTGACTCTCCCGGGCAGAAGGAAAATAAGTTTGCAAGAACTTGCCAGAAGAGCCCACAATTTGTTATAGCACGTGTCCAGGTGAGGAGGATGGAGTGTTCTTCATACATGGAGGAGATGCTGCTGTTCTACTCGTGTGCAAGGGGGTAGTCCCTGTGTTTCCTTGTCCTTTCTGCCTTTCTGCACACAGGCTTTTGAAACCTTAAGGGAAACCCATAAAAATCAGAATTTACTCATGCTAGAAACTCATGAAATGAAGCTAAAGTCCTCAAAAAAAACCCCACTGTCAGGCCTCTCCAACAAATATAGTTCCAGTGGAGGGGCCCTGTTCATGATGCATTTGCACAGATTCAGGAAATGTGTGAAGTACACGAATATATGATTTAAGCTTATCCTTGATAAAAGATGTCAAATGCAAGTTGCATTTCGTCTCCTGGGAATATGGAAAATAATAAAACTTCCCTTAGAGATTCCCACGCTCTCATATCCTCATCAAATGCCGTCTAACCTGAGTAAAAAATCCTGTATTTCTTCTGTATGGGGGGTCCCCAGGTTTATTCTCTTCCTGTAAAATCTAGGAAGAACATTTTCCACTTTTGCCCATTTCTGAAAATGAGAAATACCACAGACCAGGAGTTTGAAGGGAAAAAAAATGCTAGGGAGCGGAGCATCCCACACCAGCTGAAGCTGCTCTAACTCACTTCACATGCGGCAAGCCACATTTTAGCCCTAGTTAGAAGTGTTTTATGGTGGTAGAAAAGTTTGGGTTCTACAGAGCGAAGAGAACAGGAGCAGATATGCCAAAAATAGACAGCACCGACGTCCTGCCCACTGATCTACTGAGAGAGGTGGCGTGTGAGGATCAGAACAAGAGCTCTGAGCTTTCCAAGGCTCAGGCTTTGTAACTATAGATGGTTGAGGTTATTTGTAGACGACTGGAACAGAAGTAGTCAGGTCAGAAAGTGCTGACTCACTGAAATATCCCAGAGGGAAAAAGGGCCATTATGGAAAACTTACTGCTTTTATATTAAAAAAAACTGGGGGGGAAAAAGTAAAGTTTGGAGCTATCAGGTGCCCCAGTTTCATGTTTTCAAAAAGAAGTGATTCAGATGGAGAGATGGATTGACACAAGGCTTTACACATGAATCTTTACCTTATGATTTAGAACATTTCTAACAAAAAAAAAGCAGCTTTTTTTTTTTTTTTTGCCAGATTCAGTCAAACTGCTCTGATTTGTTTCAAAATGAGAGGGTTTGCAGCCAGGACCTGTCAGCCCCATTCGAAGGAGAGAAAGGAGGTAGAAATCTCAGTTTGTGATGGGAAACTTCCCTCCCTCTGAGCTCCCACCCTTGCCTCGGTCAGCAGTGAGACCCAGCACGGGATCAAAATGGTCCTTTTCTGGCGACAGCTGAAGGCACCCAGCACCTCTCAGGAAATTCCCCGCTCCTGGCAGCACCAGGCCCGTGGGCGTTGCTCTTTGCACCTACACTTTGAATTACATTTTCTCCTTTAAAAGCCAAAAGCTTCGATTTAGAGGTACTAGAAATAACGGAGCGAGGGCTGTGCCAGCTGGAAGAGCCTCCTCTGGGGACGTCTGAGTCACGGCCGGCACCTCTGACGTCCGAGGGCTCCGAGGGCCCGCAGATTATTCACCTGCGCCGGCCCTGCGTCGCCTCGGGCTGCGTCATTCCTTATCTCCCGGCTGGCACCGGGACCACAGCCCGCTCCCTGGGTCACGCATTGGGTCAACGGGGGCCACGTAGTAATGAGGAAATGGAGCTGGCTGCGATTTGACACGCCGCAGTTGAGTTGCACGAGGCTCCTGCACCCTCCCGGCGCTACAAGGGAAGCTGCGAGAGATAATTTCTGGTTACTTTTCAAGCTGTGTCACATGAAAATGAAATGCATTATAGGCAACGTCGAACGGTAATTATTAAGGACTTGGAAAACTGTGATTAAAAATGGAAACCTGTCCGTAATAGTAATAATTAGATTTATTCACTGTGTTTTGCACAGGAACCACATTTTTTTTTCTCAGCCGTGTTCATCCCCTCGCTTCTCTAGAGAGCTCCCGCTGCGAGCTCCTTTTGCAGACTGCCATAAATTGGCCTGGCTTGGTTGCTTCGGTGGAAGCACGGGGCTTTTCAGCAACGGCGGATTTGGCTCGCTCTGATTTTTTCATAATAGCTTGGTAATTAAGTTGTTGCAAGCAAAAATGGCCAGGGTCGGTAACTGAGCCTCGCGGTTCCCTGTTGTCCTGTGTATTCGCAGGCAGATCGCCCCTGCAGGGTGGGGGTGAAGTGCTGGCTTTCCTCTTTGCACCATCCTGGTAGCACTAAGAATGAAAATCCCCCAAATAAGCTTATTCATTTGGGCCAGAGTTTTCCATAGCCGTCATGGCATGGTCAGTATAGAGGTGCTTGCAGACACAGCACCTTTCTAATGTCACATAGGGGATGCCTTGCTGCTTTCTCCGTGCCCTCACGCTGCCTGGCTCCACCACAGTCCAGGAAAAGCTGTGTGTTGGCATCAGGTTCACAAACACAGTTCATAGAGTCATTCAGGTTGGAAGGACCTCTAGAGGTCACCTAGATCCGAGATCACACGCAGGGTCACCTAGAGCATGTGGCACAGGATTGCAGCCAAGTGGGTCTTGAGTATCTCTAGAGAGGGAGATCCCACAACCTCTCTGGGCACCCTGCTCCAGTGCTCTGTCTCCCTCACTGTGTAGATGTCATTCCTTAAGTCCCTGTGGAACTTCTGGTGCTTCAGTTTGTGGCCATTTTCTCTAGGCTTATCGATGGTCACCCCTGAAAAGAGGCCACCATGATGCCCAGGTCCTTCTCTGCAGAGCTGCTCTCCAGAACATCAGTCCCCAGCCTGTATGGGTGTCTGGGGTTATTCCTCCCCAGCTGCAGGACCCTGCACTCGCCCCTGTTTAACTTCATGAGGTTTCTCACTGCCCAATTCTCCATTTCTTTAGTTTTCCTTTCATTTGGGGGCTTGGGCATGGGATCTGGGAGAGGACGAGGGCAGGCATGGACACGCTGGCGGATGCAGGTCTTGTGCGCTGCACCTCCCGAGCACATCAGAGATGCCTGCAGAGGAATAAAGAAAAAGAGTTAAAAATAAATAACCCAATAAAAGGGTGAAAAGAAGGCAAAAAGAGTAACTTATGGTGCTGACACGTTTCTAGCTGCCAGAGTCAGCTCTGATCTCTGAGGCCTCCCCAGGACCTTCTGGCCTCATTTAGTTGCTGGTTCTTGCTCTTGTCTGGATTTCTCCACTGCACGTGTTTTGGCTTCTTTAACTGTGTATAGTTTTGGGGTTCAGCTTTTGTTGCGTGTGTTTGAGAGTACAAGAGCGCGTTTCGTTTTCTAGATTAGAAAATGCTCAGAGGGGTAATCGGGTCCTTCCGTGGTATTTAATTATCCGTAATTAAAGGCATCCACACAAAGTGCAAGATTTTCAAAGACTCTTCTTGTGTTACACTGCTAATGAATTAAGTAATTAATTGGCATTAAAAAAATACAATAGGAAACATCAATCTCTTAAAGCAAAGCATTTTCCTTAAGCATTTTGTAAAATCATTAGCTTGTCTCAGCTCAGTAGCCTTCTAGGGTCTAAATCTCCTTTCTGGTTTTAAGAAAAAAATCTAAAAGTGGGAATAAAAAAAGGAATGAAGGTAAAACAATGCAGACAATACTCACTAAGGAGCATGAAAATGCTCCAAGAGTTCATTTTTCGTGGTGCCTTGGCTTGCCTGTCCGTCCATCTGTGTGCATAGAGGAGGGCAGGAGCTGCATGGGGATGCTGCGATGGGCCCGTCTCGAGGGCTGCAGAGAGAAACCAGCAGTGCTTAGTAGTAACTTTCCCTTAGCAAGAGGTAATTTAGACAGAGGAGCAGTGAGAGGCGCTCTGAAGATGTGGAGGGGGACGTGATGGGAGGAGAACCGGAGAACCACATAAATCTACCGTATGTTTGCCCAAGCCTATCATCATGCCTCACTGCGCCTGCCCCTGCACACTGGGGCAGTGCATTTTGTGGTGGCACCCGCGTTATTAGCACAGGAAATTTCCCATTTGGTGAGCTAGTTACATGCAGCCATTCACACGCAAAAACGCTCATTCTGGTTTTATTAGCAGCCTGATTCTTTGCACGGTGCCATTAGAAGGCATTGCGTGAGTGCCACGGATACCATTAAATGCAGGTTACGTGATGGGCCCTCCGAAGAGAAAAGCCTGGGGAGGAAACACGTGGGTTAAAGTTGTTTCCACAGCTGGACATGCTGCGAGACACATGAGTTTTAAGAAGCCTCAACCAATGGGTCCTCCCGATGTCCCTGTTTGGGACATTCCCATGGAGCTGTGACTTCCTCCAGCAGCAATGGAAATCCATCCACCCCTTGGCATAGCATTACACAGTGGATTACACAGTTCTGCATTTCACCAAAGCAGAACTACTGCCTAAACAGACCTTCCTCACCGTCCTACCCTCCTCGTGCAATAACCACTGCAGTTCAACAGCAAGCAGTGCTTTGGTTTATTCATTATATATATATTTTTTTTTCCTTTCATTCAACATTTAAATGGAGATCTCACATTAATATGAAGTAATGCTAATTCTTTTTATCCGCCTCTTCTTTTTTTTTTTTGCATTTTAAAAGAACTGTTTTGTCCAAAATTGGCACAATCACAGTTCCCATCTCATTTATGGCTGATATAAAAAAAAAAACCCACATAAAACATCGTGCACAGCTGTAGTGACCGAGTTAGATTCAATTCTGGCTTTATGTTGATTTGACGTGCAGCCAGCTCTCTTCCATACATCATCCCTGACTGCATTTAAGGATGAAATACTATTTTAATTCTTACTCCAAATGTGTTTCTTTTTTTCCCCTAAAGAAAAAAAGACATAAAAATGTTAAAATGGGCCATAAAAATCATTAAATTTTCACGCAGAGCATAAGCAAGAGGTGAAGAAGTTGGCTAAAAACCCAGATGATCCAGAAAATCAGGTCCTGGTTGCTACTGTTCTGCTGTTAACACATTCCTTTGAACGGAGGTGCCCGAGAGACAGGGGTATTTTGGAAATCAGTGGATACTTTGCCCTTTGCTTCAATAGCGCAGGATGGTCCATGTCAGCTTCTTGCCTCTTCCGTGCTTATTTCTGCACCTACCAAAGTGCTTGAAGATTCAACCTCTGAAAGGTCCAGCATTTTATTTCAGATTCCTGACCTTGGCTGTTGATTTAGCCTGTGATGTTGTTGGCTGTTGTGGTGTTCGAATGGTGACTATATTCATTTATTTATTTTAAATGGATCTATTTTATAGCTGTTTCCCGGCAAAACCCCTTATTTGTTGTGTTTGATGCATGAAAAGAACTAATGTACCTCTAAGAGCTGTTAGGGTTCATTTTGAAAATATCTATTAGGGCAAGTTTTTAAAACCCTATTACTTACCTGAAAGGTTTTATTGACTTAGGAAGCAGCTTTCATGACCGGCCATTAAAATCTACCTATATTTTGACAAATAAATATTAGGCACCTAAAATCCTAGGCTGCCCACAAAGAGATTTTGAAGAGCGAGACCTTTTATATTGGTCAGGCAAATGCTGAAACACGCATTTCTGGATCAGTGGCCGTTTACTGCAGTATTTGAGGTGTTGCTGTTTTTCTCAATCAGTGTCGAATTCGCACAGTGAAAAACCTGATCCCCAAAACGTCTATAGCTGCTTTATATGCACCGTGGCTTCCTTTGCAATGCCGAGTACCTTGCATACGCATTTGTAACATAAGCTAAAATTTTCAGTGCTGATTAAGGTATTTGCACACAGAGCGCCTATTAAAATGAATAGGAATTTGGTGTGCAAATCCCACAGGTGACTTTGAAAATGCCAAGCTGCATTTTTATATTGGATATGGGAAGAGAGAGGGGAACTCCTTAAGGACAGATCTGCAGCCCTAGGATTTGCTCTCCCGCTGCCCGAGAGCTGATCTTGAGACATGCCGTGCGCCGGGTCCTCCGTGACTTTGGTGCCAGTGGCTTGACTTCAGCGGCACGCTTAATTAGGGGACATTATTCAGGCAGCAGAGAGGGCGGATTAGGTAAATTGGGAATTTGATTACCTATTAATCTGCACTGCGGTTGTGCTCAAGAAGCGGTGGTGAAGGGGGCCGTGTTGTGCTCAGCGCTGGGCGAACTCGCGGCTCCGGAGCGCCTTGTCCCACGGTGTCCTTGCAAGGATGGCACTTGTGGCTTCTCTGGAGCTTTTGTTTAAAGTAACTCCACATATGCCACTCACTGCATTGTCTTTAATGGGCCCAGCTCAGTTTTATTAAATTACCTGCAAAATCCAGAGGCAAATTAAGTGTGATCGGGCAGGAACGTCAGCTCTGCATGAGGCAGATGGTGGAGGCACGTTGGGGGCTGAACGTTGGCGGGTGTTGGGCTGGGGCCCCCTCACCGTGTCCTTCCCAGGCAGACCTGGAGATGTGACCCAAGCTCCTGAGCGAGCATTCGGAGTCTGCTCGTGCCCCTCTGCTCCCTGTCCCCGGCAGACGTCACCGATCCCATACAGACTGCTTTTAAATTGCGCTCGTCCATCTTCCCTGCACCAAGACCTCCCTGCTGCAGTACTTAGTGAGGCCTGAAGTTGCGTCTCCGCATCAAATTAAGTGACTGTGCCATCCATAAGGAGGAGTAATGCGGTGTGCTCCCTTCTGGACGGCTCCCTAATTTGTTTGGGGGCCTGCCGCTCGTCATTAAGAGCGATCACGAGCCGTCGGAGAGGCTCGGCGCGCGGGGCAGAGCGGCGCGCGTTGAATCAGTCTCTGTCACTGGCAGCCAGATCGTCATTTAGGGAGCTTGAGCTGGTCGAGCCAGGGCCTCGGCGGCCTCGCATCTGCTCAGCAAACTTGCTCTGTGAGCTCCCCAGGGCAAGCACAGCCCTAGGGTGCTGAAGAGTTTGGTCTGGACATGGAAAAAAGTTGCTCTTCAGCCTTGTGGTGCTGAGAGCCTAGGCCAGAAGATGGGCAGGTGGTCAGGATTTGGGATGCCTGAGCCAGAGGCTGGGAGGTACGTGAGAAAGTCCCTCTGTGTGCTGAAACATCTGCTCAAATCCACCATGCAGCCCCTGGATGGCTCATGAGCATGGAGGAAGAGCTGGATTTGACCAGATTGCTGCTGGTGAATGCACCCGTTCTTGGACAAGCTCCTGAGCAAAGTCATCAAGCCCTTTGCGTGAACGTTCAGGGGGATGTCTGCAGGGATCTCCATGCCCACATACTATGGGAAGAAGGACCTAATTCTCACTCCTGGGAAACCTAGGCCATATTATCCATTGACTAAGCTGAAGTCCATCCTCCATCCTTAGTATCTCTATCCTTAGTATCTCCATCCTTAGTATCTCCAAAGGGATGGTGTGCTCTTAAAGAAGTGGAGGAGGACATAGGTGGTAATGCCCTCTTTTCAGCAGTGACTTTCTTCCTCTTGGTTGAAGGTTTGCTCGTGATAACCCTAAGAGAGCCCAGGGAAGGCACCGAGCGCTGTTCACTGCGAGACGCTCTTCAGGACGAGGCTGAATAGCACAGCTGGCCCAGAGTGATCTGTGCTTAATGTTACGTTGCCCCTTATTGCCCGTTTGCACATGTGAAGCTAAACGTGGCCCTGCTGTACGTCCCTCCACCCGTGTGGTTCGGGAGTGTGATGTCCACCCAGCCTCACCCGTCGAGGATGCCCAATTTATGGTCACCACTTGTGACCAACAACACATACACAGAACACAGAGTGTTTCTGCTCTTTGAGCTGCCTCGCTCCCGTCTTCACGGCGTCTGCATCTCCATGATACATGGCCATAAAAACGTTCACAGTTTTCTCCGCAAACAGCCCAGAGTGCTGTGGTCTGGCCTAAGTATTAATTATGCTAAGCAAAGCAAAGCTCACCATTACTGTCCGCGGGAGCAGCAGACTTCTGCCATCAGTCTCCCCTGAGCAGGAAAAAGAATGGTTATTACTGTTCTGCTCACATAGTAGCCTTGCAGTCACGGCTGGAGATGCTTTCACAGAGAACAAGATGACAGTCTTTGCCCAGAGAAGCCGCTTGGCGCTACTGCTATTATAATAAATAGCTTTCTTGATGTGCTTGACGTCATTAAGGGTTTCTGAGCAGCCTCTTCTTTTGAATTTGAAAAAAAAATAAAATAAGAAAAATAAGAAGTTGCTGTTCTGTTCCGGCCGGCTCCTGCGCGCGGCCGCGGTCGCCTACGGGCAGCGCTCGCCCGGCCTCGGCCCACGTGGCTTTGGGGAGGCTCAGAGGTCGATCCAGGGAATGGGCAGAACTTGCAGGAGCGCGGTTAGATCTGCTGCAGATCCAAAGACATCATTTTTTGTCACATAATCCGGCAAGGGACTTAGAGGCTGCAGATCCCCCTAAGGTCCCCAAGGGCTTGATTTCCTCTTTTCATCGCTGGATTAGCTGTCGGCTCTGTACAAGGCCGGGGTCACCAGAAAGCTCCCCAGGGTCTGTCCATTCCGCAGGGCAGGCAGCTCTGCTTGTTCCTGCCCCAGAATGGATGAGCACCTCCCAACCAGGGCCCTCAAAGACACGGGTGATGCTCTTAGGCCTCCCCCTTGCCTGGCTCCTCTTCCGTCACGTTGACCCACTCTGCACGGCTGCTTCCTGCTGCATCTCCCATCTCTCTCCATCCCATGGATAGAGGCATCTCTGAGGGCTGTTTAATGTTTGGTTTTTTCCCTCAAACAAGGAAGAAGAGCCCTAAGAGACATGAGGAGGCTGAGGAAGGGCTGAAGAGTGGCCGCTTCCTGGGGCTCCCTTGCGCCTTTGGCAAAGCTTAATTGCCTCACAGGGCCATAAATCTTGGCTAGTTAAGCCCTTGGAGAAGGCTCGGGCTGCAAAGTGCGTGTGGGTGTCGAGGCAGTATTGGCTTCTCAAATAAGATGATTAACAGGCAGCCGGAGGGCAACAACAGCGAAAACAATCTTCCCCTTTCCTCGCCACCCTAATCTCCAGAGGAAGCTTTGTGTTTAAATGTTAATGCAAAGGGGTTTTCTGCGGGAGTGCAGAGCAGGCTGCTTGGAGCCCGCCCAGCCGCTGCCTCCCCGACGTTGGCGAGCCATCAGCTCATCCGATTTAAGAGGTACCCGCACTTACTTGGACTTTAAATACAGCCAGCTGCAATTATTGGCATTTCCATTGCATTTGACCCCGGACTTTTCACAGCGGAAAATGAGTCCACCTGATGGAAAAGCCTGTTCAGAGTGTCATAACACGGCGCCATCCATCAGACTTCATGAAGCAGAGAATTAAAATCTGTTGCGCACGGCGCAGGCAGCCACACGGCGCAGCCAATGCCGAGGCCTAGAAGGCGTCCAAGGGGATGGCGATTTCAAGAGGTTGCCAGAGAAATATCACAAATGGGTTCACAACCTTCCCGGCTTGGAAGGTGGCCTTTGGCAAGACGCTGGCTGCAAGGAGAAGCTGCAGCAAATATCCTTTGCAAGAGGTTTCCAAAGGGGCAAGGGTGGGAAGAAAATCGGCAGCAATTGCAAAAATCCCCAGGTCATGACCAAAAAGTCCCCCTGTCCCTCTTCAAATTCAGATAAGGAAGAGCAATTGCAGAGGAAAAGTGGGATCACTTTGAGAATGCCAAGTGATGGATGAGCGGATGCAAAACAGAGATCTTGAAAATATACCAGAAACTGGAAAACATTCTTGATATTGTGGTGATTACAAGCAACCTCTGCATGTTTAGCCCTGCAGACACCACAGGGTGAGCAAAAGTCTGTCACAACAGAGAAAAATGTATCGGGGCAGCAAGTGGTGCCCAAAGTTCAGTTTCAGAGATGCCTCAGTGGGAAAAAACCCTCAGGATTTAGAAACACAAACTGCAGCTCTCAACCTGCAGCCTCGGATTGGCACAACTTGTCTGAAATGCTGTGTTTATACAAGCGCTTGGCTTTCCCGGGCACTTCATGCCATAGAGGGATAGCTTTAGAAATGCAATGGGACAAAGAGTGATGTTTCAGAGGAGTACGTGAACCACGAGACACTCAGGTGTCGTCTCGCTTCCTTGGTGCTGCCAATACTGCCCTTATTTTTTACACATGCTGTTGCCTCTGACACTAAATCGTGGCACTAACTAATGTAAGTGGGGAGGAGGAGCAGGTTTGTGCAGAAGCAGCTGGGCAAGGGGTATTTGCAGGCCTTCCACGAGAATGGAAAAAAGAAAATCCTTGCTGACTTGCTCCTCACCGTTGATATTTTATAATAGACCAAAAAACTTGCCCTAATGAGCAGACCAAAGGAATTCCTGCCTTTGTTGAATCCAGTCTGTCCAAAAGCTTGTGTGGGAGATTAATTATTTTTGTTAATTCGATGCTGCAAGTCATTCACGGAACCTGTCCCACTGAGCTGGTGGGATCCCCAGGATACCAGGAGTTTGGGTGCAGTGGGATCCCCAGGATACCAGGAGTTTGGGTGCAGCCACAGTCCAAGGGGATTACCCGGCCGCTGACCGCACGCAGAGGTGGGAACTCACCCATTTTGAGCAGCAAAATGCCTGTGCCCTGATGCTCGTCCATGTCGTCTGCTCCTCGTAGCCAAACCTGACAGGAGAGGCAATACCAAATTAGGAGGCGGCTGATTAAAAGCGCAGTGTCCCCCTGGCCTCCATGGGGCACCCAATCCCATTTCTATTGGTGTGTTTGGTGGGGAGAAACAGGAGGAGAAAATGAGGGGCATGACTATTTTTATTCTTATTTTTATTGCCTGTTCCAGCAGGAACACAGGGCAGGGCCTTATAACTACAGTGAGACACGTGAGTGACCTATAGCATGCCCAGCCCAACTAAAATAAGAAAAGAAAAGGGCAGGAAACCAAGGCTTTGTTTCTCTCGTGTGTGCTTGCAGGTCCCAACTGCTTCGCGGGCACCACCATCATCCCCGCGGGCATCGAGGTGAAGGTGGACGACTGCAACATCTGCCACTGCCACAACGGGGACTGGTGGAAGCCGGCGCAGTGCTCCAAGCGCGAGTGCCAGGGCAAGCAGGCCCTGTAGCGCCCGCGGGCACCAGCAAAGCCTTGGAGGGGCCGCGCCAGCCCCGCGGGCGCCTCCTGACTGCACGGGACTCGCTCGTCTCTCAACGCGCTGTCCCCTTGCTTCACCTAATATCTATATGGTCTCTCGGTATCTACTCTGCTTTTGTCATTACCAGCGCTGGAGAGGGGCGCGGCGACGGCTTCTTTTGGAGCTGGGGCGGGAGGGAAGGACGGAAGGAGAAGGAGGGCCCTGTGCAAGCACCGTGGCTGGTGACGCCTCCAGGACTTCACTGCTCCAACTGCGGGCAACAGGGACTGCCCTCGGCAGGTTTTATTTATTTCATTCTTTTCGCCGTCGTGATTTTTCTTTTTTCTCAGCTGGGGCAATACAGGTTTGAGTGAAGCAATTCATTATTTTTTATAGTGTCTATGGAGGCTAAAAAGTAAAGGGAGTGGGGAGGGCCGCGAAGGACCCGGGGGGCTGTGTAGGTGGAGCGGGATGAAGGGATTGGGAATGGCAGCCGGGAGGCAGCGCGCGGGATGTGCAGGTGCCCGGGTGGGGTGGCGAGCAGCGAGCGCTGTGCGGGTGACACGTCCCCATTGCGTGGGGACAACAGTGTCGATGCCCCCTCCGCCCTCACGGTGACTCTGGTGACCAAGGCAGGCCCCGTGGGGGCCGAGGCAAATTATTCCGACGACCTCCCCTGGCGAGCAACGTCTTACCTTAAATGCTGCAGCGTTCCTCCCGCGCAGGGGACGCAGTTTTGCCATCTCGGTTCGTCTCGGGGGCCACCGGCGGGGCTGAGGTAAGTAGGTACCACGGGAGCCACGTCCCCTCCGCCACCGATGCCGCTGCCTCAGGCGGCGGGTGCCCTCGCCCGCGACGGGCCCAGCAGGTTCCCCCGGCAGCGAAGCCGGTCCGAGCAGCCTCCGTTTTTGCACACTGTTGCCTTTATCTTCTTCTTTCTTCTGCGTTTTCCGTTTTTCCCAGATTCCGCCCGGCGGTGGGGTAACCCGGCAGGTTTCTTTCTGCCGAGGTTTTCTCGGTCTTTATCGCATTTATCTGAGAGCCGTTGCCTGTCAATGACGATCCAGTTTCAAATCTCTAAACAATAGTGTGCCTGAAACTAGTGAGAAACAAACTATACTGTAAAAAAAGGGGGGTTGGGGGGGGGTTCTAGAAACAATATTTGATGTGTAAGAGAATATATTATTAAAAAAAAAACCTATTTTGTTAAATATAAAGTGTGTGAACCAGCAAAAACCAAAATGCTACATTTGTGGTGTATGTTACTTCCAACCCCACAAGGTCCCAATCCTCGCCACATCCACATCATGGACTTTCTGGGGTGTTAGTGAGCGCTTTGGCCATGAGACGAGATGGGGAAGGTTGGTTTGGGGCCCCAGATCCCTGTGGAATCCTTGATTCCCACCAGGCTCAGGTGGGCAGGGAGACCCAGTGCCAGCAGCGCTACTCGAGCAGCACTGATTTCACCTCCATCCCGGCAGCCTTTCCATCCACCTGCTTCTCTTGGTGGCAAAATATGCACAGAACTGGGATTCCCCTCTCAGTCTTTACCATCATTAGCCATCAAGCAAGCCCTGAGTTGCCCACTGCAACGTTGAAACTTTTTCTTTTTGCCTTTTGGTGCCATTTTATATTTGATGCCATTTCACGAACATGGAAATTTGCTTTCACTTCACAAACACCATTTGGTATCTCCAGCTGCATCATTATTTACACTGATTAGTAGTTACTCTAATTAATTACAGCATAATTACTGTAGTTAATGTTTGTACAGTGCCTGGAACAAGTACGGCACTATACGTGCTACATATTCTTTTTTTTTTCGTTATTAATTAAACATCATCTACATTTCCGTGCTGTGCTACTTCATCCTTTTCCAAAAGGCAGCGCTCTTAGTCCCACCATGTAGTATCCTACTCATAGCTTCCAACAGGCTGCTTTGCAATGCTGGCTGCCACACGGCATGGGAAGAGCTGTTAATTGTTGC
The DNA here is from genome assembly GCA_003342815.1 of Eudromia elegans. Classification (NCBI taxonomy): domain Eukaryota; kingdom Metazoa; phylum Chordata; class Aves; order Tinamiformes; family Tinamidae; genus Eudromia; species Eudromia elegans. The sequence goes on along the minus strand of PTEX01000086.1, from coordinate 1,418,836 downwards.
CGTGCTGATCTGGTGGGACAGATTGCTGAACAACATAAAAATGTGCTTTTTTCAATCGTTTTCAAACCACTGAGTCCAAAAACTAAACACGAGAAGTCAATCATAGAGAGACTGCCCCAGGACCCTTGCAGGGATTGAGCTAGAGAGAAAACTTGATGCAACAGGAAGACGTCTTTGCTGCAAAGGGGGAGAGTGGAGCGTGTCAGCAGTGGTCAACATTTAAAATTAAACATATATATACATACAAATATATGTATTTTCAGTTCACAGTAACCGGGTGCTACTGGGAGAGGCATCCCAGCTCCAGCAGCTCGTACACGTAGGCCCCACATAACTGGGCCCAGCAAAAGGTACCGTCCCAGCAGACCCAGTGCTGTGTCCCACGGCAGGTCACTAAGCACCTGGTTATATAACCCCTCCCCACGACCACTGCACTGAGCACCCTGCACTGGTGCTCCATCTTTTTTTTTCTCTCTCTTTGCATTTTTAGTTCATTTCTCCCTTTAATTAATCGCAGCGCTGGGCCAGCCAGACCCATTAACTACTCTTCTCATTTAGACTTTTCAGTGATGCAGTTGCAGATGCAATTTAATTTGTTGACCCGTGATCGATAGCAATTAATACCATCTCTTTAATCTTGTTGAAAGGTTCGTCCTGGGCTTCCAGAGGCTGCTGTCTCAAGGGAAAGGTGTCCGCTACCTATGTTATTAGATGGGGGATCACAACCTCCATCACAGGCACCGTCCTTCCCTGTCCCCCCGGGGTGACACTCACTCGGGGGGATCTCTGGTCTCAGCAGAAGTTGGGCTCACCGCTACCTTCATTCAATGGGGTTCAGTATCCAGGGTATCTTTGCAGCAGGAGGTACATCTCAAAACCCACTAACCCTGCAAGCCTTTCTAAGGTCTTCTGCAAGGCTGGCATTGGGCTTGGTGACCTGAGATAGGCATGAACGAATGGACAATAGCTGCATGATGGCTCTAAATGGTCACAGGCCAAGTGTTAAATGGATAAAAAATGAGGCCTTTTAAGGAGGCCACGGGGAGAAGGACCTGGCAGAGCAGGAAGCAGTGGGAGATGGAGGGGATGAGTTGGAAAGGGAGGGACAGATGCTCAAGAGCATGAGGGAGGAGAGGAATGTGTGAGGAATGACACACCCTTGGAGCCCTCCAAGGAAAGAAGCCAAAGGCCCTGGAAATGGAGCATGAGAAGAGTGGGCCAGGGAGCAGATCTCTTATAGGTGACAACTGCAGCAACAGAAAACAAGATTTTTGCAGAAAAGGAGGTCTGGCAAAGGGAGGGAAGAAGCACGAGATATCAGGAGCTATTAGACTTGTTTCAGTAGGACAGAACAGAATTTCAATAATAATTAATGCCGCTATTAAAGATGCTCATTTAGATTATAAGGCATCTGGTACAAGAAAGGACACAGCCAAGGAATTTTTGAGCATTCCAACACACAAAATGCTTCATGTCAGTTATACAGGCACCCACGAGAGCTCGAAGCAAGACCACCGTGCCGCTCTCCCACAGTGCTCTCCCTGTGGACTGTCCGACACGGCATTTCAGGGATCCCTTGTCTTCTTGCTTTGAGAAACCGTCATGTCACACGACCACCTAGTTTTGGAAAATGATGTGAATTGGGAAAGCCAAAAATCGGAGCTTTCCAGGCTTCGCTTCACCCACCTGAATGAGGCTCAATAGGTGCCTTGAAGAGGGACGTGCACTGGGAGCTGGGCACGGCCCTGGTCTCTGCCTCAAAGGCATTCAGAAGAGACCAAAATAAACCCTGTGAGCTGAAAAGTGCCATTTACCTCCTTTACATCCAGCACTTGATTAATAAAAATCATTCCAGATTAATAAAATAGGGAAGAGTGATCTTGGCTGTAGTCATTACTTAGCTGCCGTGATGGATGCAACCTCTGCCTCGTGCTACCATTTTTCCTGGCCATCCCAGTGGCTGGTTGTGCTCCTGCCATTGGCCTAGGTTAGCTCTTGTGCTTTTGTTTAAACAACAAAAGCTTTGGGGGACCCTCTGGTGGTGTTTTTGAGGGGGAAAAGGGCTTCCCAAGAAAACCTGTCTTTAATGTTTCGAAGCAGAGAGATACTGGAGTGCGGTGGTGGTAATACTGTCTTCATTCCCATCACACACACAGATGGATGTGCCCCTTTCCAGAGGAAGGTGGGCAGGGGTGAGGAAGGAAATAGATAAAAACGCGAGGAACTCGCTCTCTCACAAACTATCCACTCCTATACGTGCCCCAATGCTCGTTTTGTTCGTCCATTAAGTTCAATTTAATGCACCTAGAACATGGCTGGAATCAAGAGAACGGTAAAGGGTTCGGGGTTTAATTTTGCTCAAATGAAAAATTCTGCACGCTCCGTGCTAGTGTCAGTGCTTATGCAGCAAAGGCAACAGGCCCCGCAGGAAGCATGAGGCCAAGGTTAAAGCACTTCTAAGTCAAGATGCGATGATACCCATAGAAGCAATTTTCCATTGTATTGCATATTTTCTGGTACTTTATTGGTGTGAATAGAAGCTGTGAGCAAAAAACGGTGCACAGGGACCCATTTCAGCTGCAGACGGCTTTAAATTTTCCCTAACTTTCTCTAGATTCAAGGTTACTTTCCCGCCTGTCAGCGTCCTGTGTGCTTTGGCTAATTGTATATCTAAACAGTTAGCAAAGACTGTCCCTCCCTGACTGCATTAAAAGGAAATAAATGGAGAAGTGCTTGAAAAATAAAGCATCACGTCGGAAGCCCTTGGCGCCCTGGCCAGCCTGGTGTTTGGAGGATGCTTTTTGTGGCGGGGCTGCCATGCCTTCAGATAAGCACCGAGATCTGCTGCAGGGCAAGACCCCTAAATACATCAGCAAGCATTTTGCCACCTGTACGCCACACGGTAACACCAAAAAAAAAGGGAAATTACTTTAATTCATGAGCCGGGAAAGTCAACATGCAGCAGCTCTGGAGCCTGGGCACTTGGTGTGTCGCAGCCTTTCTGTCATCATGGAAAACTGATGGCGGCTTCATCGCAAAGCACCAGCACCTGCAGCATGATCCAGCAAGAAAAAGGAGCTGAGAGGGTCAGAAAACACAAAAATGAGAAAGAAACAGAAAGAAAGGGCTGAGATGCAATCGCTACCATGAAGACACAAGCCCAAGAGTAACAGGACCCTCAATGTAATTTCCTCATATTCGTGATGATGAGTGTATGTTAATCTGAGCCCAGCTAATCTGTCCTTCCTGTCTGTCCCTGAAAATGGGCATTTTCTTCAGGTCTGCACAAGTGAACTTGGTCGCTCGCCAGAGACTGTTATTGGGATGCACTGGGTAATAACAAAGTGACAATGGCTGAGAATTCAGTATCAGTATGAGAGATCACATCAAAATATGGGCCAATTTACTTATATTAAATTAGCGTGCGGCCTCCAATTCCTAAAGAGAAGCAGCTGGTATAAAAATGATATAACTATTGATGCAACGTGTTATGAGTTTCATTCTTATTATTTTTTATTAAGAAATTTTTCATCCCTCCTCGGCTATGGAAACCCCTTGAGATAAAGGGTGCAGGCATACGTACCTGCAAAACACGAGCTTTATTACTTGTTCTGAAACAGATCATTTACAACAAGAAGTGGTATTCATAAAGTTCAGGCATGGCCATTTGTAGCGAGCAGCGTTTCATATCGCTGAGAGCGAGAGCTAACTTTGGGAAGGAAAATGAAATGTTAAGCAAAAGGCCATTTCCAAGAGAAATAGCCCCTCTGTACAACACTGAACTAATAAAAGCAAGCAACCCTGTAACACAGGGAAATCCCTCCTTCAGGTTTCTCTTCACCAGCAATTTCTCTGTGTACAGACTGTGCTCAACCTCAGCACAGACTTGCAGACTTCTATCAGTTTTGTTTGTCAATTCATGTAGCTTTTTGTGGCCTACCTACTTTTATTCATCTTGGTCGTTTTCATTAATCAGTCAGGGGAGCATCACTAATATTCAAGAGGCAAGATAGCATTTTTTGCTCTTCTTTGGATCACTTTATCAAAGGAAGGCTGGTGCTATGGAGCTGTAAGGGGAAGTACAGAAATGGAGCATAGCTACATTTTCAGGCTGTGCTTTAGGTACCCAGCAGGAACCAGTCAAACAAAAAGAAGGGGCCTAAAGGAGGCTTTCTTGCAAGAATAGCACCAGCCTTCAGTCACTCTCAGGCAATTGGCTTTCCCAGTGGTTCTTCTCTCAAAGATCCATCAAAACAACCACGGTGACTGAGCAGGAACAGCCCTTCTCAAAACCTGAGTGCAGAAGTTAGCTCATGGGAAGCCCTGGTAGCAAATCAAAAGCAGAGCCCGTAAACAGGGACTGCTGCGTGGTCTCTGTGCTAGAGAACTGAGGAGCTTGGAAGCGGACTCCTGCAGGCTCCAGCTTCTCGCTGTGTCGTTTTAGCACCTCTGTGCATTAAATCCTCTGCGGTGTGAAGCGTTCCTGTAGAGCTGATCTCGCCCTGTCTTCGGCCCAGGGCCTCTTTCAAGGCCAGCTCAGGGGTTAGCACACATTGCCTCCCATTTCTGCCCCTTCTGAGCGTGCACTCCCTTTCCCACCACCACCACTTCTCTAGCAGCAGCAACTAATCTGCAAGCTAACAGCAATAGTGGGAGGGAGCCCGTGAGGGCTCCTATAGCCTTGAGGCCAGAGTATATACACTGAGCCAATATTTATGGCACCCTTGGCCCTAAGGAAGTATCTTGGCTTTGATTCAGGACCTACAGTGAATGCGGCACCTTAGCAGCTCATAGCTAACAGCAAATGGCACCGTGGGGGCAAGCAGAGGGGACGCAGGTGCCTTCTTGTCATCAGTACAAACTCTTTTGCTTTGTCTCATATGGAAAATGGCTGCATTTTATAGGTTCACATATATATGAACATTCTCTACCACCGAAACAATGAAGATCTGAAGGGTTTAGCAATTCTGAAGAGTCATGATCATGGTGTGTTCAAAATCAGCATCCAAAACTGAGCTAGACTAAGCCAAAGGAGCCCAAGGAGTGGGATGTGATTTATTCAAGGCCTCTCCCATAGCCAGGACTGCCATCCAGGTGTTTTGGGCTCCTGTCTTGGACCTAGCCATTGGGCTGTGCCACAGTGTGGGCATGAGCATAAAAGAGAAGTTCTGAAATGATAAGGGATGGGACTAAAAACCACAGAAAAGCTGCTTTGGCCAGGAGAAGAGGCTACCTCTTGTCTTCTCATCAGCTAAACCCATCACTCCCCCCACATCTTTCAAAATGAAATGCTGCTACAATAACAGATCTCAAGCGTCCCCTGAAGGCACGCTGTTCGATATTTATAATCGCTTAATAAACACATGAGAAATGGCACTGTACAGCCCTACATAATCTATGTGCAATGATCCTCGGTGACAAAGTGTAAGTGACCAAATCCCTTTCCAGGTCTAATGATATTTTGCTCTACTAAGCCAGTGATATATCTCATATGGCAAAAATAAAGCACTCATGCATAAAATTAATACAGTAAGCTCTGAAGTCATAAACCTTTCAATCTGTGATATATTGGATGGGAAAATGACTAACCTGTAATTCAAGTTCTCTCAGTGCCTTATTCCCTATAGGGTCTAGGGTCACCTAAGCATTGCATGATCAAACTGGGCTGCTTCAGAAGCATATGAATTATTAACAAACTGGTTATGAACCCCATTAGGGGCATGTGCATTAAAAGCCCCATGAGGACACAGGCAGCAAGTTCTCTTCACAGAGGTCAACTGTTTCCACTCTTTCCAAAGCTGTATGAGAAAACTTATAGCAAATTGCCTCCATCCGTTTTGTTCCCCTCTCCTCATTCGTTGTAGAAGAGGTCATGACATGACCAAAGGCATTCTGACACTTATTAAGTTAGCTGGAAGTCTTTCTAGGCAGAATTCCCTGCTTTTTAACAGCATGATTACAATTCCCTTAGGCCTCTGATACAATTGGGATCATTTCACTAGAAAACAATCAAAAGCAGCAATGTGCACAAGGCAGTTATGTCATATGCTGTTTCCAGAAACACCATCCTATTTTTCCAGCCTGTGAACCTCCTCCATGTCTACGGATGCAGTAAATCTGAGCACCAGACTGGCTCTCAGGGCCTGGACCACGTGTGGACCATGGCTGGCCTGCTCATCCCAAGCTGTGCAGGCTTCTAGCAGCTCTTGCAGAGCCTGGGCCTTCTGTGCTGCTGTGCTGCAACACCTTTGAGCTCTGCCGTGAAAGTGCATTGCCATTAGAATGCATTTCCCAAGCAGCATCTAGCTACAGGCCAACAAAAGGCCAAGCATATAGCTGCTAATAGGAAAACCTTAATAAAAATATGATCAATAGTGTCAAATACTGTTATTGCCTTTGGACAAATTACCTGTCTGCATACCTTTAATCCCACACGTTCCATGCAATAGTGCAAGGAGTAAAAACCCAACCTGAAGACCAGCCTTTCAAGGTCTTTCTATGAGAAAATGCAGACCCTGCTTCCTCCGGGCACAGGTACGGTAGGGATCACACACAAGAACATGCTGTGGACTCCATCGATCCGCAATCTATCCCTGTTTCAATCAGAAAATAATAATAATCCTTTGCATTTGAAGTGGTCAACGTGCTTAAAAAAATACATCCAACTCATTGGTCAATCAGAAACACTGCCAAGCTATCAAATCAATAAGTTAGTTCCTTGAAGTATGGGAAAGTGTGAAAGCTATCAAATTATTTCTTTGTTAATAAACTGCTACAGCAATTAGAATAGAAGTGGAAAGATATAGATCAGAAAAGGAAAGATGTGGATGGTTCCTAATTAAGTGAAATTAAAGCACTCAGGGGATTTTTCCCCCTCTTGATTCTACCCTTTCATACCCTGGTTTGTTTGTATAGGCAGCTCCTCCCACTTCACCTACAGACCTCGCTGTAGGACCTCAGCCTGCAACCTTCATTATGGAGCTGCCCACTCTGGTGCTCAGGTGAGACTAGACCAGCTCTTCTCCACACAACACCCATGTTAATGCTGTCACCCAGACATGACCCCTCTGTCCAAAGAACCAAATGGCATCTGCAAATAACGGCATAAAGATTCAGGAAACAGGAGCTCTTGGACCTTGTCTAAAGTTCAGTCCAAAGACCACAATAAGATAGAATAAGTTGGCCAATTATCAGGACAGATATAATGGTTTTAGGAAGGAAGAGAAAAAAAGCATTTGATAAAGGTCCAGAAGTAGCCTATCTGCCAAAGCTAGCTCAGATGTCTATGGGGTAGTCAGTCTAAACTACCCTGACCACATTTTTCCTTCACTTGCTTGTGGGTGAATGCAGAGCTTCACTTGCAATGTGGGAGATGGGAAGAGCACATCTCTATGGGAAGAGCACATCGCCAGAACCTCAGTGACTCTGGGGGGAAGACAAAAAAGAATGAAAAAAGAGGTTGTGGAGGCTGGAAAACACCTGAAAGGAATCACTCAACACCCACCGTGCTTAAACAGGCCAAGAGTAATAGTCCCACAGCTTTGCACATACAGAATTCCAGGAGCTCCCAGACCCTTCCTGGACCTCAGGTGTCTGGAGAAGTTGGTGGCCGCCTGCTAGCACATAAAGGAGGAGGGAGTGAGGAAGGCCTAATGGATGCACATGACAATTACCTCAGCTTCATTTATCTGAGGATATTGTCATTTGCTAGACACATAGCTTTGACAGGGTAATGCTTTAAGATGTTTCGCATTCTCTTCCCCTCCCCACAAGAAAAACGAGACCAGAAATGAGTATTATCACTTACTACGTAAAAGGCAGTCTGAGTAGTTACAGTAATGTGCACTAATGAGCTGTGGGAATAGGCAACACATCCCAAGGGCTGGTTAGAGCCCGCTTTCCAGACATGTTTCACTACCACGATCAAATATTTTAAAGTGTACAAAGATTTATCGCCCGGTAGGACACGGGAGGAAATTACAATTCAGCCTCCTCAGCAGTCACAGCTAAAAGCCAGCTCCCTAAAACAGAGGCACTCACAGTCCAGCTTCACTTGGAGCCACTTTGGGACCTGCAGCGGGACCTGGGACTTCCTCATGGTGCCAGCACAGGAGCCTGGACACGGGGACATGTCTTTTGTCTCTGCTCTTCAGGAGTGCAGCACGCTGCATGCAGGGAGGAGGCGACCGATGACTTTGTGCCTTTGTGCCTTCTGAAGAAGACTTGAACTCTCCTGTTCTGTTCCCACTCTGTCACTTCCTTGCTCAGATCCAGAGTGAAAATGCCACCTGAAACAGGACAGAGTATCACAGGCCACAATCCAGAGATGGATCTGAAGCCGGTACTGCTGTGCTGGCCTCGCTCTGGAGCTGCTTCTGACCTGCAGATCTCACAGAACTTGCCCTTTGAATGGAGTCAGTAAAAGCAGTGTTATGGAATTCTCCTCGGATTTGCAAAATATAGGTGGAATGCAACAGAAGCATTTTGCAGATCGATTCCTGGCTCTTTTTCTCCCTGACTGCTGCCTGGAGCATCCTCAGGGAGCCCGTGCCAACAACCTGCCTGACTGCAGGCCCAGTTTGCACTACCCTAGCCCAGCACACGGGTCAGACTAAGTGCCCGAGCGCCTTCCAGCCCCCCAGGTAAGTCTCTTGTCTCAGGGATGGTGGAGTGGCTCCATAGGGAGCAGGAGCTGAACGAGCTAATGCCAGCCTGCTCTGAAGCCAGACAGGTACCCGCTGCTGCTGCTGCTGCACAGACCACAGGACCTGCTAAGGTGGTGTCTGATTTCCCTGCTTCTCCTTATTGCATCAAGGTCAATTTCATTAGGCAGTTTTTCTAACAAAACACTAACCAATAGTCTATAAAGAGCCCATAAAAGGCAAAAAAAAGTAGGAGGAAAAAAAACCCACTATGTATTAATTCCAGGCTCTTTTGTGGACTTTTTCCCCAAGCCTTGTTCAACAGGTGTGGAGCAAAGAACCAGGGAGCAGCAACCTTGCACTCTATATGTGGACTGATCTGGGGAGAACATCTGTCCCCAATTTTTCAGTTAAGCTAAGCTGTGAATTTTAATTTAATAAAACCCATTTGCCTACAACCACAAATAGTATTGGTCAAGGTTGGACGAGTTTAAAACCGAAACCTGGCCCCAGTTCAACAGCGTGTTATGACTGCTTGAGAGAGCCGCAGGGCAGAAAATCTTTCCATTTTCACACAGCTGCTGGGACTCAAATGCTAAGAGCAGGAATGAAGCATTGCATCAGGCTACAGGGGCTAAGTTTGTGGAGGTCATGGGCAATATTTACATTAAGAATCAATACTGCTTGTGCGGGGGCCATATGCACGCCCCTAAGGGCAGCTGTTTTGAAGCTAGATTATATCAGCCATATGGGCAGCCCTGGCCTTATGCTTTCAACACGATGGCCCATGAAGGATTTCCACCCAGAGCACAGCCTGGCTCCTTTGCCCTCTCCTGCTATTCTCATCCTCTGAGCTGTCCTAGGAAAAGCCCAGGGCACACAGCAAGGCAGAGCATGTGGGTATTGCATGGCTGAAGGAATATAAAGGAAATAACGGGAAGAAAGCTTCAGCACCGCAGACATTGAATTAAACATTATTGTGGCTAAAACAATCAATATACTATTGATCGCGTTATCCATATTAATATTTAATTCAATTAAAAGGCTCCCAGTTTGCTTTAAAAAAAAATGCCTTGCAGATCTTTTGTGCTGCAGGAAAAAAATGTTAAATTTTGCTACAGACCATGAATTCCAGGTGGACCAGGGCTATCAGTCTCCGCAGATCCGGGTTTCATCGGACATGAGCTGTTCCAGCTCTGTCCTTCCAGGAGGGCAGGAGAGAAGCATCTCATGTGGTGGGATGCTGGAGGGGAGCAGCATGGCTGGAGCCAACGTTTCTCCCGCTTCATCAGACGAGACCTCCAGCCAGGAGCTAGACGAGAGCACAGAAAGCGCCTCTTTGCCCTGGAAATAATGGAAAAGTGGGAAATTTCCTCCCCTCTCCTCCATCTGATTGCATACGAAACGTTCTCCTGCTTTTAAGGCTAATTTAGCGCTAGTTAAACTGCTGTTAATTTAAATCAAACAAGTCTGGAAAGATAGAACATGCTGTACTATTAAAAACACCTGAATCTTCATTCAGTCCGTAAGAGAGACATTTTCCATTTCCTGACTGATATTATCTGGCTGTCCAAAGACATCTTTCTATAGTTTTTAAACTGATATTTAAGCCAGCATGGCTACTTTCTGCAAGATAGCGTGGTCTGCTTTGTTATCAAAGAGCAAGATTCGAATCTTTCCAAACTGCTGCTTCTTGCAAAGTACTGAAGAAAGTCAGAAAAAGGACACGGAGGCCAAATTGATTAACGATGTTAAGCTGACATCAAACCCACTCCATTTCCAACCGCAAAAACAGGTCATCAGCTGGCATTGAAGTACCAAATAGCTTAAAAATGAAAAAAAAAAGTAACGTTTTGTTCTGGGTTTCCTACTCAGATCGTGCAAGAGTGAGGACCTTTATCTCAAGCCTAATGAAAGTTGCATAGAAGCAGCTTAGATGAAGCACTTGCTGGCCTCTTTGCTCTGGGAGCGGTGCAAGTCTTTGGACCTTTCCAAGCTTGCTATCCATTAGGAAGAGGAATCAGACAGGACTGATGAACACCTTTCACATGTGCCAAATCTACATTGAGACCAAAGGGAAACACCACTGTTTGCTTGCTATTAACTTGCTACCCTCTTGTTTCCCTGAAATGCTTAAAAATAATGAAACATCTACCTCTCCTGCACTACTCTGGTAGGTGCTTTCTATGGGCCACAAACTTTTTGAGAAAAGTCACTTTTGAGTATCTCAGATAACAAATAAAGTCTCAAGCCTCAAAGCAGCAAAACAAAAAAGAACTATTTTGCAGCAAGAGGAGCCAAGTCCTAAGAGAACTATTTCCCAAGGTTTATTCACTGTAATTGCACTTCCTCTGATGTGCTCACCATACAAATATGTAAGAAAATTAATATCTCTGCCTCAATAATTATCTAATCTCAGTTACTGCAGAAAGAGCAGAAAGATGTTTCAGGGATAAGAAAAACCCATGAGATTTCTGAAAAAGGGCACACAGTTTAAGATAGAAACGCCCAGAAGTACAAGTTATTCTATGATTTTATTGCCTGGAACGTCACACAACATAACCCAACATCAGTAGACGTTGCTAGAAAGAAACCTCCATGCTTTTCTGTTTCACATTTATATACACAACCACTTTAAAAAAAGCAATATATGTATCTATAATAATCTCTCTATATATACACTCATATATATCTATATACACACAGCCCCATTAACCCTCCAGATAATCTGCCTTACACAAGAGGCCACAGCCATTCCAAAAGCTTAGATAAATTTCACAGGATGCTGCCTGAAAATCATTAGCCTTTCTGAGGTCCCCAGCATTTACAAGGTAGGAATTTAAGGTTCTATGAACCAGAAAGAAAACCTTGGACTTCTACTTCTTTAAATGCCCCCAGTTGTTGATGCACTTTAAATCCAAGTATTTTAACAGGAGAAAAACGCTATAAATTAAGATGTTCTAACACAGGCCCAACTAGCTCTGTGCATCATCTTCAGCTAGAGCCACAAGAAGAGAGACTGGAAAGGATTAATATATACGATACTCTTCCCAGCTTTCACCTATTTCCAATTCAGAGGAGTTTCCTGAGGTAGTCAAAGTTTCTGTCCTTTTTTTGTGACCTTTAGTGGACTTTAACAAACTCATCTAGCCAACCATACCAAGAGACACAGAGCACCCAGAACAGGCTGCGGCTCTCAGCTACCCACATCTCCTCATATTTCATGCAATATCTCTTCTGTTTGGAGCCTGCCTCCCACTAGCTTCTTTTAATGCACCCTTGAACTAGAAGAGACAGTGAAAAATGATCCCTACACACCCTTCTCCCCATGACTCATGATTTTATAACCTTGCTTTTATGAGTCAAAACTCCTTCAATGGATTAAGGAGCTTGATTTATCCTTAGTACAAGTCTCTTTTTAGACACGTTTTATTGAGTGCTACCCCTGCTTAGAATTAGCAGCAACAGTTGTGAATAATAAGCAGGGTCTGTCATTGAACTCTAGCTTCTCAATACTCACCTACTGCTTCAAAAGCAATTCCACATTTGCTTCTATTCTGGCATCAAAATCCAGATTATTCCACTCTTTTACAAAACCAGAAGTCTAAGCTGGATTCAAACTCTGAAGGAGATGGGCCAGTATCAATCTTGAGTACATTTCACTTAAAGTTTGTGGAAAAAAAAATCACCAATAATGGCTCCTCACTCTGGGGCCATGGGCTTCTTCATGTGATTTGATGGCAACCTTTGCTTGAAAACATGCTTTGATTCCTCCCAATCAAACCCTAAGCAAACAAAATTAAAAGCAAGACTTTAAGACAGAGAGGGGAAGCTTAAAAATTAATGGCCATGCTCTAATACAGTTCCTTTTCCACTTCCAGGAAAGAATAAATGGCCCCTAAAAGTCTGTAAATCCTCAGCCTCTACAAGGGATAGGCAGAGATTACAGAAGGTCAAACTCCTTTCCAGCACAGGGCAGAAAAGCTGCCTTCTTAAGACTTTTGCTGAAATTCCCTGCTACTTCTGCAAAGAATGCTGCAATAGGTATATTGATGCACTATGAAATGTCAAGTTAAAATGAGCTACAATTGCCAAAATAAATGACCAAGTGCACACATTATCGACTCAGTAGCTTATTTTCTGCCAGTGTTTATCTGCACCAACCCCCTGCTCTGCCAGAACAACAGAAAAATCCATTCATCCCATGGGTTGTTCCATTTATTAATGAGCCTTGCATTTTTGCTTGCTCACCCAGACAAGCAAGTACTTGAGCACTGCATTTAGTGAAGAGTAATGACTCAGGCCAGCCTAAGCGATAGATCGAGACACTCTAGCTCCAAAAGTCCAAGAAACACTTTTGAAAACTCTACCTGTTACACACAGGGAAGGTATTTGAGAGCTGCACCAAGGATACTCAAAAGTGGTGTGAGATCTGCCATGGGAACAGTTGCAAAAACTGACTTGCACTGAAGAGCTCATGTAGCAGATAGGAAGGATAGAGTGTTCTCATGCTTGTAAAAAATGTAAAAAATTCACACAGAAGTACTTCTATTTCCCTGTTGAGGTACCTGTGGACTACTATTCTGCAGCTAAACCCAAGCAATTAGGTACACCAAAAGTGACTGGCACCAGAGGTTTTATTACATACTACATGCAAAAAAGAGACACAAAACCTCAGTTTTATCCCACAATCATTCTCATTGTACAATCATCATTACAAGAACCCATCTCCACGTTCTCTGTTCCAAAACTAAGGCAACACACAAGAAAGCCATTACATGACACAAGAACAAACAGTTCTTATTGAAACAGAGGAAGATTCTGACAATAAGTTATTAATTATGAAAGAATTAAAAACTGATTATCACAGATAAGCAAGAATCAACCATCACTTCAATGAAGCCAGATACACTACTACAATTGTGCAAAGAGCAAAGCACAGTTATTTTTTGCGGTCATCACAATTTTTTTTTCCCAAATTAACCATGATATCAATCATCTGTACTTACAGAAGTATTTCTGATTATAGAGAATTGAATACTTTAAAACATTCAGAAAGGAGAATATTATACAGACTATACATTTGCAAGTGCGAAGGAAGTTGTTTTGGATAGAGCATTACTCTTGCTACAAATAACTAAATTTTAGATTAAAATTTTTTTTACAGAGTTTCAAAAACATCTCCTTTCATATGACTTCAGGCCACTAGTTTTACTTTAATTTCCACAGAGCTTATCCAATGGTACTTCAACAAGGTCTCTCTGTAATGTTCAGCTTTAAGTATTATAAAGAATGTAACTGCTGCCCAACAGAAGAGACATCTAAAGAGGCAAATAACTAGATTCCAATGCATAAAGTTTTTGTTTGTTTGTTTTACTAGGAATTTTGGCCTGTCTGGGAGATCTTGACATGCGTAGTAGGTCCTTGTCAACACACATTAGATGCAAGAGCAATGTGGACATGCTCTATTGCCTGGGAAGGGCCAGTTTCAAACCAAGAATGCTCAAAGAGGTTTGTTTTTGTGAAGTTTTTGCTACAAAGTATGGCACTGATCATTGCAGCGATGTTAAATGTTAAAAAAAAGAGCTGACTAAATAATTGAAGGCACATTTTTCAACGTGGTAGCTTTACATCCTTTCTCCACAGCAAGTTCATTTATTCCAACGTATCAGTGATCTTCGTAAATCATTTGAAGCAAAGCTTTGCTGTATTCCTAAGTGCAAAACATGAATCATAGCTTCAGCTCTCCCTGCCCCTCAACACAGGCCAGTGTTTAATAGTGTTTTCTAACCGCTCAACATTCGCCACTTAACCTTGCACATGATACAGGGATAATCACTTAACTGGCAGCAGCTGAAATGACATCACGCAGTCTATTAGCCAGCTGGAGGGGGCCATCCACACCTTACCCTGACGAATCTTCTCTGGCTTGAATTTAGAAGCTGCATCATAGATGACGTACTGCGTGCAGAATCGCTGGTCCGAAGCGGGCTCCGCGTGATACGCCACCGTGTTGATGGTCTGCGTCACATCGCTCTCTGGCTTCGGCTGCCGAACCAGAATTTGTCCTCCTGCTGCTTTCACCAGCTCCGAAAGATCGCTCTTCTGGGGACGGGTGAAAGAGCCCAAAAAGTAGAAGTAGCACCCATCAAACAACTTTGGCAGCTAATTGGAAAGAAAAAGCAAAGAGATATTCACAACTGCACACAGGAAAAAAATGGAAAGGAACGATCAGTAGCTACAAAAAAATGCAACCAAAACCAGAAGCTAGGTCAGTAACTTAGTAAGATCCTCAATAGAGCAAAGTAAAGCCATGCTTAAACTTGAAGCTGTTTCCCAGCACAAGAGGGATTCACCCCATGATTCCAGCTTAAAAAGCACTTAATGAATTACAGTGCCATTGTAAACCAGGAATTTTCCCGTCAAGTATAAAGTAATGAAACTAGCTTTTCCTGTAATGAAACAGGAAATTGAAGTATCTGTCTGCCCTTACAGATCATTTCAATTGGGTTGCATAGCAGAGAAGCTCAAGGAGGCATCCCTGCCTGTGCCATAAAGCTTCACCATGAACATACCAAAATGTTCCCCCTAACAAGGTTAAGGTAACACATCCTCTAATAGACAGAAAAATGGCTGCTTGATGGATGTTCACAGTTCTCTCAATCACCTTGCACATAATCAAATTTCAGTACAAGAACACATTAAAATTTTACAACTACTGCACCTGCCGATGTGGCAGGGTGCAAAATGACATGACCCAAAGGTCATTAAGACAATATGTCCCAAGCAATAAAACTCACCAGCTGTTCCCTGTTGAGCCGGCCTCTTTGTGGGCCACCTTGGATTTCATACTTCTCTTCTTGTTCTCGCACCTTGGTCTGCAGACAGGCTCGTACCCCTTGTACAAGTGCAATAGGGAAAGTGTTAGTTCAAATTCCCAGGACTATTTTTGAGAGCAATCCCTGCAATTTAACAGAAGTTTGCTTTTTCTTTTAGGGACAGTTACTCTTAGATAAAAGAACTGCCTGCAATACAAAGCGTTATATGAACACGACATCAAAGCTTTGTCCAATGTAGCTATTTAAAAAAAAAAAAAAATTGACAGGAATTTACAATAGTTAAAAGATGCAAGCTAGGTGGAGAAAAGAAATATCCCCAAAAAAATGCTACAAACACTGGGAATTATCAGCTTTTCCTCTCACCCACCAAAGGTCAACCACGTAATGTCAAATGTCAAATCTGCTGATCATTTGGAAACTTAGAGCCAGCATGTAGAACCAACACAGCGGTTACAAAGTGAGAGCAATTGCCTGATAAAGAGCAATTACAAAGCAAGTACAAAGCTGTTTCTGAGCAGCTATGGACTCAAATAGCAATCAGATGGGATTTGAAGGTCTCTAAGTTCAGCACAAACAGGAGATTTATGTTGAGGCTCCACAGTGGCATTCATTTTTGTTACTATCACTGCATAATGAGATTGCCTTCTACAGTCAGCATGGCTTTGCCTTGTTCTAAGGCTAGTTATTTTTTCCCAGTCTAGACACTGTGCTGATGCTAATGTATTGCCAGCATTAGTGGAACACTCTACCTGACCTGACTTTGGAAAGAGAAATTGCTTTCATTCTCCACCCAAGGATAAAGCATTTTGCCTGCACATGCAATGCACTCATTAGTAAGAATTACAAGAGAAAGTTTGCAAAGCTGGTTCTGGAAACAGTTCGTGAGGATTGCCAAGCTGTTAAGGTTGTGACTTTTACAGTAGCATCCTTGCATAATCTTTCTTATGTAGGCAACCTACATATTGCAAATAGAGAACCCACAATATCCCGACAAAATACAACTGACAGAACAAAACCACAACTAAAATGAGGGGCTTGATACTAAAAAGAAAGAAAGCCTAAAGACTGAGAAGGGAGACATCACTGAGAGGTACTCGGATGCTATGGCAGTACGTAGCACTACAAAAACCTTATCCAAAGACATCCTGAAAACCAACTGCCACTGATTTAGCCATAGTTTATATAAACTCAAAATCAGAAAAGATTAATATTCAAGATTCTAGCTCTTTCAGTTTATTTACATGAGAAGAGATAATTTGTCAGAGAAACTGTAACTGAGATTTCAAATATCCCTTTATTATGCATGTTAAGCAGCGTAAGAAAATAGCTGTGACTTGTTGCACACTATATCACCACACCCCCTCCCTCCATGTACAAGCATCAAGTTGTGTATTGAGGTGTGATATTGTTAATTTCTTCAACAAAAAGTCAACATGAACATACACAAAACTAAAAGGGCAACCTAGTCATGTATTTTCTGGAAAAGCAACATGCATATTCATTATCGATAACAACACTGAATACTGATAAGGTACTCAAGGTACTCACAAATTGAGAATAAATCCAAGGTATTTCAGTAACTCTGCTCCTCCTCATTTTTTTAAAAAAACATCAGGGTTTAAGCCAGCAAAGTTTTCTTTGTCATTTTGCCTCAACCTTATTCTAAGGTTATTCTTTCCTTCCAAAAATGGAGATGTTAATAGGTACATCTTACAACAAAGGAGAAGCCATCTCATCTAGTCTTAAAAACATAACCATTCATTCATTATAAAGAACATGTTTTAATTCTATCTGCCGTCAAAAGTTCAATTTCAAAGATTTCTGCTATAGAGCTGATATTTTTATAAGCTGGGTATATCACAAATTGAGCAGCTATTGCCAGTATCAGTAAATGGTGCAAATTTGATATGAAAGTAATAAAAGGTTGAATGAACACAGAATGCTATGATGTCTTTATGCAGAGTTATTTCCCTGAAAAAAAAAAGCTAAAATTAAGTCATGAAGTGACTACAGTGTTAGTAAAATACCTATTTTAGCAAAAAAAAAACCCCCACAAATCTCTGTTTGGCATATGTGTATCTGTCCATTTCCCACTGCCAAGACCTCCAAGAAATTTGTGATAAATAACCTAAGAGATGACACTGGTAGGCCTACACACTTCTTTGTGGAACAAGAAACTCTTGATATGTTACTCAATGATAGAAAAATAGCGCATTTTTTTTTCTAGAACGTATTATTCATGCAAGATGAACCTGCTGTGACTCATGGGTCCTGCCACATTTGATGGATAAGAATAAACACTTTGGGGGGACCATTGGGCTCAGGGACTTCTTAAACAGCTTCTCCTCTAATGTTTTGCCTCTGTGTGGGCAGCACAGAAGTCACCAGCACCCCAAGCTCTGCAGTGGGTGCTTCAGGCTTCCAAACACTTTGAGGCTGCACAATGACCAGGTGGCAAGAGGACCCCCCTGAAAGAGGCAGTACAGTCAGTGTAACAGCTGGAAAAGAGCTTTAGAAACAAGGAAGTGAAACAAATGACATGCCACATGTCACCAGAATCACGGTCTATCTATATGTGCAATTAATTGCTATAATTAAAAGGTGCTTGAGAAAAAAGCTTACAACTCAAAGGTGAACAATTAAGGAATAATAATCCATGGGGGAAGATTTCTTACCAAAAAAATATCAAGAAGTTAAAATAAGTGACAGACAAGTACGCAAGCTGTCCATTAAGTGCCAACATGGTTCAGATGGGTTTCCTGTGATGCCCCCTTCTCTTCCCTCCTGCACACACACACCAGTAAGATTTTGCATGTTCAGGAGTTAAATGATTCAGACATAACAAAGACATCTGCAAAACAAGACTGAAATTGTCTCCTGTTGTCATTTATAAAAAAAAAAAGATTGAAACGCAACTTGAGTCCTCTAATTAATTATGCAAACCTCTAATGAATGCACTTATTTGCTTATTCTCTGCTCATCTTTTTCTATACAAAACTTTCCATCAAGTTACTCTTCTAGACCACTAATTCTGTGCTACTGTTCCCAGATACAGTGACCCTGACTAGATTCAATAGCCTAAATGAGGTCTGTACACCTCATTTTTGCATCAAAGCATGCTCTGCTTTGCTTGCATTATGGTAGCATCTGGAAACATTAGATCTGGAGCAGGCCTCTACCATGCTACTGAGATGTGGTACAAACACCACAAAAAGACTATCAATCCTTGCACTAAGCCCTCCTCTCAATTTCACATTTAAAATAGGAATGATACAGATGAATGATTAGAGCACACTGTAGGGCCTTCAACTCTCTTTAAATACTATTAGGGCTTTTATTTTCTCTGATAACTTTTGAGCGCTAAACTAAGCTGATTCAATAAAGAGTCTCTCTCAAGTAGATCCTATTAATTTTAAGAGCTTCTAATATGTACAAATGGCTGGAAAATTTGACAGTTCCCTTTTTATGGTCTCTCCCCCAGACTTAGTATCCTGATTAAGGGAATCAATAAAAGGAAATAAAATGCTATACTGTATGCAGAGGTGTATCACTCAACCACCTTCACAGGGACATTTTCAGAAGCTCTGTTGACCTCATGCTACTTCTGTTTAAGTCAGAGGTACAGTGCCCTTAGACTCCAAACAGGAACCACGTTAAACAGGTTATTGACTGCCATCTGCTAAGCCCCATATTGAAAAAGTTTTGGTGAGAATTTGATGCCGAGACGCCAGTCAAATAGATGAACCAAAAAGAATTTTTTTTATTATCCTATTTAACAAGCAATTATCACATCATCAATACTCTACCTCGCTTCTAAAATATCCTGTTTTGGAGATGGACATTTTAAATACATATGTTTAAAAGAAAAAGCATCAGAACACAACTGAATCCTGGAAGGCAAGGGCATCCCTAAAGGAGCTTTTGCATGTAAGATATAATAGGAAAAACAGAAGAGTTTGGAGAGAGAAAACTTTTGAGAATACAACTAAAGTTGAGCAGGGCATACAGAGCATTATTTTACTCCTTAAACTAACAGTCTATGCTTTCTTCATAGGTAAACCTGAGCAGATTTCTAGTCTACAAAATAGAATGAGGTCACTCTTTAGCCAGGAACTCAAAAGAAATCTTGATTTATTCCTTGATTCTACTATCAATAATAGCCTCAGACCAGGAAAGTTTGATCAAATTATTCATTTAACTCATTCTCTTACCTGAAGAGCATGACCGCTGTAACTTTTAGAAGCCCTCTAGCTTATTCATAGTACTTGGATCAGTTATTGCATAAGGGTAAGACTGGTGTTAGTACAAGGGTTGTTTTTCCATTCCAAATGGACCAGAGGTTTTTATTTTTCAATATGCAATATTAATGAGTGCTTGCATATTTACAGCAGCTTACTGCTTACCTAGCAAAAGACCAAAGATGTGAAAGCATCATGTAAGGTTCCTTCTAGGAATAGGGAACACTAGAAGTTAATAAGTCTCTTAACTATTTAAAAATCAACTATTTATTTCAGGCTAGAATATTGCACACATGTAAAGATTGCATGCACCAGATTCTAGCAGAAGTGGAGCCTGCATTAGGATCTCTAGAAAATTCTGCAGGCAAAGTATTGAGCCTAGCGCACCGAGGCAATGAGAATATTGGTTTATTCCCTCCTTGTGGGCAAGATCAATAAAGCATCACTATTTATACTAAGTCTTATTATTTCACCAAACCACTTCCCCTACATTATCAACTTTTATTACATAAGGACACATAAGGTTAAGCGGATATCCACTTTAGCAGTATCATTAAATTGACGTTTAACAAAACTGGACATACTAGAAAAACAAACATCATTATTGGTAAAATTTATTAGGAACAGAGGCCTATAATCATTAGTCTTGCAAGTCTTATGGTTTATATTGAAACTAATCAGCAAAAACAGCTTAAACAAGGTGAAGCACAGAAAGAACCCGATGGCAAGAACAAGTTGTAATCGTCCACAGATACCCAGGGGTAGCTCTCAGTAACTCGATTCGCCTTGGTGGAGTTTTGCTGGATTTGCATTAATGAAGCAAAGAGCAAAGGTTAGTCCCCAAAATCTCTCAGAACAGCTAATAGTAATTTAGCGATACATGACAGCAACTAAAAAGATAAAATACTACACATCCAACATCTAATAGAGACTGCAATTGAAGCTTCCTTGATTCACCCTGCACTGGGCTTATGCAGATTAAATAAAGCCTGATGAGATCACTTTCCTGGAAAAGAAGGAAAGCTGGTCCGAGAGAAAGCCTTAGAGAAATTTGGCAAGACTAGCTTCAAATTGCTTTCATCAAGAGTATTACTGGTCTCTACAAGAGCGTGCAAAAAAGCTTAAGAAAGAGATTTTCATATTCTCTTGTATGCTTATAAAGTAACCTCAGATCAGGTTTTGTGAGGTGAGATTGAGAACTCATTGGGTAAAACAAAAACTGTCCCTTTTTCCAGCACAGGGAACTATCACAAGATGCTGCAGAGATTAAAATCAGTCTCCTTAGGAAAGCAGTTGACAAGTGAATTCAGGTGATTGTTATTAAACATGACAGACCAGATGCTCAGGAAGTCCTCAAACAGTGATTGCCAGAAGCTAGCAGTATGCAATATGAAAATCATTATATTGCTTTAAAAATAGAAGTATCTTTTCTTTAAGAAAGCACCATTAGAGCTATTCTCTTGACTGTTCACCAAAATGACTGCAGGTAGCTGTTTCTAAGGAGCAAAGGTTAGGTTAACTCCCACTAGAAGTGCACATCCTCATTCTCGATTCTGTTAAATGCTGTTAAATTAATGAGCTCACATTCCCTATCCTTCCCTCCACAAGGAGCTTCCTAAACATGAGGTCTTCTTCAAACCAAAAAGTGAGGGAACACTAGGTCTAGGCACCACGGTCCCCTCATCCTTCTGTTTTAACCCATCCCATTCAGCTCCAGAGAGCGAGGCAAACACCGTGTCAGATTTGCTCCCTCATTTTCTGCTCTGCAAATCCCAGGAGCTGCATAGTGTTGTGCTGACTTCAGGCAAAGCAGCCTCTCTCCTCCTCTCCAAAAGGTGCAGCCACAGCAGGCGGGCCAAAGTTTAATACTACAGATATGAAATGTTCCTCTCTGCTGTACAGCCAATACAGCAAAAAGATGCCCCATTCCTAAAACACTTCTACCAGCTGATGAAAGTGGGGGTAGACAGCTTTACTAGCATCAGGGTCTGCTCTAAACCATGTCTCTGCGTGGCAGGGACAGCTCAAGAAGCCATGAGCTCAAACTGGCTTTGCCCTTCTCTCCTTTAACAGCCTGAACACAGCTGGGTGCATTGCTTTAAGAAATTCAGAAAGGTGGTTTTGACACATAACGTGTCAGTTTTGCAGTCTGCTGGCCCTTCATCTCCCAGCGTTTTTTAAGCCCATAAAGGCAAAGCAGGATTTTTTGCATTCTTGTAAGTGATCAGAGCTGACCCAGCAATGCCGCTTATTCCTGCATCCATTCCCCTTCCTGCAGCATTGGGATACTCAGCGTTCTGCCAGGGACTTGGCTGCAGAGACTGGCACAAACTCATTTCCATGCAGATTGTCACCGAGATCATTCTTCTTTCCCCTGCTTTAGCAGATGACATTTCAAGTTTAAGGGAAAAAAACAAAAGCTGAAAAGCTATTAAAGATTTCTGCTGGTTTTAATTACAGTGTTCTTCTATGATCTATAAAAAACAGCGAGGAAATACGGTAATACTTGAATCTGTCTCCAGCTACTTGCCGAAGGATACCGATACGCTACTTTGTGTCCCTATTACAGTCCCAGAAATAATGAAGGCAATAAAATAATGAAAGCAATGAAAGATGTGGCCAAGGGCAAGGAGCACAGTGACAATGGTGTCTCAATTGAATTCTGCACTGCTGTGAAGGGGGATATATTGCTGACAGTGCATTATGTATGGAAAATATGGAACTAGCAACTGGTTAGGTGAAAATATGCTTCTGTTAAGATCCTTACACAGTGGCAGTATCCTTTCATCTTAAATCTCTAGTGCAAGACAACAGGCAAACCTAAAAATGGAGATTTTTTTTCTTTTAATCCTAATGTGTGCGAGCTTCATGCTCAGCTCCAGTTCTGCTGGAAAATTCCACATCACCCCTTTACTGACATTAAGGGATGCTCTGTCTCTGTGTATAGACGCATAAGCCACAGCACCACAGAATTACACACAGAGATGAAAGTAGAGGAAGGAGATTGCTTTGAAACACAGCATGAAAGCCCACTGCAATGGAAGAGTTAATACAGACCTTAACAGACCTTTTTAGCAAGCATGCTACATGTTTTTGGAAGTGGAATAATTACATAGACTGCATCTTTAAAAATAGTCAAAAGCAGCTTTGTAGCAAAATAAATTAAATATTCACTTGTATGCATTGTCAGCATTTTGCTAAGTGCTAAATTGAGCTTTGTTTTGCTCCCAAGTAGTTCAGTAAAGTTTTGGGACATGAATTTATTTTGAGTGAACAGTTTAGCACACCAAACTATATTAAACTCTTCAACTTGTTTGCAGTGGCTTTGACAGCAGTACACCGGATTTCTGGAAGCCCGTGTCACATCTCAGCAGACCTTTCCAAACAGAAGCCAAGATAAACAAACAGAGGAAGTATGGAAAAGCAAAGACCTCTTCTCCTAGACAAATGTTCCATCAGCAGGAGTCCCATTATTTGTTATAACAATCTTTAACTTGTAATGACTCTGAAGAAGACTAATAACAGACTGGTGGGAACAGATGGAGTGATACTGTTAATTATAGGCACTTAGCTGCATCAGACCCCATGAGTTATTACTAACATTTCCCACCAGGGAGGAGAATCACTCGCTTTTAAGTAGTATGTTGCTTACTAAGCTGAGAGCATTATCAGACAGGAGTGTACTAATCAGTACTCTAATAACTCAAAATAGAAGTCAATTGCTAAAAAAATATGAAAATATTCAGAATAACTCTCATCCCCCAATCTATTTGCTTTTTAATCTCACTTCTAAAAATAAAGTTCTTACACAATATTTTAAACTCAGCTCTCACTAATGCAAACTCCCTTCCACTTGATGGAAGATTGCAACAAACCTTTAATTTTCCTAGTCTCTGACTAGCAAACAGTCAAAAAGTCATAAAGGAAAAGAACCCCAGCAAGTATAAGGAAGGTATGCCAACCTTCTGATGCACTGGAAGGGGCTTTGAGCAAAGAATTCGCATCAAATTCAGCCCAGAAACAGATGTTTCAGTCTTCACTAAGCATATTACTACACTCCATCCAAAACTCCTTTTCCTATTGCACTACCTAACTGTTAGTTTTAGGCTCAAGTTTGCTGCTGCAGCCCCACATCCAAGCAAAATTACTTCTCCTTCTTGGAAGTATCTAAAGTTAAACACACTGCATGTGTGAACATGAACTGTTTTTCTTGCTATTAGATTTGCAGCAAGAAGTTATTCTTAGTTGTAGTGATCACAGTACAAAGGCAAAGCACATTTTCTTTTTCCAAAAGCTTGCAAAAGCTCAAATAGAAGCCATCAGAGGTGATGCAGAACAAAGCTGAGAGGACACGTCTTCAACAAACTCTTTTAAAAGGAGTAAGGCACAAATCTACTGACTACCATGAAGCTAAACAACTCTGAAAGAGCCTGGTTTGCAGAGATCTTGATGATCTGGCCTTCCTTGAAAACACACTGTACCCCTTAGGGGCTTTAAGCAATATTAGCGACTGTAGAAAATTAGATCATTAAAGACCATTATATTCTGATGTGCATGCAGACAGTAGAAAACCATAATGAATTTGTCTATGAATTCTTCCATCGATAATTAATTCCTTTGCAATGTATCTATTAGCTAAAAATGACTGAGTTATAAAGGTCAAGGGGAAGATGGAGGCTTTTACAACTGCTGTGAAAGCAGATATTAGAGAAATACATTAGAAAGATTAATAAAAATCATAACTTGGGATAAAAGTTCAGAAAACAACTGTGTGGCAAAGGCTACATTGTAAAACACTTATAGCAGACTGCATGACTTGAAAGCAACTACCTGCATGCTAGGAGGATGCTATACAGCCACCTTCTCTTGGAGGTTATTTCATTTGAAGAAATAAATCCTGCAGAGCTTGCAGGTGCAGAAACAGGTACTGATAATTACACATTGGTTCATCCATCTGAAAGCATGGCCAGAACAAGACAGATATAGGTGGCAACTTATACCTGTGTTAGCATAGATTCAGTAGCTGCATGGAACTTGGGCAACTTTTGCAGCAGGAAGAAAGGGTAGGAAGTGCACACAAGAGTTATGATCAGCTGACAGCATAAGCCCATGTACAGATAGGCCACAGTATTTACTTGTGAAATTCAAGAACTTAACACGCTTCTCCCACCTCTGCCAAGATATTTACCATAATCTTCCAAATCATTCTTAATGTAACAGTGAATAAATTCATTCTCCACTGATACATGAGGTAATGACCTACTCACTGCATCCAATAATGCAATACACATGCTTGCCAGGGAAGAAGTAATTATATTTAATCAAAAAATTTGTCACTCAGAAGATTAAAATTCATACTTCATGTTAAACTAGTATCAATATTAGGGCAGTTGGAGAAAAAAAAAAAAAAAAGAATTCTCAGGAATTCCTGCAGAGAGAGGAAAGAAATTTGTGTATTTGATACTCACAATCAAACTTGAGGACCCAGCATCCAGTCAGAACAGCCATCATGCATTCGACAGCGCTCGGCATTGGAGCATCAGGGATAACAAGATGAGTCACTAGAAGAAAGATTCCAGGAGAAGGACTAAAAGTTCACAAAAAACCAGAACCATGCCCATCTGAAAAGCATCTACCACCACTTAGACTAAACAGATCATGACGACTTAGCAATCACTTTCCAGATGATCTCTGAGCTTTTTGTTTTGCAATAAACACTTACAGGAGTGCCATTAGATGTTTCATGGGTTTTAAAATATATTTGCTATGAAAAAGGGAAGTCACTTTTTTACAGTTCCAAGCCTGCACTTAGTGACTTTGAAGCAGGCTCAGGTTTACAAGGTAATATTTTTCCAGCCTTTCTTAAGTTTTATTCAGTTTTACTACTGAATTCAGTGCTTTACCACAAGACTAACACGATTCAACTCAGTTTTGAAAGAGTAACCAGAATTTGAGGGGAAAAAAGGGAAATAGTACCTCAGTATTTCCCTCCCTCGTGAAGGAAAGAAAAAATACTCCAAAGAAATAAACTAATAGTCTTAAGAGATGGAATTAAGACAATTTTAAATAATACACTGCCAAATTGCTGTCTTTTCCCAGAAGCCTCATGCTCCCACAAGTAGCCAGGTAAAAATGTTCCCAAGTTCAGGTCTGCAGAATGCTCCCTCACCCTTGGGTAGGAAACAAGCAACTGAAATACCATGTGCCTTTTACCCCTATCCAGTCCCTCAAAAGAAGCTCTCAAAAGGCTCAGAACCTGCTGCAAGTCCCATACAGCCTGATTTTCCCCCTTGCCTTTCTGCAAGAAAAGCACATAGAATCTCATTACACCAGTTAACATGCAACACTACACATCTTCTTTCTACTATAGCTATAAATAATTCAGAGCTGTTATTAGGAACTATACTCACTCCAGCTAATATCTTAACAGATAAAGTGCAGAAGTTCAGTTGCTTGCAGTACTTAGACACAGCAGTTTCAACAAGAGTACATACCTGTGCTGTTAAATTCAGTACATCTTCGAGCCTTCAGAGTTGTTACTAGTTTATTCAGCAGTTTCTGCTGCTCTGAACTAAGGTTGCTCCCAAGAATACCAAGAGGTCCCTCTCTTGGCTGGCTAGGGCTCATCAGCTGCATTAAAAAAAAAAGCAGTCCTACATAAGCCAAATACTAAGGAACATAAAGCAGCTAATCTGTTTGACAGTTTTATTAAATATAGAATAAGTACTTCGAAAAACCATTCACATTAAGCTTAGTGGACAGGATTCATAAATAAATCTATATATAATAAACTAGTTAGAGAGTAAAAGTTGACATGATAGGTATTGCTTAGTTTACAGGTAGTAGCAAAATAATTTTATGTATCAGTATTTAAAAACAAACAAACAAAGACAAAGGAAAACTGGTGGGTCCACATGCAGTTGGTATAAGAGCTGCCTGTTCTGTGAAAAGCCATGCTGATTGCAATGTTGAAGGATGAGAAGATTGTCGATATAGTAAAGCCTCCAACAGTTGTACTATCAATATGTCAAATAACATACCAAATTAAGATCTGTTTCTCCTTGCACTAAAAGATGTCCAATACATTGCCCTGGGAGTAATCCGTGCAAAAGTCAAGCTGTTCACTCAAGCTCTCAAGTTTTATTCTGACAAGGACGTATGTGGCATTCCCCAACTTCTGGGTTTCTGCAAGTGCTCCCAGGTCCCATATAACAGCCATAATTTTAAGACCCAGCTATCTTAAAGCCCAGAATTAGGATCAAGTCACCCAAATAAGCTGGCAACCAACCACAAAGACACACACATACACACGCCATAGGAAATACAAAGTCTTATTTTGCTTGTTTGCAATAAGAGAGCTCCATTACTTTGCATTTGCTACAGTTGGGAGAAACAATAAAACTTGCTCTTGCTCATTTAGTTTGCTTTTGGCCAAGGGGCATCTCATTACCTCAAAGAGGAGGGATCACAACAGGCTGTATATCCTGAAGGGAGTAGGATGCTTAAAATAAGCTAGTTCAGTTTATTCATCATTCATTAGGAAGCACAAAGCATTTGATAGAGAATAACTTGTTGAGTCTGGATAATCTGATTTTGCTTACAAGCTCTCAGAAGCCTTAGGCAAAAACAACAATAAAAAAAAGGCTATTTTCAACTACCAAGTTGATATCTTTATTGTTGGATGAAGGACGATGCTGGAACAGTCCAATGAAAGTACATGAAAAGCCCCTGGAGCAAAGACTTCCACACCTTTCAGCCAGTTTAGTGGACAGAACAAGATTTAGGCATGCAGAGAACTAACTGACCAATTTTCCACCTTCCTGTAAGGGAGGTGCCACACTTCACTTGGGTCCAAGCCTTTGACGTTTATAGGATGAACTTATGTTTTTAATAAAACACACTTACCTCAGAAGGCTGGTTAAGTGGAAGTGATGCATTCCTCATGGGTAACTGTAACACACGCTTCATCTTTTCACTTTCTGCATAGTCCACAGGCCGCAAACCAAATATATTACTGGCAAAACAAACATAGTTGGGTTTAAGTAAACAAAATGTGACTTGATTCTCAGCTACTGGGTACATTAGCTGGGTAGTTTTTCTCCCCCACTTTCTTATTAATATGCAATTTCAACTAAAATATACAAAGCTTTGAGTAAGAACTGCAGGCATGACAGATGGATACCGAGTTACAAGCTGCTGCATTCAGCTGAGGAGAAATAGATGTTCAGAGCAGCATGTTAAGTTAAATAAACTACAGCCCTTGTTAAACTGTTTTGAGATGCACTTTGATATCATTCACAAGACCCAGAAATTTCAGCTCTCATCTTTCATTGCAGTCACGGAACCAAGAAAACGCATTTCAACTCCAAAAATAAACACGCATTCTGCATCCGAATCCACCAAGTAGTGTCATGCAGCAGTCAGAGGAAAACATTTGCTAAGAGCAAAACACACATGAAATAATAAGTTAAGCCTTGGAAACATGACCCTTCACGGCCGTTATGGCTATATTCCTTGTCCCTATTAGCTTCCATATGTGCCTGAGCTTTGCATAGATCAACCCAGCCATAGAAACCACACTGTCAAATGCCTGCTGCTCTCCTCCTGCTTCAGCTAGTTTTTCCTTTATGTCTTTTTGAGCAAACCATCCACAGAACCACAGGTGACTGCAGATCTATCCACAAGGTCCAGTAAGTCAACAACTTGATGGCTAACCCTTCTGCCCTGAAAAACATCTTGGAAGCTCCTACCTATCTGAAATATTTGAGCTTGACATGGTTATGCTTTTATCAGAAATACCATCTGCTTCTTGCTCAGGAAATGTGGCACTCTCACACTTCCAGAATTAGCATGGGTCTTAACAAAATACCGTTCCACAGAACACATGCAGCCAATTCATTCAAAATTTGAGTTGGTTTGCTTGTTTTCTTGATATTACACAGTGTCTCTGAAGCCATTTTCCAACACAGGCATTTCATAGCACTCCATATGCTTCTAGATCCCTTTTTCTCTCCCATTCGTTTGCCACCAGACAGACATGGTTTGCTATAAACACATTCAGTGTAGCCACAACGTTGCTCCTCTCTGCAGTGGCAGGATGGCAGTGAGAGGAGGAACCTGAACCTACAGAACGGGTATAATAAGACCCATCTGCTAGGACACATGCTGCTTTGCCAGGACTCAGGGAAAATATTCTGCTTTCTTTGCCCTTTGTTTGCCCTCCAGCTGATGATCTCTGCACCTCCAGTAGCTCTTACTCTCCACATACATAGTAAGAACTGTAGGAAGGAAAGAGCTTGTCATGGAGAACAATCCCTGGCTCACTATCTGCAACCTGGCAAGCTTAGTCATTGAAGTAATGAAACATTTAAAGAGGTCAGAAAAACCTGCTGCAGCTTTGAAGCACTCTCCTTACTTAACCACAAGCCCCTGCAAAGAGGGGGAATCAATGAGGGTTTATCAGAAATTCCACATAAGGGCACAATCTGATCCAGCCTGCACTAAAGCACTGATCATAAAGTCTTAACTTTGACTTAACTGAGAGAGGTATTGGACAAAGTGAGAAGTTGAACCGGACCCTCCCATCCTTCTGCCCGAGCACAGCTCGCTGACCCACGCTCTTCAGCGAGCGCCGCCCCGCAGAGACCACGCGCCCCCACGGAGGGCCTGCCTGCAGCGGCCGATGCTGCCACCCCCTAGCACTGCCACGCTCCTAATGAGACAGCGGCCAGTGCACCACTAATTGGGCTTGCTAAGAGATAATCGGGGAAATCTCGGCCCTGCCTGGCGAGATGCAGCCAATTAAATCCTGTCCTGCTGCTCCTGCTTTGTGGTGCTTCAGCAGGGTGGCTTGTGGCTGTATTTAAAGGCCGGATCTGTCAGGACAGTCCCTTCGTATCCAACAGCCTAGAAACACACATTAGCACATACACAAATATCATCTTTAAAACAGATAGCTGATCCTGTCCTGGGGCCTGTGAGGGGAGAAAACCCATGAGGGAGACTGGGAGTTCCTGCCAATTCAATAGTACAGAAAGGAAGCCCAGCTCTACTCTCCAATTGCACTCAATTTTAAGGCTTTTTTGCAATTTTTTTTTTAATAGCATTTCAGTGGCTTCTTCCCAGTGTCTTGCAAACCCTGCCTTATCATTATGCATTACTGGAGCTAGTGGCTGCTCAATATAATGTTAAGGTGCAACAGTTAAAATAAACTGCAGCAAGAAACATGAAAGCTCAGATTTTAACAGATAAACCCATCACTGGCACTGTTGTGCATGTAAAAAAGCAGCTCAGAAAGGAGAGACAGGGGAGCTCGGGAACAAAAACCAACCTCAAGACAGTGAAAACATTCAGATGTCCAACACACTCAAGTTTTTTTTTCACAACTTTTGCAAAGAATAAGGACAAACCAGATTTGTTCTTTTTACACAGGCACTCCCTCGCTATCCAAGAAGTAAACAACCAGTAATCAGAAAGACTGCCTTAGCCCCTGTAGCTCTGGTACAGCAGTTATTAGTACAGATATCCAGCATGCTAGAAACGGCTGCTGTTTCTTAATGCTGTGAACAGGGTCAGGGAACAGACACGGGGCCGCACAAGCAGCTGTACCAGCATATGTGGGGTTGTGGCACAGAACCAAAAAGCACAAGCTGCTACCAAAAAGACGTGCTCGCTTCTGTCTTCTTCCAAAGAAGTTAAAGAATAAGAGAAATTTCCCACCATAGAAACATCTCTAACATCTTCCTTCCTGTTCTATAGGTCTCGAGTTTGTTGTGAATGAATCTGAGTGCGTGTGCCTGCTTAACAAGCTGCACACTCTGCAAGGAGCGATGCAATTGTTTCTGCAGGAGACAAGCACGTCTGATGCTGAAGCCAGAATACAAGGTCTCTAAAAATACACCTGTCTAGCAGAGTGCAAGTGGGCTTTTTGCAAGTTGATTTAAACATTCAAGAGTCAGATGTATCCTTTGATGCAAACAGTCTCCTATTAGTCAGTCATCAAGGTAGTGAATAGTCAGTCGAGGGCTCTTACAGCTAGAACAAACTCCAATCAAAGAGCCGAAGGATGTCTGTGCTGAGAACAAAGACGGCCCGATGAAGAGTGGTGCAATACAAGCTACTGAGTGCAACTTTACAGGAGATGACAGGTGGTATCTTCAGGACTGACAGATCAAAAAAGATCTTAGGAAAAAGCTTCAGAATGAGGATTGAGTTCACGATGCAACACTGCTGAAGTCTCGGGTATGAGGAACACGGTTCCTTTGCTCTGGTCAGACAAAGAGAAACTTGACAGCTACTTTCTATACATTTCATGGAACTTTTCAGAAATAACTAATCAAACAGAGCAGAGAAAATAAACAAACAGAGCCACTCCTGACAATTCTTTACAGGCCCCAGACTTGTAGTTTCCAATGCAAGCAAACAATATTTATAAAATACTTTCCAGTCAAGGTATCTCACCTGCTTCATTTTCACACCCAAACCACTTACTGTTTCACAGCCAAGTGCAAGCCAACTTTTTTCCCCAACCTTACAGAAGAGTTCATACCCAGCAGAAGACCTGCAACCAGCTCCTAATCTTGTACTGCAACTAATTCTCAGGTAGAAAACTGGTCACTTTTGAACTTGCCAGTGGGCACTTGTATTTTGAGTGCCAAACCTGTGAGGAAGCAAATTGAAATGATGTAGCCAGAAACACCAGCTTAGGTGTCCAAACAGGGCCAGGTTTCTAATTTACCTACTGCCAGCAGGAAGCTAAGCACATTATCTTGCACTATCTTGACTTCAGCTCAGGAAAAGCAGACAAAACTAAGCCAGTGCAGCCGGCAATCACCCACAGGTTATGAAGATTTTTTGCCTGTAATGTCATTCAGAACCCTTCGACCAGAGTCTATCCCCACTCACCTGGAATTGTTAAGAATCAGACTTAATGTACAGAAAGACAACTAACACATCTAAAAAAACGAGGCAACAAAACAATTTCTACTAATGCGGAACTTATTGTGCATGAAGAGCGGGCATGATAGCCCATTTGAGTGAAAGCATTTATGAAGTGTTGTGAAATTGCAAATGCACAGATCTCATTTTTCAAATCACTTGGCTTGCTGTGAAGCAAGGAAAAAAATTCAAGAGGATGAGCACAGGAAAAAAGCTATAAAAATATAAATTAGCTATGTGTAGGAGATTAACTTAAAAAAATTAACTAGACCAGCGGGACAATTAATAGGTCCACTGGTCCATATAATATTTTCCATTTGCAGTTCATATCTTCCCCAGTCAGTGAAAACTTTGAATGGCAAATGAAGTGCCACAACTACTACATCTTGCAGATTTCAAAATAAATAACTAAATGCAAAGAAAAATTGAAATTGCAGCTTTGCTTTCTAGCAAAGCGGCTAGTTCTCATCTGCATTCCTTTTCTCCAAGGATCATGCAACTGCTTCCTATTACATATGGTTGCTTTCTACATCCTATATACTAATATACAAACGAGGCTAGTGCTGCACTCCTACCTGCACATCTCACCACCCGAGGTCTCTTAGGAAGTGAATATAGTAGATATGGACACATTTGCTCACTGAGTTACAAATACTGCATGCCTTAAATGAAATATTTCGTCCTGCACAATCAGCAAGCGTAATACTAAGTTTCAGAACCATTGCTCTAAGGCTGTTGAACACAGGCAATGCTCACTAAAACACAAGGACATTAAAAACAAAACAAAAAATGAGTTAAATTATCTTGCTCTTGTTTCGACTCTAGAACTACTTTGTGTGTGTGTTGGAGGGGGAGAGGCCAGGCTACATATTTTACAGGGTCTGTAAAATACTTTTAGCATTCAAATTTGTTCAACTTAAAAATAAAAATCATTGTTTGAGTGTTTACTTGGTCTTTCCCCCCGCCCCGAGATAGGAGATTTAGAAAAAAAAAGTCCCTGAAGTAAAGCAATCCTTTTGTCAGAGAGGTGACTTCATTATTTAATGGTACTGGTCTCCATTGGAGGAAAAGGAATAAAGTCTCCACATTAAAAAATGGTTTTCCACATTCAGAAAACCTACTTACCTAGACCAATCTAACCACTCCTTTTGGACAACTACCAGAGGTTGTTGTAGGGGAAAAAACAAAAAAAAAAAAAAAAAAAAAAAAAGGAAGTGGGCAGAGAGAGAATTAAATAAATGTTTAAAAGTCATCCAAAAGCAGACATTCTCGTATCATATTTTTCTTTTAGCTGTAGTTANAAAAAACAAAAAAAAACAAAAAAAAACAAAAAAACCCACCACCACACATATATATATATATATATATGCACAGTCACAAATCAGGGAAAGTACATGGCAAAATTAATTGCCACAGAGCTGGCTGGGCAACGTACAGGAGGGATGGAGCCGCAAATGCATTAGCAAGACAAATGGAGGCAAAGAGCAAGGCAGGCCAAGTTTGCTCCCAAATGGCTTTTGAAATGGAACCCATTCCCTTCCCTCCACAACACAAACCTGTTTAAATATAACTTATTTGTGGACACCGATCACATATCAGCTTTCTGCTATAGATATTTAGAGTTTCTCACTAGACATTCAGCTGAAGAGCTACTTGAGTGACTAAGAAAATATATATAATGACACACGAGAGTCTGAACACCCTGGAGATTAAGTCAAGGATATCGCTCATTTAGAAGCCATAAAAAGGTATTTTGGATACTCAGAGGTACTGCAAGAGGTAGATAGTTTCCTGAAACATAACAAATCTAACAGACCTGCTGTTTCTGTTTGGAGACTGCAGCGTTAAATCTCCAAGTGCCCAAGTGTTGTCAAGGAGTTGCAAACCTGTT
The DNA here is from genome assembly GCA_003342815.1 of Eudromia elegans. NCBI lineage: Eukaryota > Metazoa > Chordata > Aves > Tinamiformes > Tinamidae > Eudromia > Eudromia elegans. Next base: position 1,385,289 of record PTEX01000086.1, on the reverse strand, counting down.
GTCTGTGCAATACTTTCAAATACCAAATAGAGAAGTGATAAGCATCACACAAACAGTCACAGATGCTCAAGTGGCTGGAAAATTAGCTTCTGAAGTTGTTGGCTTTTCGAGGTGTAATGCACTGGTCTTTGTTGTTCAAGATAACAGTGAAGATGAACAATTGATCCTTACTTTACTGTTTCAAGTTTCCTTACTCTACTATATTCAAGTCCATTTTTGAAAATTCCACACTTTTCAGTGGAAGACCTTATTTCTGTAAGTTTCAACAGCAAATACTATGAAAGCAGACAAAGTAATTAAGCTAAACTTGTGTATGCCCTTCATGCAGCTGGCAAGGAAATTCACATCATGCAAAATTGCATCCTACCATCATGTTATTCTGTCTACACACCTAACGAGAGCACTCATTTGACCCAATTGTAAATTTTATGTAGTTTCTGGCACAGCAGTACTTCCAAAACCTAAAACCATATTTAGTGTCTGCAATACTGGTAGTTCACTGGGTTATTCATAAATTAACAGATGCTTTAGCACCTCCCATATATAAGTGCCAAAAACCTTCAGGAAACTTATCAAAACAAAATTCACTGAGAATTATAATAAAGCTTTATACAAACACACGAGTTAAGTTTTAAAAATAAAACCCACACGCTTATCAAGGTCTTCATACAGGGAGGCACAAGCATAGTGGAGCACACTGTTTAACACTCACCACACACACACAGAGCACAGTAAAATGCATGTATTGTATTAATAGCTTTGGTTCATATTTAACTAGTACATTCCATAGGTGCAGCTAATGCTGCAGTTAAAATAACAACTTTTCCCATTACTCACACAGCATCACGGGATGCACCATGCAGAAGTAGCAGCTCGACCACGCTCACGTGCCCGTTCTTGGCAGCATCATGAAGTGGGGAGTCATTCTGATAGCCAGTAGTATTCACCAGTGCTCTGTGCTGTAGCAACAGCTCCACCACCTCCTTGTGCCCATGGTTACATGCCTCGTGCTAGGTGAGGAAACCCATAAGCAGTGATGAGAAAGCTCAGAAGAAACAGAACTAAGAGGAAGCATCTCTGTTGCATAAGTTAAACATATTCATTTTTTAAATATCTCTCAGGAAATGGTATGGGAAGATGATGCAAAAAAATGCATCACATTCCTAATCTGAAATTAATTTGAAATCTAGTACTGAAAAAGCATGAAAAAGGACCTAAATAAAGACCAACTGGATGCAAATTAGATTAGAGAGAAGAAAGCCTCTCAAATAACAGACTTGGTCAAGGGTGCTTTTCAAAAAAGAGAGAAGTTATGGCTAGAAAGAGCCCTTTATTTATTTGCTTTAATTCAAGTGTGCAATACTTTTCATTCTGCTACTTCATACACTTCCAAAATGGAAAGAACAGCTGAGGGCATTAAGAATCCATGAAGTGCACTCATTTTAGAAAACAGGGATCAGAAAAATTTGCAGAATCACAAGCTGACAAATTTGTTTAAAATGTCCTACCTCAGCAAAGGAAAGGTGGATTTGGGCAGGATAATAGTTACTAACAACTACTCCTTTTACACTGGTCAGAACTTCTTCACTTGGCACACATTTAGGTGACTGAATTATGGAAAAGGGTGTAAAATGTAAGAGGGAGGACGGAATGGATGAAACAAAAACCTCATCAAAAGATAAAATGACAAAAAGCCTACAACACTCACCAGTGGTGTCCAGCCAGCGTTGTCTTTGACATTAGGATCAGCTCCATTTTTCAGTAGCTGTTCAACAGCTGCTAAATCACCCTACATAAAAAAAAAATAGTTATCATTAAGAAACAAAGATATACTATAACAAAAGTTAAAGATACAGATTAGTTTCAATAAAAATGCAAATGTAAGTCTCTTATTCAGGAACTGCGAAGATAAAGATTTAGCTGGCTTGGAATCCACCAGTATTTATCAGTGCTGCATGTGCATTAGTACCTGCACATGCAATTTAAACCAAAAAACAGTGCAGTTAGACACAGAAGACTGTCTTAATTCAGAATACATAGCTGGACAAGTCTTCTGATCATCATCTACTCACCAAAAGTGAATGCAAAGATTTAAGTCCAGGATATTTATCAAAAGTTGAATCTCCTTCAAATTGTCACATTTTTTTCCCCCAAATTATTCTAAATAACTGGTTAAAACCCTACATAGGTGAAATAGATCAAAATGTTTGGCAAATCTTTCAACAGTAGTCCCTCAAGTCAAAAGGAAAATTAAAGGGTTTTTATTTAGCACTGCAATTACAGCCACGCTGAACGAGGCAGGACCTTTACCTCTGGAAGGTGCTCTACTGCAGTAGCTCTCATTGCACATCTACATTTGCAGAAAATACCACGGGATGAAGTAAACAGAGGAAAAATACTATTCTGAGGGTTTATTATAAAGGAGAAAACAAGTAAAAAAAGAGGGAAATTGATGCAGAGATTATGAGAGGAAAGAGCCTGAACAGAAAGGCAGCCAAGAAAGCAGCAGCACAGAATTTCTGAATCAAAGGTTTTGATACTCTTAAAGTCAAGTGTAGGAAAGAAAGTTGATAAGACTGGACCATATACAGATGCAACTATAAATAGACAAGGAGAAGTAGAGGCATGGAAGTCGCTGCAGTACAAATCTTTTCAAAAAAAACTGGCAAAACTGAAAAAAGACTGGAAGGAGACTGAGTTCTTCTGTCTTCTTTTTGGAGCAGTGCCTCAAGCAATCTATGCACTCCTGTATCTAAAGTGTGCAGAATGGCTGTAATCTTAGGAAAAGTACCAAGACAGCAAAGTTTGCTCAGCATAAATGAACCCACCATGTAACAAATGTAAACTCAAAATTCACACACACAAAGCTCAGAATCACTGGCTTTATAATGGTCCAACAAATCAACGTATCAGAGTTAAGTTTCCAGGCATTATGTTCCTAGGTATTACATTCACAGTCTAGACATCCCAGAAAAATATTAAGCTTTTGCAAGTAAAGAATATGCTGCTCTGTCAGAATACTTCACGGTTGCAAGGAACACACATACAAATCTCAGCAGTTATTCAGAGGCAGCTTAGAGGGTCCGCAACATGACATCATTTTCTATGGACAGGAGATACAATTACCTGTAATGACCAAACGAGAACTTAGCTGTAAAAGCTAAGTTTGCAAACATCTATGGTGAGAGTTTGACATTTCAACAGCACTCCTACAGAGCAGCCAGCAGAGCTAATAACTTGTGTGGGCATCATAGCCTTTCAGAGCTGCTGCGTGAACATTATTTGGTAAAACATTACTGCAGGTTTATTAAAGAAAATACCATAGGTGTGGACAAGAGTGCTAACAACAGACAGAATGAAAACTAGGTCTAAACCAAAATCAGAAAGACTGGGATTTCTCAGTTTAGAGAAGAGTTCTGAATGGAGAAAGGGATTTGTGAGAAGCTACAGAAAGAAAAGTTGTCATCTACAACTTGCAGGCAGCCATAATAGCTAAGGGAAATTATTCTTCCTATCATACTATACAAGGACTGGCAAGGTGCTGTCAGTCAGGATTATAGGTGTTTTGTCAGGAAAATTATTCACAGCCTATAAATTAATTTCTGGATATATTTCAAGCTCTCAAGTCAAATGCATTGGGCATGCTAGCAGGACATGCCTTTTATCCCCTAAAAGGTTCTTAACTACTATATGGTGAAAATCTGGTACAAAATAAAAACTGAAGCAGCAGACATTTAGTAGGAATGTGTTAAGAGTCCCTCCTGCAAGGTGGTATAGCGGCACATGCTTGGCACATGGCCTAGTTATATTGAAGTTGATAAGATTACTCATGCACTTAAATGAGTTACTTAATTGTGAACCAGAAAGGTTTAGCACCTAGCAGGGTGCCAACCCTATTTGTGCCAACCACAAATACCTTTTATCTTTTCAAGACCCTTCCCTAAAACTAAAGCAGTGGGAGAGACCACATCTATTCCCAGCTACAGTTTTGAGATTAGTAGTTCAAATGTGCTCCAAAATGTTTCTTTGACTACTACTAAAACTGATAATTTGCACACCGAGTCCATTGAGTTTACTTGTTCCAGCAGCACTAACATTAAAACACTTGTTCTTAGTGACAAGAAAACAGTCCAACTAGATTGCTCTTCCTCTGCTATAGCTTAGGGGAGACCTGGAGAAAATCAAAAAGAGGAAAAAGAGATGCAGTAGAGGCATTGGGGCCATCTGTTGGCAGATCTAGAAGAAAGCATCACGTAAGCGTCCACAGAGGAGGGCATTTTCACAGGAATTAAAGAATTTAATTGGAATCCTCCCGATGAGGATTCGGATCCTACAGTTGCTGATGACAAAGAGTACCCTCACTTGGCTTGGTCCTTCTCTCTCTCTACTCAAATCCTAGCACCAACTATGGGATGAGACTAATAGATCCATGGTCAGGAATTATTTAATATTTAACTTTAGCCCTATTTAACTTTCTGAAAACCTGTACTGTGCATCAACCAACCCTTCATCTGCTAATAACTATAATCGCAGCAACACCACACCGTGAACCTCCTCACCAGCTCCCTTGTCACAGCAGAAGAAACGCAGACAAATGGAACTTGAATGACTTTACTAAGGCAGCATAAAGGATTTTTGTCCCTATACAGATTTAAGGCTCTGTACTAACAATCTAAGTAGTAAAAACAGTGCTGCATTTTGTCATCGTCCCATACCTAAGAGCCAAGTCAGTGCTTCAAGCTGCTTATTACTTTAGTGTAAAGAATTCAGCTATGGAAGGGGTGTTGATGGGGCAATTTCCTATCAGTTTAGACTATCAGAAATGCAATAGGTCACATTCTCTATTTTAACTGATTGGAAATTTTAACCCTAATGACTATGGAAGATAAACATGACTGTTGTTTACTATGGAAAGAACTGCATTTACTTTAAATTATTAGTGTAACTCAGCATTAAGCTCATCTACACTAAATCCTTTTTTGGAGAACCATTATAATTTCATTAAGTTTATCATTAGAGTAGAAGTAGTAAACTGGGACAATCCCTCAGAATCATTCGGAACAGCACAATACACTTAATTTTAATGCCCGATAATGATCATTATCTCTTAAATAAGGGGGGAAAACAAAAGACAGAACTCAATTAACTTTCATTAAATTCAGGATATTAGACCCTAATACAGATTTCATAATTAATTAAGTCCCGGAGAATTAGACTTCATTCCATTCTGAAGAGAGCAGATACAAGACTGCATCCTATTACACACATGGAAAAACATGGTTGGCTAAGAAAACCAGAAAGATTTCACACAGAAAACAGATCAGGAAGGAAAACACTTCTTCCATAAGCAAAAGATCTGATAGGGTTGTTTTTTAAAAAAAGAATATACCCCCACACCTCACTGTATGAGCACATACACAACAACATCGGATAGTTTCCAGACCAGCCTCTCCAAGACCATGACATTTAGCAGTTCCATCACTCGATACATGTAACAGCAGGGTCCTGTGGGTTAGAAGGATGACCTAGAAAGATGCAGGTTATACTGAACTTCTTACATTTGCCACCACAAGAGCTAACACACACACACACAACGCCCTCCTCTCTTGCCTGTGTGACAATCTCCCATGGGGGCCTAATTTTCAGAATCAGTTGTGATAATATGCTGTAGAAAAATCCAGCAAGAAAAGGAAACATAATTTGTAAATGCTTTAGTAATCAAAGTGGACTTCTGAAGTCAATAGCAACAGGACCTGCTTACTAAATTAGTATTGAGGGGGGCATAGCTATTTATCAAGAAAATTCCTTATCTCTACCAATAACATGCTACAGAAATATCCGCATGCCTACAGGTGAATAATTTCTACCAGCGCAGACATTTTACTAGCACCACAGTATTTCTGTAGGATTTAGTGCAAAGGACATTTAAGTTGCGAGAGTACCAGCTCTTTGAAATGACCTCACAGGAAAGAGTTATCATATTTTTAGCCCATGCTTGCTTATTTTGATAAATTTGACTCTATTCAAACTTCTCCCATCTGTACAGTTTTTACACAGCAGAAAGGGGGAGAGAAAATGCTGCAAAGCCCATGAAATTCTGCCTCTGCAGAAACTAATACAATAATTTCATAGCAAGATAAGTGGAGGTATCATTGCAAGAACACAACGAAGCCTACACAAAAGCAAAGTCTACAAAGAACATCTTAACTCTGCCTTCGCTATATTACCTGTGGGGACAGTGTTCATGTCAGGCCACAGTGCAGGAATCCCAGGGAGTAGTACTTCATTCCTCTGAACTAACTCTCAAAAATTATGAAGTGCTTGAAGATAACTCTGTGCAACCTTAGTTGATATTATGTAAATAACGCAAGTCCTGTCCTGGCTTCATTACCAGCAAGTCAAGCTGAAGCACTTCAGAATGAGCCGGTGAGATCTGAAAGACTCTTTAATGAGTTTTAATGAATCAAAGACCACCTTCTCACATACAAGGCCAAAATATTTGACTATTATTTCCCAGTATTCATAAGCATAACTGACACTGAAATACATTGAAATCCAAGGATAACCATCTTCCAGCAATTCCACAGTTACTTTTTTTTTTTGACATCACAAGGTCCCCAGCACCATCTCCCAACTGAAATCAAGATGTGCTGAAATAAAAGGTTTTAAAATGTGATGTTAAACCTTTAAATTGAAATAAGATGACAATCCTACCTTGATGGAAGCAACATGAAGCAAAGTCTCCCCTTTGTGATTTCTTCTGGTGATCATGTTATTACCAGGAGACTTCAACACAGAAGGACTGGGTGGCACTCCCATCTGATTACAAGTCTTAGAAGTAGATGGAGTGGAGGGAGCCTCAGAAAGTGAAGGACTATTTATCTCTTGGGAGAGTGCTGAGCTTCTTGTCTTTATTATGGTGTTAACAGGGTGTTTTGATGCAGATGAACAAACGTGAACTGGACTTTGGCTTTCAGCCAGCGGGGAAGTGGGAGAGCCCCGAGGCAACTCCTCTAAACAAGACTCTTGACTGCCCGAAGTCCTAGTAATGATCCTCTCAGATCTTCTTGGCCTTTTAGGCTGAGAAGTAACCGGAAACCTGACCTGCTCCCTTCCACGTTTTAAAGGAGTAACTTCGTTTTCCACTGACAGTGGTTTCTCTAGAATACAAACTTCTTCCTTGCTGTCTTGTGCAGGACAGACATCTGCATTGATATCTATCCTCTCTGAGAATCTTACTTGTGGGGATATTCCCATATTTTCCATATTTTTGCTGGAATCTTTTACGGATTCCTGCTGAAGCATTTCCTCAGGGCTATTTGGCTCCGGGGTACATAGGGTTATTGGTTGACTGCAAATCGTCACACACTTTTCCTTATTGGAGATCTGCTCAACTTCTTTCTGTGCAAGCTTCTGGAAGCCCCACACTTTGTTGATGTCTGCTAGACGTTTCTTCTTCATCTTCTTAGTCAGTTTATGTGTTGGCTTTTTGGCCTGCTTAGGAGGCTTCTCATGAGGAGGGGAAGGAAAAAAATGATAAACTGAAGATGGATCTTCACAAACATTATTGCTTTTAGTTACTGACTGTCTCTTGTTCAGGGTGCATCTTATCTTCCTGCTTCTTGGACTGAACCACATCTTTATCTGTTCCTTCTTACTCTTTGCTTCACAGTCTGGGCTTGGTTGTATAGATGTAACTTGTGCTGAATCTAAGTAGGGACAGGGAAGAAGAAAGAATTTGCAAAGTACTCTTAAGCAGAACTCCCCTCTCCCTCACACACACACAAAAAAAAGAAATCACACAGAAGAGTAACTGCAAGTACACAGGCAAAGATATCATCTTTACCAAGTTTTAAGTCTTCCTGACTAATACCACTGAATCGGTGGATGAACCAGAGGAATATGCAGAATCTCTAAATTGTGCCTTAGCATTTGATTCTTCGGCCTTTCGTAGTAAATAATTGCAAGGAAACTACCTTTTGTGGTAATCTTACACTTTTCTTTAAATTAATGCAATGAAGTAATTTTATGCAAAGCAAACCATGCAGCTTATTACAAATCAGTAATAAAATCAGTAACTAAGAGGAATATCCTTTAGTGAGTATGCATAATGTTACAGCTGAGAGCACGAGCTATAAGCAGTGTCCTCAATGGCTTAAGACTAAATTAAGGAGTATAGAATGAACTTTAAATCAACAACTGATTTAATTTGACAAATTCTCTCTCAGTGCTGATGAATGCTAAAAATGAATCCTTAGATTCTTTCTTGGAAACCTAGCTTGCTTTAGGTTACTAGGACAAATTTCCCAAAGTAACCAAGAGGCTTATTACTGAAATCTACTATTACTATGAAACCTCAGACCTTAGGACATTTGAGCATGAGACATCTCTCATCTTTCTAGTTTCCTTCAACCACAGGGACTACTACAAAAGCATCCTTACTGATGAGTAATGATCAGAATCACAAAACTGTTGTTTTCAACCTGACCAGTAAATCAGGTAGATATCTCTCTCTTTTTTTTTTTCTTTTTAAATCTTCATGCTATTAAAAACAAAACCAACAAACAACAAAAAAACCCCAAACACCATTCTGCAAATGAAAAGCTATGAAACATCTACAGCATTAGAACTAAAAATCTTGGAGACTTTCTGCAACTCTACAATTTTCCAGTCAGTTAATTAACTCCAATGATTATTTTTCTTCCCTACACCTTCTCTTCTATTTTCGTGTTGGTAACTACAATCTGCTTTCCATATCAAGTTGGAATAAATCACAATATGAGACAATAAAAAATACCAATCGCTAACACACACATGAAAAGAAATCTGAAATAATTTCACTTGAAGCAGAATTATGTAGCTAGTCACTGAACATCAAAACAAACATTTCAACCCTAAATGTTTCCTCAATCTCAATTTAAATTACTTATCTCTTAAACTGAAATAAGTGATGTATTAGGAGACTCATGAGCAAGAGATGCCAGGCATCAGACCGAAGCCGCCTTTGAGAGTCCAGCTTGAGAGTAGCTAATCAATCATTTGATTGACAAAAATGAGATCATACAGGCAAGAGTTGTCTTGAAGAAAACTGCAGTTAGTTTTCCTTTAGGGTAGGGTTTGGTGCAAATGGAAAAAAGCACTGAAACTGAGACTGAAATCTTTTAGCCAGCTAGTCTTCGGAAAGATACCATATCTAATTTCACTGCAACAATCATGTCTAAAAAAAGAGCTTGATTGCAAACAGATGCAAAAATAAGACACAGTTACTATTTACTTGTCTTGCCTTCACTGTTTACACAACTAGCAGATTTCTTTCTAAATATTTACCTTGCTAAAACCATCAGCCATCTCCAAGTAAAGTACAAGAATGAAAACAGCTTGCAAAAGCTGCAACAATTGTGATGGCCAAAATTTGTTTTCAGGTGTATAGCACATTAAGACTTCAAATTCCAGATGATGAACATAATCAAAGGCACTGTCCATCAGAAGCAGGATCTAAAGTAACATAATACAAGTAGGGATGTACACTGGAAGCTATGTATATACCATGGCATGGCATGATATGGCATATGATATGATATGGCATCAAGAGTGCTTGTGAAAAATCAATCACAAAGTTCTTGAACTGAGCTGTTCATTGCTCAGCAGGAACATACTAGTCTGAGTATTAAAAACCTACTAAAAATATACCAAATAAGAAAAATAATGCTATGAAAGTATTCACCTGCAGCTCCTTTAGGTATATAAAGGATATAGGATGTTTTAAAGGAGAGAAGGCATTTGTGAAATAAGATTAAAAAGTCATCTATATTATGAAACCTCTCTTGACACATGCTGAGAGATCAACCATGCAAAGCCAGGGAATCTCCTCAGCCTATGAGAGCAGTTACTAGCATTTCTCCTATGGTGCTGCTTCTGGACCATTCTCTGAAACTCCATCATTCAGAGTGAAAAACTCTTATGCCTTGCTCCCGCTTTCCTCTGTTTCCAAAGTGCCTTCAGGGAGCAAGAAGGAGAAAGAACAAGGACATGGCAACCGTACTCCCTCCCTGAAAGTCTAATCCTTTGATGGACTGAGAGCAAAAAAAAAAAAAAAAAAAAGATAGTGCTAAAAAGCTGAAGGGAAGATCTTGCAGTTTAATATGTAAATGTTCATTTATATAAAGAGGGTATTGTCTGAGAGCTAAGTGCATTCAGTTGAACTACCTTTAGAGAAAATTGCTCACAGAAAAATCAATCCAAAGGAACTCTTTGCTGCCTCCAACTTGGAAGCCAATCAACAGAACCTGCTTCTTAATAGGAATCAGAAAAAAAAATGACTAGATTAAGATTCAGTTCTGCTTATTAATACATAAATACAAGTTACTCCTCCATCCCAAAATGTTAGAGATGCACTGAGATGCACAGTAAATCAGTAGATCCTTCCTCATTAAGTTTAGATTACTTCATTTATTTGCAATAGTGTAAGGACTGTGTGCCGCAGGAGTCAGTATTAGAATCAGCCTATAGTAATTACAACTTTCATCCATTACCTAGGCATTAAGTCTAATATTCATATACATGATGTGCTAACTGAAGTCCCTCTGTTCACTAAATTACTTATCTGCACTAACAAACACAAGTTTCTTCATGCCGACATAAAAAATAAAATTCAAATCCCTGAGAGTTAAGAGGGTCCAGAATGGAAAGAAATGTTAGGAGCTACACAGCGCCTTGCAACTGGAGAACTGTATTTCCAAATCCTGCTATGATGCAGTAATAGGCTAGGGCAGGAAAAAAGGAGCAATTAGAGAATGTGGTTTAGCTATCATTAATCTGCATCAAAGGAATGTAATGATGCACATTGTGTGCCTTTCAAATTATTCTCTATTATAGGTTTCAGAACAGAAGTTGAGAAATCCCTTTGACAAACTAGTCCCTTATTAAAAATCAAAGGGAAGTGCTTTGGTACCATCTGTGTAACATTAGTGCCTTCACTGAAGAATGATTATTTTGCAAGTTAAGTATTCAACATAGGGGGGGGAAAAGGGAGAAATTCCAGCTATTCAAACACTCATCTTTAGCTATTATGAAAAATGTCAGAGCCTACATGAAATGCAGTGTAATCTGTTATAGCTGAAGTTCAACATCTTCCCCTCCACATCAGTAAATGAGAAAGTAAATTGTGATGCTAGAAAGGCTAATCAAAGTTAATCTGTCCAGCAGCATCAACATGAGCTTAAGAAGATTTGACCAACAGCTGCAAGGTCTAGTTCTATACAAGAAAAGGGGAAGAAAAAAGATAAGTCTTACAGTTTGACTCTTAGTCCAAGGCAGATTATGTTTTGAAGAATAAGGAAAATCATCTATAAATGGTTGTCAGAGACATCCATGAGAATTTCTTTTTAAAATGAACCAAACTGAAAATTCTGTTGAAGTACTTAGAAACTCATTCCAAAAAGCATTACTGTAAATCAACCTTCTTTATCTCAAGTATGCTATCTACTATGTCCATGATTCAACAAGTTCTTCCTAATTACCTATCTTAATTACAGTAATTTTACATTTTAGAGTAAACACAGGTAATAAGTCTTACTTGGAAAGATGCTTAATGTCTTTCTGCTAGAAAGTTTGTAGACACCCTTAAAAAAGGTAAATGCTTAAGCTTAGCCACAGAGTAATTACACTTCGGAAGTTTTAGAATATATGTACCTAATCTTGTAAAAATAAAGTATTTTAGATCCTTTAATAGCTTATGAAGAACAACTTCAGATTTTTCAACTTAGTTTCCGACTTAGCTGTATACACATGAATTTTATATATAAATATATATATGTACAAAAATAAAATCACTCCCCCACATCATGGTGAATTTAAAGGACTACATGTATTGCTACCTTCAGGATGTTTCTTTCAGCACTCCTTCTGTTTTTGTACATTTAATGTAGAGTATGAAACACCTTTAGAAGAATCGAGATCCGCCTCTTATTAGATTTACACCATATTACCTCCTCAAAGGTCTCTATATATGCAAGTTGAAGAAAAGCTTAGATAAAGAGATGCATGATCTTACAATCTCATCAAATCATTTCAAACTGAGATGCAATTGCCAGCTGCTTGCACGTTCCAGCAGTTCACTAGGATGTAATAAAAACCTGTTTAAACTTGCCCAGCATTGAAATGAATTTGGAATGTCCACTCAAGTCTCATCCAAAGTTGGAAAAACATCTTAAACTGCTCCAACTATATCAAGAGCATTTTCTCTAAACTCTGGTTTAGATCTTACTTCGATAGAACTCTTGTCTAGATTGAAATACTCCTTTCCTGTATAAAACAAGTATATTAACAGCAGCTCCCAAGGGTAGTATCCTAGAAGGACAGGGAATTAAAGATTTTCCTATAAGAAGGATAAAACTCAGGAGTCAACATATGGGCAAGTACCCTTTTACAAGTACACTGCTAGACATTAGCAGTGAAAAGGACCCAGTCTTCCTCACATTACCACAGGATAAAGATATAGCATTTAATAAATGTGAGATGCAGTTTTTGCTACTTAGAGCTTGCCTTTTCAATACAGTTTGTACTTTTACTCTATTTGTCCCTCTGATATAATTTTATAATGTCATTTGTTTGTTCTCCTTTTGATCTAGAACAGAAGCATTGGCTGTTTTGTGCCAAAACTCCCAAATCATTTGCTACTGCTTAAAGCACACTTTCTTTTTTCCTTTTTTTTTTTTTCTTTTTTTTTTTTTTTTTGGTTAAAAAGAGAGTTATCCCCATCCCAGTGGGATACCAAGCAAGCTCCCTCTCAGATGAGCTGTGGAACAGGATCGCTCAGGGCTTTTTATATGTGAAACATTCAACACGTGCATTTAATCCTGTCCTTTTAAGCCACAGGAGCCCTGCACGTTTCTAAAGACAACACAAACACACTTTGCTGGTCTGACTTAAATCTGTCTTTTTAGATTAGAAGATAGGTAGTATGGCTCATTTTCCTTAGAAACCTCACTGTCAACAAGGATCTCAAACAGAAGTCTCAAGACGAGCTACAACTGCTCTCAAAACAAATGCAAAAGGCATATAAAACAAATAAATAAAAATATGCTCATGGCAACTGCTACTCTTTCTTTCAACAGAAGGATTGATTTTTAGTCTGTTTCTTTTACTGGAACATAAGTTACAATTTCTGACCTTTCAGGGAAGAAGCAGGAAAAAAGTTTGAAGAAATCTGGTATAAACACAGTGCTCTAAAAACATGGATGTTTCCCCTTATTAAGAAAGGCTCTGATTGTCCAAACTCAAATGCATTTGTAAATATTAACTTTAGCGCATTTATGTCCATGGAGAGAGGGAGATCCATCAGAGCAGTTCATAGTGGCAAAAAATGCTAAAGGATTAGCTTGAAAAGATCTCTGCAGGTAGAGCATGTTGTGATTTGTCAGAGGGTGACGCATAATTGATGGTCTTTAAAGGTGTGGATATTTACTTACTGCATCCAAAGCATTTATGACAGTGAACTATTATCACTTCTCAGATTTTTCCATAACTGAATTATGAAGCATCCAAAAGATCATTAATCCTTACTACTTTATCAATTTTAAGCTTCATTCTGTAATCTTCTACATCAGCTCATAACTCTAGCTCTAAATAAGACCATCTTCATAGAAGGAGACACAGAAATTGAAGTAAAGACACAAGGAAGGACGCAAGGAACTTTTTCTTTGGTTTGACTCCATACAAACATCTTTAGATAATGCATTTAATGCCACAGTATTTCTAAATTCCATAATATGAAACTTCAGACTAAGAGTAATTTATTTTGCATTTATAACACTTCTCTGAAATATCTAAACAATAACAAAAAACGTAACAGATTGTATTGAAATACTGTATGTACACCCTTAGAAGCAACTCTTCACAGAATCTCTTACAGCTAAACTTGGAAAAGCCTTCACCTCCTAAAATGTTCCCTTGAAATCCCATTTAAGGTACCATATATATTTTCTATCCTCCAGAACATTTAATCACCAGAGGTTTTTACATCTATATAAAATTTATTTCTTTACAGTTGGACATAGACATCTAGCCCCAATGCTTCAGTAATATTTACATATTTTGACGTCAATAAAGAGCTATCCCTTAAATCTGAAGGTGCTGATGGGATTAGACAAAAAAAACCCTCTCACTGAGACAAATATTACCAAACAATAAAGGAAGAACTCCCTTTTCTGTATCTGACAGCTAAATTAATGCTTTCTCAAACTTGATATTACAAGAAAAAAAAAAAACTTCAAAAGACATGAAGTGAAATGAGTGTAAGTGAAAGTGTTTTCTTTCTGCTTTGACAGTCAACCTTCAAATTGGGAAGGAGCCCAATTCCTAGAGTATCCTCTTCCTGGAGCAGCACCCACCAGCCTGCAGAGACAAGGTTCCACTGTACCAGCTGATGGCTTGGGATCAGAATGATCAAACTGAACCAAGATCTGCCTGCTTCTCCTTTTAGGCAGGAGGCACAGGTTACCACATGCAAAAACCTAATCTGAAGACTCCTGGGACACTGCGTGTGCATCTTGGTGCATTCATGGATTAATGCTTTAACTAGACCCCCTTGAAAAAGGTTACACTGCAAAGCTTTTCACAGTTGTACTCCCCCAGGAGCACATAAGAGAAGTTCTGTCCATTCACTTTGTGCAACTAACTGCACGTCTTAGTAACCTATCCCACTTTCATCTAATTTTGAAGGTAGATTCTAATGACTTATGGACATACCAGCTCATGCAGATTTCCTAGAAAAAACAGATTTGAAGAACAAACAATCCCTACACACAGTCCTCTTCAAATCAAGTTTTCCAAACATGACTCGGAATAGCCTTTCAGAATCTTAAAAAGGACTGTAGTGCCCGTTGCCTAAAAGCATGGGAAATGAAACAGAGCCATCTTGATGTGAGGGATGTCAGAGAGCCACATTTGCTCTTACCTGAGGTGTCCTTCCCCAGCAGATGCTGCAGCTTGCTGCAGAGCTGGATCATGTTGTCGAGTTGCCGGTTTATCTGCGCATCTTGTACCCAGGCTGGCGTGTGGCACACAGGGCATTCTCTGCCAACGCAGTCGCCCACACAAGATCTGAAAGTCAAGTGCAGGTATTCATCATCCAATATAAATTATCTCTATACTTGCCATCAACCATTTTACAGCCAAATGCTCAGCAAGAAGCTCTGATTTTAACATTGACAAACTAGCACTGCAGAGGACACAAGACTTAGTCATAAAGGCAGGAGAGGGGATATTTATCATGGCACATCACAAGAAGAATTAAGCAAGCCAAGTCCAGAGGCTTATTAGGAGACTGTCATCAAAATCTCAGGATGTTTTAACTCTCAAACTCATAGGTTGATGGAAATTTCCAAGATATGCTAAAAGTCACTTTGTTAATGGCAGACAATGAATACAATTACGCTTGAACATTTAAAGCTCCTTGTGCTTTTACACCCCAGCTAAAGCTAGGGCTATTCTCCAACACCTTCTTATTTAAAATGAGTGACAGAAAAATCAATCCAAACTGAACTACCACTTCCATTTGCACCTACTTAAAGTTTTCCTGATACTGTGAAGTTTCACTTGCCTGAACATTTTTCTGTAAGAAGTCCCGCAGGAGTCTGCAGGCATTCAGAGTACTGCATGACTTTTCTCTTTTACAGCATTTATCTCCAGAGGAAATCCAGGGGAAAAACATAGATTTACTTGGTAAAGGTCATTTAATACTTGTAGCTTCTTAGCAATACTGCGCTTCACATATGAGCCTAAAATTGCTTATCCATTCAACAAGACCAGCAAAAAGACCTTACAGTTTGCTCTCTGGATTGCATTAGGCAGACCCCACTGCTATTTCTTAACTCCCATCTATCCTATTTAATATTGTGTGTGTGTGTGTGTGTATATATATATATATATACATAAAATATATAGGTATGTCAGTTGGTGGTATGGTAATAAGCAGGGAGACTTTTGAAATTCATTCAATCCTGGGTGATATATACCTATAAATATATCTCTATATATCATATATAAAGATATTTCATTTACCCAGGATTGAATGAATTTCAAAAGTCTCCCTGCTTATTACCATACCACCAACCAGCACTCACAAAAACAGCCAAAGAAATATAATTAAATGTTAGCAGAGCATGCTGGGTGCAAACCAGCAGCATGTAAGCCTTATCTTTGTCTGGTTATCTGGACAGGAACATCAAAATCTATGCATTAGACTCTAAACATATTCAGCCTGGAAGCTAATGGATAGTCATGCATCCCAAAAAAAAATCAACCAGGAGCATACCAGTTAATAAGATCAAAAATATTATGCCAATGAAAAGAGCATTATAGTAAAATCTCTGCCTCTGACACCACACCACCTCCCATCTTCATTTAACTTCAAGATGGGAAATCCAGGGCATAAAAGTTGCTGCTAGATGTTTGTTTAGTGCTTTAAGAAGCCCATGCCTAGCGAGGAAAAGCTGCAGTGGTTGAGGCTCTGCTGTGACCACAGAGACTGAAGCAGAGTTCTTGTGCATGTCATCCAGAATATGTCAAAGCCAAGTCACTCAGAGCAGCAGGAGAGTTCTCATTATCTAGAAAAGCTGGTCTCAGGTCTCCCAAGTCTGTGAAAGGTAGTGTAAGGAAAATAAGGAATGACTTTTATATCACGTTTTCTAATTACTTCTAGCTGTTTGGTTTGTTCAGTCATTATCCATTAACTATAAGTAAGTAGAAATACTCAGACAAAGCTGCAGGAACTGTTCTTAATAAATATCTTTGCCCATAATAAAAGCCATGCTGGGGGAGAGCCATTTACACTGCATGACCTGATTACTGCAACTCATTATTCTCACCTCATATATGGGAAGCCTTCTCTGGCCATTCACCCACTCCCTCTCAAGTATATTAATGAGTATCTTTATTTAACAAGGGATTGGAATAAATTCACGTCAGAATACTGATGATTCAGCCCACCCCCTATCAAACTTGTTTGGGAACAAATTAATCTAAATTTCCTTAGGTTTAATTAAAAAAATTAATAGCCACCATGCAAGACCCTGTCATCAAAGCAGACACTACACTTGAAGACTAAAAAGTCAGACACATAAAGAAGAACAGATGACTGCATAATAGTAACTTGGCTAACATGAAATAAACTTTTTCTGGAGTAAGAAATCATTGCAGATGAACATTGAAGATTCCCATTCACTATCCCCTCCAACTTTATCAATGTGAACCGCATCCTCCTCTGAGGTCTTGCAAGCTTTTGTAAAAATACTTAGGTGTTCTTGAAGACATATCATCCAGATCATAGAGGGGCTACTCAAAATAAACCATAGAGCTTCAGATGCCTGACAACTACACACTAAACCAACCTTACACTATACTTCAGCCATCCAACATTACACCTACCCCCAAAAAATTATAATATAGATATGAGCACTTTTATAAAAATATGTATAAGCGTCTGGAGGTTGTTTCAGAAAGTTCTCTGTGAGCAGGAAGTGCAAAAGGAGCAAGGAACAAAAACAAGAATTGCTTCAGAAGGCCGAAGTTTCCACAGCAATTAATGGTCAAACCTATCAAAGAACCTAAATGGATGGAAAGAACTAAGTCACTTGCATATCTTGTTGACAGATCCATCCTGGGACCAAGGACGCAAAGGGCATCACTGTCCTTCAGACTGTTACTACAGCTGTTAAAAGGCAGCTGTAGGCAGGGGGAGCAGACAGGCCTTTCTCCACCCTTTACTGGGGCAATGACTATCACACAAGCAGGAGGCAGTGCCAAATGCCCAGACTAGATTAGAAGTGGAGAGTAGGATGCACTTACCCCTGTCTATATAGAAGAGATACACTTCTACTGGACAGTTTAAAACCATCCAACAAACTCCAGTATTTGGAATTCCAACCATCCAATAATTCCACCATTCCAACAAATAGATGCTTAAGGTAGATATAATTTTTTGTTGTTGTTCCTTTTGTTTTCGTGGGTTCTTTACACTCACTTTGCTCTTGTAAGAGGCTAGGACACAAAGGACAGGGTGTCCCTGCACTCCCCAAGGGGACTCTGGGGCCAGGTGCCGCTCACACAACCTGAGCTGGAAACACCAGGAGGCTCCCAGGGCCAGGCCAAGAGGCCATCACCACCTCCTGGCCTAGCCCTGAACCCCTTGGCACCTGCCAGCTCCTTTCCAATACGATTTTCTTTCTTTAAAAAGAGCCGCCGCGCTACTCACAGGCAGAAGACGTGCTCGCATCGCCCCAGGGACACGGGCTCCCGCAGGACACCGCCACTGCGCCCGGGAAGCAGGAGGGAAGGAAAAACACCACAGCTTTAGCGCGCTGGCACGGCGACAGGAGGGCAACGGCCGCGCGCAACGGCCCTAACGGCCGCCGCGCCAACGGCCACCGCGCGGGGCGGGGGCAGGAGGGGGGAAAGGGAGCCATTACCAGCGGGAGCAACGCAGCGCCGCCTCCAGCCGCGCCAGGGCGGCGCGGGTGCGGGCCCAGCAGCAGCCCAGCGGGGCCATGCCGGGCGCGGCGCCCTCCCCGCCGCTCTCGCCGTCCCCGTCGCGGGGCGGCCGGTTGCCCGAGCGCCCGCGCAGCGCCGCCCGCATCCTCCGCCGCTCCAAATTCGCCGCGCGACGCCACTGCGCAGGCGCCGAGGGCGGCGCGCGCCCTTGGGCGCATGCGCCCCGCCCCGCCCACCGCGCTTCCCGCCACATGGGGCGGGGCTATACCTGGAGGGCGTGGACTCGTTGGGGGCGTGGCCAACTCGGGGGCGTGGCCACGAGCTACTAGTATCTGCAAAATTAGGTGCGCTGAGTTGAACCGGTCTCGCCCCCCACCCCGGGTCGGCGGTGACGGACAAGGCAAGGGCCAGAGGCTGCAGGGCCAGGGGGGGTGGAGCCCCTTGTCCCTGCGTTCCAGTTACACTCCCTTAGACACATAAACTTTGTGCTCGTTTGGACTGCAACAACAGATGCTTTATTTTTACCTGGACCTGTAAATGCAGAGCATAGATCAAGGCCCTGACATGTTTGTATGAAACAGATGGTTGTGGTAATGCTACAACAGAGTGGAAATTCCTAGGATGCGATTTCCTTTTTTTTAAAAAACCCTATTTTACCCAATTAAACTGCAATTGAAGTGATTCAGTGTTTAATTTCTTTTAGTTTTTGTTTGGGGCTTTTATTATTATTACTGCTACTAAAGAGACAAAAGAATAGCTCTGCGTCACAGCTTCCCCTCAAATGTAAAGTGCATCTGGACAGGGGCCTCAGGATCCCTCTTTCACTGGCAGTCGCAAAGCCATCGACATAATAAAATCATGCTCCGATTGGCATTACAAGGCTGTGTTTAAATCACTGGCATTCGTCCTTCGAGTCCTTTGCAGGGAGCACGAGCCCTCCATTAGAGGAAAACTTCATTTTATACTGTGATCTAAGATCCACCATCAAAATGAGAGAAAAAGGGGCTTGTGCAGACGTAATAATAGAAGCTACACTGAAAGTCTGGGCAGCGCTTTCAGTTACTTACAAATTGCAGCTGTTAAATGCACTCTTGGAAAGCAGCTGAATTTCAGTTTTAATTACAGGCAGCAGGTTGAGGCATAATTCAAGGCTCAGTATTACCTTCCATCCATAACAAAACTCCTCCTGCTCTCAGGGGGGAGTTTACACCAAGACCATGCAGGAAAACGTGGTGCAGTTTACACCAAGACCATGAGCTCCGTGCTGCAGTTGGGCTCTAAACTCCTGAATCCCACTGTAAAATCCCAAATACCCCAATACTCAAAGTGCCTGTGCCTTGTAAGCTTGGTAAGTCTTTGAAGATGAAAATCCTATGTTATTGCATGGGAAAACTACAGAGTTAAAAGGGTGGAGAAGAGTCTGGGGTAGATAATGAAGAGGTAGAGGCTCTTTGGAGAGGGAGGCTGAGCAGATCCAAGGATTTTCTGAGCAAGGGAAAGAGTGTTTCCAGGCTGGTTGGGTCTCAGAGGCTGGATCCTTGGCTGCTCTGGCCTCTGCTCCAAACTGGCACTAGCCAATCCGGGCAGTGCACTGGATTTGGGAACGGCTCAGTTCTCCAAGGTCCAGCACTCTCCTGAGGGGTTACTGAATGCCAGCAACTGCCTGGAACTGCAGGGATTATTCTAGGCATTACGTGGAGCTGGTATGAACTAAAGGAACAAACCAAAACAACTGGAAGCACCGATTTTAAAATAATTATATTTATACTGACATAACCCACGTGTACAGCTAAGCTTTATGTAGCATATGCAGCTCACAGCACGTAACACCTACATCCTCACAACACCCCTGCGAGGTAGGGCAGCGCCAGGACCCCCGTTTCACTGGTGGGGAAACTGTCATAACCGAGTGACTTCCCCATGGTCTGCAGCAGCAAGGCTGCCTCCGAGCCAGGAGCAGAGCGTGGCTTTCCAGGGAGGGCTGCAGTGGGGTGGCCTGTGTCCAGCGCCCTCCCGACCGCCGGCAGCAGCTCTGCTCCACCAGGACCATCCCGCCAGCAGCAAGAGCAGGTGATGTCAGCTAAGTCCTCACAGGCACAAAAGCAATCAGAACACAAGAACTGGGAGGGGAGAAAAACAAAAAAAAAGAACCTGTGGAAAGACCAGTCGGATTTGTAAACAAATGCCAGACTTAACCATCTGCCATGCTCCTAGTAACAAAACATCTGCATATGAAAACAAAATAAAAAGTATTTTAGGAAAATGTGACTTTTTTATTCCCACCATCCTAAAATCATCCCAGACAGGGCAGGAAGAACTCCCTGGGGTCCTCAGGTGTGTTCCCCAGTCGTTGCTACCCTGTGGTGGGGTCTCTTCAGTAGATGGAGCTTATGGTGCTTCCTTGGCTACTCGTGTCACAGCAGTTCGATTTGACATCGGGACCGGCATCCGCACTGTCAGGATCTGCTTGATCTTTAGCAAAGTTGATGAAAACCTGAGAGTTTAAAGGAAAATATTCAGCAAGTGACAGTCTAAAGAACTAATAATAACATGAATAAACAAAGGGCTGTTCGTTTGACTGTGAGACTGGACAGTGCGCTCAAATGAATTCATGTTGGACTTTAGAAATACAAATGTTGGGCTTTTTTGGTCTAATGTAAATACATGGATACTCACTCCTGTACACTGACATCTGCACTCAACTGAAAAGAAGCCTCTAACTGAAAAGAAGTTTCTATATAAAAACTAATTGTCCTGTAGCTCTTGCTTCAAAAGTATTAGTGAGATATACTTCTGTGTAGCAGCACTTTTTGTTTATTTTAGTCTTATTTTACACAGTTATCTATAAGTAATTGCCACTCGCAGTCACATGTAATACAGATAAATATATATAATCACAGTCTTCATTTCAACAGTATCTAATCAATTCACGGACCTTCTTTCTAGATCACCCTGTGATCACATTGCACATAAACCAATCTACATCAACCAACGCTACCTGGGGCTCTCTGCTGTGTGTCTGCCTGTCTCTCTCTCACACACGGCTCCTTTTTAAAAACCATATTGAAGATGTCCATACTCCTCCCTGCAGACCTCTGTCCAGCAATTCACAGCATTAAAAGGCTGCATTTTTGCTCCTATCTCCTGGACAGAGTTAATACTCCAAATACACTGAAAAGCATCCTGTTGAGCAGCAGCAGCGTAGTCTTTTCAGTTGAGGTGTTTCCTAGAGTATTTTGAGGCCTGTGGGAATACTTTTCCAAGAGAAAATGTAATATACTCATAAGGCTAAGTTTGAAGTAATGCTAAATGAACTCACTATCCAAATACAGCACACAAAAAAGAGAGAAAAAGAAGGAAATTTTCCAGGATCAGCGGCCAAAGTCTACGGTCAGGAAGCCTAGCACTGGACTCAGGGATGATCCAGGATCCTGTTCTTCGTGAAACTGCTGAAATTAACAGTGCTGCATTAATGTGCCAAAAGGAGGAATAGATTCCTTAAGCTACGGGCAGCTTTCTATGCGCATTTTCTTAGCAGCAGCACAGGCATCTGGAGACAGCAGTGCTGATAAAATGCTCCCAGGAGGATTGTGGATGGAAATCCCCTTTCAAAATGTAGTCTATTATGTGCAGTGGTCTATTATGGTACCCATCAGTCTGCTCCCCTGTTCACAGTTTTAAATGGATGGGCACACAGCCTTAATTGCTTACCTCCTCTAACGTTGTTTGACTCACTGAGAAGTGCCTGATTTTGAAAGCTGCTTTGTTGCTTTCCAGAAGATCAAATATGTTTGCTACCCCTCCTGCAGAGACTGGTACATGATACTCCACCATGCTGAAATGACGATCCTGTAAGAACAGGAATGAGGGGAAAGTGAAGAGACAGCCAACTATGGAGATCAACAGATCGGATGCCCATTTGGCTGAATACGAAAGGAAAGAGGAGCCAAACCATAGCAGAACGAGCAGAAAGAGGAACGTTTCTCTTCTTCTGGCTCCTAAAGGTGGAGAAAATTGTTGTCCAGTATTGCCTAATGTTTCCCCATTGGGTCTTTTTGTGCTTTTCTTAACTGTGGGATGATAAATAACCCTCAGAGCCTGAAGCTTTACGGAAGCCTCAGCATTTCCAACTCCCAGTCTGGTGTTTTGATTAACTTAGCCAATGGGTAAGATTCATGGCTCAGAACTTATGTTTTACACTGATTCTGTTATTGGAAGGACTCGACCAACACATTTCCCACTGAGTACAAAGTGAGTATCCACGCAGCCCAGGGCTTCAGTGGAACTGGTCACAGGAGCAGAAGTTCACTTGGCAGAGATTATTTATGCCACTAAGGAACTTGGATGCTCCAACCCTCAGGCAATGCTGCTGATAGGGCTGACAAGTAGATGCATGAATCCTGAACACTTTGAGAGCACATATCCGTGTGTACAATTTGTTACAAGGTCTTACAATTTGTTACAATATCTTACAACATACTCTTGGCTACTGTGAGGAGACTGAGAAGCCATCCCTGATCCCATCTGCTGATTACCTTCAGGCATGTATTTGGGAAGTGTGACTTCATAAATTGCGTCAGCATCTCTGTGCTAACTGTGTTGCTATTTAAGTGCATCTTCACTGTGAATCCTCTTCCAAACCTAGGAGGGGAAAAAAAAAAAACAAAATAAACACATAGGAGAGAAAAATAGAAAAAAAAAATCTTTTAGGGCTGCACTGCCTCTCTTTGGGTGAATGGGTAGCCCAGAGTGAATGGTGTTAGGTGTGTTAACCTGGGGTAAATCTTAGCAAGGGACTGGGCTACTGTGGTAACTACTAAAATTGAAGCTCAATCCCACCATGTATTTTCCATTTAAAACAGTGGGCAGATTACTTTGGGGAACACACCTCTCGAAGTTGGAAAGCAGTCTGTATGTGAGCAGAAAACACATTAGTAACAGACTTTCAAGGGTGCACTGGGAAAAATGAAACAAAACAAGGCTTTACTGTTGTGCCTCTTATTGACCAGGGTCTCATGAACTGGGCCCTCAAAGCTATCTCATGTCAGCAACTCCATATGCTATTCAGTAAGAGTGAAATAGGTACATTTTACTGACCTGCTCTTGATATGCTGCAGGGAGCCAATGCATTGAAAACTTCCATTCACCATAATAGCCAGCCTGGTACAAAGGGCTTCACATTCCTCCATGCTGGAAAAACATCCAAGAAATTCCAGTAAGTCATTGCAAAGGTATATATAAAAATAAAGTAGCAATCAGAACATTCCTATTTTTCTGTAAAGTGTTCAGGTGCTGTGGGTCTATAGGGGCACTTTAATAGTGCAGAGTTCCCGACTTGGCCACAACAAAATCCCAAAGCTGTTGCAGAGACAAAGTAAAACCAGCCCTACCTGTGGGATGTGAGTATGACAGAGCATTTGTTCTGCACTTCCTCACTGATGATTTTCCAGAGGTGTCGCTTTGCATTTGGATCCATTCCAGAACTTGGTTCATCCTATAGAGAAAGACAGGACTGAAGTCAAACTTCCACGCAAAGTCTGATCTTCCTAATACTTGTGTACGTTTGGATGTTAGATTTGCTTGCAACAGCCCATAAATCAGCTTCCATCGGTACAGATCATGGAGAAAGACTTCTTACTAGCACTACAAGTTGATCCTAGGCTCTCATCATGCAGAAGCAAGTCAGATTGTCCCAGATCTCCACCCACACTGCCCTTTGGAGCTGCCTCAGTCCTCTACTGCGGTAACTCCAGGTCTCCAGGCTCCCAGCTTCAGTTGGACTCCTTTGAGTATTTTCAGTAAGGCCATCTAAGATCAACCCTACTGTGCATTTTATATCACGTTGTTTTAAATTCCCATACACACTCTAGGCACAATCTCAAATGAAAAGCTATCAACTGGCACTTGGTCCCCACATGCACCTGCACTCTGCCTCTCTGCAAGCAAGACAGGACGCTAGAGATGGAAAGACAGTACGTTGTCTCCTGCTTTATGCATTGCTGACAAAACTGTTAGCCAATTTCTGAGTGCTAAATTGTTACTGTTGAGTATAATACACTATATGCGGCAGAAATAAAACAGTTTGGGTTCTGGCAGTAGTCAATACTAGGGAATTTTCACCGCCTTCCATTTTTTTGGGACTTTGTAAGCAGCAAAAGCAGATAAAGGGCTAGTGCTATGTGGTCAGAAGTTAAGGCAGAAGTGCCAGACTGGATGCAAGTTGGGACAAATCTATGTCCACTAGGGATCAAGTATAGCAGGTAGAAACCTGCTTACAGATCACTTGGCATATTCAAAACTTAGCAAGTGAAAAATTGCTCCAAAAGGCATATTTTAAAAATGACAGATCTCACAAGAAAAAGAAGAAAAAATTGGAATTTAGAACCTTCTAGATTTGGCTTTGTTTACTTTCTTTTCTAATTTTTCTTCTTTTTTCTAGCCAAATCTAGAAGGTTCTAAATTCCAATCTTGAGGGAAGCTGCTACTTTGCCTTCCTACAGGTTTGCTGTCTTGGATGTCCCTTTCCTGCAGACTCTGCGAGGAAATTCAAATGGCAAATACAGGATCCCTCTTTGATCTCTAGAAAATACTAACAGAAAAGGTAGCAGATTCACAACTCTGTTAGGTCCAAAGACAAGTTCTGGTGCACGCTGGAATCTCCGCTTTCCACTGATGCATGTGTTGCCATGCTAGGTTGGAGAGTGTCTTGTGGTCTGTGTCAGAGGAGGCTTCGCTAGACTATCAAAGTGAGCCCAGAGACGGGCTCATCTTTAACCCAGCAAGGACTCAGTTTCTTACCAGCAGCAGAATTGATGGATTCCCAATGAGAGCCAGAGCAGTTGACAGTTTTCTGTTGGTGCCATAACTGCACATAGAGGTGACTCTGTCTTTGTAGGCCATCAGATTCAGCCTATAGAGAAGCTGGAGTACAATCTGTGGGAAAATAAGTACTGATTTCAAAATAGTGGCCATGAATAAATCAGCAGGTGGACACCTATTACAAATCTTTTTGAAACCCCTTGCTCTACTTCATCATTTAAGAGCTGCCTCAGCAAACACCTGTAAATGCAGCACCTGTAATTCTGCTTCCTTTGAAGTTTTTCCATAGTTTTTATGGATCTGCTTTTAATGTCAGACCATTAAGCAATATCAAACACACTGCGTGCCATACCCTGACTCCGCAGTGCAATGCAGATCTGTTTCACAGAACAGCCATCTGGTTGCTGAGCAAGAGAGTCCCAAGCCAGGATTTCCAATTTTGACACCATTAACCTTTACTGTTTCTTAAAGGACTTATTAACTGAAGGTAAAAGCGACCCATGACTGAAACGTGCCTTGAATTAAACCCCAGTTTTACTCACTCCTTTGATCTCTCTCTCGGGAATGCCATGAAGCCTAGCATAGTAATACATGTGCTCTTCCACCGTCAGCAGGTCATCCAAGGCATCTTCTTGGGGACAGTAGCCAAAGAGAGACCAGTGTGCCTCACCAATGTCATTCAAGGACCTGTGTAAGGAAGTCAGCACGTCATTTTAGACAGCTGAAATGCCAATGCCTTCCATGAAACAGATAGCAGGGAGAAGGACATGTCCCTTTTGCTGCCTACCTGCTGTCCCTGACCCTTGAAATAAAATGCTTTGAATGCGCTGACCTTCAGCCTTCAGGATCTCCATTATCCCACAGAATCCCTATGTTTGCATGGGCATTAGCCATGCTCTCTGGTACCTAACTCCCCAGTTACTTCCAGCACTTTAGATTACACAGCTACCATGAAGCTTACTCCATTCCCAAGTGCTCTTACTCCAGATACTAGTGCTAGTCTCCAGATACTAGCTCAGAGTGTGATTGTATTCTGCTAAAGATCCAATTTGAACCCATTTGCAACAGAACAAATTGGAACAATACCACTGAGAAGAGCAGAGATGCATTAACAAAATACAAACCCCGGGGAAGCATCTTAAAGAGCTAGATTCTCTGTCTTGTTCTTTTTTACTCCATTTTTGAATGTTTTATATTGCTTTGGACATTAATATTTCTTTTTCTTTGCCTTTGCCAGTTCTTATAAACTGTTCTCAGCCTGATTTTATCATGTCTCCCCCAGAAATCACGTCCTTCATACCCAGAATGGTCCTGGACCCGCAACCTTCCGCTGGAAGCTCCAATATCACCTGTCAGCATCTTGAAGATGGTTGTCTTTCCAGCACCATTCACACCAAGCAGACCAAAGCACTATGTTGCAGGAAGGAAACACAGAAATACAACCATGAGGCATTCACAATGCAGAAATATCACTCTGGGTTCAGTGCAACTTGTCAGTTTTTTTCTCTGGGCCCATGAGTAAGATGAATTACACAAGAGGAAGAGGTTCTTTGAGCATACAAACATTATAGTGGAGGTTGTTTATGGTGCATTATACTGCAGCTTATATTAGGACCGTTTGTTTCATATGATGAAGAATCAAGGACGTATCTCTATTAGAGTCGTTCCTTTTCCTGAGAAGTGCATTCTTCTAGCGAGTCAATCTGACAGGCCAAATCCCCATCACCTAATTTGCACAAAGCCTCCCATTGACAGGAAAAGAGCTGTTCACAGGAGAGAGGGGAGTGAGATTTGTCCTGTCATTGGTAAAACCTTGATGTGACACAAGATTTTCATCAAATAATCTCACTAATGCACTACATTAATAAGATTAAGGACTTGTTCCCTGTAGTGCAATTTAGTTTCTCATGCTAAAATCCATGTTTTATTGCTAAGGCTGGAGATATGCTGCTCTGTGTTGCATAAGCAATCACCATTGTGCTAGTAATTACTATTATTTTGATATCATTTATAAGCACTAGATGAACTAAAAACTGTGTGCTGGGCCCAGTGCAGCATTGATCCGAGGCTGTCTCCCATTTCAAGGTCTGTGCAGGGACAATATCTCAGCACAGCGTGTGGTGCAGGGCCAGGGCGTCTGCTCACAGATGGGGTATGGGATGCAATATTCAACTGGTAGCTCTGACTTCTGCAACGAGCTGCAAGACTCAATGCCTGTTGTGGCTCTGAAAAATCTTCCAGAAGCTCAGTGGCCTCATTCTCCAGGCGAGTCTGCTCCCCTGCTGCCCTGCACCCTCAGGGCTTTCACATACCCAGCATGACAAGGGGACCCAGGCAATTCAAAAAATCTGGTACCAAGGATGGCTTTCAAGCTTTCCCACAAGCCACCTGCAAAGCCTGAGATGGGGTCTGGTCTACAGACTCGCAGAACTTTTCTCTGCATCGTAGAGGTGCCCTGTGTGCTCCTGTCTTTTCTTTTTGCATGGGTTGCTATTTTCACAAGTAATCGAACTGACGTGACCAAAGAACACTGCTTCTTTTGAAGTCAGTTTAATTCCTGGTTCGTGGAAACGTCTGTCCAGCTGAAGTGACTAGACTTACCTTGATGGAGACATACAAGGAGATAAGCCTTACTCGCTCTGCTTCACGTGTCGTTTAGTTTAGGTGGGTCACTGCAACTGGACAAACGCTGCTGTCTTCATTTATGGTACAGCAGCAGCTTTGACAGGGACCTGCTACATGCCTACCAGGTTAGGTGCTGTACAAGCAAGCACAGACACGTGTTGCTCCAAGAAACCCTCACCGCTTTCTTTCAAGTGTACTCAGACCATCATGTAGTGCCCCAAATCCACCAGGAGCCTTTGGTCACCACCATAACACACAGAATAGATAAATAATCAGTAAGTGCAAAGCAAGGGAAGCGAGAAGGAAGAGCTCAATGCAAAACAAATCATTACAGTTGTGCCAGGGCTGAGGCAAGGACTGCAGGAGAAAAACGTAGCAGAGCTTCAAATCTGCTCCAGTTTCCCTCCCTGGGCCGGGAGGTACTGCAGTTTTCACCCTCACTTACCTCTCCAGCAGGAATCCCCAGGCTGATGTTTTTCACGGCCACAATGCGTTTGTGAGGGAGGTGGTAGATCTTTGTGAGATTCTGGAGCTGTACCACATCAAAATCAGCTTTGCCGGACTCCACTCGGAGCCTCTCCCCTCGGACATCCTCATCCTCTTCGGCCATGGGTGGCAGAGGCGACGCTTTGCCATGCACACTGTCAAACAGGAATCTACAGGAAGCACAGAGGGGCCCTTAGTCTTCAAGCAAGCGCAGCCAGGAGTGACCCCACATGTTTGGGATATGTAGGAGCCTTCCTTTGAGATGCCAGCGTGTGCAAATATACACAGAAACGCAGCCAGTTTCCATCTTCTCCGGCTACTTGCTCCATTTAGGAAATTAGAAAACCCCATGTTCACTTTCTGCCTAAGCTTTTTCTGCTGCTCAGCAAACACAGTGACCACACGGAGGTCCTGCCCTGTGGCAGTGCTTGCAGTGCAGGTGACAGGACTGCTCCAGGGACCAGCACAGCCTCTTCCCTGTGGAACCCAAGGCACAGGAGGTGGGGGCAGATGCAAACAGAAAAGGCTCAGGGGACTGACACCTCTTTCCAACCACCCATCAACCCAGTGAACCCAGAGCGCTGAAGGCAAGCAACAGTTCAAGCCAGCAGGGACTACCAAGGGGCTTTAGTAACCTGTATCTCTGCTAGCTAACATCAAATTAGTGGTGGATGCTCGGACTGCTGCCACAGAAAACTTGCTCTGTTTTGCAAAGTGCCCTGGAAATGTGTGGGCTTCATTACTCACAACGATGGGGTGGAAGCCCAGAACTAACCCTCTGAGCACTGGCTCAGTCCTCCTTCATTGCGAGGGTCCAGGTGCTACTTACTCTAATACGTTGCTCCAAACTTTCTGCATCATCCCATCATGAACGATGAGACGGATGACAAAGAACACAGTGCCCTGGATAAACATGGCGAGCAGCTTGGACGTGGTCTTGTCCAGCTCGAAGGTTTTGTCGGGGTAGTCCACTCCATAGGCTTTTAAGAAGCCCAGCAGGGCCTGATCCTGTGAGAGCTCAATCAAGCCGTAGCCAAAGCAAAATTGTGGGAACAGGAGGAACGCGTGCCGCAAGTTTTCAGCGAGGTCACGCAAGCCCTGAAAAACAGCAACGCAATCACTGCAGTTTTTATTCACAGAATAAATTCAGGGATTTCACCGTGGGGCTGAAGTGTAACAATTACATTGGGATTTGCTGGTGTCTCAGAGCAAAGATAAATCGAGAGTAAAGAGCTCTGGAAAGAGTTCTTTTCATAGGCACAAGGTCAGAAAAGTCAGCAGGCAGCTCTGGGGCTCTGAGCAAGTTTACCCACAGCAAATGGCACCCTGTTCTTGGTATGGTCCCTCCTTGCTTCTTTAACTGCCTTATCCCATGCATGCAGCAGCCAAAAACCTGTGTGGGAACTGGGCTGAATATTCCTGCTGAGCTGCATGGCAGCACCCACCAAATGCAGAGGCTCTCAGGAGGAGCACAGGCTGCTCCCCAGTCCTGCTCCTCCGTAGCCCAAATCCCATCAGTTTTCCTTGGGTAACTGTCTCCAGAAACACAGGGTTTCGCTCTAATAAACACAGAGGAGCTTTTCCAGTTAAATCAGTGGCAAAACGGCCAAGTATGCACACCAGCAGTTAGGAGCTATCTGTGTGGAGATTTGGTACATTTCTAGCTGAAGTAGCAAGGATCAGCGTGCACAGCAAAGTGGCAAGGTAATAAATTAGGATGGGGAGACTCTCTGGGACACAGAAGGATAGAAGATCAGAACTGCACATCCCTCAAATCCAGGGGTTTGTTAAATGGGCACTGTCAAGGTGGAAAGCAAATTCCGATCCAACTGTTCTTTTTATCAAGCGATTACCTTTTATATATGCATATATATGTATGTGTGTGTATATATATATATATATATAATGCATACATTTCAACCCACTGATTCCCAGGGAAATCACTATTTAAGACAAGACCTGACACCAGGGAAACATCACTGTCTCTGAGTCATTTTTCATCCTTGCAGGGAGAAGATGATTGCATTACACATCTAGATGACAGACAGCTGGTGCTGTGCTTAGCACAGCACACTTTAGACTCGGGGCAATGAAATCTAGTTGTCACTTTCTGCAATTTGTACTGCAAGGACTGAACAATGGTTAAGTCCCCATCAACCTTGCATCAAGCCAGTTTCTATCTTTTTCTTTTTAAACATAAACTTCCCTCACAACATTATTTCTTCCTTCTTTGAGAGTATGCATTTATGCAAACAAGGAAGACACATATGTCACACGTTGTACCTACAGAAAACCCCTTTAAATCCTGGGATGTGCTTCCTCTGCTTATCCTGTCTCAAAAAACCTGAAATCAGTCAACTGCTAAGGATCCAATTGAAACCTACCTCACTCAACAACACAGCTCTGGTTGTTTTACCCAGTGACTAGTGGAGACCCCAAAGCGTCAACCGATGAACTGAAGCATCAGCAAAGACCTACCTGGTCTGTGGCCTTTTCCTGGGAGAGCAGGAACACAACTGAGTGAGTAATGATGGTATTGATGCCAAAGAACAAGTTGACGCAGACGTAAACGATGAAGGCCATTCCTGTTTCTTTGAAGAACCCAGCCAGCAGGTACATCCATGAAAACGTTGCATATCTACAAATCACCAACAGTGCAGAGAATGCTACAGTAGCTCAAAGAGTGGTCAAAAACCAGCAACTAAAGACCTCAGCTCTGGAACCTGTATCTCAGGCACTATATAAAAGAATGCTACTAGATTTTCGTATCACAGGAGCTCATGGGAAGAAAAATGCCCTCATTTGGAACTTGGAAAAAAAGTTATAATACATATTTTAGCTTGTAGACCAGACTGGAAGTATAAGAATGCTAAATTTTCCTGTTTTATCTAAATTTTGCTGCTCTCCATCCCCACTTCCTCAGTGTTAAAAGGCTTCCATATCCCGCACTTTGCTATAGTTCAGTAAGAATGTGTTCACAGGCTGGGCTGTCACTGTGACCTTGAATATTTCATACCTTCACATAGAGTTTGCTTTGAGTAGAA
The DNA here is from genome assembly GCA_003342815.1 of Eudromia elegans. Lineage (NCBI taxonomy): Eukaryota > Metazoa > Chordata > Aves > Tinamiformes > Tinamidae > Eudromia > Eudromia elegans. The sequence continues at coordinate 1,353,826 of PTEX01000086.1, read as the reverse complement.
CAGGCAACGACAACAGCAGTTTAGCTCACTGCTCCTTGAAGAAGCAGAAGAAACCAAACCCCTGTATTTCTCCTTAGGATCCCAAATCACAGCAGCCTGCAAGGTACAATCTCTCACTCCGTGCAACAATATTTAAATAAAAACTAATCTCTTCACTTACCCAAACAGTAACAGCAAAAGAAATACAGCCAGTAGGTTATTATTGTTGCAGAAAGCTGGTATCTGAAAGGCTGAAATAACTCCTATTGAGAGTCCAATAGGGACCATAAAGAGTACCTGCAAAATTATATTAAAAACATGTTATTAGAATGAGAATTCTTAAACATTTTTCTAGAATTATACAGAAGCAGGAATGCCAGGTCTGAATTTGGTCCCACAAGTGCTGTTTGGGTTTTCTAAGAGAAAACAAATACAGATAGGGTCCCAGGCATCTACAAATTTGAGGAAGGCTTAAACATGAATTGCCTTAAAGCCTGTTTGAATAGGTTAAGCTTCAACATTCAGGAAGCTTCAACATTCTGTGGGCAAGAAAGTGCCTTTTTTAAAAAAAAAAGAAAGATATGAATGAAAAATACCCCTTTGGGTTTCCCTCTTAGCCTTGGGGTCAGACAACTTCATTGTACCCTGTAAATCTACTCTTTATTATACTGTGTTGAGCCAGGGACCTACCAAGCCTCTGCCTCAAGAGGTTCCTCTTTTCCCCAGCTTTGGGATTTAACAGAATTTACTGGCAGGGATTCATGGAGAAATATCAAGTTGCCGAGAGCGCTGGATTAGTTTCAGCCCGCTGAATACTGATTGTGGCGAGGACTCTGGGGATTTTTCCACAGACAGATTTACAAATACGCAGTGCTAGAGCGAGGGCCCAGAAGGGGGAAGCAGAAAAAGTCTCGCTGCATCCATGGGCTTCCGCACAGTTTCTTGGGGCTGCTTTGCCAAGCTAGTCTGCAGCTGCGTTGCCCCTTCCGAATCCCTTGTGCAAAGCAGGATTTGCTCATGTTTTTGCCCAACCATGGCAGTTCCTAAAAAGAGGCAGCTCAGGATATTTGGCAGCAAATGTCCTATTGTTAGGGCTGCCTTGTTAGCATACATTGGTGTTACCATTACTCCCAGAAGGCTAAGTTGTGCTGGGGGATGTGCAGGAAGAGCCGAGGCTCACGTTTCCCAAGGATTTTTTTAGCCTTCAATCCTTACAGGATCAAACAGGGGCTGACCACCTAAATGCCCTTCCAGGCTTCTTATATTCAAAACCTGACAATGTTGCTGGGATTTCAGACTCTAGTAAAATTGCATTGGTGGAAATTTGTAAGCTAAGTAGGGCTGATCACCATGATGGTGTAGTGGGCAACGCCAAAGCTCACAGCAGAAAGAGAAGCTGCATGTGCAGCTAAGCAGGGGTTTGACATTGTGCACTGCAAGTAATTCATAAGACACAAAGCACTTGAGCCTACAGACACCACGCATATTTATCCTCAGAGCCTAGGGACGCTTTCCAGCAATGCTATTAACCCCCTTTGTCATGAGGGAACTAAAACTTCAGGGAGTAGAAGGGCATGCCCACATCTCATAACGTAGCACAGCGCTAGGCAGCTCAACTATCTATAGGAACAAGGTGGTAAATCTATGCAGCGCAGTGCAGCATTGGAGCAGGGAATTTGCTCAGGTCCTAGAAGACGTATAGCTGCATTAGTAATTTTCCTTGGCTTGAAAACATTTACAATATAAAAAAGTAAAGTGAGCGTTCAATCCAGCCCAAGGTTTTTTGCCCAGTGGAGGACTGTCAGCTGAGGGCTGCCTGCTGTCAACAGAGCACCCTGCATTCCCAGGGATCCAAAATGGCTATAGCCTCAAGCCCCAAATCCCTACCCAGATGCAGAAAGCCTGCATAACAGCTAAGCTATCCCTGCAAGCTAAGAGAAAAGCAGTGTGGTGCCTGCTTGCTAAAATTTAAATCAAGCTCTGGCCTGTTCTCTGTTGCTTTCATAGAAATGCACTGAGTGTTTTGCATATACTCAAGAGAGAAGAGAAATGCCTTTGTTGGCAAAACCCAGTCTTAGGGTTCACATTTAATAGTATTCAGTGCCTTTGAGAACAATTACTACATAACAGTCTTGACAGTGATAATATCAATAAGTTTAGGTAACCGACTTTAAAGAACTTTTCCCCATCCTGCTACTGAATTCTCTTCTTGATGCAATTAAGAATGTGAATTATTTACCAGGTCATAAACAAAGTTAGTGAGCCAATAACTTGTCATTCCAATGCCTGAAATATGCTGCAGTTGTTTGGCCTTGGTTTGATGCTCTTTTACCACATATAGCACAAAACTGGCTGTTGTGATAGAGTAGCCGACCAGAACAGACATTGAAACGATGATATCAAGCAAACTGTTCAGCCTGGGAAAAACAGTGGAGAAAAAAGTACATGGTGAGTCAAAATGGTAGAGTTCTCTTATCGCAGAGGCATTGTTGGAGCTCAGAAGCAAGGAGGTCCCAATTCTGTGCCAGTATTTCTTGCTGAACATAGGGACTGCTCAGGGCAATAGGTATTGTGCCTAAGTAAAAGCATTGGCAGGACACAGTCACAACACAGCACCAGAATATTGATTACAAAAGCCAAGAGAGAAATAAATACGTAATTAGTACTGTTATGCCCATGTGCGATGCTGTGCCTGTGACCACCAGATGAACAGGGGACTCTGTGAAGTAAGCCTAACAGGAGTCTTGGGTGTATGAGGGATGTTACTCAGGGGTAGTGGGAATGAAGGGAGGAAACAGGCCAGTCTCATCATTTAAAAGAAGTTATACAGTAATTTAGGTTGCTTATAGTTTCTAGATTTGCTTCTGTTGCAGCCAAGTAATTCAAGTAACAGTCAAATGAATCTTACATTACTTGCTCTTGACTCTGTCCTCCAGGATATGGATGAGCTGATAAGAAAATACCTATTAAAGACAAACAATAACATTTAATGCAATTCATTCATTCCCTCATTCATTAGAAAAAAAACATTCCTATTGCCTTTATTAGGAAGCTATTATCTTCTTACTATTTGTTTTTCTCAACATAGGTCTCTGTTGAGGCATTAACACAAAACCAAGTAAACTCGATACACCTCTGTCTCAGCTTGGCAATGACTTAATTTTGAACATTTCTGTCTTATGCAGCTATAAAACATTCTTTTGTTCAGACAAACTACCTAAACCCCAGCTACTGGGCAGAGTAGCACAGTGTGACATGCATGTCTTTTCCAAAAAGATCTTTTTTTTTTTTTTTCTCATTAGACACGAGCAGCAAAAGACAAATGTGCAGACATCCTTGAAGATTTGCTTCATACACTTCTTTAAGAACACCATTTGGTGCAAAATACAGTGGTATCATGCATCACAGGACATTTGCTTTGTTTAGAGGCAATCTGTGTCTGCAAAAACAGTTTGTAACAAGAGGAGGAACCTTGTGGGGCTCTGTTGGGCCACCTCCAAGCTCCAGAGAAGGTCTGTGCAATTACAGCCCAGCCTCTAAACTCTGATACCTGCAAAAGCTATTAGTCTCAGATGTTTATGTGCCTAAAAGTGAGGTTCTAAATCTGTATTTAGGCACTCAAATAAATGCCTTACTTTAGAGAGTGGGCTGGAGGACCTCTAGTTGCTATTAAATGAAACAGATTTGCAAGAGCAGCGAACACACCACCTCTGAAATTTAAGCTCCTTACAGACAGGTGCTTGACTTTCAGTAGTTAATACGAGGCAGAAGAACTATTCTGTCCTCCTTTCCCTAAGAACTAGCACTCTGACATATAGCTAGAGAGGAGGAGGCTGCAGGTTTAGTTGATCAAATGCCAAACTGAGCATATACATTTGAAAAGAAAGATTTCACATAGAATTCTTCTTTGAGGACTAAAATCTCAACCTTGTTGTCAGTGAGCAAAATGGAATTAAAAACTCAGGCTGCCGATAAAGACATGCAACAGCCAGGAAATGTTTCCCTTCTCTAAAAGGGAGAGAGAGAAAAAGTCTGTCTAATCTGTTAATGCTTCACTATAAAGCCATTTTTCTTTACTGAAGCTTAGGCTAGAAGTCAAAATTTCCATTTCAATGCTTTCTCTTTTTTGTTGGTCAGGAGGATTGAGAGAAGAAAAAGCACAATATACATAAGTCAAAAGCTATTATGATTTGCTTAGTGACAGGGTAAAAAGCTCTTTATGTATTTTTTAAAAAATATATGCAGTCTAAGTCAAACGTCTAAAGCAGGACTGGCACCTCTTTTAAACTGCTGAAATGACAACATACTTTTATCTGGCCATTTCAATGGTTCTTAAACTGTCATTTATTTGTCATAACAACAAATAGATCTAGCTGCCAGGAACATACCACACAGAATGTCTGTTCAATTGTATTTCAGAGTGGATTTACACTACCCTGGGGGATCTATCCTCATCCATTCATTTTATTTTCCCCATTCTATGGATGGGATCATTAGTGAGAAGTGGAGAATTATCTGCCTGGTCATTTACTACTATTCTTTTTTTTTTTTTTCTAAAACCACAGAAGCAGCAGGACAGATGGAATAAAAAATGGTGCTATTCTTTCACTGAAAATTGGGGTTTTTTTCTGGTAGCAGACTATCCCCAGGAAAACTTTCTGACTGTTCACACAGACTTCCTGCCTTTGCTGTCACTGCAGCATGTGCTGGGAATACAGAGACAGGGCAAACTTCACCACTTAATAATTCAGCTGCTCTGGGATGTTTGTGCAGTTGCAAGTGCTTCGCTCGGGTCTCCTCTCTCCAAAGAGCTCGGCTGTTCTGACCTCAAGGACACGCTGTAAATCCCCGGTGCACGAGCCCGTGGGTATGTCGGGACAGCAGTGGGGCAGAGGTGCTGGTTTTGCTTGTTGTGAGCTGAGCTGCTTGGGAGTTTCAGAGCATCAGCATGTGGAGGTGGGAAGAAAGGCATCTTTGTTTTGACTCGGTAATCAGTATTCTGCTGTGTCTTCAATTTATGGCATGACATGTAAAGCTTCAGACCAGCTGCCTTTTCCATTATATCTATATTCATACGCATCTCTAGGGAAAAGCCTCATGAGCAAAGCGCTCATAATGAAAAAGATAGAGGCACCTACTTCACTTGCACCTGTAGCTGCAGCCAGTTGAGCTGAAGGGAACTAAGTATGATCAGGATATGGTTCAAAGGCCAGCATTTGTCAAAGAAAATCCACCAGCAGAGCATTTCTGCCCATAATCACTAGTCTCATCACATCCCACCAATCTGCGAGTAAGATCTCTCAAAATGCCATCAACACAATTTTTCTTCTCCCTGAGCCCCTTTCATTGCTAGAGACATACACACACATATAAATATTTGTGCCCACACTTCACCTTTAATGCAGGCTAAACAGCAACCAGTACAATAGGGCAACTCTGGTTTATCAGTGGGAATTCAGGTTGCTCCATCACATTAGTGAGGAGAAGCTTGGAGAACTGATAACCCCACATGGGCCAGCAACACTATGTGTATGTCATGTGTCAGAGGAAAAATAGAGCTAAAAATTGTTTCTCACTTAATCTCATATTCATCTCCCTCATTCGCATTCACAAACACATGCACACACATCTCCTGAGTTCCTCTCAGCAGAAGGGTAAAATATTAAAATTAACTAATATAAACCACTCCTGGAGATGACCTATGGTAGTTTTTCTGTGCATAAACAATGGGCAACCCTTAAAACACAGTTATTCCAGTATAATGGCAAAAGACAGCAAAACAAATAGGTGTCACAAACTGTGGGATAAAGGAAGTGTTTTACATAGGAGCTAAGGGCTTCCTTGTTCAACTCCACTGAGTCTTCGAGTAATGCAATTTATTTATGTTTTTCAATTCATGCTTTTAAAAGTACCCATGTATTTGGGGATAAAAGAATGGCCTCACTGAAGTTGAGATAAGTGTTGTCACTGAACTTAACAGAACCAGGATATTCCCCACAAAGGGGAGAAAATATCTGTTCATGCAAAGGAGGCACCTACCATATCTGGAAGTCTCATTTTTTGGCAGGTTAGCTCGAAGAAGGAAGTTGTTCAAACTGTTCAGATAGGCTGGAAGGCTGTGATAGCCTTCTGGGTTGTACCATACCTGTATACAATTGAGAAATCAAAACAAATAATGAGGGAAATTGCTAGGAATAATATATATATTTTATATATATAAAAACACAACACAGGACAGGCACTTTGTGGGAATTCACCATCACCTATTTTGGACATAATGCGCAGGCTCCGAGTCCAAGGTGTAAGTTACCTCCGCAAGGACATCATCAGGTTTAGGCTATTCAGGTTAGAGGCTTAAACACTATCCATAGCAATGTCTTTGTCTACTCCAAGTCCTCAGTGGTTTTATTCTCCCAGTGCTAAAAGAGCAAGCACTGCTAGAAGAAAAGAGGGCTGGAAGTTTGCCCCTATTTACAACACTATCCAGGTTTCCAGGTACTAAACCTGACAAGCAACAAGCAAACACAAATAACACTCAAGTCAAGGATGAGCCTGTGGGATGGGAAGGTGGAAAAATATCTGCAAACTGAGTGCATGAGCTCTGTGTGTTATAAAAGCAATAAACCCTGTGGCTCACCGGAACCACTTCTGAAAACAGCACTGCTCTAGCAGGAGCACTCCCATGGTAGTCAGGTTTTGCCAAGAGATATCTGCATCTTGTCAACTCTCTTGCATTTCCTGCTACTTCAGATTTCGGCCTTGTTGCTTTTAACACTGATGTGTTACAACATTTTCAGTGAGCAGAAACAGAGAAACTAGTAAATCAGAACATACAAGCCAGCTCTAGTTAATGTATATACCTTCTCTCAGGAGAAAAAGATGCCACTAACTTATCCTTTCACCTCTGTATAATAAAATTGTAAGAGCAGAAAAATTGTTTCCTGCTAGGAAGAGAAGGTAAGCCAATAAAGAAGAATGGGGAGAGGAAAGGAAATGACATGCAAGTCATCTTCTCCATGCAAAGGTGCAGCCTTCAGAGGGACTCATTTTTATCTCTTGAAATATCCCTGTACTCACAGCACTCCCTTCTTGGTCACACATTTCCTCTGCTCTTATGAGCAGGAAGTTTAGTTACCTTGGTCAGTCTCCTGTTGGGGGGCACAGGCCTGATATCAAACTGGAGATCTGGAGTCAAAGGCAGCCCGAAGCTCCAGCCACCATACCTGAGTGGAAACCAAAGGTTACTTGTTATTACCCTCACCTGGATGCACTGGAGCCTTGGCTAGTGTCACTTAGCATGGGCTCTGCTGCAGCATTCATGAATGCAGATTGTGACCCCTGTTAATCCTAGCTGACTTACAAGAGACAGTATGGAAGGGCTTGTTGCAGTACGTGCTGCTAGGCCACACACTGCAGGAGCCCTTTATGGGGGGAAAAAGAAAGGGAAACAGAAACTTGGCAGCTCTGTCACAATCCCGGGCTGACAGTCTGTATTCGAAAAGCCCTTTGGAGCCACACAGGCTCCTAATCTAGTTGGCCACCACAATAAGAAAGATGGAATGGAATAAGATGAATGCACTTTCCCAGAACATAAGCAGCTTAGCTGAGACCAGCGGACAGATGAACACATCCCTCGACTACCATAATGGCAGGATTTTTTTGCCCTGGACACTCTGCGGCTGCATCTGATAGCTCTATTTTTTTCTTGTGTCCCTTGGCATAAGAAAACACTCAACTTCTAGCTTTGTTGGAATGGAGGCACTTGTTGAAGTGAAGCACACTGAGACTCTTCAGAGAATCCAACTTTGATGAAAATTACCCTCTCTCTAGGGTTTACTTCAGGACAAGCCGTGTCAGATCTTCCTCTTTTTTAATATTTCAGAGCCAGACAAAGGCTTGTCGGCAGATCCAGCCACCTGCCTATCGTGTGACTGACAAGCTATCCCTAGGCTATCTCTGCTATGATGAAGCACAGCACTTGCACGAACCTTTTTCTGTAACTCTGTCATTGCAATACATTTTACCTTCTTTCATCAGATTCACAGAAACCAAAAGCAGTGAGGCCCTTCTATTCCCCATCCTGCACAATCTGTTGCCACAACGTGAGGGAGAAAGAGGAGGGAGGGGATAACACTCCCAATATTCACCCCCAACCCCTTCCTACTTCTAGCCATCAATATGCCAATACAAAATAGCTGGCTAACTGGTATTCCATCTAATGGAAATACACATATAGGCAGCTGCTGCCCCCAAAACAATTCAGAGGAGAGGGGTCGGAGACTGACACTGTACCGTTTTTGCAGGAAGTCTTTGGTAGTTGCCAGGATGTAAGTCTCCACATTGTGTCCTGTGATGTTATAAAGCATCCGGGTGGAGAAGGTTCTTCGGTGAGGGGCAGAATAGTTCATTGGTGGGCAAGTCTGAGAGGAAACAAATGAAGCCAATTGTGTCATTATTTTAGTCAAAATTCAGTGATTTAGGACAAGGGTGAGAGCAGGCCAGGACTATGTTCTAGTCCTGATTCCTACAGAAACTGATGATCTGCAAATCAGGGTGCTGAGACACACTGCACACATCCTTGTTTGTTGATCTTAACAACGTTTAGCAAAGTGCTTACAGAGATACCTTGACTTGAATCTACACTTCAGTTCTACCGGCAACAGTGAGACCTTGAAAGGTGCTTGGTGCTAGGGCAGGAAGATTTTTGCTGAATTCAGATCTGTCCTCTTTAGCAGAGCCTCAGAGCAACTGCACAGTCAATAAGAGAGGGCAAAACAGTTCACAGAGCAGCAACCTCAAACCCTCCATCTTCCATTCATCAGCGGCCACCCTAGATGCTTTTGCTGGGAATATAGTCCAGAGCTGCAAAGAAACCTCGGGCTTGTCCCGAACATGTAATTTAACATGCTGAGGGTCAAACTTGCATTGACGGCTTCATAAGGTTGAAACGTCCTATCAGCCAGCATGCTGGCTGCTTCTTTCAGCTCATACATAACAAAAACCTGAGCCTCCTCATCATGTATCTGTTCATAACTTTGCATCAGAATAGACAAAATAGCTTCTCTCATGCTGAGGAACACCTGCCTGTGCCTTCTGGAGGTGAGAATCAGCTTCAATAGAGTTACAGGAAAAATGATGCCATACTTTTAACGATGCAAGATTAAGACTATGTCCAAAAAACTGCATAATAGCTGCATTTTAAGGAATAGCTAGGAATGTTCAACTAAGTGCATAATTTATCTTACAAATAGCATCACACTGTGCCCCGGGTCTTATTTCCTACTGGAAAAAGCTGAAGACTGGTGAATAGCACTAAAGATAGGTCAGCTGGACTCCCAGCTCAACACACTGAACTGTAAAGTCCTTGGGGCAGAATCTGCCTTTTCATTAAGCACATATAAAGGCACTAAGCCTAGTAGGCTCCATATCTGGTTCTACATGTACCATTTTAATGCTAATCGTTATTATTAATCATCATTATTTATAATACTAAGCAAAGACAGATGGATCTACTTGTTGCATAAAGTTAAATTCTGAACAGCAAACAGCAATAATAGCTGTGCTTCCAAATAATGACAGTGCTGTATACAATGCAATCTTCCTCGTGAATATGTGCTCACCTCTGCTAAATAGGACAATCACACAACAGTCAAAAACAACACTAAACCTTCTCCCACCAAGAGGAGTTAGGCAGATAGATATATTAACACATGGTCTTCAGAGGATGAGGCTTCCTTCCTTCTTCCAAACTGCTGCAGTCCATGGTTAATCAGGGTACAAAACCAACAAGGTCATAAAAGAGACAAATCTGAACACCAGAGATCCCCTCAGTATCATGTCCACCTACAATCTCTCACAGATCCTGTAAAGCCTCCTCCCAGTGCTCAATGTTCATTCCTTCTCTTCCAAGATTATTCAAGGTTACCTGGATGCCATCTGTGCAGTTGCAGGCAGAATATTGGGCTCTTTCATCCCCGTTGGTAATCCACTGGCCAAGCATGTCCTCCGTTAAACACCGCCTGAAAGTGAGCACATTTTCCCCTGAGGTTTTCCACGTTCAGGTGTGCTAATGACACCAAAGGCTGTCACGCTTAATGACAGTGAGGATGGCAGTGCATAGCTTAAGTAGAAGAGCAGACCTTTCTGTCAACCCTGGATACTCCAGAGAATACTCTTTCTCCCACTGAGTTCAGTGGTTCACTGCACACAGACCTCACTACTGCTCTCTGTGCCTGGATTTGTTCAGCTGATCAGCAAGAACCAAGACTCCCACAGCAGAGAGAGTCAACAGGCAAAGGCCAAATCATCTCAGAGTTCAAAATTAGCAGCTACTGCTACTGCAGTAATTGGTGAGTCCTATAATGGTGCAGAAGGTGTGCTTAGTCAGTAGAAATATCTGTGTGCAGGTCTGCCCAGGGTTTACTACCCATTTCTTGAAAATCTGCAGAGCTCTAGACAAGCTAGCCTTTAAGGCAGAGATTTTAGATACAAACAGCTAAGTTGAAAACTTTTTGGGTGGGCTCAGTGCTATAAATGGGATCACTGGCAAGGGAAGGACTGCATATGAGAATAACCGACTCTGGTCCTAGCATCCTGTCACCACCAAAGCTGCTCCTTTACTCCAACGAGTCCACTTGAGTGGTGAGTACTTCTGCAGGCAAGCAAAACTCACGGGCTTCAAAGAGATGGGACTGGGGAACTTCCTACTTCTGCCCTAAAACACAGTATAGTTTGCTGTCTTCAAAGCCACTTAGTCTTACATTGGTAGATATGAGCCTTCTCTGCAAGCTACACAGGAGCCATGCAGACCCTCACCAACATATGAAAAAAACTGTAGGTGATTAAAGACTGTTAACAAGGTCTGATGGCTGTTAACCTTAGGGCAGTTCCTCTGGCAGATCAGGAATTTACAGAAGATCAAGAACTACTTACGAGTCGCTTTCATTCATGCATGTGTTATCTGTTCCAGGGAAAGAAAGCATTGAAGCAACTAAGGCATCTGTGGTTTCATTAAAATTCCTAAGATTTAACAAAAAGGAAAAAAAAAAAAAAAAGAGAGAGAGAGGTTGAGATAAATAGTTGAAATACTTCTATTACCAGAGGAAAACTGTGCCTGAATGAAACAGGATTTATTTATGAGGCTAAATAAATTATTATGTTAGGTACAGATGCCGCAAGCAATTTAAGTACAAGCAACACATTAGGGCAGTCACACAGCTTTAGGAGGACTCTCCCTGCTTACAGCTGCACACCAACTCCGGCACTTTCCTGCCTCCTGAGCTAAATAAGATCTGGAGGCACTTTTGGACAACTAAAATTCTGTTCTCAGAGTCAACAATCTACTTCAATTTTCAGGACTATGTAGGATGAGTTGTAGGTCATTCAGAAAGGTACTTCTCCTTTCTGGTCCAGGTCTCTAGCAATCACCCATGGGGAAAAACAGAACATCAGGAACAGAGAACTCAGAAACAACTGGGTCTGGCTCCTTCTCCCACCTAATCTTACAGAAGCAGTGCTGGGAAAAAATACCTTAAAGTGGACATGCATGATCTGTAATGATGTCTGAGTCAAGTTTTATATGTGTGACTTAAAGCTGAGAATTACTAGAGAACAAAAGGATTTCACACCATGAAATCAGAATGATGTACCATACTGGGTTTTTTTTTTTTCTGTTGTTTGTTTTTTTTAAAGCAAAATGAAACCATTCAGTGGCAAAGTTTTAATGACAGCGAAAACTGTAAGCCCTTCAAATGACTATGTGAGCTAGACAAGCAAAATCTAGGCAGAAAAATATTGATATTGTTCTTAAAGGAATTGTCCTTTATTGACAGAGAGGAGGGTGATGCAGACAGTTCACAGGACAGATCTGTATTCCAGACTTTACTTTCGGAGCGAACTGATGTGGATGCTCACGTTTCTAATTAAAGGGAAAGATTTCTTATTTTTCAAAATCATTTTGTGGGAAAATGGCTGCCACAGGGCCAGAGGTCTCCAAAAGCAAACAGTATTGCTAACATGTTTCATAGTTCATTCCAATCGAGAGGTTTTATTTCTAGAGCTCTCTGCTTGCTGGGTTGAGCAAAACCATCTTCCCAAGAGACTCACTAGGAAGAAAATTTTATCATTACATGGTTACCTGCATGATTAAAACCACTAATCGCTTCAAAATAAGCCTGATTGTAGAACTGTCTCTTTATAAACCAAGAGGTGCAACGTCTAAAAGGAATACCACTCACCCAAAGAAGTCTGCCTGGTCAGCCGTGCCATACAAGGAGGGGGAAAGGATCAGTTCTGGATATTCAGTCTCTTTAGTTCTCAGTGTCCCAAGCCCCATCGCAGCCGTCACAAAGAGGACTGGCAGGATGACCTGGGCGATGAAGCCTCTGACATCCCGGCGGGTGTGGTGGAATCTCTTAATGAACAGAGCTGAGGTCTTCTTGAGCAGCAAGGGCCAACCCTTCAGGCTTTTGGATCTGATCAGGAGCTGGTCTGGGTACAGAAGAAAAACACATTTTGTCAAGGATCAGTACACATGGAATACAGGGAACCAAAGGTTATAGGACCCCTGTATAACTAAGTTTAGCCTCCTGCTTGCCTTTACAGATGGGAAATGCAGGTATGAAACAGCATCAGACCTAGGAGAGAACTCAGCTTTTGGCTTAGGAGTCATGTGCCCAAGTAACACTGCTTTTCTGCATGATTTCTAATAAGTGTGTGTTGTTTATGCATTCTGACATCTTGCAAGAGGAAAACAGACTTCCACATGCAACAAGTCATCTACCTCCTACCTACCCAGCTGTAGCTTGCCAGGGAAACATATTAGTCTTTTATATTAGCAAACTGAAAATTCTCATCATTTAGAAAGCAGGTCCTCAGACACAAATCAATAACAGAAGTCATTCTGAAACAAGCAAACAAGGCACATAAACTAATCGATCATTTGCATGGACAAGGTTGTGGCGTACTAAAAACAAAGCCAAACCCTGTGCTACACATTCATCTTTATGAAATATTCATCTATGTAATACAACACGAAGCAAATCATCTTCAGTGCTCTCATTAGGGGAGACATAAAACACTTCTCTACACATCTGAATTACTGTTTATGGTGCTGTGCATTTAAAGTGCAGGTCAGCTCTGAGAAGTGAGCCTGAAAATACCTCTGCGTGGTCCCTTGGCTGTTTCTCTATCTATTAATGATATACTCATGGGCAAAAATATTTCTGCTCTGTGAGAGAGGGGATGCAACCAGCAATTTACTCATTTTTAGGCAGTGCTTCCTTCCTTCAGCCCTCAGAGACACCAGTAAAGCTTGACACTCATCTGACCCTGATCTCACCCTGCTGTCTGGCCCTTTGAGCTGTTGACAAAGCAAAAAGCAGGAAAGAAGACCTAGCTCTGAGCTCTGCTGCCTCTGCAGCAGATTAAGGGGATTCCATAAAGTTTCTCTCAATAGTGTTAATTGTAAGGAACTAGTCCTTTACATCAATTACAGCAATTAATTGCAAAGGTATACATCTGCTCTTTCACCCACACACTGTATTTGATTAGATTAAACCCTGAATCAATTTAAAGGAAGGCGGACACAAACAGAACCCCTCTGTGTTTTATCCTGTGACTCAGACTACCAAAACCAGTGGATCTAAACAACTGTTTAGCACTGTATTTTCCCTGAGTTATTGTTTCATGATTCCAGGTTGGGTGATGCTTAGTTTGCAGCAAAGAGGACAACGGAGCCCAAATCAGTACATTTATCTCTGCTTGCATCTTGGTTAAATCCGGAATAAAACCTGGAGGTAAATTAGTACCGTCTCTTTCCGTGAAGGTATCTGTGCTCACAGACATTTCGTCACTGCCCATTTGGCCACTGGATCCAGGCAGATGTTGGGGCAATTCAGCATCTTCTTGATGGTCCTTCCCTAGCTCTTTTGTCAGATTGAGAAACACCTACAGAGCAAGAAAACAAAGAGGAACACCACAGAGCTGCAGAGCATGTAGGAGAGTGGATTCTGATTATCGTTTCAGCAAATGGAGTTCTTTGGACTAGTCTTCCTTTAATCTCCACAACATTTCATTAAGCTGAATGGATCCTGAGCTCTTACCTCTTCCACAGTTGTGTTTGAAATGCCATAGCAACCAAGATGAAGATCATTCAGACTGGTATCAAGAGCTCTGAGAAGTGCCTGGTAGGCCCCAGAGACTGTCGACTTGAAGGGTGGAAGGACATACACAAGCTCTCCACCAATATCCTCCTTGAGATAAGCCTCGGGGAGGTGTGACTGGATCAGGGAAGTCACTGCTGCTGTATCACACTCCTCTATCATGTTCTGAAAATGAGAAACATGCTATGGTCACCAAGGGCACTCCGAAATTGAGCTTGCAACTGCAGGGTTCAGCTGAAATCCCGTCGCACAGTAAAATCCTGTAGGTGATCTGTCAATCCAGGCATGGAACACTCCAGTTTAGACATCAAAGAGATAAAACTGGGTTTGTGGCCCTCAAAGGAGACATGGGAAGTGCAATGCCAAGCTGTGCTACAGATTTTCTCAGGCTCCCCACTGCTAGGAGCTGAGTTCTGGGTACTTTGGGGAGCCATGCTGCATGCAGCTGGGGCCTATCCAGACTTGCATGTTCATGGCTGGGTTCCCTCTGTCCACAGATGTGCTGGAATTGGGCTGAATTAACCTCTTTGCACCTGCTGGACAGTTTACAGTAAGGCAGAGAAAAAGCCTTGCTATGACATGTGTACTGGGCTACCAGCACAAGCATACATGTTTTTCTGCATTAAAAACAAGGCTTGCACATGGGTCCTTTTTAATTTTCTCTATCTATCTTGCTAGCAATTTGGAAGAGAAGGTGATTTCTCTCTGTATCTGCACAGGAGAATATGTGCTGGGTCTACAAATGGTGCCTCAATAATAATAAGAGCAGAGTTTCCCGCAGCCTCCCTCTGCTCTGAGCGGAAGCAGGAGTGACACACTGGGGTAGCACCTCTCTGAGAAGTGGTGCTCACACATCCAGACCTTCCGTAGTTCTTTGGTGCCTCCCTGCATCTATCACAACCTGCTGACCTGTCACACACCTCCCATGGACAGCCCTAAGTGGCTGCATTGCTGATCAAGCTGTTGAGAGCTCTGGCTTAGCACAAAGTGTATCCACAAACCAGGCAAATCTCAGTCCCACCATCAGCAGGACCTGCTGTGGCAGCCACACTTACAGGGCAGAAAAAGGAAGCAACGGCCCAGCAGGGAAGAAAGGATGAAAAGGCCTCACCTGGCATGCGGCTCAGAATCAGGGTTCTGCATGATCCTCCAGTAAATTTGGTAAGACTACACTGGAATACCCATTCCACAACAAAAATGTTGAGAGAAGGCTGAGAGGAATCTTCTGCAATAAGCTTTACTGCTGGGGGACACTATGACTTGCCTCTTTCCCTCCTGTCACACAACTGACTAGATATCCCACCCAGGATGTTTATCATAAAAGGAAATATTTTTCTTTATACGAGTCTGAAAATTTAGGGTGAACTCTACATAAATCTTCATATATTCTTACAAATACCATACACAAACCTTCTTTTTGGTGAGAGTCAGGTGGTACCCATCACCAAACGTTTCCTTGAGATAGAACGGCGACCCACAGCATTTGAGCCCCCCATGCTCTAGGAAGGCAATTCGGTCACTCAGCACTTCTGCTTCATCCAAGTGATGCGTTGAGAGAATAATGGTTCTGCCTGGAAAACACACAGCTGATGTTTGCCAAAACAAACACACAAAGTGAGGTGAGACACCCAAAAGCTGTACTGTATTGGAGGACACAGTACCAGGTGAAAACACACAACACTCTCTTGGAATTAATAATAAAACTGGACAAAGAGTAACAGCAGAGAAATTATGTCAGAATAACATAATTTGCCCATTAGGGCAAGCTTATTTTTCCAGTGACACTCTGAATTTACAAGAACCCAGGATTCCCTCAGAGCAATCTGCAAAGCCCCAGCCCCTCACAGTTAGTTCTCCATGGTCTCCAGAACCCAAAGCCACTGAAATCTTATTTTCCCAAGTGGCACACACTGCCTTTGCCACCGGGTGGCATCTTGCCTCGTCACACTACCTTTTTTATTCTTGGAGATGATTTCCCAAATACTCCTCCGCGAGCATGGATCCACCCCTGTGGTTGGTTCATCCAGGATGACCACCCTTGATCCACCCAGGAGAGCAATAGCTATTGACAACTTCCTCTTCATCCCCCCGGAAAGGGAACCGGTTAGCTTATGACGATGGCCATACAGTCCAGTCTCCTTCAAAGTCCTTGAAAACAAAGGAAAAACAATCCTCAAAGGTTGCACTTCAAGAATATTTTAAAAGGGAACCTGAAAACAGCAAATAACTTAACTGTAGATGAAAAACTGCTCATATGTGGACTGCCCTGCTGAATGGTCACAGTGCTGAGAGATGATTCACCCTGCAGCTCAACCACTGGGATTTTAAGTTTAACATTTTTAGAGTGTTTTCTGACAAGCCAAGGTTAAAGGCTTAACCTCATGAACTGAGAACATCAAATCCAAATTCCCTGGGATGGTCTGGCTGCGTCACTTCCTTGCAGAACCAATAAAACTGGCATCATCTTTCTGACTCGTTGATTAAATCTCTTTCTGGGGAAAACTGCAAAGAATCAAGGACCAGACCTGTAATTCATCTCCAACGAACTGCCACAGAAGCTTGTAAACCCTCTGGAGAAGAGACCTTGTTTTCTTACAGCCACAGATGTCAACACTCAATATATTCCCCTAGTCAGGTCTTATTTGGACTCTAAGATGAGCTCTTAGCAGAGCTCAAAATCATGCACCCAAACTTTGCAGTGGCAATGACACCATCACATAATAAGTAATTTTGGCAGCCCTCTCCCTTCTCCAGCCCTGCTATTTTTATACCTGTTCACTTCTTGGTAGAGTTCCTCTTTACTCCAATGAGGAACTTTGATGTACCCATAGAGCAGCAAGTGCTCCTTTGTGGTCAGGTAGTTGAATAGCACGTTGTGTTGCATACACACACCCATGTTCTTCCTGATAACCTCCTGGTCAGTCTTGATGTCCTTTCCATAGACAACAATAGTACCTGATGATGTAGGGAACAGTCCAGTCAAAATAGATCTGAAAGGGAAAAACAAACAGAAAAGGAAGTAAAAACAGAGAAAGTCCCAAGAAATCTTTCCATGGTCTTGTACCCATCATCACTTGCAAGGTTTCCCTACATCACCATCATGCTCCTTACAGCCATACACTAGAGAATTCAGCTTCTGGTGTTTGCTAGTGCTTTAGCAGAGGGGTGGTTGGCTAACATCAAAATGCATCCAATCTCTGTGAGGATGCAACGGGAAATATTGAGCTTGCACTCTGAACTCTGGTTACTTTCATAGGTACTTTAATCTCCACCAATCTTCCCTTTCCAAAGTCAGACTACTGTGCACATCCCTTATCTTAATGCACACAAATCCCCTCAGCTTCCAATTTAACCTCTGGAAATTCATATAGTGAAGGTGCTCTTCATTCTTTGAGGTGTGGCTGCAGTAGGCAGGCTGCTTTTTATTGCTATCCACACCAGAGCTTGAAAACCACATCTCATCTTACTAACGACATCAGAGCACAGAAACCTCATTTCACTGCCATTATCAGCAAGAAATGGGGGAAGACTTCCAGACAAGATGCCTCACTGGGGCAGCACTTCCATCTCATTCAAGCAAATAATTACCTACCTAGCAACGCCTAACAGACCTGAGTTAAACAACTTCTGCCCAGAATAACTACTTGCACAATATAGGTCATTTTTATCACTGTCCTGCTGGGACTAAAGAGGGAAAATGTATCTCAGACTGCCCTTCACTTTCCCGGAGCTTTTTACTCTCCTGGGCCTTTTAGCCATCATTAAAAAGAAAAGGAGAGGTAACTTGTGACCTTACTCAGGATCTGAGATCTACACTAAGTTTCTAGAAGCCATTATCCTCTTCTGTATGGCAACTTTGCCTACACTTTGCAAAGAGGGCTGGAGCTGAATGTACAATTAGCTGAAATGGAGCACTCACCTATGAGTATTTTTGGCTCTTCTGGGGCTTCTACTTATCAATTTAATGTGGCTTTCACAGTGATGCATATATATGTGTATGTATGCATATATTGGTGGGAAAATCAAGTTCTACAGGCCTGTTTTAGTGCTGTGATCCAACAATTTAAATAATAACTTACAAAAGGCAAGGCTAAAAGGCCTGAACCCCAACAGATCTGAAACCCAACAGATTAACCTATTGCCCTCCCTGCCCTGCCTACACATATGTACAGCTTAAATATACCGTCACTAAGCTCTTTTTTTGCTAATACCACTCAACTTTGTTGTGAGCACAAGCTGCTGACAGCTGATCGGCCTAACCCTGGGCATCGGAGCTTCGCTGGGACAGTGGCTCTGCTAGGCATTACAGGAATCCTGCAGACTGTCATATTCCTATGCAAAAACAGGACCCTTAACTCTAAGAGATAAAGGTACTGCTTAGGTTGCCAAAGAGCAAGATGAAACTATGAAAGAGATCAGGTCCACTAAAACATCTTACTCAGCCTCAAAACACTGTGTGGTGCCACTTGTTCTCTCTTTTACCCACTGTGCTCTACAGAACCACAGAATGGTTAAGATTGGAAGGGAAGAGATCATTTAGTGCACAGCTCTACACAATAAAATAATTCTGCTTTAAAGGAGACATACATGGTTGTAGTCTTCCCTGCTCCATTGTGTCCCAGCAGGGAAGTGATGTTCCCTTCATAGAAGTTTAGGTTGAGGTTCTCTACTGCAGCTTTGGATCCATAGATCTTGGTTATGCCATTGAGGGAGACTCCTAAGGTGAGGTCAGTGGGCTCTGGCTCCAGGTGAGGAGGGGGTGCACCTGCAACATCAAAGGAAGGGTTAGAGGACAGATACTTGTGTCTCCAACATGAAAAAGCAACAATCACAGCTTTTTTAAAAAAATAAGCGTAGCAAAACTAAGAGTATTTCAGCTGGGAATGTAGAGAACATTTTGAAGGAACTGTATCTTTTTGTGCTATCCAGGATTTCTCCCTCTCACTCCTGCAACTTCTAATAACTCCTGACAATAAACATTAATCACTTTCAGAAAGGTCTTGTATTTAAATGTTTCGGGGCACCTAACTTAATCTATGCTAAGCCAAGAAAAGTAGAGGGCAGAGAGCAAAACTACAGAGATATTTTATGTTAGGTAGTATCAGCAAGCACTTACGTGTGGTCTGACAATATTTTACAAGTTAAAAATTTAAAAGAGAAAAACAGAAGCACACATCTCTTTCCAATTGGAAACCTGTATTTGCTTGTAAAAATAAAGGTGTATTTCTACATAGAGCGCTGCAGTGTGAGATAGCTATATCCAAGGTAACTGCCCACCTATAGCATACGCATAAACAAATATACATACAAATACTAGTTTAGAATTCCAAAACAAATAGGAAGTAAAATTTAAAAGCGAAGTCTCCTTTCAGATAAGTAACAGCTTTAAAGCTTTCCTATGGTACAAAATAGGGATGAACACAGAAATGTGCTTTGTGAGTGTGCCCACAGAACTAACAACTACACAGAAAACAGTGCCCCTTTGCACATTTGGCTTCATTTACCCAAGACAAAGGTTACCATCATTACCCCACCTAGCATTCACATACATATCTTATTGCTGATGGTGGCTTCTTTCCTTAACAGCAGCTTGGTGAAGAGAAAGGCTCTTCGTTTCTCATTCCAGAAGGGGATATAACCATTGTATTCAATCCAGTAAGATGGAAGCAATGGAAAATACCAGGGAGCAGCCATACCGTATCTCCCTGCATTGAGAAGAGGAAAGATATTCAACTATCTGCTTCTGCAGGATGTACGACTGTTGGGATATGTTAAAAAAAAAAAAAAAAGCAGAGAACCCTCTCTTCTCTTGTACTCATGTACTTGGTGGAGGATATTCTCATGATTGACACAGTAGGAAGTATTAGCTAATGTATTATTCTGATATTATTCTGAGTAACTTCATAGCCAGAAGGCTGGAGTACTTTTCATTTTCCACGGGGTAGATTTCTGTGTGCCAAGGGACTGCTTCATTAGGTGGGGAAGAAAAGCAAAAGACAAATGTACTATTTCTTGCCCATGGCAGGAATTACGTTTTGAAATCAAATTTTGTAAGTAACACAACACAGAATCACTTGCCTGACAAAGGTAGGCTAGCAGGCTCTGTTCTCCTTCCCACCAACCAGAGAGTGCACACACCCTCCTCTGCCCTTGATCTCCACTTACTCAGAGATCCCAGCTACCCATGTGATAAGCAGGAAAATCCTAGTACTCCCCTACTCTGTCCTATGACAGGATCCATTAATACTCTCAGACCCACTAACTCAAGCCTCTTTTGATCCTGAAACAGAGGCATCCTTGCGTGTGCTGATTGCCTTACTGCCTTAATTCCAGCATCAGCCATTGATTTTCCTGTTTTCTCCAGAAGACAGTACTGCAGCCTTGAAGTTTCACATCATTACCTGGGAAAACATTCCTTATATACCAGCCCAGAATGAAGTAAATGAGAGAGTCTATCAGGATGAGCCAGCACATCCAGCCAAAGGAAGTGTTGTCTCCAATCATTGGAGATTTATACATGTTGTCCCACTGCAGACCTGCAGAAAGGAATTCAGAAATGCAGACAAACAGAACCTCGTTAATGAAATGTCACAATTGTGG
The DNA here is from genome assembly GCA_003342815.1 of Eudromia elegans. Taxonomy (NCBI): domain Eukaryota; kingdom Metazoa; phylum Chordata; class Aves; order Tinamiformes; family Tinamidae; genus Eudromia; species Eudromia elegans. The sequence goes on along the minus strand of PTEX01000086.1, from coordinate 1,333,085 downwards.
CATCTCAAAGCACAGTTTTGTTTGCAACATACTTACCTATGCCTTGGGCCTCATATCGAGCAATGTATTGACTTCCATAACTGAATGCCGTCGGAGACAATAGGCTCTGTGGTATAAAGAAAATTTGAAACAAAGACTTTATGAATTAATCTCAAAGAGAAATCCAAACAGTCAGTGATCAGATACCTCACTGCCTTGACCCAGGAGCCTGAAATATTAGTGTCATTTATTCCAATAGCCACACAAAGAGCAATCAACTAGATCAGTGATGGCTGACACTTCCAGTGACAGAGTACAAACCTGCCTTAAGAATCTTCCTTCCCTTTGTTTCCCATGCTCAGGACTCAACTTCCTTCCTCATACAGAGCACTAATCTTCCATGAGTAAACATATATAAGGAACATGGGTAATTAGCTGCTACCTAACCCCCTTACTGAATACAGCCTTACTGTTTACAGAGGTTGCAGCTAAGTCATTTTGTTTGCAACTAGAAAAGGCAATATACACAGGTCAAGCTATTCTGACTCAGCTGACAGGTTATGATGTATTAAAATGCCACAAGTACAGCTTTCAGTCTTGGGACAACAACTAATTCCAGGTTTCCCTTCAGCAGATCACCCACAAATTTCCTGTTGTCACATGCTGCTGCATTTGACTACGACCGTGAGGCAGGAGTGTTCCCCTGTGACCAAGAAGGCCAATGGGATCCTGGGGTGCATTAAGAAGAGCATCTCCAACAGGTCAAGGAAGGTAATCCTCCCCCTCAGCCCTGGATGGGGCTGGCCTCTTTTCAGTGGTGGCCACCGATATAACTAGAAGAAACGCCACAAACTGAAGCAACAAAAGATCCACAGGAACATAAGGAAAACTTTCTTGGTAGTGAGGGTGACAGAGCACTGGAACAGGGTGCAGAGAGGTTGTGGAATCTCCCTCTCTAGAGATATTCAAGACTCATTTGGATGCAATCCTGTGCCACGTGCTCTAGGTGACCCTGCGTGTGCAGGGGGGTTGGACTAGATGATCTCTAGAAGTCCCTTCCAACCTTAACAATTCTATGACTCTACGATTTATCAACACCCACTCCCAGAGTTTAGAAAGGCATCAAACTCATGCATATTTGTGACATAGATCATAACAGAAGTGGAAGGTTATGGAAAGCTACTGGCCATTTTCACATATACGATCTTTGGTACTGAAAAGCAAAACTTACCAGTAGGCTTTTCACAGAGAAGCTCAAGTGATTCTCAATGACAAGCAACACTATGAAGGGGAAGAAGGTGAGGATGTACACAAGACTGCCCACCAAGGCTGCTATGTTGGTGTTGTTGAAGAAAACACTAATGAAGTAGCTCATGGCTATGATGGAGAGGCTGTAGTCCATAAGGTACAGGAACAGGAGGGCTGTGTTTGTTTTTGGAAGGATGTCACCTACTTTCAGAACGATGACGAGGAAGGTGACAGTGATTAAAAGGAAGATGGCACACTCTATGAACCAGGCGATGAAATGGCTGCTGGCATTAACGCCCATCATTTTCATATACTACATAGAGAGAGATGAAAGAAAGAACCACAAACAACTATTAATATATTTTTTGGCTGATATTGAACTCATTCATTCTTCTCTTTTCAATATCTCGATAGGACACAAAAATCAAAACACAGTTTCACATTTTGGTGTAGTGTCGTGTTGCTGACTAGAGAGAAACCAAATACTCGTGTTTCTGGCACGTCCTACACTTGCAAAACAGCCCACTGCCAAGGTCAAGACAGACAGGCTCTACAGCTGCAAACCGCTGCATCCCCCAGGTCCCAAAGACACAACTGCCTTAGATTCCAAAGCAACTTTACTTTTAAAAATAATACTATGGAAATGGATGGTTTGAGTGTAAAAAACTCTTTAAAAAAAGACATCTTTGAAACAAAACCATTTAACCCTGCCAAAAGATAATAATAGATAAATTAGTACAGTTATAATGAAGCAATATTAATCTATATCATCTGATGAACGAGTCTGTAAGTCTTGTGTGGAAATGGAAATTTATATTGCACAATCCCAAAGGAACAACAAATGCCAGTGTCTTGTTGTTGATTATTATACACCTAAAATGACTGCAGACATCTTGATTCTTAGAGACAATGAAACTAGATTCACAAAACTAGAGTAAGCGGCTGTCAACTAGCCAGCAGAGTTTGTTCATTTTAATCTCATTACAGTTCACAGAATGCCCTTTTTCTTCTGAATATTTTTTTTTTGGTGAACAAGCATTTGTTTCCATGGCACCAGATGAAAAACAAATCTGCTCGAGCTTTTGTTGCTTGCTGAAGCTTAGTTTTACAAAAGTTCTTTGCTGTTCATCTCTGTTGACTTTATTCACAGTAGAAACTTGAATTAATTAAGTAAATTCCATTTGTCTCCATGTCATTTCTTTTCCAATAGGCAAGCTGAATCAAGAGTTCCATTTCAGGGGAGCTGATATAAGATTTAGCACCTTTTGAAATATTAAGTATAGTAATTTCGAGGATAGGAAATAAGTCCACTTTTCAGGTCTTCATCCCCACTAGGTATGATTCAACATAAATTTTAGACAGCTTTTAATCTTCAGCAAACTTGTAATTTTTTGACGTCCCAAAGTTTCTAGTGTTCAGAACTACAAAGTAATGGTCTCACTACTTTAAGGACAAAACGTTTTTAGTTTTAAACTTGCTTACAATGTCAGAACTCAAACAATAGGTCAAACAATAGGTATTCAGAACATAATTTTCCTTAATGCTCATTTCGCTCCATTTAATATTGCACATGAGATGTACTATTCACTAATAAGGAAAATCTGTTTATAATTTTGCATGCCACAGAAAGCTTCAGCGTACCTCATAAAGCCTCAGATCTTTCTCTTGAACAAGTGTTTTAACAAAATCAGCTATAAACAGTACCCAGGCAGCCATCAGAGCAAATGGAAGAGAGTAGGTTACGCTGGTTAAGAACCTGTAAAAGACAAACGCTGGCTTTAGTCGAATATGAAATGCTCGGAGGATTAAGGATTTATACTTAATATATTTTTCAGACTAATACTTTGGCACAGGAGAAGAAACATTGATATTTCAAAACATGGAGCATAATTAATAATTACAAAAATGGCTATTTTACCCTTGTACTAAATTTTCCATTCATGAAACTCCTGCCTGTGGTTATTTCCAGCAACATTCTGGAAGCAGTTTTGCTCAGTACCACCACTGGCAGAAGCAGGAACTGCCACTGGGTAGGGACATCTCCTGACTCTCTGATGAGGAACATCTCTCAGTTTGAAAAACTACAACACCCAGTTCTGTCACTAAATGTAATGGCCACAATTTCTAATCAGGCTATATAATCTTGTTCTTTGGGTTTGGATTTAGGTGCTTCCCAGCAGAGAGACATATCTGCTCTACTAGCCCACGGGCAGGTGATGCAGACCCTTGTCTGCAAGGTGGACTTCACAGTCTTCTGCTCCTGCCTTTAATCAAAACTCTTCCTTCCTTGCCAAATGTGGCCACAGAAAAAAAAAATAACAATGGTCAACAGTAAAACCCTCCTTCTGTGATGGAAAGTGGGTTTTTACAGCAGGAGATTCACTTCATTTTATCTACAAGGCTTATGCTTCCCACCTTTACTTCTAGCCCTGGCTTTAAACAAATATCAGTGTTATTTCCTGGGAAAAGTTTAATGTGCAGTAACAGTAAAAAATGAACTTCGAGGTTTCATAATTTTCTCTCTGAAAAACTGAAAATTTTTCCCAAAGCAGTGCTTTGAGGAAAGGCTTCTGTACAAATGAACCCATATTTAAAACAAACAATAAAAAGGCATTTCAATAACTCTACTTTTTTGTTTAGCTAGCACCTTGTGCATGATCTCTAGGCTATTAAAAATTCAGCATTTCCCCAAACCTGCTGCACAGTGGTATATAAGATTTTATCATCTTCCTAGAGAATGGCAACTATCCAGTAACAATCAATAGAGGCCCATTTTATAATGACTTCTCAGGGATGCAATTCCAAAGCCTTTAGGTATTTTATTAATCGAGCAAATTCATGTCCCTCCGAATTTGGGGGAGGGAGAGGATCTCAAAGGCAACCTGTTTTCTTAGCAGCTCAAGAACAAGAAAGGTAGCAGATAACCCTGTATTACCTGGCCCTGGCAGCTAGTTAATCACAGTATAGAAGTATCTCACACAGCAATAACCCATATATTTGCTACAAGCAGTTGACATTTGGATTGAATGCCTACTGCTTGTGTACTTAGAGGAACAATAAAGTGGCAGGCAGTTTGTATGCAGTTACCTTATCAAAAGATTATAGGCCCCTAGTTCTCCTAAGTGATAGGACAACACATGAAGTTAACGTGTCTGCTATAACTCCTGCTTTGAGCTCACACAGGAGACACTCAGGCTGTTCAGTAGAAAGAGATGCTAGGCTGAGCCTATATCCCTGGTTCAGGCAAGACCATCAGTTGTGGTATGACTGTCCATCCACCGCTAATATTTGCTGAACATCTTTCAGTGCTTTGTAATGGACATGAAATTCCTTCCCTGTGCGTTTTCCACACAGTTTGACCACCAGCTGCAGTCAGGGTAGTAACTCGGAGGAGTCACTTTGCCAGGTTTCCAATGCCAACTCAACTTGTCTTGCCAGAGGGGCTGGTCCTCAGCTGTGAGATACTGGCTTCTCTGTATTGCATTTGGCAGAGGTACAGTTTATACTAGCTGCAGATCTGGCTCAAGATGAGTGGAAAGGAAGATAAGCCAAAACTTTTGATCTGTTTTATCATCCAAATCTTATTCTGGTCCACACACCATTCACATTGCATTGGTCTATATAAAGTCCTGTGAACCCTGACAACTCAGGGCATCAAAAGCTCCTCAGTCTTCCTCCATCACTGCAGACGAGGATCATCTTCCCTCCTGCTGTTCTTGATGCATCTGTGAGAGGCCCCTGCATTGAGAACTATTCACCATGTACTGAATATGAGCTGCTGGAATGAATAACAAGTACCACAGCTACATTGCAGTATCAAAGAAAAGAGCTCAAACTCAGGGCCTTTTTTGCTCAATAAATACATTTCTCATTCTGTTGTTATGTCTACACATAAACACCCACACTAGAAGCCAACAGTCATATCTTTAGTCTGAGTCCTGTCAAGTCAAGTCAGTTCTACAACATGTGAAGCAGGAACAGCAAATTTCACCTGTGGTAAAACCCACAGTTACCATGACAATTCAAACATGAGAATAAAAAGTCACATAAACTTACATATCCTTATTATAGCAGGGGTAAGGCATGGCCTGGACTTGAACAGCTACATCCTCTAGCTTCTTCCCCGTCTGCAATTCAATAATGGATCTTTCAATGCTGTCCTGGATATAGATGAAGGCCCGGCTGTAAATCTGGCTCTGCGAGGTTGAATTGTGTGGGCCCACTGTCCAGATCCGCTCCCTTATTCTGTTGGTGGTCTGAGTAATCCTGCTGCTCATTCGGATGGTGTAATTGAGCACCGGAGGGAGAGTGTGCTGAGTGCTGCTGTGACTTGAAGGCAGCTTGAAAATGATACCTTAGGAAGGAAAGGGAGAACGCTTTCGTCCACGTCAAGTCAATAGCAGTGGAGCGGTACACACAGATACATACAAACGTCTAATTTCTTTTAGCTTCTTCTACACTACAATCCCTCCACTAGTTTCTTTGCTACACACAAGGCTCAGATGGGTAGGTTGCCTGCAGGCACTGCTGAGGGTCTGGAAGCAGTAAGCACACATCACTGCAGCCACTTGTATTTCAGAACGTGACTGATGATCCTCGCTGCTAAATATACCCCCAGAGCCTAAATGCTTTCCCCACTGAGCACTCAAAAAGCCCAAAGGCTCTCAAAATAACCAGCTGTGTTCAGAAAAGTCTTGGTGTTAACACGGACTGACACGTATCTATTGTGTATGTCACTCAGCACGTGCACTGTTTGTGAATGCACCCAAATGCACTCTAGCAACAGGGCTTGCATAGTGATGCTGTAACTTAAAAACCTCACAGACTCTGTTTTGAACAAGGGAGTGTTCACGGCCTATACGCATTTTAGTGTGCACAGGATCTCATACAAAGTTGAGCAATGTCTTAGAAGCTAAAAGCTTTGTAAGTTCCTGTTAGGTCATGGCATGCTCTAAGCGTAGTCTGGTAGATAGGGTACCTTTGGTTTTAAAATGCCTGTTTGAACAGAGGCAATACCACAGAGGGTTCTCTTTCCAGAGCATTTTGCAGAATTATTCTATACATGAAGCATGAAAATTGAATGGAGGAAAAGCAGGGAGGAAACGTGTCTACTTCTGCTGAAGTATTAAAATTACCATGGTTTGATGATTGAAGAAAAGTAAAAGTTTATGTCAATACTTCAATTAGGAGTTGCAAAACAGAATGGGTCAAGAGATATGTAAATAAATCCTAACTGACAAGATAATACACATTTAAAAAAATAAGCCAGGTGTTTATCATTCAAATTAAGATAATCTCTTTCTCCACCTGTTCCATTCTGTGATTTGACCTAAAGCTGCAAGCCAAATTCCAAATGTAAAGGCTTTGACAAAGAAGCACTCCAGTGCTGATTTGTTTGGCTGTAACATCTGAAGAGTTTTATGATCTCCTAATAAAGTGGACAGTCCTGAATCTTGCTCGAGTAAAGCACTTTTTTCCCTTTTAGAAGGAGGCCTGATAGAAGGCAGCTGTGACATGAAGATCTACCAAGGGCACTGAAACTTCATTCAGCTGAGAACTGATCTAGAAAAAAGATGATTCCATTAAAGGTTTTCTATACAGTGATGGTACAAAACATGCAGATATAAAAGGGATAGTGAAAAACACCGCCGTAAGGAGACCCAAGAGTGTTGGTGCCACATTCACTAGGCAAAGACCCACTGTTGTGTGTCTGGAGCCATGACCACGACAGTCACTGATATGGAAAGCCAACCTCTTTCACTGGACTCTAACTCTGTACCTAGGCTATTTCTAATCTGTGGGAGAACTTGAAGCTGTCACATACTTGCAAAAAGTTCATTCTTCAAAAAGAGCTCTTTGGCCATCAGCTCCATTTCCTCTAAGCTTCTGGCTGCTTGAATGCGATTAAACGAGACGCAGGAGGACACATTTACAGCAAGCGTAGCTAATGTATTCAACTGATTGACAATATCAGCGTTGTTCTGTAATTCCAATCGAATATTATCTGGAAAATAAAATTCAGTAGCATCATCACACAACAAAAGCAGCATCAAATCATTTGCTCTTTACATTAGCAATGACACCAAAAAGGAAAAAAAAAAGCATCATACTATCCATTAAGTGTAAAATACATTTCTGCACTTAACAGGGCAATGAAGGCATGTTGTTGACCCAATTTTTATGTTAATCGCTTGTAATATACTCGTGAGTTTGCCCTTGGGAAGATGCCAGCAATGGAATGTGACAGCCATCCCAAATCAGAAGTTGCTATTAACCTGCTGGGTTTTTAGACTTGCATGTGATGCTCACCATTCATTCCACATCTAATGGCTTTGGATGTAATCAGCACATCTGCTGATCTGCTCTGTCTCAGGGGAGAAGGTGCTTTTGCCAAGCCCATCAAGCAAAAGCTAGGTCTGTTGTGCTGATGTGTGTACTAAACCTGATAATGCAGCTTAATAAAGATACTGTCATTTCCTGTTTTAAAAGGTGACTGCATAAGGCAGTGTAACTAATATGGAGCAGCTGCTGCAGGGACTATGATTTTACTGGCAGTGCAGACAGAGGTACTACTTGTGAGATGACTATTAGGCAGGGTTCACTGTAAACAGTAGGTTGATCTCCTTTTGACTGTAATGGACTTGCATGAGCCAGATTTGTATGTACAGGCATGACCATCCACTGAAAAAATGAGAAGGGCCTGTGATCATGTTGCCATCAACTCTGTTAGCTGATGACTCCTATAATGCACATCAGGAACTCACACTGTGCGCAACCATGCACGACTGCTGAAGAACAACAGATCCTGGCGGAGCATCTTTCTTAATGTCCTTGACTTGATCAGCCAAGTTTCTTTTATTTGATCTCTTCCTTTTCTGCTCTGGAAAACTTTTAAGCTAAACCCTGAGGGTGATGTGAATGAGCTCTACACCATTTCCCACCAGAGCCTCAGGAAGTTCATTTGAAGTAATAATTACAGCTAAACAGTGTCCTCCAGTGGCCACAATCAGCTGCCAATATTCCCATCCTGCTATCGCTGCAGTGTTTGTGAGCAAATTCCCTTCAAGCCCTTTGCTTTCTAGGAGTCTTTGCCCACAGGCTACAAGGTTTTCAAATGACAGCTGGGATTGCTTTGTGCTAAAGATGGGATATTGGTCATAGGAAGAGGATCTGAGGACACATGCAAAATAGTGACGCTGGAACTACCAGTATTTGGAGTACAAACAGGAAGGCAGCACCCATGGAATAACTTACCCAGCTCATTTATTTGATCCAGCAGTTCCACTGCATCCAAGTCCACCATGAGCTTGATAAAAACTTGCACAAAAGGATTCTGCAGGGCATTCTATCAACAAGCAAAGAGAGAAAGCATCAGTTTGACCACAAACCCTATGAGCTTATTCAGTGCATTTCTAAAATAACACAGAGCAGCTTCCTTCACAGAGCATTTGTGCAACCTCCTCCTACTCTTTCTTTGACCTTCCATTTTTCATTCTCTGTATAGCAGGAAAGAGAAATGCTGGCAATGAAAAGGACTTGCAGTGTTTCTTGGAATCAACAGATGACACCTTTTGACACCATTAGAAATTAGACTCCCTTGGAAAAAAATAGAGAGTTGAAATCTTTATTAGTAAATGTCCCTTCTGTCTGCTTCAAGTCCTGTAAACACAGTTAGAGTGCAATGAAGGAGGTCCAGTGTGTAACTAGGAGACCAGTTGTCAGATTTTTGTTTGAATTGTACATTATTCCACAAACAAATGCAGGCAGTAGAGAGCATTTCATTTCACTTTTACACATTCCAGCCTGGATTTTCTCACTGTGCCATGGAAATTGCAACATGTTCCAGCCACTGAAATTACCTTATAATGCTTTAGGGTTCCAGAGATCTCATTTTTACAGAAAGCCACCATAGTCTTGTGAGAAAAGAAGACAATTTTTATGGTGGAAAATGCAAAATGAGTACATGAAACACTACAGCATTACTGTTTTCTGCATCCAAGCAGACATAGGCTCCTTAGGAGGGGGAAAAGAAATTTTATTTAGATTCACTGAGGTACAAAGATATCTTCTAGCTCTTATGTGTGTACCCAGAACTACATGCTTATTATAGATACTTTTTCATTTTCTGAAAAAGTCATTTCTTGCCTGGTCTTGGCTGGCTGGATCACTCCATCAAGCAGAAAGTTAATTTACAAACTGCAGAGCATTCCCCACTCATCTTAGCCCTCCAGCAGGCCTCAGCATGGCCGAAGTGTCAGGGAACATATTACAGACAAATCATTTCAGAAAGAGGATTTGCATGGTAAGGTGCTTCAGGATTATTTCTGTTAAGGGAACAGGCAGGCATCACTGGGAACTGGGAACTCAAGGACAAAAGTCTGAGAAGGGTTTTCCCAGCTATAGTAAGATTTCCCTGAAACCACTGGAACACCCATTTATTTCCACAAAGAAAACCATCCACAAAAATCCCTCTTGCAAGAGGCCAAAGAGAGGCAAGACCCTCGTACCTTGATAATCGGAACTGTTTGGTTTAACTTAGTCAGTGAATTCATGATGACAGGAGATTTGTCCAGCCATTCCTGGGATTTCAGCGACAGGTCAGCCATCTGCTTCAGCGTTGTATTAGACTAAAAAAAAAAAAAAAACAAAAAACAAAAAAAGAAAATAATATGAGGTTCTGTTTATTTACTGCTTAAAAGAATAAAAGAGTAAAGACCAGACTTCATTTCTTTAGAATTTTGCTTGGCACCCTATCACTCTTTGGCTAAGTGCCACTTTAACACATGCTTAAAATGGATGCTAGGCTCATATGTGATGTTTAGAGTATGTCTTGGCTGCCAGTTTTCCTTCCACCATTATCCTGCTTACCAACAAGTGCTGGTCAGCATTTGTTCTGGCAGACGTCTCTCCTCTCTACTTCTGGTTGAAAATACTGGGATGAAGCTTCATAAACTGATGGACTTAGGAAAATCTTATTATGGATATCAGACCAACAGCAATTGTTTGGCAGTAAAATTTATATAACTACAAAGGACAGAAGAGCAGAGGAATTAAAATCCCTCTGAGGGAACATATCTTGATGTAATATAAGCAGAATCCTACCTTCTCCATGATTGCTCGAGTTCCTGGAGTATCTGGTGTATAAAGGATCTTCCCAAGCACCATTGGTTTTAAGAAAGACCAAATTAAAGCTCCAGTTGGGGTCTTGACCAAGTCCAGGTAAAAAGATAAACAGAACGGTGCTGCAAGAGGAGAAAAACAAAAAATTGCACAGAGCACAAGTAGATCAGACATAGGGAGCTACCAGTGGGTTCTTTCTGCATGCCCAGTTTGTTGCTGTGTCCCACAAATTATTTCAGAGTCCTCCTAATTTTCTGATATAATGTGGTCTTGACCAAAGTAATCCATCCCCGTATCTCCTGTTGCTGAATGCAAGTCAACAAGAATCTCACTATTCAAGCCAAGATGCTCTGTTTGATGGTTAAATGGAGTTTTTGTGAACCCACAGGATCTAATAATATCAATCTGGTCAGGAAAAACTACACATCAAGAAAAAGCAGTGACCTGTCAAGCCCTAAAACCAAATCAGCAGCATCTGGGCAACAGTGCAGCATTAAACATTGCTTCTCTACAGATGCTTTTTTGCCTTTTTATTTTTATGAATATAAGCCACCAACATATGGAGCAGTGCAGATTCTCACCTAGCATAAATCACCGGTTCTCCAGAGACTTATAGGGGAACAGTTCACTGCTAAATCTCTCTAGAAATATTTGAGTTTAGTTCCGGAATGTTTTTTCTCAAGGTAAAGCCAAACTTACTGGAATCGTGAGGAATCCCATATTTCCTCATCAATTTTTGGACATAGACATCCTCAATGGATGAACTGTTGCTTACAGAGTCTCCAAAATCAGGAAGCAAAGACTCAAAAAACAGGGGTGCAATCTCCTGGTTGCAGAGAATTTTTGACATGGAATTAAATGTTCCATGTGTTACCTTAAAGTTGTTTGCTTTTGATATGGCCTGTAAAAGAGGGAAAAAAAGGCAAATAAATCCTCTATGTTAAAAGAATCCCATTCTGAGGGGAAGGAAGAATGGCAGAATTAGAGAAATCTTATTCTTGTCAGAGAGCAGGGATTAAATATTTTTACATATTACTTCTTCTCAGAAGTTCTCTCTACAAAACAAGGGTCTTTTCTTGGAAAGCCTGAAACTATCTGCATATTCTTTTGTAACCTTACTTGAACTCTTGAACATAAAACACGCCTTTATGGCTAACTTTTGCTACGACAGATGTGGGAAATTCACTTCAAGGCATGAGACACAACGCAAAGGAATTGCTTGCAATGTGTGTAATGTGGGTGCCTGGCAACACTTATACACCCTGGGTTACAAGAGATTTTGTCACACAGATGTGCACATGCCTTATTCCCGTTTGTCCCTGATTATATATGGTCCTGCTACGACTGGGTAAAGTGATTATCAGTGCTACCTGGGTTGCCATACACTGCAGTTCAGAGCAGGAAGAGATACAGAACTGCAGGAATCTAGCAATCTAGCTGAGGACACTGCTGCTTTGAAAAAGATCCAGTAACCCATGATTTCAATGCACCTCTGGCCTCCAGGATAAGACATTTCTGTGCAAACTGTTTCCTATGCAAAACCACACTATACATACCTTAGATAGAGGCACATTTCTAGACTGCCGGAGCTTTTTCAGTGAATGAATAGCTTGTAGCAGTGGATGCACCCCAGATTCAACCTGGTGTCTGAAATATTTCATTTGTGTCAGAAGGTCTAACATCTTGTCCACAGGTTTTTGAAGTTCCTTAGGGAAAAACATCTACAAGCAGCAAGCAGAAAATCAATTATGATTAGCAGGAATCTGTGGGAGCACATGCATGCACACACTTATATTCTTGTTTTGATTCCAAGGCAGAAATTGTGGCTTTTCAAAACTATTAGGAGAGTCAGGGAACAGAGATCCCATTGGATATGAATGGGATTTCTATTCCTAAATCCCCAAGTGACTTTGCAAATCTCTTCATTGAATATTACATTGAATATTCTAAACAGCATGTTTCCAAACATCTACAATTGGGAAATGTATATTGGAAATTGGCCAGGGTAGCATATTGTACAACACGAAGGTCAGACGCTACAAATGGCTTTTGACCTGAGCCAAATTCACTCTCATTTAATAATCTGTTTTTCCCAGGACTTCTCCTAGAGCATTTTGAAACACACATTCAATACATACTTTTCAGTGAATGTATTTTGGTATGTTGTTTATGTAATTATACATATGGGGTATTTGAATAATATAATTACCTGGCAATAGCAACTGAATTAGGAAAATGTTTTTCAAGACTTTCTTGAGGGCTTTTCTTCAAAGAATAACAATAAAAAAAATGCCCTATGTTTTATTTTTGAGGAAGCCTGAACTCATCTGAGAATGTTCAAGAGGTTGTGACAACACATAAATGATACTAGCAGATAGGGAGACATTTAGAGTAGGGTCCAGTGCCTTTAAATAAGGTCTGCCAGTTTACATCAGCTGGGATCTTCATTTATATCCACACTGTTACAGCATAGATATCCAATAAAAAAAAAAATTACTGCATGAGCAAAGCCTGATCTTTGGCTTGTGTAAATCAGCATAGCTTCTGGCCATTGCAATATTTTATGACCTTTCAGTCATTACTTGCAGCAAGGACTATAGAAAGTACTTTACAAATCCAGTACTAACCTTGTATAGGAAATTGTAAATGTCTAAATGTCGTAAGAGAGTGACTCCCAGGATATACGTCTTGCGAGTCCTCTCTGGGAGAGAGAGATTGCAGAACTCCTCTGCTACTCTTTGCAGCTGTGGGTCAGCAGGATGGACTGTACAAGACTCTAGCTGGAGTATCTGAGAAACAAGCTGTGGAAGAAAGTGAAGAAAAGACTTGTTAGGGGTTAGACTGCTTCAGTATGCACGGATTAATCTTGTTTTTGCTCTTTCCACGATGTATGCTTCTCAGGGCTGAAATATGACCACGTCTCCCCACTACTCCGGTTTCAAAGAGTAAATCTTAAGGATTGTGCTTTAATGCCAACTTGCACAGTAGTAAAGGTTTTTACAGTTTCATTTTCCATTTTCCTATTGATTGATATATGCAGAGCTTGGAACAGTGTGTGCTGCTTGGGGCTCAGTCCTGAGTAGGTATTTGGGAAGGGGAAAAACACTTGGAGCTCTGGAGAAGGTCGAGGAAGGCAAGTTCATCTCTCACTACAGAAATCTGTTCTCTTCTCCGGAGTCCATTTTTGGATCCCAGACTGTTCTCACGAATCCTGGTTAGAATTGTGCTTTCCCATCTGGATTGCAACAACTCCTCCGCATTGAGGACCCCATGCTTGGACCTCATTACTCTGTTACAGCAAACTGTGCCCTTGTTACGGAGCCAAGCAATCGCTCGCCAAGCAGTGTAGGGGCTGCCTACCAGCTCCTGGTGACAGCCAAGGAGACCTTGGTCTCCAGCAGCTGAATTGACATTAGTGACTTCTCCTACTTGGTACCTGACAGACACTTGTGATCTGCAACATCTTGATCTGTAGCATTTTGATCTGTAACACTGCCTGGCTCTGTGGGGTCATATATGTCTCTCTCTGCTGTCATGTGTTCAGTGATCTGCTCAGCTGCATTCACCAGCAAATCACAGATTTAACAGCCTTAGAGGCAAAACCAAGAGGGCCTCCCACCAGAATGACAGTGAATATAGACCTGAGTCATGTTTTCTGGAAGAGATGCTTCCAGGAGAGCATCAATGCTGGCTATGGACATTCCTGTTGTGTTTCTGAGATCCTCTTTGAGCTGGTCCACATTTTTAAACATCTCTCTCAGCTTTTCTGTAAAACAAAACAAAACAAAAAAACCTAATTTATATCAAAGCTCTCTCCAGACACACAGCAATCTCAGGCATAGAGGACTCTGTTTAGGAAAACTTTGATTAACGTTATACCTAGGGACAAGGCTCCCAATACCCCAAGACCAGTCAGCTTCAGTTCACAGAGGAGAATTTGACCCTAAAACCTGGCACACTGTCTCCTGCAAACTTCTTCATCAGCAGCCATGTCCAGCGTTTACATCTTTACCCAAATCAAAGATTTTGGTCTTTTGGCATTCAAAGCTTTTGGAGGCAATGAAAAAAAAAAACCAAACAAATAAAAATTACAGGCAGTCTGATATTGGCGCTAAAATTATTCTAGATAAAGGATCCCAAGGAAATAGTGTATACTTATTTCATTAAGACTGTTTCTTCCTGACAGTTAAATGAGTCATAGGATAGCTAGCAGAAATTATATCAGTGAATCAGTGCTGTTCACAAACCAATATGAGAAAGTAAATATTGGAAACTACCTTGCTCACTAGTATCTCTTAAATTCTCAGTGATGTTCAACATGGAATCCAAAGTAGTCATATACTGAGGAATCTCTTCAAAGAAGGCAATTTCTGGTACATTTTCTTGAAACCTATATTGAGGGGAAAGAAAAGCCAACAAACAAGAAATAAAATGGGGAATATGAAAAGAATGTGAGAAGCCATTCAATCATTCCATAAACAGAGCATTATGGAAGCATAACCCAGAAAGAGAACCTCACCACTTCATTTGTGACTGGATGTCTGTGGCATCTCCAATTAGAATATCTTGAAGTTCTTGGGAGATTCTTCTGTGATTCAGTACATTGGTCACAAATTGATTGCTTAGTTCAATAGTGTGGAGGAGCTGCTCATGAGGTTGACTCTGCTCACACACTTCTCCAAAGCTAACATTAGGGAGATGGCAAAAATGCTGTATTGACTTAAAACTCTCGTAGTCACAAAGAAGTCTTGTCAGATCCCAGAGGCGAGATATCTTTAAAAGAATTTTTGAAAAGGAAGAGAAGTGAACAGACACCAGTCAGATGACAGAATTATAAAGGTCATGTTTAAAAAAAAGCTGCTCCTTTACATTTTTTCTTTAGGATTAAATATTTTTATACATTTAGCTTATTCAGAGGGTCTCAGATAGAACAGTTCAAAAGAACCTTTCCTACACATGTTTTTAGCAGACTTGGCTATATACCATTGAACAGGATATAACAAACCTTGCAAGCCTTACCATGCCATTGCCTCTGTCCAACATACAAACACATCATCCAACTTGGACTCA
Organism: Eudromia elegans; assembly: GCA_003342815.1. Classification (NCBI taxonomy): domain Eukaryota; kingdom Metazoa; phylum Chordata; class Aves; order Tinamiformes; family Tinamidae; genus Eudromia; species Eudromia elegans. The sequence goes on along the minus strand of PTEX01000086.1, from coordinate 1,317,668 downwards.
CCTGTTGACCATAAACCAAACAAATACACCTTGTGCAAGAGATTCAGCCTTCTGGACACCCCGTGGCTTTCCCTGCTAGAGCAGTTGACAAGGAGTTGGCTAGAAGTCATGACTTCCACCTCTGGGAAGTTGCTTTGTAAAACAGCAGCGCTTTGCCTACTCTTCACACCCTGGGCTTCCCTCTTATCTGTCATCACCATTTAAATTATCTGTCTCTCATGGCAAGAATAGTCTTTTGTTTTGTGCCTATAAATGAATAGATGTCATATCAAGACTCATGTTGTTATTACTGTGGAAATATTAAGCAGCAACAGTAGGAATATCAATGCCTTAAAAAAAAGGGTCTGAACAAAAGAAGTAGAATACTATAGGGCTACATAGATACACCATATACATAGGAATGGTGTAAGCAGCCTTTTATCCAAATGTGACACTGCTAAATCAAACATTGATTCAAAAAATCATTGAATCAGTGTTGCTTAGGTGCTTAACCTCAGAAACTGTTACAGTATTTTGAGACATCTAACGCTAAGGGAACGTGCAGGGGAGCGTGGTCTCCAACCATGCTGCAGCGGGTGTAGCTCTGTAGGCACAGAGTGACTTTATGTAGTGGTACTGCTACTTTCACCAGTTTTAACAGATCAGAGGTAACTGCTGTTTGTGCTTTTAAAAACTTCTCCCTACCTATCTCTCAAATGATGCTGAGGCAGCTAGAAACTGGTACTATCAATTTCAGTTCTGCACGGTGTTTTGCTAAGTTTAAACCTTCTGAACTTTTAAAATACTGCTGTACTGATTTATGAGGAACATGCTGTCACTGGCAATGTGAACAGCGGTCATGCTTTTGGGCTGTCTGACAGAAAGTAGAAGCTATTCTATAAAACAGGCCGGTGGGACAGGAAGCAGAATACCTCTAGTTTCACTGAAACCTGGGTACACAGTGGATAGGGGCTGGTAGAGGAAACAAGTTTCTCAGCTTAGTTTGGTGGCAACTTTCAAGTACAGGCAGCACATATAAAACATTTTTAGTCCTGCCTTCTATCAGGCAGATATTTTTCTAAAATATCTTTTTTTACATATGCCTTTTTTTTTTTTCCTCCAAGAACTCCACTATACATTTGTGTATCACTGTGGGATGCCCTTCAAGTTAGCATTTTAAGCAGACTCACTTTTAGCTTCAGGAGCTCTGGTATGGATGAATCTTTCTCAGAAGTATTATTTTGCATGAAAGGGTCGTTTTTCAGATGAGTTTTCTTCAAAAGCATTGTGATGCTTTCTGTAGGAGGTAAAAAATAAAATTACTTTAGACAAAATCCACCAGACTTACAGAAACTTTACACATGGCAATAAATATATTTTGTCTTTGAAGCCTACCAGCATGTTAATTTTCCACTAAATTCACCTGGCTTTGGACCCAGTAAAAACACCCTTGAGCACCTGAATTGTAAGCTTCTTATCCGGTCCAATTAGCTGTTCTGCTCTCATAAAGAAATCTACCCCACACTGGAAACAGGACTTGTGACTACACCTGACCCTTCAGATACATTCAGTATCTCTGCGAGCAGATAAACCTCTCAGGTTTTACAGTAACCATATACAATGAATACCTATGTGAAATACGTTAACTCTCAAAATAACTTCTGCCATCTTAAGGGCATATAAAGCTGTGAAGGGAATACAGGGTTCTATCTTTAAGGATTCTTTATCTGAGTGTCAGCAAACTGTCATCACTTAGCAAAGAATACACATGTTTTTTGGATACAGCTGGAAGGAAAATTTATACTCCTGATGTGACATAACTCAAGCAAGAAGGAGCTTACCTTCCTGAGGCCTCACCGCCCCAGTTAACAGCCAGCAGGTGAAAGCCTGTGGCACCTTTCTTTCCCATCATTAGATAAAACACTTTGAAATTCAGACAGGCACAACTGCACTCCAGCTGAGGTGCCACTACATTAATGAAATCATGATTACCTGTCAAATTGCTGTCTTCTGTTTCAGTGGCATTTATTAAACACATCAGGTAAGGATTGTAGCTGCTATTCACTGTCACCTGTAAGATGGTGTTTTCAAATTCTAAAACCAGAAATCTGAAAGATAAGACAGAGTTTAAATGAGTTTCTCTTTCAGAAAGTGGCATATTACTGTGTGACCTGCCAGCTGCGTAGATGCTGCTCCTTGGCAGTTGTAAATAAAAGTTTCAGATAAAGCCATGTGCCTCATGACATTTCCTAAGTGGGTATTCTCCCAACTTTATTTCATCAATTACTTTTTCTGTCATCACTTTTGCTCCCATTCACTCTCAAACCTATAGATTAAAAAAAAATAAGCTTGAAAGGTTCAACTTTAGATGAAAGATACAGTTGGGAAGCCATAGTAGGGGGAGTCTGAGGAATAAAACTGAGGAGTGACACTGCAAAGAAAGGTTTCCTAAAGACCTTACCACTGGGGCAACAAGCCTTCAAGTAGGCTTATTCCTGAGGGACCCTGCTCCCACTGTGAACCCAGACAGACCAATATTGAGCATTTTTGAGACTCTCACTTTCAGTCACCCATTCCATTCTGTGGCTTCAAAGATAACCTTCTTGTCCTGTGCTTCAAACCTAAATGGCTAGACTTGGATTCTTAACTTACGGTGAGAGATTTCAGACAAAAGTAGCTCTAAAGAAAGAAACTAAAATACTCTTCCTGTCAGAAGAGGTGATCACTGCTCATAAGAGCAGTTATGATATCTGAAAAACAAACTCACCGTGTGATCAGACTGGTTGGAGACAGGCTTTGTTCACTCTGAGTCCAAGGTAGGGTCTTGTTGAACAGAGTTTCTGCTCTAACAATGAAGTGATTGGCAACAACGTTGATCACACTGTCAAAAACAGCTTTGTTGGGGAGGGAGGCTGAGTTGGAGCCTATATTCAATTCATTTAGCAGCTCAGAGGAGTTTAGCTTCTTGAGAATGGAGCGACTGGCTTCTATGATTTCTAGAGCTGATGCATTGGCAGGATTGTGTGTCACTGCTTCCAACAACTTCACGTAGGCAGCCACTTCTGTTAGATTCCATTTAGTGTTTAGGATACTGTCAACCATATCCCACACGTGTGAGGAATAACTCCATTCAGTGAGGTTGAGAGTGACCTGGAGCCTCTGGATTTCATCCTGAGCCATTCTGAAGAGTGCAGAGAAGTTACCCCAGTCGGCTGGGCTGCCTGAGAAATTGAGGGAATTCAAGCCTGTTTCATTTAGCAGGAAAGGAATGAGGATGTTCAAAAGCTGTGACGGGAGCACACCACCCACATCCTGCAGCACCGGGACAGGGCACGATACATTACTCAACAGCAGCCCCTCCGCAAGAGCTGTCAGAGCTCCCTTCTTCTGCTCTATCCAAGAGGAATGTTGCTCAGAGACAAGGTCTAATCTCGACAGGAAACTCAGGGAAAACTGCAACGACTGGATGATGCAAGACAGCTCCTTGGAAAAACGTTCCCTGTTGTGCTTGTAGACAACATCAAACTCTGGAGACAGCTTCAGGTTCCTTACAGCAAGCTGGAACGCTCTTGTAAAGGTTGCATTGGGCACTGCTCCACTCTCCACGTCCAAGGTAGCAAAGAGAGCTTTGCAGGGGCTCCCAGCTAGGGACTCACTTAGAGTGGTATTTTCAAACAGCATCTGAAGCGTTATGTGGAGAACATCTTGAGCAGAGCAGTTTTGGGGCACCCCATAATTGCTGTCACTATCCCTGAAGAAAGGACTCAAGGCTAAATACAAGAGATCCACCACTTTTGCATCTAAGGAAGTACTGTGCTGTAAGAAAGACTCACTAAATTCCTGTTGCAGTAGCCAATTTGAAGAACGATAGATAAGGCTCATTTTTTCTTCCAATGTTTTGTTTAAGTTGATATCATGAAGAATTTTCATTCCTACTCTCCATATTTCAAACACTCTCTGAGGATATTTACTATAAAAATCAAATATTATATTGATATTTTCGAGTTCACTGATATTATAACTTTTCTGTAATTCTTTTAAAAAGAGTATACTCTTTTGTATGGTTTGTAAATATATGAAGATGTCGGAGCCTCTGGAATCCTCTTCAGCATACAACTCAAATATGTCAGATAGAAAGTTTATCAGCGGCTTCATTTCTTTACTGAAAGGAAGAGTGGAATCATTTTCCATGGTTTTAAACTGGTTTTGCAGTATGTTTAGGAGCGACTGGGAGGTAAGACTGTCCATGTTGTCCGTGTTCATGGACTGGAGTGTTGCAGTAATCTGCCCCAAATGATGAAGTACACTTCCTTGGCTTCCGTGAGAAGAGCTCTGGAGTCTCTCCATCAGTTTAGACAAAGAAGAGATCAGCAGATAGTGACTGCTGGTGTTCACCTTTGCCATGGCAGCAAGAAGCTCCTTGAGGGCCAAGAGCTGTTCAGCAAAGTTTTCAGAAGTTACGGGGGTCAGCAAGAAATCAGAAAATAATGACGACACTTCTTCATTTGTGCCGAGATAATCCTCTATGTCTTCAAGGGGGACTGCATGGAGTGCTATCATTTTAATAATCTCCCACGCTTTCTCTGTATTAAATTGAGTCCTATTTAAAATGATCTGATTCCAAATTGTTACAGCCATAGTTAGAACATCCTGATTTTCTTTCCCATAAGGATTAGGATAGAACATTCTTTCACCAGCAACCTCGTACAGTGAGGCAATTTCTTGAAACATTCTTTCTAAGTCCACCGTGCTGTTTGCAGCAGAAGTTAAATTGAAAAGGAGTTTTAGGGAACTATACAAATCCTTCAGATTGGACGATTTCATTACGCCACTAGTATTACGAAGAATTTGAAATACTTCTGTTTTTCTGGGATCTACCCCAACGTCAACAAGAATTAGAGCTTTTTTCATAACTTCCAGGAGTTTCACATATTCATCCACTTCTGTTAAGTTCCATTTGGTGGTCAACACATTGCCAGTGGCGTTCCACAGCTGGGAGAAATGTCTCCATTCAGATGGGTCAGAAGCATTTCCAGGCAGCTGCAGCAGTTCATATATACTACTGTTCCAAATGGAAAAACTCGGTAACAGATGGGAAAACAGAGGCAGCTTATGCCAGTCAGCTGGGCTGCCTGAGAAATTGAGGGAATTCAAGCCTGTTTCATTTAGCAGGAAAGGAATGAGGATGTTCAAAAGCTGTGACGGGAGCACACCACCCAAATCCTGCAGCACCGGGACAGGGCACGATACATTACTCAACAGCAGCCCCTCCGCAAGAGCTGTCAGAGCTCCCTTCTTCTGCTCTATCCAAGAGGAATGTTGCTCAGAGACAAGGTCTAATCTCGACAGGAAACTCAGGGAAAACTGCAACGACTGGATGATGCAAGACAGCTCCTTGGAAAAACGTTCCCTGTTGTGCTTGTAGACAACATCAAACTCTGGAGACAGCTTCAGGTTCCTTACAGCAAGCTGGAAAGCTCTTGTAAAGGTTGCATTGGGCACTGCTCCACTCTCCACATCCATGGCAGCAAGGAGGGCCTTGCAAGGGCTCCCGGCTAGGGACTCACTTAGAGTGGTATTTTCAAACAGCATCTGAAGCGTTATGTGGAGAACATCTTGAGCAGAGCAGTTTTGGGGCGTCTTATAATCACTGCTATTACCAAAGAATGGGATCAAGGCTGAATGTAAGAAATCCCATATTTTTGCCTCTAATGAAGTATTGTCCTGTAAGATAAACTCATTGAACTCTTGCAGTAGAAGACGTGTTACATTATACACAGGTTCAACTTTTCCTTCACTGAAAGCATCACTTGTAGTTGTATAATGAAGGATTTTAATTCCTAACCTCAACAGTTCAGACAAGTTGTCACAGGTTTTACTGTCAAAATTAAAGAACAGATCTATATATTTTAACTTGCTGATATTATAATGCAGCTGTAAGTCTTTTAACACATACAAGGTCTTTTGTATGGCTTGAGTAACTAGTGAGATATTGGCTGCTTCAGAGTCTTCTCCAAACTCTTTAAACACGGCTGTTACAAATTCTGACAGTCGATCCATTTCTTCACTGAAGAAGCTATTTGAATTATTATTCAGTTTGTGTAAATGGCTATTTAATACATCCAAAAATTGTTGGTAAGCTACGAGGCCTGTGGTATTCCACTTCATGGACCTTAGCTTTTCCCCCATTCGCCAATAGACATTGAGCTCATGCCACCGGGCTTCACCCATGGAGCTTTCTACTCTCCGCATCAATTCAAAAACAGGCGCCAGCAAGTACTGGTAACCTATGTTTGTATTTGTCATTATAAAAAACATCTTCTGGAGAGCTAGGAGCTGGTCTGGAAAGTTTCTGTAGGACACTGGTTTAAGCAAATGGTCAGAAAACAAAGAAGATATTTCTTGTATTCCATTTAAACGGTCTCTTAAGTCTTCTAGAAATAGTGGCATGTTAGTGGAGAGCAACATTTTGAGGGCATCCTTAGTTTGTTCTGTACTAAAATTAGAATTATTTAACAAATCTGGATTCCAAATCATAGCTGCTAATTTTAAAGCACTCTGAATTTCTTTCCATTGTGCTACTGTATTGAAAATGGAAGTCCCATTAAAGTTGCTTAGTAATTGCAGTGATGTGAAGTTATAGATTTCATCAATTATTTCCTTATTATATGGTTCCTTTAATTTATAATCATGACGTGGATTCATTCCCAGTTCAAGAATTGCATATAGTTTCTGTAACGTTTCATTCTTTAAATTTCTGAATATGTTTAAGCTCTCTAATTCACTTCTATTCATTTTTTCTTCAAAGTCTTTTAAACGATACAGAGACTTTTGTATGGCTTCTAAACCATCCGAATTAATAGATCTCTTGGAATCTTTTCCACCAATCTCTGGTAACTTTAACTTTCTGTGTGGGGGGGAAAAAAAAAGTATTTTAGTATTTTAGAGAATACAAAATCAGTATAAGTGATTTAGAGCAAAGATTTGAATTATACTCTTAGTAATATCCCTTCCCACAATGTCTTACCTCAGAACTTCCTTCAAATCAGATACTAAGGTCTGGTTGTCTTCTCCGTTAACAAAGAGATCACAAATCTCTCGGTTCACCAAACTTCTTTCTTTATCTACACAAGAAACATACAGATGATACGAATATCAGTTTGAAAACAAAAAAGAATGATATGGCATAACTGCCAATGAAAATATGCACGTCCACAATTAAGCTCTCCTATGATGAGAAACAAGATCTTGGTTAGAAATCTGACTGTTCTTCTGGGTGTAAGTGGATATCTTGATATCCCCAACATGTCCAGTCTCACTCGTCACATTTTCACTCCTCACACTGTATCAAACTGCTTCCTCTTTATCCACACCTCCTCCACTGAACTACAAGTACAGTGGATGGCATTTACAAGGCTGTCCTTATTGTCCTTACATGCTGCACCTCTGCAGTTAGAAATAGATGTTTAGGGTCATGCCTTTGCTATTAGAGGGTTTAGCAGAATAGCTAACCTTGATATACATAGCCTGCTGTGCAGCCTCAGTCCCTATTGTAAGGCCATCAGGTTGGTTCAACAGATTTTGACAAAAAGCTGAAGATAAAAAGTATCATTCCCCATTTCCACTGAGACTGTGAACTCACGTTAACGCATTGACTAGTGACAAAACAGTGCTTTTTATTTCCGCCTTTGGAATGAGGTATTTTATTTATGTTTCTTAAAATTTAAAAGGACAATTCATTACGCCCAGCCCTGAACAGACTGCAGTCGGTATGGTTACTTATTGCCTTGCAGTTTGCTTCTCCTTGGCACCACAAGTTTTCAGAAGAGATATGACTGTGTGGAGGAATCTTACCTTGTTCCAAGCAGTTCAGGGGAAACATAGGATCTGCGACCCTGTCTTGAGCAGTTCTGAATCTATCTTCGGTCACAAACAAGTCAGAGATATTTTGAGCTGTCAACACAACACTAAGGGAAAAAAAAAAAAAAGATGAAAATAAATTGTGGTTCCGAGTTTATGGAGGAAATAAAACAAGCATTCAAATAGGAAACAGATGAAGTGTAGCATATCATTCTTAAAATATCTGACAGAAAAGAAATTATCCCTACCCTTAATTATTTGTACGATTGGGCACAAAATACAAATACAGAGGGCTCAGAAGGAAAGCCATTGAGGTAACGCTGGCAGAAATATGCATGTTGTAGTCACGCAATGTAGTTATTCAGAAGTTCATGAAAAATCCGTGTGCCACTAAAGTCCTCTGAATGGGGCTTAGAAACCCCTCAGGTGCTGTGTCATCCTGGAGATTCCATGCTTGAGCTGCATCTCCTCCTAAAGGAAACCAAGGAGCAGAGCCAAGAAGGCTACAGGGAAGAGTAGGGATCTTTAGAAGGCAAAATTCGTGGACAGAAGAAGCAATCACAAATAGGTGTTACCAAGTTCAGATTCTTGAGAGGGAGGCAAGGGATGTTTTTCCATCTTAGAAAAAAACAAGCTGATTATCTGGCTTACTGTATCCCAGAGGAAATCATTTAAATGAATGTCCGCTCAAGATGTGCAGGTTATTGAAAACTTCATGGTGATTATTAGTCACTTTTGCTTCTCCCATATATAAAGAATTCTTCACTGTAGATACAGGGTCACCATGAAATGCACAGTCCCTCTCTCTTACCTGAAGCTCTGCAAGCAGTGCACAAAGCACCTAGCTGAGCTGATTTCAGCAGCAAGAATAAATATATAGTGATCTGCAGAAAGAGACCGCCTGTTTCCACACAGCATTAGGCATCTCTTTTCTCCACATTTAACTTAACACACGAGTAATAAAATTTGCCCCTAGACTTTTGTAGAAGTCACGACCTTGAAAACACTATTGCACTATCATCTTGCCAGTTATCACATGGTTAATACAGATGCCACAGTGCGCAAAAGTTTTCTTGTTGTACTACTACAAAAAATTCCCTCTGCAATATTTCTTTAGGAGTTCAGGACTATCTGTGTAAAAGATACGGCACAGCCAGCCAAGGTGTGATTTTATAAGCATCATTAAAAATACTATTTGTGCAATCTCTTTGCAATAGCTGTTTACTCAGGCGTTTACGCTGCCACATGCTAGGCAAAAAAGCACTGCAGTTCTGGTGATGAAATTCTCGGTGGCTGTTTGTTGTGCCTATGATAACTTGCCCAGCTCTGCAGCTGAAGAGCAAAGCAGAGCAGCAGAGTAAATATTAATCTTGCCTGGGCAGTCAAACAGTGCAGGGTTTCAGGCTCCATTCTGCAAGCCAGTGAATGTGGACAAATAGCGTGACTGAAATGGTAGAACGGATAGAACATCTCCTGAACAAAATCAAGATTCTTTCCACACTGATCCTGACTTCTTTTAAGAATAAAAACATCAAGTCTCACAAATATTTCTCTGAGTGCAGGATGGCAAATTACCTAGATAGTAACAGTATGAGTTTTAAAGTGCCTTAGCAACACACCAATCACGAGAAATGAGCTCCTCTAAGCCTGGCTGTAATCAGAGCAGCAAAGTTTCTACAACCACTTCTTGAATCTTTGTCCAATTGCTCATGTAAAGGTCTTCTTTTATTGAGAGGGGGAAAAAAAGTCAAAAGACATTCAGCTGATGTCTGGCTTCCTCCATATACTGGAACACGTGTACTATCTAGAATAATTTCTAGCAGTTTCAATCACAGTCAGTCTATTATTCATGAGAGATTCACCCCATCTTCCAGGCAACTCAAGCTTCACTCAACTACACACTAAGAAAGGGAGTTTACTGGGCTAAGTCTCTGTAGAAGAGTGTTCCTTGTCCTAGCTGCAGACAGCACCAAATATCTCAGCACAGTTAATTAACGCAGTTCACAGAGCTCAGCCAGTTCTGCTTTTCATATAACGATACAGCAAGAATATAACTGGTATTTTCTTCTTAAAGTCATACATATCTAAAGCCCCATACGTCAACTCACCTCTCAGTGTGCATACACACACAGCAGGGTCTCAAAGCAGCCTGGAAAACAACTAAAGGTTCACAGACATTTCCTGTTTTAAGAACCACAAAAGACTCACTGTAGAGACCCTCAGAAATACATTAGTAAGGAGTTGTACCACATAACAAAACCAAGTCATGCTTTTAAGCTAGTATTCTTCTTGCTCATGAGAAGTGACCTGTGTTCAGTATTCAGTTTGCAAATCCACCAGGTTTTCAGTGCTCTCCTGGCATTTTCTGCCACCTTACCTGCTTGCATCCTGAAGGTTATCAAATATGTCTTGCAGCTGCATGCTGCCCTGAAACACATCTGGGGCCAGCAAAAGGAAATGCCACAAAGAGGTTTCTTTCTGCACTTGGGAGATGAGCAATAGTAATGAGACCATTTCTTTCACAAACACTGCCTGGTATTGAGGGTTGAGTCGCACCTTAAAAAATAAGAACACAAGAAATTATTTAAGCACAAGAGCCCTTGTTGCCACTGAGCCTTTCTAGGTTTTTCAGGCTGCATGGCACTTGTACATAATCTGCCAGACAACAGGTTCAAAGGACTCTAGTGACAGACAAAAATGGTTAGAGTAACTGTGCTTTACTTTCACACTCTAGACGACAGTAAAATAAACTCCTCATATAGATGAGTCCTAGGATTCAGAACATCCCAAACAATTTAAAGATTGCAAACACAAGAAAAATAAGGATTGATACTCATCTTGGAGACAAAAAAAAAATCCATTTGCTTTAATTACATGATTTTCCCAAAGACAAGTACTGCTTCCTTTGTGAGCTGATGGATCAGATGCTGGAGTCATATGGCTGATATAACAGAGAAGGAAATGTATTGCCTCCCCTAGTTTTAAATATTCTTATTTATGCCATATTCTCACACTGTTCTATCTACTTGTCACTGCAGGGAAGCAAATAAAGGAGAAGAAAAAAAAATCCAGGCAAGGCAAGGAACCTTCAATGGACACCAACTGATATCTGGCTGTCCTTGGCTTTCCTCAAAAATCGTTTGTTCAATTGTAAGGTATGCGGAGTAATCCCATTCACAAGAATTAGTTCAACCTCATCCTGCATAATAAGCACTGTAGTGTAAAAATCAGTTAATTCCTTGTAATATCAGGTCATGTTCTACTTCCAAAAAATCTGCAATAAAGTGTGGAAACCATCACAGTCAATATTGGAAACGATCCTAGACACTCACTTGAGAGAGCTGATTTCTGAACTCTTGGGTAAATGACTCGAAAAGAGACAAGTTGGTAGAGCAGAACGTCCTGTGGATACTGGCTGCCATCTTCCCTTCAGTGAGACCAGGACGCGATGTATAGCGTGACAAGACCTCACACAGAACGACTCTGAGATTTGCTGCCGTTGAATATGGCGTCTGACTCTAAAAGTAAGATATAACGTTAGATGCTAGTTTTAAGGCAATACTCCGGGATGGTTTTAACTATAGTGATGAGACATTTTTAAGGGACAGTAGAGACACCTGAAAAACATCATCCTTACAAAGTACCTATGCACATACAGAATTTTAAGAAGTGAACAACATCATTGAAATCACATATATAAGGAGAAAGGCATTAGTAGGCATTAATATGAGCATATAAGCATATTTCAGATATTTGTTAATCTATGCATTAATGGCAATGCTCCTGGCATACTGGTGTCCATTAAATGATACCAAGTATTTGTTACAAAAAGGAGTTATTCCTACAGTTATTCAATTACCTACTCAGTAAACATACAGCAACTCTGATATCACTCCATGAGGATCGTGGGCAAATAATGAAATTGATGGCAGAGCCTGTAACATTCGTTTTCAATTTCATGTGAGAGAAATTGCACTCTAAATGTTTTAGAATAACCTGCAGCCTTAACCCACACAGAAGTTTGGAGCAAAATATCTAAGGGTACATACAGTCTGTCAGCATTTGCTCAATCATGGTATTGTGTCCCAAGGTATCCAGCATATTTGGTTTCTGCTTAGAGAATAATAAATTCACCATGGCACTTAAAAGTCCACCTACAATAATGATCTGCCTTTTCACAAAATGAAGCACATTCATTTGAATTTGTAAGGGAGATCCTAAAGCTACAAAAGCTGCATGTTGGTACTTTGGGCTTTTAACCCTCTAAATGTGATGATGCATAAACGTTCAGACACAGCTATTACACAAATTCAGACATTACCTTGCCAAAACGGAGGATTCTGTTGAACATGTTGATGCTGGAAGTCAAGTTGGATGGTGATGAAATATTCCAAAGGGTGCTTTCTCCATGAGGTACCAAATCCTTAAACGCTGCAATAACAATAGTTTGAAACACTAGATTTTACTTAATGCCTTTTAACCTCTGCTATATCATATCCACACATAGGATAAATAACTGTATAGAGCTTTGCCCCTCTGTCTCCAGAGGTGCAATCAATGGCATCCATTAATTACCTACTTAAATCTTTTCTTATGTAATCAAATCCTGGATGACACTATTTCCTTCTGCAACTTTTAAAAATCAAAACCACTTAACTATTTGCTTAGAGTTAAATATTAATTTCTCTAGCCCTGCAGCTCCTCCATGCAGGGGGAGACAGTGACAGTCTTTCAAGGAAGTCCATGTCAGTTTAAGTGGCAGCCCTGCAAGGGAGAGCTCTCCAGGCACCCTTGGCAGTTCTCGTTACACAGAAACAGCTCCAACATAGACTTTGAGAACTGCTGCCCGCTGTGCACAGAGGCAGCACTGCCAGGTCCCCAGCTGACACACACCAAAGCCAACGTTTGTACTGAATTGCACTCTCAAAACAACCCAGCTCACTGAAACCAAAAGAGTTATGCCAGTTTGCACCAGCTGAGGCTATGACCGTGGTTTTTTTCCCCCTTAAAAAAGGAAACATATCCAAGTTCCTTCATGACCATCCATGTCCATCTAAATGAGCTCAAAAGTCATTCTGCAAAAGTTGTTCAGGGATTATTTTTTCATTCCTCTGCTTTGAATCCTTTCACCCAAACACCAAAGAGTGACCGCACTGGCAGGAATGCTAATTGATCGAGTGAATGGCTGGGGCAGAATAGCTGCAGAATGCTAATGTGTAACCCTTCATTTGACTGTGAACTCCCTGGAGAAACGACCATACATCACGAAGCCTTGCGGACAGTACTAGACACTACTATTAATAAATAATATCTGTAATGATTTTCCCAAAATTTAAGTCTGAAAGTTCGCTGAGGAAAGAGAAACACATCAGAAGAGAACACCACCAACAATAGATATCCACTGTGGCTCAGAAGACGACTTATTTGCTGGATAACTGTAAGAAATAAATTTGAAAAAAATAATAAGTTGTTTATGGAAAATTTGTGGGTAATAAAGGGACAATCATCCATTAGTAGCCAGGTCTTTAATTAATGTCAGACAGTGTGTGATCTCATACTGCTCCTGTGAAACACAGCAATTTAAACCCTGGTTTCTTGGTTGAATTCTGAGTCTTCCCCACAGACAGTTACTTGTAATTATTCACAAGAATTTACACTAATGCCACAGGCACCACTCCAAGAACCACATTGCTGTCCAGAGTGCTTCCAAAGATTGCATGCAGCCCTGCATAACCTACCCGGCAATGGACTCTTGCTTTTAGGAACCTCCGTACTCCACGGTGAGGTGTCCTTGCTCACATTAGTGGATCTCTTCTGTCTCCTGGGAAAAAAAAAGGAAAAGGAAAAGAATAAAAAAAAAAAAACTTGTAATCACTCAGAATCAGAGAAACTCAGTTTCCTATGATTAAGCCTATGCTTAACTATTGCATGATTCAGAGCAGGTCAACAGCAGGATTTCAGAGGTGATGTGACATTTGAGTAGCGCAGAAGTTTGGTTTATTCTAAAGGACTGCTGTGCATTTTAGACATGCTGTCAGACACAAAGGAGATGAAAGGGACCACGTTCATGCCTGAGGCCTCTCCATCGACAAAATGCTCAGCTTATCAGAGACAGAGACATTTGATAAAAGTATATTTAGCCTAACTCTAATTTCCACATCTGCAAAGAAGGCCTCATTGTATCAGGTCATACTCTGTCTTCCACCGACACGTATGCAGCAGAAAAAAAGTAGTGACACTATTAAGAATACTCTGCCTCAACACAGAGGTCTGAGTCTCAACACACAGAGCTGAGATAGCTCTAAGTTATAACAGGACTATATACCCGTGCTGAGAAATCCTTCAAGACATCAGGACCTTACTTCATATTTCCCTAATATTTCACTTCAGCAGAAAAGTACAGGTGGAAGATGTTGGCCTTGAGCTATTTTTGTACTTCAGCTCCTCTTTATTCAGGGAAATTTCACATGGCCATGATTTGTGCTCCTCAGCATATGCTTCTGGGGAACAAAACCAAGGGTGAGAATCTTGCCCATTTTCTCTGCTGGCCACTGGTAATAAACAGTTTTTGGGCAAGTTTAAAATAGTTTAATGAGAGCTTAGGTGAGTTGCACAGTGGAAGAAAAAGTACTCTGGGTTATTAGTTGAAAATTATAAACTCTAGGGTATTATACTGTAATATCTCCAGACAGTAAAGGATCACAGCTAAAATATTTTACCTCCATGACAAATTCACCCTGTCAGATTCTGCCCTCATGGGATAGTTGAGTCTGTTCACATTGGCTTATGGAGCCTTTCCTTGCCCAGCCAACCTTCTGCTGAGATTTTATACTCTGCAAATCCTGCTGGGCTTGACCTGGCTACTTAACTGTGTCTTTGCCCTTTAGACTACTATATATTTCTAGGACTACCATTGACCATGCAAGTACAGGTAGCCTCACATAGTTGTAAGATACTTCACATAGCTAACTTCTAACATCAGCTCTGGTCAAGATGCTTATTAACAAATCACATGACTTGAGCTATAATTTAGAATAACTCGTTGATTTTCAGCCACCAGCCCAAAAAAAAAAAAAAAAAAAAAAAAGCAGTTATCAAGGAGGATTTACAGCTACTGAAGCATATTCAATACACCCAACTTTAGCATTAAAGTTTCCCATTTCTTCATTCAAGGTCTCAAATTAATCATTGTTTAACCTGCTCTGGAAAAACAATGACAATAAGTGATTGAAGAGCTAGGAATCCAAGGGTCCAGTTTTTGTACAGCTCTACTCTCTTCTGCTGCATGATCTTCAGTTTGCATGAATTTAGTTATCCACATGTTTGTTCATACAGGTTCTTTCTAATCAACAGAGAGTCACTAACCATTGAGATGCCTCCAGAAATACCAGTCCCTCTGCACCGACTGAGAAGGCCCTGGTGGGAGTCACCAACCACAGGCTCCCTCCATCCTGTGTGATGGGCTCTCCAAGGAAGGTGTGTGGCCTGGTTGAGGCTCTTTAGACTCAAAGACTGGCTAAGAGGGATGGATTTTGAAATAACCACTCTAGAGCAGCCACCCCTTTGAAAACAAGGATGAGGAAGCTGGGACCTTGGATGTGGATCTTGGCAGCTAGCCAGGGTTTAGAGCTGCATATCTCTCAGGCCATGTTTCCAGGTAGCCTGCCAGAGTCAGGCAGCCAAGAGGCAGAAGCATCCCTGGCTGGCACATCTCAGAGCAAATGGTACTTGGCTTTCACTGGAACATCACCATGATTGAAATGTGTCCACTCAACATTTCAATTTCAAAATAAAACAGCATTCCAGCAAAAAAAAAATCCCCAACCAGCTTTGCTCTGCAAACCTACACGCTCTTGAGGGCAGAAACTGTCTCTCCATTTTCATTTGTCTATATGTTACACTCTCTCTAGCAGAGAAGGCTGCATTTCTCCAGAATGCTACATTTTGGCTGGTCTCTGAACATGCTATTAAAAGAGCAGTCGCTCCAGCAAAAAATGCATCTCCAAAGCAAGAGCGGTTTGAGAACATTTGGCACTTTTATTCCAAGTAAATTGAACCAATAGGCATGTACAGCACTCTGGGTTGCTGAGTGCCGTTTTCTCCTGAAGCCCTGATATCCAGTCATGCAAAAAGGTATCTTCAAACTAAATAGAAAATTAGTTCATCAGAAGACATCTTGCATGGGGAATAAAAACCTCTTACAGTAGAGAACCTGAAGCAACTGATATATCACTCGTAGCTGTCCTTAATATAAACATTTTTTAAAAAGCCCATGTTCTCATTTCCAGGCAGTCAAGTATCTGGGTCTATTCTGTTGGGAGAACACACATATGTGGCTGCTCCTTCCACATCAAAGCAAGTCCTGCTCTACAGCATGTAGCAGCCAGAATCATCCAGATTCCCTTACAGTCTGAGAGATGAGATGTCACTAAGCCTTGGCAGGAGGTCTTCTGGCGTGTACGGCGTGCCTTTACATCTGGCATCTGAGTCGCACAGCACGGTTTGCAGGAACGGGAAGAAGCCAGCACTAGGAAGGTTTCGGGGTGCAAGGTAACCTGGAGGAAGGGCGGGAAGAAAGAAAACACCATTATTGCAAGGTGGAAGTGTTTTCTGTTGCCATGTGTTTCTTCCAGTATACGCAATTTTCTTCTCCCAAGCCAGGACCTGGTTCTAAGTTTTAGGGAGGTTCTTTTACTCCATGCTGGCATCATTTCCCAAATCCCACAAGAAGGCCCCCAAGCCTAAGACCCACAAAAGGGAAGTTAATAAAGAATCAGACCATTTATTTGCAAAAAGGTCCTTTCAGTCCCAAAGCAGCTGCAGATGTTTTTACCAAAATGGATGGAAACAGACAAGAAATGACAAAAACTTTCTAAGGCTTATGATGTTCTAATTCTGTCTGACACTTTTTTTGTTAATTGGACACATGGCCAGACTAAACTGAGGCATTCATAATGGCATATTCTCCATGGTCTAGTTGGACCGACCTCTGCTCAAAGCCACAAACTTCAGTTTCAGGCCAGGCTATTTAAACAGGACTCTGTCTCAGCCTTTACTACAATAAGGGTAATGTAACCAGGACCAGATGATCTTCTTTGCTACAAAGTTTGTGCAGATCCGTCCAGGGAAGATATATGTCCCTGTCTCCCCTTTCTGGAAACAGAGAGAGGTCTTAAGCTATGAGACTTGAGCTTTTCCTGTGCCCTGTGCTGCTTAGCATCTACTCAGAGTTCACTTACTGCTTTTCCTCTCAGTGACAAACACTCTAATAAATCTCGAAGCTCTTTTGCTTGATCATAGCAACATGTTATTTAACATAATCATTTGGAAAATTACCTGGCAAAGGATGTGCCTATTATTTCTACTGTGGGAAGGAGCCAGATATGCATAAAGCTTGTGGGCAGGCTTGGGGTAACTTATAACCTTGCTGCTCAGTCTCTCTTGAGATAGTCTATGACTCAAGTTGAGGTACAGCTTTATCTCTAACCCCTCCAAACAGAGACAGTACTACATTTGCACTACATTTATTAATTACAGCAGTAGTCAAAAATCAGACATTCCCAAAGGGAACAGCAGTGTTATGGGCAGTAGTATGTGGGTGTTGGTCAATCATTTAGGAAGCCTTAAAGAGAGGCGTTTCCTAGCTTTCTTGAGCTTTCCTCACCACGGGTGGTCACAGCCCAAACATGTGCACAACCGAGCTGGTCCTCAGATGTGAAGAGGACGTTCAGACCCCAGTAGCAGAGCTCTAGGTCAAGCACAGCTCGCTGCAAGCTGCAGACACTGACACTTTGATGTGGTGGTTTGCACTACCTCAGGCAAGGTAGCAATCTGGCACACAGCGCTTCTGAGACCTGGAAGTGTCGAAGGCTCCCATTTTGGGCAGCTTTCTGATTCCTCTGTACCTCAGCAGAGAATTACCCTACAGTGATAGAGGATGAACCCTCCTAGAGGAGAAGCCTAAAGCTCTGTGTAGGGCTGTTTGAAGCTTCCCCAGTAGCTCATGCATCCCCCAAGCCACTTGGAGTTATAAGACAGAGGATGGGGATCCCGCTCAGGGTGCATCGTTCTCAGGAAAGAGGTGAGATGTTTACAGAGGGAATTACGCAAGGGATCCTGCTGGATCCGGGGCACGAAAAGACACTTCCCTGAGATAAGTAGCAAATGACAGACTTTAAAATTAGACTCAAAAGGGCGGCACGCTGAACCAAGAACAATTACACAACCAGCTTCGGTACCACAAGCAAGGTGTATGTTGTAACACAGTGATGACTAACTTTTTGAACAGGCAGGCAAAAGATCAGGAGCAGATCAGCAGGCTGAAAAATATAGGGAAAAAGAATCTTATGAACTGCATGGTACTGCGAAGGAAAAAAGTCTGAGGTTGGGAAGTGCTTCTGCTCATGGTGGCAACATGGCACCTGCAACAAGATATTTAGTGAAGCTGGGCCAATTTGCATCAGATGTTGAGCAGTTCACTGGTTACAATCATCACTGAGTCAATGTAGTAGTGCATTGATGTAACATCACAATGTTCTTGGCACAAAAGTGGTGGTGATGACAGAGTGGACTCCTCTGGAAGAGGCCTCGACACTCAACAGCAGTTAGAGAATTAAGGCAGTTTCAAAAAAGACCATGACATAGAAAAATCTGCAATACATGGACCAAATCCTTAGTTGGTATAAGTGATATCTGCTGACTCTTAATCCTCAGTATCAAGCCAAAACATGGCTAGATAGGTCTGCATCAAGAACACAATCTAACATGGATTTATCCTTCAGGGTAAGATGAACTGTTGCCTTGACTCTGTCACCTGCATTGATGAGTTCTCCACTGACCATACAATCAGACACACAAGCAGTCCTCCTGTTGTCACTTATAGATGGGAGAGGAATTCTACCCTCCATCCCCTGCTGAGTCAACCATCAGGACCATTAAGGTCCTGTCCTCCTGTTCTTCAAGACTGTCCTTGTTCTTTCCTCCTGTTCTTTCAAGTACCCTTGTTCTTTCAAAACTAACTTGAAAGTAGTGTCTTTCAGGGACCATGCAGGCTAGCAACTCCAGGTAACAGAAGCTAAGCAGCACGGACATGGGAAGCTCTGCCTCTGATCCTGCTGACTTTGGATAGTACATTTGAGCTCAAAGCACCCAGTGTGTAAGACACAGTGCAGGAGGCTGGACTGTCCTGAAGTCATTTTCAGACCAACTAGACAGTCTCAGAGCTCATTCCTATAACTCCCTCTTATCCCATAAAGAAAGGAATTTATTGATGCAGAGGAGGCAAGTCCAGAATGTGCTGCAATTCTTACTCCATCCTCCCTCCCTCCGTCCACTTGCTCAAGACAAGGAGCAGCAGCTCCACAGAGCCATGCTGGCTGCTCTTCCACCCACTCAAATTCATGATCTGCACCAGTCCCACACACCGATGCAAGGAGGCCGGGAGAGGAAGCTGGCTCCTGACTCCCTTACACAGCTCAGGAGATGTCTGCAACCATTTGCCCCTTCTTGGCTGAAATTGATCCAGCATTTCAGCCTAATATACAACATAAACACTAACTACAAAACGTTTTTAAAGGAAGCCTAAATGCTCTGCAAATTTTAAAGGCATGTGTTTTAATAGGAATGGTTTTGCAATCTGAAACACAATACTTATTATCAGCATTAATAAATCCTGTAATATTTCTACTTCACATATTGCAGAAGGCATCGCTTTCTCCCACTGAAGTATATAGCAAGGCAAAGAAAATGTGTCTTCCTGAGCTCTGTAGGACTCAACCTTTAGGAGCCCACAGGTGACACAGAGCAGATCCACAACACATCATATAACATCTCATTTCCCTCCCCTAACTTTAAAAACAAAGTAGTTTCTTAAAACTGCCAATAGCTTTGGAGCTTCTCATTATCCTGCTTGCGGGCCATGGGCTGGTGACACTGCACTAACTGCTGAGAAGTTACCTGGCATATTTCTTCAAAAATTAATTTGATTATGAGCAAAATCAGACCTGTAAGCATCGACTTTTGGGTTTGCGAGCACACACCCTTTCTCTGGCCCTCACTGTGGAGGGCTCTGCTTCTGTTAGCGCTGAAGGAAATGCCCCAAAGCTCCAGAAAGCAAACACAGACATCCCAAAGGGCAGGACAGGCTGAGGTCGCCACATGCCACAGGCTGGCAGGGCTTGCCCTTCCTCTACTTGGTCTAGCCATATGTCTGAGATATGTAATGAAATGGGCGTTTCTACTCCACAAGAAATTCTAGTTTGTCCACATTTGCTTTCACTTTATGCCGTCTAAAAAAAAAAAAAAAAAAAAAAAAAGAAAAGAAATTAATTTCTTTTACTTCCCAGAATGTTAGAAATTTCAGCACATCTCCCCTTCAACAACAGCAAAACATTGTTTAGCTCTGATAAAGGTGTAATAACAATGAAACATGTCAGGGCAATAATACACTTCATACAGAAAAGATGGAAATTACCATTTCACTATCATCTACAAGATTATTTGAAACTGACTGAAATGAACAAATCTAACTGAAACAGGTTCACCTTGCCATGTATATTTGGTTGCTTTCCCCGTGCTTCGGTTTCAGGCATTCTCATTGGCAGAGTCTAACACTTATTTTAAGGAATTCAGGATTCCAGTGGATTGCAGGCCAGGTGCAGTGAGTGCAGTCCTGAACTCAATCCGCTTTACCCTGAAATCCTGAGGCTGCCTGTGCTGAAGGAAGCAAGTGTGAAGAGCTTAAAAGCCACTACTATCCCTGTCAGGGCAAAGGCAATTGAATATGTAGTATTTTCAGGATATTGCTTCTGATATTTATTACTACTCCTCTGCATGAAACAAAGGAAGTGTGACTTACAAAGCTAGGAATATCTCCACATACGGTGTCAGCCCCATCATTTGCACATGCAAATCCCATTAAAAACAATGGAATTGTATAGACCTTTTCTTTTGTTTTCAAGTTATCACCCTTGCATTCCTCTGCTCTTTAATGTCCATATCACACTTGGGGTTTCAAGGCTTCCTATCTAGCTCTGCCAATTATTCTACAAAAGCAGACAAAAGCTTTATTTCATTCAATTCACATCAAAGATACGGGATTTCCATTATGAGCAGTTATTTCTTAAATAAAAGTACATCAAGAAAGCTTTTAAAATTAATAAAGGAGGAAGAAAATCTGGTTAAAGTTTCCTGTCTTTATTGCCAGTGTCCTGCCCATACTTTAGTGTTCTCCCATACTTTAGTGCCATATCACCATTCTTTGGCCAGAAAAAAATTTCTCTTGCCAAATGCTAATACTGCATACAATTTACTCATTAAGTCCTTCCATAAGGATATGGAAGAACTTATCATAGTTAACAAAAAATCCATATGAATCTTAACTCTCCAGGTGGCGAATTAAAGGCATTTATGGGAAAATGGCTTCACTAGAAAGAATTGCATTTAACTGCAAACACATTTCATCATTGCTAAAATATAGGAGGCAGGACTTGTCTGCAGAGAAAAAGATAGCCAAGACCAGTAGGATAGAACAACAAATCAAACCATGATCAATAGTGAGAAGGGCAAGTAATTGATCATTTCTCATAAGCCAGAGATCAAGAAACACAATGAAATTGTGAGGCAAAGTAGGCAAAAGTACCTTTTCTCATAAATGTCAAAATATTGTGGATCTCACAGGCTGACGTATGCTGAAAAGTATGCATTCATTTAGAAACAGAATTAGACAAGTTCACAGCAAATAGATTTGTCGGTGACTGTTAAATATAACTGCCTGCATTACACTGCTTCAGCTTCTCATTGAAGATGCAAGGCATCCACCACCCTTGGGATATACCCAGCATGGTCATTTATTTTTCCTTCCATGAGCCCCCTCACTGCTGTATGTTAGGACAGATCCACGCCCCAGGGGGGATGCAGCAAACTCGAACCCACACAGTGCAACACGGGGCTGCATGGCTGCACCAGCACAGCTCCGGACACCCTACAAGCAGGGAAACCTCTTAGCTGCGCTTAATGGTTAGGGCCCAGCTCCATCAGTAACGACGACCATCTGGTGCTAGGCCATACTTTGCTGTGCCGGAAGCGCACGCGCTTCTCAACTGCCAACCATGCTCAAGCTCTTTCATCCATGGCCTTTTTCCCTCGTCTTTCCCTCAGCACAAAGGAGAGTTTTTTCACATTTCTGCAAAAGTTGCTGTGAGCATTGACTATGCAGACACTAGTACACAGTGGTCTGAGCTGTTTCACTGCCCCGATTTGCAAGTCATACACTCATTAGTCAGCTCCTGTTTCTCAGGATGAAAGCTTAGCAGGACTCTGGATAAACATCAGACTGGGCCTCTACTCAACCTCCCAGAGGCTCAGGTGAGCAGGTTTAAATTTTTCATCTTTACAGTATTTGCATCCTTCTTCTCCTGAGTATCTCAACAACAGAATCTCCTCAAGTGCCTGCCTGGAAGATGGGGATCGAAGCAGCAGACAAGGCACCACCTGGTTCCTCCCCGTGTTGGTGGTCTCAGTGGAAGAGCAATTTCCTATTGCCTAATTCTTCCCTCCCATCTCTGCAAATAAGAGGAGCAGCCCAGAGCAGACAGCACACTCACTTCCACGCTTGTTAGGACCAGGAGAGCCAGTTCGGCTCGCCCACAAACCTCCACCTTTCACCTCCTTATTTCATAAATTAAAAATCAGCATTTGAACCCGAACGCATTGGGTTGGACATACTTGTCACAAATATTATAAAAAAAAAAAAGGGGAGGGGGGCATAAAAGGAGCTTGACATTTGTGAAGTAGTAGGAGAAAAAACAGGCATAAACAGAGCAGAAAGAAACACCAAACAAAGAACAAGGGAACAGAGATCCAATACAAGATACTAGGAATTCAGATGGGGCAAATGCCAGAGCCAACGTCTGCACTCTGGGGCCAAGCTGATGGAGTGGGAAGAGCAGAGCCACGATTGGACTGGAGGTTGACAGCTTTGTGGAGAGACACACCAGCACCTGCAGCACTGCCACACCAAGAGAGAACTCCGGATCTTTGATAAGCAGTATTTAATGCACACAAGACTATCTGGCTCTTGCTGTAGTAAAGCCAGCTTGGTCTTGTTTGTGTGGCTAGGAGGCACTACAGCCACAAACAGGACCTAAACTGAACAGCCAAAACATTCCCCAAGCAAGCCCAGATCCACATCTAGACTCTGCAGAAACTGCACTTATTTAACCAACATCTTTCCATGTTGGGTGGCTCCTGGTAGTTGCTGGTAGCAGTATTCAGACTCAGTCTTAAGCAAAAGCACCCTCCTTGTTGGAAACAGACACCAACACCTGCTTACTTTAGTGCAAGCTGAACTGCTCGGCACCTCTGGGAAAAACAGCCCTGGGCTTGTAGGGCCCTACCTACGGGTTCAGACCAGTGTTTCAGGAAGTCGGTAAGAATCGAGGGTTGTCCCAAGGCCTTGTTGTAATTCAGCAGGGAGAAAAATGTCCTGGAAACTTGGCAAGTCCCTGTCTCTGTCTCTAAACGTCCTTCAGTCCCACACCTCCCAAAATGGAGATGGCTGAGGAAACAAATAGAAGTGAGAAAACATTTACAAGAAAGCATCATAAAAGATCACAGGGCTCTGTACAGGCTATAGGTCTCCGGACTAAACATGGGCCTGGATAAGTCACAAGGACCTGTCCAGATGCGCCCTGCTTATATATGTAAGGAGGCCAATGTGTATATTTTGGCCCAGTGAACATGAAGAATAATTCATATCACCTTCAGCAACATGTCGACGAAACAGCGTTATAGAGCAGTCTGCTCCCTAGCACACGGGCAGTGCAGCAAGACGAAGGGAAACAACAGGTCCACAGAGTAAGGGCACCTAAGCAGGAGTCTGCAGAGATTATTTGGCTAATCATACTGTAGCACAGCAAAGACAAAAATCTGGGTTTGGGGTGGCTAGAAAAGGAGAGCACACTGACCATGAGGAAGGGGAGTAAAATGAAAATAGCCGTGGAAAGGGAGAGGAATGGGGCTGCAGCACATGCAGACTGAGTCTGCAAAGTCCATGTCAGTACACAGAGGAGGCAGAACTCACGGGGAGGATGGTACCTTGCATAAATACCATGACTTATCCAAATGAATGGAGAAGCCTGTACAGCTCAGCTACCATCTTGTCTCCCTGTAATTAGCACGGGAAACTATTAATTTATCCAGGCTGCTAGGCAAAAAGATGAGCTCAAGTCTTCCCAACTGAAGAAAAATTCCTTTAAAATGCAAGCATCTTTTCCAGAGTTTTCTCATTGCCAGCCTGGTAACTCAGAGGAAGCATCATGCTGCGGCCACCTTGCTGTCTGCCCCCTGCTCGTGCACATGTCCCTCTGATGGGGGTACCTTGTGCCTCAGTTACATCTAATACAAAACAGTGTTCAGCAGAGAAGTCGCAGGAAAGCTTCATTTGCAGATAGAATAAGCCACTGCCTTTCCTCCAAGGCCTCTCAGAACTGCACTCTGTGGCTCAGACTTCTCTCTCCAAAGAGTTTTGGGCCTGCCGAAGTCCCAGGGGCCAGTCATGCCAAGACCCAATGAACAACAGGTCTGACACTGCCCTTTTGCCTGGACCCTCTTCCAGGAAGACTAGAGTCAAGAATATGAGCACAGTACGACCTGCTCCCAGTGCTGTGCCATGAAGCATTGGCTCTAAACTAGCCCTAAACATCTGGACTAGGACTTCAGAGGAGTCTAATTATCCTAGTATTTCACCAGGTTTGTGGAGTACTTGACTAACACAAACACCTCACAGTAAATGCAACACACCATGCAGACGTCTCCCCGGGAATAACGAATTCTGGTTGAAAGTTCAGGGAAGGAGGCAGAGGTTAAGATGTGCTTTGCTGAGAAAGGTTCAGACAAAGAATTCCTTGGCAGACCTGGGAGCTGAACCAAGGACACAACATTAGGACCCTCTTTCCATGAAGAGGGAAGAAAATCCATGAATGAGGCACAGTTTTTGCAGTCCACATCAATGCACACTCTGCTGGAAAACCAGGGGGAGCAGAGCCTTGGGTGTAATAGGGCAGCGGCGCTTCTACCACATCTTCTCCATGGCACTGAAGAGTAGGGTGGCAGGATGGGCTGACAACCACACCCAGGAGAACTTCCATGGAGAGTAAGGATGAGGTCAAACTGACAGGAGGGGAAGAGGAGAGCAGGAAAGGAAGAAAGCGGGTGGGGAGGGTGGGACAGGGTGCGTCAGTGCTCATCACAGCAAAGAGCGTAATTGGGCTTCTCTGGAGACTGCGTGGGTTAGGCCCTGAGGGACAGATTATATCTCACACATAATTCCCATAGCTTGCAAAAATCCACAGCGACAGGAAGGGATTTTATCCCTACTCGGTGTAGAAAACAGGATGATGAAGGCAAAAAAGCCTGGAAGATACCATCAAACCCCATTCACTCACTTCCATGCTGCAGGCTTCCACTCTGTAACTTCCTACTCCACACACATACCACAAAATTCATCCCAGTACCTTCTAACAAATATAAGAGCTGTAATAAAAAGGTCAAAAGTCACAGTTGTGATGTGCACACTGAGTGGGATGGGTAATTTGTGAAACTCACATGATCACAGGAACTGGGTCTGCAGAAACAGAAAAATCTCTTTTCTCATCTTTCCTGTGAATATTCTCTGCTAACCTCAAAATACACCACAGAAGCCTGGGAGAAAGCAGAGAGAATTTTGTCCTTTTTTGCACTTAGATACTGGATGCCTTTTAGTGAAGGAAATTATATATCAGTTGGATTCCAGCTCTTTGGGGTTTTTTTTTTCCTTCTTCAGGTCTTGGCTTTCTTCTAAGCATCCTCTTGACTAAAGATGTTCATTTGACAAGTCACTAAACATGAAGTTCAAGTCTAGCACCAGTCCCCATTGCATTACGTGCTACAAAAACACAATGCTAAGCAAGCAGCTTTTGGAAGAAAATCTCATTGTTTGTTCATTCTTGAATGACATTTGCTAGCTATTTTCTCCAAATAATCCTCAATCTAATAGAGGCCTATTAGGTAATCTTCAGAAGAATTTTTTTAAACTTATTAAAAGTTATTAGACTTAAAAACTTATGTTAAATTCGAGGAGTTGGGTTTAATTGGGCAAATCAGATTCCCCAGCATTTCTGTAGACCCAAATACACGACATAACCTTACAAATTGATGTTCTCTGCAAGGTTAACTCTAAGGCTTCAAAAATCAGCATGTGAGTAGCTTATTCTGTTCCCTCTCTGCTGCTGATTCCTGACTTTATCATCTAGCTGCAATAACCTCTTGACAGCAGCAGAACTGGAAAGAGCTGCTTGTCACTACTTAATGACTGTGTTCCTCAAGGCAGACACTGGATTAACAATAACTGGATTAGTAGAAAATGGACTTTATTCCTGTTCAAAATGAGCAACAACAAAAGGAAATCTGCTGGAAGAGTTTTCTTAGATATGTTCCCTCTCCCCATCTCCCTTTTTTTCCATCTATCACTAAATCAAGTTCCCCCAAAATTTCTCATTTGACCAAAAGATGATACCCTCTTTTATTGACAGCTGAAAAAAAATGTATTTTTCAAGTAGCTATTTTTATAAAAGTAGAAAAGCCCCATCTTTCTGTTCTGGCTCTTCTATATTCCAGTTAATAATCTCTTCCACTCTCTCCAGATTCTTAAATGGTCCCTAAAAATCTGGATCACACGAGTATACCACAACTATTAAAGTATTTTCCTGCACAAAATCTCTCTACAATAGAAAGCTGTTAATATCTGTTGCTAGTAAGAAACAGAGACAGACACACACATGCAGACTTGCCCCAAAACACAGTTCATTCATGGCAAGCAAATGAGCAAGTCCCAAGATACTGCCTGATCTTTCCCTTTCCTGCAAAATGCAACTGATGAAGTTACCTGATGTTCCTAGGAACATTCCTTTCAATCCATTAATTCAAAGATATAATCACCCAGAGCAAAAAAGCTCCTCATAAATAAACACACAAATTAAAAACCATGTATGTAAAATATTTGGCCATGCAGCTGGCTCTCTTGACCTTCATCTTATCTGATATTTCAGGAAGTCTAACTGATGGAGCAGCGTGGGAGGATGGCCATTTCTAAGCTTGGCAGAATCTGGGGTTTTCACAAAGCACAACATGCCCAGTCTTGCCTGCTCCAACTAGTTCAAGAGAATTGAGCAGAGCATAAAATATGTATTATGCCTAAAGAGGCCTTCTGCAGACAGCAGATGGGGCTGGGGTTAAAAGATAACTCTAATACACCAGAAATGTTTGGCATTAAAGACTTCCTGCAATTTTTGCATCTTTTTTGCATATAAAAGATATAATTGTTTCTCCTTTCAACTTTACTGAAACATTAGAGAAATAGCAGAATTAGGGCTGTCCTCTCTTAAAAGAGAGCCCCCTTCTTTTTGACCAGAGATTCACATGTGTCACTAAGTACGAGCTGATCGCTCCCCGTGCACATACATCTCCTATCTCAGCAGCCACATTTTACACATTCAATGGCTGCCAGCACTGTAAGCCAACTGCTTGTCCTCACTGCTGTCAGCAGCTGTCACCTCTCTCCCCCTGCATCACTGTCCTCCCCTCCAATATAAAAATCGACTGTTGCTCATACCTGGGGCTTTGTTCCTCTCAGCCTAAGCCATCCCACAACGGTTTCTCCTCTGAACTGGGTGCTGCAAATCTTCAGCCAGGACACTTTTCAAAGACGTGTTCCTCTCCCATGTTGGGAAGCTATGGCTCCTGGGATGCGGATTGCAATGGCTCTCTGACTACCTTTGCACTGATCTGTGTGGATGCGATTCAGCAGCTCAGATGTGCAGCATAAAGAAATAAGAATCTCACACACATTCAGGGTCTCTCCAACAACTAAGTCAAGCTACCCCTCAAAGGGGTCGACAGCAAAAGGGGTGCAGCTCCACCACTGATTTCTCTCAATACAGAGGTAGGCTACTGCTGAAAAGAGGAGTCAGCCCTTCCACGCAGTCCTCTCCCTTCTCACGGGCCAGTATTGGCCAGTACTGACATTGAGACAAGAATCAAGGAACTGATCTAATCATAATTACCCCTGAAAAGGGGCATAAAATGTTTCTAAATGGCTTAAATTCCCTGCTCTGTTGCACCATTTGACTTCATAGACAAACGTGGCTAGCATGTGGACATGGCAGGACTGCTTCTTCTGACGGTGACAGAGAGCCAGTCAACAAGAGTAGATTTTTCAGAGTAGATTTTTCAGAGCAGATCCAAGAGGGGCCAGGCACATGTTCTCCTGACCCAGGAGGCAAGGCTTGCACATGAAAAAATCAACTTGTGCACATTCTCTCCGCTTTTGATCACCACCATTCACCCACCCACCCACAAACTGGCACTTCACTTGTAATTACGAGCTCACATAACACCATCAGTCATAGCAACCAAACAAATTACTGCTCTTCACTTGACCTTTAGTAGTAGCTGCCTGAATAGGCACTCTTCGCCTGTGGCAAACAGTTGATCATCAAAATCATGGATTTCACCTCACCTTCATAACCCCACTTGATGTCTGTACTCTTACTTATTTTACTGAACAGGATCTCCTCCATCTCATCCCTTAATTTATCTTCCTCTTCTACTGTCTACAATAGCAGTATCTGAGTACATCTTGATGAGACATTTCTGTAAAGTTGTTTTCTAATTATGAAACTAATTTGAAAGAAACATAAATAGAAACAACCTCAAAAGAACACAGACATTTTATTTACAGCATGTTGTATCTCAAGAAGTCTCTGCTGGAAACTACAAAGAACCAAATTTGTAAAAGTAACACAACACATCAAATTAGCATATCAGTCACTGAAATGAGAAGTAAACCCCAAAGACATAAAACAATTCAGTTACTTACAGTTTGGCTGTGGTTCTGGAGGAAATTTGAGACGGATAATGGCCAAGATTATGAAAACAACCACAGGCCAGGAAATTAAAATGAACGACCATACCTATAAAACAGCAATGAAAATATATTGGTTACATTTGTCGCATTGATGTCTTCCAAAACTTGTCTGGAATGTAAAAGTGCTACCCTGAAAAAGTTATAAGATGTAATGCAAATAAAGTCTATCTTGCTACATGCACTATTAAAAAGCAGGTATCACTATAAAAAAAAAAACCTATCTAATTTATAACAGCAAATAACAAGCATGAAAATAACACAAGCCTTCCTATGTCTTCTATGCATGGAGATCATTATGGGGGACAATGCTTACAAGGCTTTGCTGAACTTGCAGACACTTCTATGAAATAGTAAGAGTCTGCTGAAAGATACAGGACATCTTGAGGTACCAACTGCAGGATAGGAGAAATAAAGTGATTTCACTATCAGGATAACATAGCCCTGCTCCAACAATGGCTTAAAGATTAGCTTCATTTGATAAATCATGCTCAAAACACTGCAGTGTTTGACACAAAAATGACAACTATGTGGCTTATGCAGTCATTTATCCACTCGGTGTCAGAAGCCACATTCAAACTCCAGCCATGAGAATCCCTTGTATGAGCTCCTGACTAGAGCAACCTAATGCTTTAAGATGTCTTCCACCTTCACATTGGCAAATTGCAGCAGTTTGTATAGATGTAGAGACAAGATGGAGGGAAAGTGGCCAGTACAACTGGCCTCATATACTTGAAAAAGTATCAAGATTTATTAAGCTTTTGTCTCTGGCATGAGAATTGACCAATTTAACAGATGAAACTGAGGAAAATGCAGCCCAATTACCATCCAGTGTAATAAAGTGATCTAGGTAAGAGGCCCAAAAAACGACAAGCCTTTGACTCTCATAAGCTAGGAAAAAGCAGCTCTTCACGTAATCAATCACTTCCGTGGCTAGTTTGCTACTGTGCTTACTAGATTAGAGTTTTCCATCCAGCAGCAGTTAAGCTCAAACCACCAGCTGCTGCAAAATTGCTGTTATCTTTATGGCAATTTTTGAAACTGAAAAGTTGCCTTTCTTCAAAATCAGTCCATTTTTCATCATTGTGTGGATTTTTTTTTTCAGATCAGCACATATTACCCAATACTGTTTTTCCAGAGGTAATTCCAACCCATAACAATGTTTTCATTTTCTTTTACACTTACTGGCACGTAAAACCAGACAAACAAATCCTGAAAAGCAATTCACTTTTAAAGATGGTTGTTTCACAGTAACTCCATCCACATCATCCCTGATGAGATGACTCAGCTATGCCAAGTAGAAGCAAGATTTTACTCCCCAAAACAAGAAACTGACAGAAGTCAAACCATAAGTCACCTCCCAACACATTCCTTTCCCAGAAAGGGCACTCCTATAATTTCAGCATTCAGCAACATTTTAGCTTTTACAGACAGCACTATTTCTGTCTTTCAACCATGCTGCCATTTATAACAAGATTCATCACTGAAGCAGGCATCTTTTTATCATTTCTTTATGTCACATACTTCCCTATAATCAGTCCCCAAACACGCTGTTTAACTCAGATTAATTCACAAGCGCACAGTGTTATTAACACATCCTCCTCGCTTAGAACCATGAAGGCCTAAGGTAAAATTATGGGGTAACAGCAAAGAAACTGGTATTAGTCAGAGGTTGCCTAAAGGAAGAGCAAGAGATCTGTCATTTTGGGGACAGAAAGAAATGAATAAATTCTGATTGATTCTGATTTCTCAGGAAAAAATCTTAGTACCTCCCAGTTTGGAGTTAAAATGATGCTTGTGCTCCCTACTCTCCAGGTGGCAATTCTCTTAGTATCTCTGACAACTTAACTGGGTTTAACAGTGGGAGAGAGAACCACACCTGCCCCATTAATTGCAGGTAAAACATCTTGACTTGAATGGAACTTTAACTACCCTGAATTTGGCTCTTGGGACCTTAAGCACTCTGCTGCGATATGGATTGCATAACCTTTTGGCTGCTGGATAATTCACTGCTAAAAGTAGATTTAATTGCTCCGACCTCACCTAGCTCATCGGCCCCTGGATGCAGGTACCTTTTGCTTCCTTCCCACCTCCCTTTAAATAACGAAGCTGCCTAGGAATGACAGATGGAAAGCAGTAAAAGCACAAGAGGTACTAACTTCCCCACTTCCCCTTTGCATGTAGGCTATACCTGGCTCCCTAGAAGGCTGCAACCTAAACTCCTAACTATTCCCTCCACAGCAGGAGTGTCCTGTATGGAGGCACTCTCTGGCCTCTGCTGATCTTAGCAAACACTAACAGGCCCACAAACTGTAGCTCCCCTCACACTGCACAGCAGCTCTGCAGAGAGCGCACGGAGGAAACGAAAGCATAAAGCAAAACACAGAATCAAACACATTCCCCTCCCTGCAGAACCACAGGAAAGCAGACCCAGGGGAGATAGGAGCTGATTTCTGTTGGGACACACCAATCATCCCCAGTGGGGAAATCAGCACAGGAATGGCCTTCATCTGCTCCCCTGGCTCATCAGGAACTGAGAAGCACAACAGTCACCTCTTTTGTGAAAGAAGTACACTACAGAAACCATCTAAAAGCCAAGTCCATCAGTGAAATCAAACTGCACAGATAAACTGCAAGCAGCAAAGAGGGAGAAATCAGGGTGTGTTTGGGAGCAGAGTTCTGGATTTATTTCCTTATACCCTCCTCAAGCTGAGCAAGCTCTCTAATTTGGAGAAAGGGAGGAAAAGAAGAAAAGGTTAGAAGGAAATGCTTGTCATAAACAATCAGCAGTAGACAAATTTTTATTATTTCAATTCTACAGAGCTGACATTTCAACTCTGCAGGAAATCAAGAAAAGAACTAAACTGAGAGTGCAGGATCAAAACAAAAGACAGGGCTTAGGTTTGGATTTACTTTGACCAGATGAGAAGTAGAAGAGATTTGAGCTTTTTGCTTTTAACAAGGCTGCTCAGACTGCTCTTGAGAAATATGGGAAATACGGGAATCGCGTTGGCCATGATCCTTGGGTTCCGCTGGATTTCACAAAAGATCTCCTGTATCCTTTGCAATAGCCAGTGCCTTGACTCAGCTCTAAAGGCACAGAGCAATCTGGAGCCCTGTGGAGGATCATGGGGAAGCAGCTGCACTCAGCATCTCCCAGGATCCAGCTCCAGACCCAAGAGAGGTAGGAAAGGCCAGGCAAGAGAGGGCCTTGCAAAAGCAACCTGTGAGAGCACCAAAAGGAGCATTTTCTTCTCTGATGCTGTTGGAGTTCACATGGCTCTCCAGACACACCAGTGATGGTTCGTCTTTAGAAAGAAACACCATTTGGAGTGTATGACTTGCAACACACTGGACTGCACCAGCAAACTGTTCTTCACCTGCATCTCTAAGTCATTTTTTATCTTTCCAACCTTCAAAAAATGCTCTACACAAGAACACTCCTCTCCATCCCCAAATTTTAGGGGCTTTTTGGAGGCTTTACACAGACTGCTGGGTCTGCTCCCATGGAAGGATGTTCAGGTCTGTCACCACAACTTAGGTCTGCTTTTGAGTGTGTGTTTGCAAAGACCACTGCCCTGAGGAAACACCAGAGGTAACCAGCGGTACTGGGTCTGGACTCCAGAGCCAGTATAAATGAGCTCCAACACAAGCCATACACCTCCTCTTCCATATCACTCCCTTCTTTCCCTTTCTGCCTCCCTTCTCAGCCCCTGTGATTTCCAGGTCCCTTCGTCTACTACTGCTTTCACACTCACCGGCTGCCTCTTGACACTCAACCAGTTCTTCCACAGCAGGATCCTCAGGTGCTGAGAAAGCGCAGCCATCCTTGGCTGACCCAGCCAGAAGCAAAGCGGCTGCTGCGTGTTCCTCCTCCCAAGGCTTAGGAGGCAGAAGCGGAGGCTCTAACCCAGACGGGCATCCAATGTCCAGTATCCAGGCCCCTGTCTCTTCCCCACAGCATAGCTCTGAAGCAGCTAGCTCATCCACTTGTGGCTGCTGAACTGCCTGTAACTGTAGCTCTTGTCTTCACAGCAATCGCTCCTAGCAAATTCAACAGGTTATTCCTCTACAGGCAGGCAGAGGCAGCAGCCTGCCTCCACTTGTGGTAATTACAATATCCAGCCTCTCCTGGCTGCTCTTTGTTCAAGCCCTAACCAATAAAATGGGGAGCATTCCAAAAAGATGCTTCTGCTTAAGCAAAAGGTGAGGCAGGCCTCCTCCTCCTCCTCCCCATGACGAAACTGCCTATCTGCCCACACACCGCTTCTGCTGGAGAGCTGTCATCAGCAGGGAAGAGTTAGGCCACTTGCCAGGCCAGTCTGACTTCCCTGAGCTCACTGGGAATGGCTGGGAAGAAAAAAGTATCAACGGGCATCGCACGCAGTGTCCTGGCACTGCTGTAGTGCAACTCGCTTCTCTATGCTTAGGAGTGCCTCAAAGAATCCAACCCATTCAGCGAAATTTAATGAAACAGCTAAGATGTATGAAAAAATCACAGGGACTTACCCCATTGCTCAGCTGCCTGCATCTTCCCTTCCTCTCCAGGGAGATCAGTTATAACTGCCTGAACTCAATATAACACATCAAGTGGGAGTGGGACTGCAAGATAGGCCCCACATAAAGACTTCAGAGCATTAGTGGGACCTGAGCACCGTTTCTCTTTTTATTGAGGTATTCAAGCTAGTGGCAAGGTAGGTGGAAACAGGCTGCAAATCAGAGGAGAGAGTAAACTGCAAGTCGAGAGCAAAGCACAGGCAGCAGAGGATTGCACACAGCATCAGTAGTGTCACAAATCTGGATTCAGAGTTGCCTGATGACCTCAGGTCAGCCAAGGGAGCTCCGATTCCACCTGGGAGAGGACAACACACAGTTCAGCACCCCATCTGCTAATACAAAGGGACCCTCAAAATCAATATGCTACAGATAAGGTGTTAGGAACCCATTGGGCAGTTCAGCAAACAACAGAACTCCTCTCCAGCAGTCTGAGACGAGCCAGGAATTAAGGCTTTGGATTAAACCCCATTTGTATGTTATAACTTGAGTGTTTGGGTAAAATGAGACGAGCATGCTCTGGTATTACCAAAATCACTGAGGGGCTGAAACAAGCAGAGTTTTCATGGGAGCACCAAAAAAACAAGAGAAATTGAGCACAAGGAAAACATTTAACTTTTGACCAAGAACGGTTTGGAGCACTCTCAATTAAGGATAAAAATATCTGCATACAGTAGTTTCATGGCTAAATTTTAAGGTTGCAAGGGGTTTAAATTCTCCAATGCATGAGTATAACTTCTGAACAAAAATCAAATATACTTCCAACCAGTGATTCATCAAATTCTGATGAACAAACATAACTGCATTTATCAAAAAATTGGGGAGGCTTATTTGGGATTCTCTCCCTAATTTTGTCAAACTATTGTGAGGCTACATATAGGTGTGCCCTATGCCTCAGTTTGCCCGTTTTTCTGCAGCAATGCCAATCTCTAAGAGAAGAAAATTGAGTTTTGAGAATGGAAGATCCTGCATGAGAAAAAACATATTATTGCTCCTCTACCTCTAGAGGTGGCTGAACCCCTACCACGACCTTTGCTTTACTCTCTCTCCCAGTTACCAGTCTCATATTAGGAATCTCTCTGAATTTGCTTCTGCTCTCCAACACTGAACAAAGCTGCTTATTTAGGAAAGCTCTCACAATGTTGTGCATGGTGAAGTGACTGATCAGGTTGCAATGATAAAAGCTCCAATTACCCTTTATCATTCTTCATGGTTTTTATTCCCATTACTGCAGGTGTTACATGGGCTGGCAAGGCCTGATCCGTTTTCTGCATCCCACTGCAGCACACTCTACTACCTTGAGGGAAGAACACGGCCGCACTGGACCCTAACATGCCTGACAACCACTCTTCTGGCTCCAGAAACTTAAGACAAGATCCACTGCTGCCTACAGGCCCCCATAGTCATGCCAGTCAGACTGATACTGGGGCAGGGGAACTTTGATCTATGGGTGGCTGTAAGAACTGGAAGAAAGGAAGAGAGATGTGGCACTTGGTGAAGAGAAACAGTGCTAAAATGAGTATAACAGATTTCCCTGCTATAATTTTGATAGTGATTGGGAAGAAATCCAAACATCTTTGACTTTCCAGGCTACATTCACATTCCTTCTACTAAACATCCTTCAGAGAGAGGGATGTGTCTTGGGCCCGAGTCCAGACCCTGCACTGCTCCTCAGGACAGAATTCTAGTTTAGTTACATGTAAGTGGTGTAGCAGGTTTCATTTTGATAAAAACACTATTTGCAAATTTTGATTCACTTCCTCTTCAGGACTGAAAAAAACAAAATCTCAAAATAGATAATTCTGCTCCGAGAGGCTGGAGAGAAGAAATTTGTGATTTTACCAGGCAGTGTTTTGCCAAGGTCTTTTGAGGCAAGCATCTGAAAGCTTCTTTCTGGTATTCAGTCAAAGAACTGCTTCAAAAGAACACTGTGATTTGGATAATAATTTTCCAGAGCAAGCGCACATCCTTACTTCCTTTGTGAAATGAGTCAACAAACATTGCCCTTGGGAGGTACCCAGAGGATAATTTGAGTTCACTACTATAAAACCAGAATAACTCAGTGCCAACTGCTCTCAGAGTGCTGCATTCAACTCCCTGAACACCATACTCTTCCCCAAATACCACACTCTTCTAGCTAGGGAACACAAGATGGGAACTTTATTAAACCATTGCATCTTTTTGCTTCTGAATTCTTTACATGACAGTTCCTACAGATAGCACAGGAAGCTATGAAATTGCACGGCCATCACAGTGGACAGATGTCCTAGAGACCATGAAAATGTGCAAACAGGAAGAGGAGAAGAGAATGGCAGAAACAGGCTCCCCCTTCCAGCAACTCTTCACTTGCTTTATTCCATGGCTGAAGAACCAAGTCTTCTGGGCTGAGGCTTAAATTGTTGCTTCAGGTCACTGGAAAGAAAAGTAGAGCCCGCTCCTGTGAACACAGAGCTGAAGAAACCCTTACGGGAGCTCTGAAATGTGACTTCATCCCTTGCAGGTCTCTAGAGACATGGATCACCCTTTTATACCACAGTGGTAGCTGTAGCCCATGACAGAACCATGGTGGGGGCTGCACAGTTTAAGACAAAAAGACTCTCCCTGTACAAAGAACTCACAAACTCCGAGTCCTTTCCTTGAGTGTTTATACAGTGGGAGAAATTTTTACTTCAGCAAAAATGAATATTCATCTCTAAGGGGCATAAAAACTTTAGGATGTGGTAAGACAGAATTGAGAAGAGAACAAAGCCAATGACTGCATGACTTGCAAGGATACTGAAAACATCTTTGAAGGAGGGCATGTCCTTGGGGGTCTTGATGTATCAGGCCACACCAGCAGCTCCGGGGCTCTCTCCATATTTAATATGCTGGGAAAATAGGAAGAAATGACCAATCTCATAGTTCATATTTCACTTAATTATGTCCAAGACAACAGATCAGCAAAACAGAAATCTAATTGTGCCATACACACCCATCTTATTAACACTCTCTGCTTGCCTTTTGCATGCAGGAGATAGGTGGCTGGAGAAAATCTGTACTTACCCTCTTTAAATCAGCACTATGAAGAGGAGAGAAAAGGGGAGAAAAAAAAAACCAAAAAAAACCACCCCACCCATCTTGCACTGTTTGCACACAGACGTCCAGAGGTAGGCTTGGGAGCAGCGGTTAGGTACCCTCAGGGGCCTGGAGAAGGAGATCACACTAGCAGTGAATAAAGAAGCATAACCAGATTAACGACCATGCTCAGTGAACACACACAAAGCAGAATGAAGTGCAGGAGGTCTGCAAGGGGAGAGATGGGGTAATGCTGTGACTCACAAACAGGCAAGACTCTGAGTGCAGTACTTTCCTCTTGCATAGTTTGCACTGCCAAACTCTGCTTAGTAGCAAGGCAGGACTCTGCAGACAGGTCTTCCTCGTTGGTGCAGGTTCATGTCAACCAAATGTCTGACAATCTTTCCATAGAAAGCTCACAGATGTGCACAGACTTCAGCTGTAGCCCCCTGCACACAAACCAAGTCAGAATGAAAACTACTGCGAGTGGCTTTCGGCCTTACACTCCCATCTGCAAGTTGCAGGGCACTTGCAGGCTGATGCCAAGCAGACCTGTCTCCCCACTTACACATCCTGTTAGGCTCCACTCTTCACCAATGTCATACACATTTGCTATATGCTATGAAGTGTCAACATTTCTATCAAAATAGGGACCAAAATAGAATGTAAAAAAGTATTCCTGCAATGGGAACTACACTGCTGCTTTTTAGTTCTGAGCCTTTAGGCAGTGCTTCTTTTTCAAGGACTATCTCTCGCTTTCAAACTAAGTCAGAGAGTTTGGGGATCCTCTGAAATCAGAATGGCTGCAAATCAAAGAGTGCCCTTGTAGCACTGAGAAAGGCAGAAGTTAAGTCTACAGTAGGTTAAAACACTACCTCCTTGCAGAGACGAGCACTTGCCTAAACATTCGCCAGCATTAGGCAACACAGGGCACAGTGCTGGGTGATGCTGAAAGGGCGTAAGAGTCCTGTGCTAACTGGAACAGCAC
Organism: Eudromia elegans; assembly: GCA_003342815.1. Lineage (NCBI taxonomy): Eukaryota > Metazoa > Chordata > Aves > Tinamiformes > Tinamidae > Eudromia > Eudromia elegans. The sequence goes on along the minus strand of PTEX01000086.1, from coordinate 1,280,274 downwards.
TTGCTAAACGATAAAAAAGGCTTGTGCTGAGCAGCCCACAGCATTCCTCAGTGCATGATTACACATACTCCCTGGGTAGCTCCGGATTCCTTCTAGAGGCTCGGCAGAGCCTGGAAACGCACATTTCCCCACTTTCCTGGGTGCTTAGTGTCAGATATCTGCACAGAGACAGTTTAGAGGGTTGCTGGTTCAACATTTTTGAAAAACACAAACAAGACAAACAAAAAGATTCCTCAGGAAAACCTGTAAGCTGGATACAGCGGTATTTTTAGACAGAATGGAAACTGTAAGTGATCCAGCATCATATAATGCCATTCTGCCACCAACACATCTCCAAAACACTTTGGTCATTTTTTAAAATATTCTTCACCATCAATTGCAAGACAGTCCATTTTAGAAACACTTTGCTCTCCAGTGATCCACAGTTACCAGCTAGCTCTGAAATACAAGGATGCTGTCACACAGGACCCAATCTAGGGAGCTTGAGGAAAATTGCACTGATGATTTTCCAAGTATTATCCAGAGCAACCCTGTTTCTAGGGACAATCCTTTGAACCAAGTGCAAGTTTGGGAATACTCTTAAACCAAAGAGGTTAAGCAAAAAAGTCAAAATGTCTGAGCTTTCTGCAAGTGAACCACAGGCTCTCCAGCCTGAAAACTTTTGGGATGGGATTTCAAAAAAGCTCCTCTTTGGTCCTTTCCTCTTATATCAATGATTTGGGCGGGGAGGGCAGAAATAATCTAATATTGAGCAGGTAGACAAACACAGCTTTAAAGCCATGGTGCCTACATTCACAAGGACAGTGCAGAGTCACCAGGCAGCCCTTTACCCTACTCATCCGCTCCTAAGGCCATCTTCATCTACATGTGGTGCCAGCAAAGCTGCAGCCACGTGAATCACTTCCCCCCACACCCAGCAGCTGAGGCCTTTACTTAGGAGGTGCCTTCACACATCCACCTTGCCATGGGCAGCTCCCAGGCTCCACACTGCCCCATTTCAGCCAGTTACAAAACACCTGCGATACCAACCCCACAGGGCTGGTTGCACCGGGAATGCACATTAGTCAGAAGAGAACTGTGGGCACAAGGAAGGTAACCTTAGTTTAGGCTCTCCCTAGTACAGTAAAAGTTAGCCAGCAAAGCCATGCACCTTTTCCCTCTCCCCCTCCATCAAATAAGCCTGGCAGTGAAGAACTAACTCTTCAGCATGTACATCCAAGCCCATTCCACTAAACTGGTTCATGTAGAACCTCCTTCACTAAATCCCTGTCTCACAATCCTCATTCTTGGAGCTAGGCTCCAGCTTGCATTCTGCCAAAACCCACTGCTCCCATGACTTGCAAGCAGCTATCACCTGCTGCAATAACTGGCATGCCCCTCTCAATGCAAACGTAGCTCCAGAGTCTTGCTTTGTAGCAGCAAGCAGGTGCTATCACTGACAGTTTGTTTCACCAGCACAGCCTCTAACCCCTCTTCCAGATCATTCAGTGTGAATGGGACCAGGTGTAACACCAAGGCTTGCAACAAGATATTAGACAGCTACCAGCATCCAAATCTCCTGATATTTCTCATTCCACGTACATTCAGCTTGTTTCCAGTCTGCGTGGCCACGCTCCTACTCTGTCACATGAATCTGGACAGCTGACAGATGGACTAAATAGAGATCACACTATTTATGGTTAGACTGATTACAAGGTTAAAGCAAGGTGACTGAAAAAAACAGATCTGACTTTGCAAAGAACAACGGGTATTTCCAAGGCCAGGGGTAACACTGCTTCCCAAACGAAAGAATCAGCAAAGCTGGGAAAAAAAAATCATTCAAGGCAAAGATAGGCTGCAAGGATAAGGAAACAGCAGAGGCCAGATGTATTTATGACAATAGTTGCATCATGGATGTGCTGCTATATAAGAAACAGAAACAGATGTTTTCTGAAAGATACAAATTATATTAAGTTAAAAATTGATTACTGTTATCTACACACAATGGAAGATAAACCTCCAATCATGTGGTTTTAGAAAAGAAGGTTTTTTTTCTTTACTCCATAATAAATGCAGGATTGGCCTCACAGCTGACTGCCTTGAAGCAGTGAAAATAACATCAAGAGTGAATTTCCAGATACTACATCACAACACAAAGCGAAGCCAGTATCATCAGAACAGTCATCACTAGTACTGACAAGAGAAGCTCAGGTTGCTTCAACCGTTCAAATTGAGACCAAATAGCAGGTATGCTTTTACAGAGAGGCAACCTTCGGAGCAAGAAATAGCAAGCAGAAAGACCTAAACCTACTGCGTTGAGCATGGATGAGTGGAGACAACTAAACCTATCTGCAGAACATGGAGCAAGACATTCCTGGAGAAGGTATTTGATGGTCTTGAGTGCATAAAGGTAGAAAAGAACTTGTTATTGCAAAACCCTGGACATCACTGAAAAATGAGTCAGATGAAAACCCACCAAAACAGAGGCAAAGCAAGAGGCAAAATTGTACAGAGGAAGCACTTAACTTTACTGAGCCATTCAAAAAGCATCCAACTAAACTAAAACACTACTCACTGAGATATCCTTGGTCAAACACATACCTTGCTAGCAGACCACTTCAAAGCCCCAGGCAGCTTCAGCCAAAAACAGTGAAACTAGGCTAACCATACTAAAGATCACAGAAGTTCAGCAAATTGAAGGATATCACCAAGTTGCTGAGGTAAGAGAAAGGCCTTAGAAGTATCTTTAGAAAAACATAGAGTATGTTTATTATCAGATAATAAAACACCTACTTATCTTCCATGTTGCTCAGACTAAGTAACTGAACTCTGGGAAGTATTTACCATAGCCAGGGCATTTATATATTCTTCTTCTGCTATGCATTTTCTGCTCTCCAAACTAGAACAAGTTTCTTAATCTATATACTTAAACTGTTCTTCCCCTTACACCTCACTGCAAATTTATATGAAATATCTGAGTTTTAATCATTTCTGTGGGCTTTATCAGCTAGCATAAGCTAGCTGAAAACAGCCAATGGCTTTTAAAGCTATTAAAAAAGAAGGACAAACAACAATTTGAGAGAATATTCTAAGGATATGGAGTTACTATATCCCTATTTAAAAGGTTTCTAGGGTGTCGCTCCATCATCAAGTCACCTGGGAATTATTATGAAATTGGCTAATTAAAGCCACACCCTGAGATCCAAATGAGTATGGGATGTGCTGGTGAGTAATGACAAGTTACACAAGCTGCTGGTTAACCTCCCATAGCTGGGAACTTGCTTGCTGAGAAGAAAAATATATGTGGAAATACCCTACTAGAAGCACTGTAGGTGATGCAGGAGTACAGAGAGAAGCCATGAAGGGCTTGCTTCCCTTTCAGAAGATGTTTTTGACAGCTCCTCAGGCTATAGCAAAGGTTAAATAATTCTGATCCCTCTTTAAGTCACTGATAGAAGACAGGTGTCCTAAATGTGGTTTTGATCCTCTGACTTACACGATGGGAGATGGAGGGGGAGAAGATCCAGAAGAGGGGCCACTGTCATTTCGTGTGCAAGGGAACGTACTCATTTTGAGGCTCAGATAGTCAGCCTGGGAAACACTACTCACCACTCCTTTCCCTAGTGACTTCCTGAAAGAAAAGTGTGTGGGCCGCCATGAAGTGTTCTGGTCTGATTCACAGAGCTGAAGGCAGCAGAGTGCACATGAGAAGGGTGTATACAAGGCTAGCCAAGTCCTCTGAGCTTATGGCCAATATTGCAAAATCTGTTATGCCTGAGCACTACAAGGCACACAGCATGTACCCTGGAGAGCTGGGATAGTAGCAGGAGTGGTGCACATGCTGGAGAAGACTGCATCTCCTTGAGAAATACTGTAAGAGGGGCCAGCCATGTACCTGGGCCTCAGCACAAGACCTAGAGTTTACCCGGCCACAGTGCCCTGCTACAAGTTGCATGATGTGCCCTCACCTTGGCACATAGAGCTCTTTAGCTATGATTAGCCCTTCCCTGGGTGACCAAATAGACAAAAAAAAAAAAATCAAGGTTTATGTCTCAGAAAGCTGCCACCTCCAGGATTATTTAACAGCATGCTGCAGTACTATTCTTCAAATGGAAATGGCAACAAGGCAAAGTCAAGAGTTGATACTGTAACTATGCCATCACTTAGAAGCTTTCCTGTTCATGAAACAGAGCAAGAGGAGAAGCTAAAGTCCATTACTGTTGGCATAGTCTTGCACTAAGGGCACAGCAAGCCCAGTATGTTTTGGTCATCTTCACTGTTAGTCTATCATATCCAAACTCGGTCGTGCTTGAAGAGCATATGGTGATGCAGGACCTCCTTAGCAGATCAGAGATTCTGACTGGGCAGGTCCTGCTGTATGTGCACTGCAAAGCTGATATGCAAGTTGTCTAGAACCTCTGGATCCCCAGCAGCCCTGGCAGAGTCCCTGACAATTAGCAAGGCTCTTTGGTAACTGTATTCTGGGCTCCCTGGACCAAAGGCCGATTTCACACGTCAGATTACTTGCTGGGTTTTGCAGCTGCCTAGTTGGAGAACTAGGCCAAAATTGAGGTCACCTCCAGCTTGGATATCTGGAAGTCCCAAACAAATGACCTTATTTGCTGCTGCTTGTTTTTCCCCTGTCCAACAAAACTTCTGTCTGAATAAACCTTAAAATGATTTAAAGAACCCAGACATGTGCCCTTTTGGACATCATCACAACTAGCACAATAAAAAGCATGCTCTGTAAGAAATAGCTGAGAAATATAGTTGAACCAACACTAAGACTATGTCCTGTGCATAAAGATGAGTAACAACTTTCAGTGGGAATTTACAGTCTGTCTACAAAGGGTCCTGTCTTATTATTCGTGGATAGTCCCATTATTTGGAGTCCAGAGGTCTTCCCCTTTTCTACAGCTTGATTCAACAAACATCAAGGGAGGATTCATGAGTGTCTTCCTCTCCACTGCCAGGAAGTAGTATTAATATTAATAACTGGAGCTCTTCCTAGTCTGAATGCCCTTTAAAATCATTCTCTCATTACTTAATAACTAGATATTTGACGATGTACTGGAAGCAAGAGTTATTGCCTCCAAGAAAACAGAGGGAGCACCACATGTCTGCTTGGGATAAAATACCATGAAAGGGTACACTCTCCATTGACATTAACCTATATAAGCCCTTCACAGAAACTAGATGATGTCTTCTCTTCCAAAACTCATGTCAACAAAGACTATAGCATATTTATATGTATCTCATAAGAAATGGTGCTACAGCTTCAGTTTGTGCCATTTTGATAATTCAAGGACAGCAGTAAGGACCTCTGAGGGGAAAATGGGTTTATGGTATTTATCTGGGAAACGGTTTCTTCCTGGACATTAAACCTGAGATAAATGTGGAAATACTATTCAGTAGCAACCAGATGACATAGGAAGTCATTAATCTTCTCCCCATCACAGGCTGTTTTAACTTGTATGAAGAAACCTAGAGTGTGTAAATAAATGTAACAGCAGAAACCATCGACGAACATATCAACAATCTTTCCTACAGTTAAAGAATAATTTCTCCTCCCAACACAAGAGCAGCAATCTTAAGGAGTCTCTGATATCTTGACACCAGTTTTCATAATGACTTTCCCAGCTAACAGTATTCCTGCAGTCAGAACTAAAACTTTTGTCTCCTGCTTTTCTTTCTACGTGGAAGCAAGCTAAGCACAGATTAATTTGGCAAATACTAGCAATGGGCTTTGGTGCTCTGTTTCATAAGATTCATCCACGTCCTCCCTGCATGTGTGTTAAACAGACTACTTAGTTACCTCAAGAATAAAATTCCTTAAACATTGATTAAATAACTTCTGGGGAAAGGAGATAGATTTTGAGAAAAAACTTTAATTCAGGTGAGATGTTAGTTTAATAACTCCCCCATTCACTCCTTTGAGAGCCTGCAGTACTCTCAGCAGTAACTTTCCTTGAATTCTGAAGAGTCTCTGTGATTCCCCTGACTCTCAGAAACAAGCATAGCTGTTGGTGCAATGAGAGCTGAATATCTTTAGTCCCCTGAAAATTAGGTCCTTTGGGGTTTTTTGCCTTTATTTGGCAGCAAGTAGATTCTGGGGCATGCTCATGGTAGAGCGCTCCAGGCACCATTTCCTTGCATGCAGCCAGCTTCTAAATGCCACCTCTCCACTGCAGAAGAGATGGCCAAGCTGGAATCCCACCCAAGGGCAGGGTGGTTCAGTCATGATCAGAAGTACAGATGTGGCCTCTCCTACTGCTCTGCACTGAGCAGAAGCAATGCAACTGCATTTCTACACATGCTTAACTCCTCAGGCATAACCTTAATGCAGAACAGCTACCCACATGCAGGAAGAAGAGCCAGTGACTGCATCCTTGAAGGGATGGGACTATACAGCGAGTGAGATAGAAACTTTCCTCCGATGTCAGGAAGACACTTTCAATTCTGTGGGTGAACTGCAAAGCTCCAGAGAAGTCAAACCTTACCATACTCATTAGTTAGAACAATCTCATTCGCATCTTTGGAAAGCTGTGGTCTTTGGCATCTTCTCTTTTCTAAACTGAGGAAAAATAAAAATCATGCAAGAACCCTGCCTGCCTTCTTTTCTCGCCCTGGACTGCAGGTTGGAGTCTTTCAGACAGGACTCTTCATGCCCGGGCTTCAATCCTTATTTTTTTCTTGTTCATTTTTCAGGGAGCACACCAAATGCTGCTTGCAGTTATTTTCCTCCACAGAGAACAATCAACAGCTATAAAACCAATTCCAAATGCAGCCCAAATCAAGTTTCAAAAGCCTTAATGTTCTCTGTGTGCGTGCGTGCAATTTAATACATTCTGGCTACAGAACTGCATTTATAGGGCTATAGTTTTGGTTTTTTTTTTTTTTTTAATCTCCAAGGCAGTTTTCTATGAGAGTGAGGGTGTCACAGGACACCACTGCTTGCACCAATTGCACAAAGCAGCCTCCAGCCTCTTGCCTTAACAAGCCACGCAACCTAGTGATATTAAGCATGACGCTCCTTGCATTTTACTGCTTGCTGGAAAGATCTGTTTTGAGTTCTCTTTCAGTGCCAGAGGTCTTTATTGCTAAATAGCCATGGCTGTTGAGTAATATGTGAATTTAATGTACTCATATTGAAATACCCACTTGGAAGGTAGTGGAAATTCAACATAAAATATTGCAATCAGGTCTTTTTTGCCCTCCATTCTGTCTTTACTGCTTGTAAACTATTTCTTGAGCTGTTTCACATACAGTTGCAGCTCTTTATGAAGCAGACTATCACCTCAGTCCTGCCTGGGCACATGAACGAGATGATCTACAGGAGAGAGGAGCAGCAGCAAATCTCTTAATTGTGCTGCTTTGACAAGACGTGACACAGCCTCATTCTCCCTGAGCAGCTTAGTAATATCCAAAATCCATCCACAACCGAAAGCACTGCAGGTACCTTTTCATCAGTCTGTTTAGCACAGACGCATGCAGGGAGGACATGGATGAAGCTTATGAAAAGAGCACTAAAGCCCATGCAGAACTGTTTCATACTCAGAAGAGGTCAAGGAAGGCGGATAGGCTTTGGAGAGGACAAGAAAAACATGTTTTTGAACATCCTGCATCAAAGCTCCCTGCACGTCCCACTGTACTTCTGGCTAGGAAACAAAAAGGTTCTGTCATAGTTACCTGTAGTCCCAAGAATGGAACTATGTTACTACTGGGGAAAAAGTTCTATGTTTGTAAATATAAATCTGAACTTTTAAAGAAGTCTTTTTTTGCACTTTCTGTGGTGTTTTTCAACAAGCTCTACACTTGCAGCAGGAGCACTGACTGACAGCTCACAGGGAACAAATCCAGGGTGTTATTCTGACTGAACATTTGTGGTTCAGTGCTCCCAGGATATATTTCATTTTATCTCTAGAGCTCCCGGTTCTGGGATCTAGTGTTTAAGTGAGAATATTGTCTTTCCTTAAAGTAAAAGATCCATCTCCAGCCCTTCCAAATGCAAAGAAATACTGGAAAACATAAATACCAAAAACATATGGACATTAGAAAGACCACATACTTCTAAGATGTCACATTTATTTAGCAAAACTGAGCTGTGATCATCTCTCTGCCCTTTGTACATGAGAAACTTGATTCTAAGAGTTATGTTTCCATGCTCAGTGGAGAAGAGAATCACACTGAGCAGCTCTCTGTCCAGTGAGCACTCCAATTTTGATCGGTGAACATTGTGATAACCTGCTCTCAAACAAATTGCAGACTCAATTATTTGCAGCAGAAATAACAACCAGCAATTTGGCATCCTCTGAGAAAACTGTTATTTTCTAATGGGCTGTTCACGGTGACCCCAAATAATCAAAATTAACCTAATACAGGATTCATTATGTACCATTTTCCAGTTGGTGTGAGTGTCAGTCCAGAATGCAGGACCACACCTGACCTTTTAATAGACACATTTTTCCAAGTCACTTTCCATCAGGTTATCTTGTAAAGCAGCTTGGCTTTTACCCTGTTGACCACTCAGCATATTCCTCCTCCCCTCTAATATTCAGCATGCTACTGTCCATTTCCCATTTCCATAGCTCAGTTGCCCACAGAAAAGTGCATTTCCACAACTCCTGTCACATCACATTAAGTCCTGCTCCTATGATGAAGATTCAAGGACCACTGGACCTTCCTGGTCCTCTCAGAATATATCTAACTGAAGCTAGGAGCATAAAGAAAATGCCTCCCAGCACAAAAGCAGAGGTCTCCTGCTGCAAGGTGATGATAGTAGAGACTGTCTCTGGCAGGACAGCATGTGTCAGGATGTCCTGTCTGTTAGTGAGGTGGGTCTACTCGACGTCACAGCCTGTGGATCAATGTGAGAAAGGAGATGTTCCCCAGGTCAGTGCCCGGACTCTTACACACCAACAAAACCAATCATAGCTGTTTAAATAGCACTGCCCATCCTGACCATCCAGCTCCAGTAGTTCCTGGAGCTGGAACTGCTCCAGGTTACCAGGTTCTAACAGGGAACAATGGGGCCTCTGTCCCTGTGTTGTGCACACATGCAGGCACCCCTCTCCACTGGCAGCCATATAAGCAGCCTGCGAATTGGGAGCCTGGGTTCTAGCAGACATTCCCTGCTACTCCTCCTGCTGCAAGGCTGGTCACCCTTTGGCAAGCAGGCACTGTAGCAGCTGAGACCCATGGCAGGCTGATCTGCTAGAGGCTCGTGAGGCAGTGTGTAGGTGCAGTTAGCTCAGGTTGTACTCATGTGCCACAAGATCACTAAAACTAATTTTAACAGGCAGCTCAGCAAAGAGGCTCATGAGCCAACAACAGCATGGCGGAGAGACTAGGGAGCGTCTTTGCTTGCTCTTTAGTTGACATCTCCTCAATGTTCTGGGCTCCAGAGTCCCATTATTGTGGTTGCCTCTGCAATTGGTTGCTCTGCAAGGTGAAAGAGACCCACCTATAAACTAACCCCAAAACGGACAGACACTGCAAAAAGTGGAGATGTGTCACTTTCAGATTTGCCCTGGGACAAAAGTAAGCAGGTGCCTGCTCCCACTAGGCAGGTGTGGTATTTGATCTCAATGTCTATGTGAAAGCAGCACCTGCATAGGAAAGGATCACATGGAGATGTTCCCTCTTTCTCTTTTTGTAAGTGGTGGAAGCAACTTACAGACTGTTGCCACTGCTGTGACTGAGGGAAATCCTCTTACAGTTGTTGGGGAATTAAAGGTAGAAGAGTATGATCGCAAGGATCAATCTTGTTTTACAACAAACAACAAGCACAGATAGGTCAGCTGTGCCAAGCAAAGCAAGCACAATGCTAAGCTGCTTTTTGCTCTGAGTATACCTAGGGTCACAGTCCAGGACAGTGACTGTCAAATTCTCCATACAAATGCCAGCATGAATGTTCAAAACAGTGAACACTCAAAATAGAGGGGAAAGAAAAAAAAAAAAGAAAGTGCCATGGCTGTCAATGCAGAACACATAGGTGCTTGGGAAGGTAGGGAAATGCAGTCTAGGGGTTGCCAATGGATAGTAACTAGCTCTGTCTACAGTGCCATAAAGACCAGCACTCCTAGGCTGGAGGATTCTTAATATAGAAGGACTTTTTCTTTGAGGTATATTTTCCTTTCGCTAGAATCAATGATCATTTGTTACATTAATTCAGAGACAGAAATCAGCTACACTGCATTTATGCTCTTTAATTGTCCAGCCGGAGAAATCAATGCTGTTATTGAATTAGCCAGTTGCCACAGCAAGTTTTCTTTGATTTCTAAGGTTTCCATGAATCAATAAGAGCTTGTCATTGCCTCTGAGTGGAGCAAAGTCAGGCTCCAAATCACAGAAGTAGTGAAAAAACAATCCTTTTTGTCCGATGGAAAGCGCCCACATTACATGGATATGGACTGCTTGACAACTTGATGGAAAACTACTACTAAACTCTTCCTTTCCTACCTCACCTTCTGCCCTCACAGAAGATACCAGCTCATAAGTCCACCCCAGCCTCATCAATTTTCATATTTCACACTTAAAATTTCCTGCTTTCCTGTTCCCTAGTCATCTTTTTCTGTGCAATAGGTAAGCTTTTCTCCTACTGTCTCTGTATTGAGGGTGATGGAGCCCTGGAACAGGCTGACCAGAGAGATTGTGGAATCTCCTTCTCTGGAGATCTTCCAAATCCGCCTGGATGCCACCTTGCGCCACATGCTCTAGAGGTCCCTGCTGGAGCAGGAGGGGTTGGAATAGATGATCTCTAGGTTGGAAGGTCCCTTCCAACCTGAATCATTCTATGATTCTATGATCTTGTTAAGATGTGAGTTTGTAGGCCAAGATCGCCTTTCCCCTTCACATGCCCACATCTAAAACTTAAATGCATCTTTAGGCCTTCCTTCCCTGCGCTGCCAGCAATGTCATGTTTAATCAAAGTGCTGATCCAAATACTTTGTATTGTTTTTCACAAAAGTGATTTTCTTGTTGCTGTTTTCTATCCTTACTATAAAAGTGGCCATTTTTTATCAGCAGAGCTGGCTGGGAAGCTTGACTCATACATAAATTACCACATTTACTGCCTTCCTTCCTTTTGTCAGTCCTTCTGCTGTCAGCTGTGTGGGATAGGACCATTACTCTTCAGTGTTTAGCAAACACTCTACATATAATGGGTGATACTATAAATAAATGAAAGTGAGACCTGAGATGAAACCAAAGCTAACTGGCAGGACTTTTGTGCAATCACACAGCCTTCACACATTCTTAGTAAACCACCTGGCCCTTAAAATGGCCCTGCCTTAATTCCATGGTGTTGGGCAGGATTGCAAGGGAACAGCAATGGAAATTGGGTCTTCGGCTCCTCTTCCTATCGCTCATTTCAGCTGATTAAGAATGGTCTGGACCTTGTAGGCTAAAAGCTCTGTGTAACTTGTGATTGACATCAAATGACAGATAGCCCAGCATTTGTTGTCTAATCAAAAGAAAACCAGAGTAAGCGAAAGAAATAAATGCTAAAGTTGCAGGAGATGTCAAATTGAAAAAGCGATGGGCGAAATTTTAAAAGACAAGTTGACTCACAGTTATTGAGTGCAGAAGTCCTAGTAGAGAACTGATGCAGACAAAATGTTATCATGTTATGGCAAAAAGAACATGGAGAAAAGCCAGCAATGGTAGAGACAAGCCTAAGCATCAACCTGAGCACAACTGAAAATGAGAGGAAAACAGTGCAAGCAGAGACCTGGAGTAATGCACTTACCACATGGAAGTACAGAAAACAGTAGCAAAAACAGAACTGGTGCACTGAAGGACATAGATCAAGCTGGGACATTAAGCTTATACGGATAGCATTACATGGTATTATCTGGAGGAGAAATAGTAATGCTATTTCAGCGTCAATAAGAAGCTTGTGGAGGCACATGCCTTTGAAATAGATAGTTTGCAGAGCTCTGCCCACCCTAAGTGTTCAAAAATCTCCAGGTAAGCCTGGAAATGCTGAAATTGGCTTGAAAATTAATATGCTTGTAAAAACACTCCATATATTCCGATATATACAGTTTTCAACCTCCAAGCAACTTAGTTTCCTGCAATAGCAATGCTCAAGCTTCATCCTCTGAAAAAAAAGATTCTCATCAGATCCTCAAAAAAGAAAAAAACCCACATTAATTATCACAAGCTCTGCAGTAAAATCATGTCATCAGTGACAGTCAGATGCAGACCAAATGACATTGAGGCTTTGTACAGAGGAGACCACGCATACTGATGGCAGGGAAAAGGTGAAATGGGAAGATGGGAAGGGACTGGAAAGAATTAATCTAGCGGCTTTTGGTTGTCATGAGCAGAGATGAGCAGTTTTGTGGCATGCCGTTGAGTAGGGTCCTTTCCATTTGGTCACACAATTCAGGATGGTGCGTTATCATTAATAGCCAGCAGGGAAAAAAAAAAAAAACAGTAGAGCATTTTTTACTGCACATATTTTACTGCATATTTTTCAGGGTGATTTCAAAGGGAAATATTTATGTAGCTACTCCTGATGAGAGAAATCCATCAGAAGCCAGGGAGAGCAATCCATCAACTACAGGGAAAGCAATGGCTGACATTCCTGGTGCTGGTGAGAAGGGACTAAAGGCAGGGAAAACTCAACCAGGAGATTCAGTCCAGCTCACACTGGTGACCCCAGGGAAAGAACTCGAACCCAGGCGTTTGGAATGGGAGACTCCTCACAGTGTCGCACAATGTTGCACAGTGTCTTCAAGACAGGCAGCTACTGTAAAAGAGTTGCAAACCCCAAGCAGGGAGACAGACAGTCCTCTCCACGCCCAAGATGCTCAGAAGAGTCATCAGTCTAGAGTGTCTCTGAGAAAAGGGCTGCCTCTTGCTTGACAGTACAATGCTGATAATGCAGTGAAATAGAACAGGAGAGCAGGATGGGAGAAAAGTCAGAACTGAAAGACAAGGTGTGAAGAATTAACCATCCTTTTCCCAAGGTCTAAAGTTAGACCGAAGCCTCTAAGATTAATCCAGGAGTGAAAGATCATTCCAATTAATCCAATTACAAGTAGCTTTAATGCCTAGTCTCTATGTGCTCCTTGCTATGGATTATAGCATCAAGCAGATTTGATGCAGACCAATACCAGGATATTATCTCCTTGCAGGAGTTCATCTATAAGGGAAGAACTCCCACCTTCAATTTCTTTATTATTTGTTTGGCCTATCATGATTAAACTGCTCTTGCTTGGAGAAATCATTTTCCTTCAAGTGTATATGTTACAAGGGTCATCCGTGCTCAAGGGCACAAGATGAGTTAAATGGACATGACCAGAACCAATCAAGTGATCCTCCAGTTTCTGACAAGATTTGTATTTATGAAAAAATAAAAAATACAGATATAAAGAAGTCCTAGTCTTTAGTTCTCCAAAAGTAGTTAAATGTTGCACATCATAAGCAAAACTATGTTTGGGGGACTCTGTTCACGGCATGTTTGTTTCTCCTTCAACTACATCAAACCAGTCAATAATACACAGCAGAAGAAACTAAAGTGTTGCCCTGTTCTTACTGGACACCCATGGCCTAACAAGACAACAGGTGGAGGCTATAATTACATGATTAAAGATATTACCATTAATTAAAACCTGGGGATGGAGAAAATATTAGTGAAGAACATGGCTGAAAGTCTATGGCTGTGTTTTGCAGTAAGTCACACTGAATTCCTTTAGCCATTCCTTTTGGCCCTGCTGCCCAGGCCTAAATTCCAGGCTTAGTTCTCACTACTGATCTCATCTGGGGGCAGAATTTTTGTCCCCAAGAATCTGGTAATTTAATTCAGGAGAACAGCCCTACCTGTTTGGTGCTATTGGATTCCTTCTTCCAGTGATATAACACTGAGGGCTATCTTTCCTAACCAGCAGCAGCTGATGCACGAGGGTGACAGTATCCTCCTGTCTACACAGAGGTAGTATAGACTGGGAACCATATCCCAAATACCATAACCCAAACTCTGGCAAATGATTCTGCTGCACTCTCAACGTGACTGCTGCCTATGTACACAAAACTACAACTGCAAAAACCTGTGGACGTACAAATGGCTGGATTTCCTACAGAAGTCAGGCACTAGAAGAGCAAAAACTCCCTTGCGTTGAAAAATGAAGTGACAAAACGAGCAATCTTTAAAAGGACAATATAATGTTTTCCGCTCGAATTTCCACACAGCTAAAGCATGACTAACCTAGTTCCAGCGACTCCAAAAGAAGAGGCACTAGAGTCACGTTTCCTACACTTGAAACATGAGAAGACAAGTGGGAGCTGGTAGGAAGGAAAGAAGCACAAGCGCAAAGCCAAGGTTGATCCTGCTCTTACCCTGCAGGGCTAGACCCACCCTTTTCCCACCCTGCTGGTTTGCAGAGATCAGCACGTCAGGACAGAGCGTGCACGCTCGCGGGAGCCCTGAGTGTCGCGACTCCACAGCTCCAGGGTAATCAGTACCTGCCACAGCTCTGCCTAATGAGGGGTGGCACTCACCATTCCCATCCTGCCTCCTACAAGTGGATTTGCCACATCAGCGGAGACAGAGTCGCCACCTACCATTAATAACAATACTCAACAATGCCCAGGGGCTTTTCATTAATACATTTCAGCTGCACTGCAAATGAGGGGAGTGTTATTACCCCCAGTTTGCATGGGAATATTATTTATAAATAATTTATTTATATATATATTTATTTATTTTATTCCAGAATCTGGATATATTAATTTTAAGGCTTCTTGATCATTTTCAAATACTTGTTTTTTAACTGAAATTTTCAGCTGTAATTTAGATGAAAAATTAACAGTGGTGTAATGATGTTTCCTTTTTCTATGGGAATCTTTTCTAAAGAAATCTCCTTTTCTAATCATTCTTAGCCATAAAACTTCAGTGAGATGATTCTGGGGGAAAAAAAAAAAAGACCACAGATTTTCCCCTGTTGTGAGTGGAGATTCTGAGAAAGAAAGGTCAGAAGAGAAAGCAATAAAAGAATCTGCAGCTGATTTCCAATGCAGGGCATACAGAATAACAACATTTCAGAAAGCATGAGAAACTCCTGGGGGATCCGAAGCCATTGAGTTTTGGAACAGGAAAGAAAACAAGAAACAAAGAAACAACTTTTTCTTTCAATTTTCCTCACAGTTCTTCATTGAAATGTTATCCATGTTTCTAAGGCTAAAATACACTGGCCTTGTCCAGTTTCTTGTGAGGGGGAAAAAAAAAACCAGAGAGAGAGAGAGAACAATTCAAATAAATAAATGAGTATCTCTCCTTACTCCCCCTTTTTTTTATCCCTTTTTTTTGGTCCAAATTAGACCATGTATGAAATTAGCAGGATCTGAAAATGAACCGTTGTACCTAGCCGCTGCTGCGAAAACAGAAGTATCTGAAAGTCAGAGATGAGTCCACAGCTTTATTGGCTATGGCACCAACTGCTGTGAAATGCTGGACTTGTCACTTCATACAACTCTCGTCTTTTTCCATCCCCCTATTTAGCCATGTTTTCTATTCATATCACAAAGTTGGGGGCAAGACCCCTTTTTATTAAACATCCTAGCTCTGATGATGAGTTCGCTGTAATGTAACACACAGAAATAACTACCTATGACTGTATTTCCAGGAGAGTCTCACTGCGCTATCTTTGGCAAGATGCCATTTTTCCAGGCCTGCTAAGATACAGTAGCTGCATCTGTATCACTCTCAGGCTCTTCCTAAGCTGTCATCAATCTGCTTTTAACTGAAAGGGTTTCCTGGGGCTGCCAATGGACTGTAAATGAATAGGGGTTCACAGCACTTGCCCTTCCCTCCAATTCAGATGTTAGACACAAGAGTGGGTGGGAACTTTGCTGGAACTGAGTGGTGGGGAGAGATTTGTATGACCACTAGCCAAACCCCTCAAAGGCAACACAACCAAACCTGAATGATTTTTCCTCCCTCTCTCCAGAGGCAGCATCTCCTGGACTCTGTGAAGTCAAGATGACTGAGGCTGGACTACAGTTTAAAATGCAGATTTTCTTAACCTGTCGCAAACAACCTTCGCTTGTTGTTGCACTCCGTGTCACTTGTCTCCAGATGCTTCCCAACACTTCACAAGCAGCATCAATTTGCATTTTGCACTAGGAAGAACTCCTCGATGACTATCTGCTCTGCTTTTTCCTGCGAATCCCCCACGCTGTACCTCAGACAATGCCTGATGGACAGCAAATCTATGTCACCTATTCCTTCAGGTTCTTGACAGGAGAACACCCCACCCCAGGAGCGTTTCGTCACCTCCCAGATCTTGTCTGAGCAAATTCCAAATATCCAGGGAACTACAACAAATTAACATGCAAATTGAATCCTCAGCCAAGATTCATGTCACTGTCATCTTTATGCATTAGACTGTAGATCATGAAATGAACTGCGCTCCAGCTGGCTAACGAAATAAGCATGAAGCAGACTGGGGTAGCCAACCTTGAAAGGCCTGAGTTCAAGCACTAGCTGAGGTGAAAATTCTTGCATGATAATGTGCAACCTTTTTAGAGGTGGCTCTGAACAGCACAAGTACGACAGGATGCCACTAATGGTCCCTGAGACAATTTCTCCCTTGCTGACAAGACACACCAAAGGATTCTACAGATTTCCACTTGCCCTACAGACCAATAAGTTAAATTCCTTCAGCACTTTACTCTGCTCAAACCTCAGTGCATTCACTCACTGCTGATGGACTTGTAGCACACGCCAGTTCCATATGCAGAAAAGCTATAGCCCTCCTTTTGCATAGCAAAAGCCAAAAGAAGGGGTAACAAACTAGATCTTATATTTTAAAGAACGAAGCTGCCATTTCCTATGTAGGCATCTTTGATGCTTCCCCTCTGATCCCCGCAGCGCTGCGCCTATTTTAGCTGTCCTAGCGCACTCTAGTGGGAGCCCTTGCCCTGCATCCCTGTGCAGCTGCAGCCTCGCAGAAACCTCATCCCAGGGGAAAAGTTAATCAAATGCAAGTGTCTAAAGAGCTGCGATGGGGAGAGGACTGTAAAAGGAGTTCCACTGGGAAAGGGTCAGTAATTGAAATGGTCATATTAAGAGAAAAGGTAGTGCAGTCTGGTATTAGTTGAGGATAATGCAGTTTCCTTGCAACTACAGCAAAAAAAGCGCCATTCCTACCCTTTTCTTTTTAATGGAAATTCTTTCTTTGAAGTGAATAGCTTGAGGAGGCATGGAAAGAAATACAAAACTGGATACTTTTTTTCTGAAAAGAATCATATTTTTGATTACACAGAGAGCTGTGTGTTGAGCATCATTCCTCCCTCCCATATCTGTGCCTCGTATATCACTAGCTGATGCTCATCACCATCTCCACCTTGCTCTGCTGAGCTGCTCTGAGGGCTTGCTCCAAAAGAGGTCCTGCCACATAACCTTTCTCTGAGATGCTGCTTTGTTTGTTTCTCACCTTTTTATGATTCTTATTATTCCTTCCATGCTTGGACAAGAACAAGTTGCCGTGAGGAAAGGAATGAGAACATTCAGAAAATAAATTGTTGTTCAGTTTATACACCTTTGGGTCTCATTCATAATCCAGAGGATCATGAAAATAACTCAAGCCAAAATCTGCAATATTTATTCTATAACCGGGAAATTGTTTCTTTTGCAGGAAAAGCACTGGAAATGAAAACCTGACCACTTATGGTGGTGCTTGAACTAGGGATGTCACCTTCAAAACGCAGGGTGAATTGTCAAAGCTTTTTGGTGTTTCTGAATAACCACCTTAGCAGTTAACAAGCCAGTCGTCATCTCTGCAGCTTGGTGGGACCCTGACCATAGATTTTCAAGGAGAGTTGACTGACAACATTGCAACCCCAGGAGAGTGATTTAAATGGGACCTCCAAGGAAAAACAGCAAAACAAAACTTGCTTCAAGCTGATAAGGACTGAAAATGAAACTCAAACTGCATCAGAGCTCCTGAGTTTCTCTGGTTGCTGTGGCATATTTCTGTCTAGCCTCTTCGTCAACCCAGTTGCTGAAGCTACTCCAGAGATTTTGTAACTGGTGGCAAGTGGCCTGGGCCACATGCTGCAGGCTTTGAAAAAGGTTCAACAGGGCAATGCTTAGCAGCTCTTCTTCTTAAAGAATACACTAAAAAGGCTTTACCCTGCAGCTGCCATCAATCCTTGAAGTAAAAAGACAGATAAGTCAAAAGATTGGATATAGCACTAACCACTGAGAAATAGTCTGTACTGTATTCAACTCCAAACTCTACTCTTTTGTAGTATTTGAGACAGGTCATTTTGAACCTTGCTGGAGCAAGCCCTTTCATGAGTACTCAGCTTTGCTACACGTAATCCTGTGACACTTCGTGTACAGTCATATGGAAGTGCTTGCATGACTGAGGTCTCAATTCCTAAGATAAATGGAAAGAAAAAAAAAAAAAAAATACATCTTATGACTGACAAACAGAGTCCTGAAGGAATATATTCCCATACTGTATATTCCCACAACATCATGCTTCCCCGAAACAGCCACAGAGTGATAAGACACACACACTGGGATGGGGGAGATTTATATCAGACACTGCTGTGACATTCACCATGGATAACACATGCTACCTTGAGCCAGAGTTGCCCCAAATCGGACCGAACAGGGTTCGCACTAGAGTTTTCTGTATTTCTGGTAGGTGCTTCCTAGTCCATTGCCAGGCTCAGCCCACCCTGCTGCAGGCCCCCAAGTAGCTGCAGTATTAGCTTGTCCGCCTTCTGCCCCAGCAAATTAATGCATGGCCAAATTAACCTGCTCCCTCTACGCTCCTCTTTGTGTGCTGCATAGGAAAGAAACAACAACAGAGAACAGACTATTATAAGACAGCCAAGCTAAAAGCATTGCTATTACGCCCTGCAGTCTCAAGAGAAGGGAATCTGGCCTATCTTCCTGACAGCAGCAAAACCTGAAACACTACAGCTTTTGTTCGACTATTCAGCTTCATCCACTTTTTACTTCTGTTTATTAACGCAGCAGAGTACATTGCTAATTAAGCCTGATTTTTCTTTGCTTGAATGGAGACCTTAGTATTATTTAGAAATAATCTTTGTCTAGTATATGTAATTCCAGTATTTACCTCTCCCCATGATTTCCACTGTGATGTTACTGCATTCTTTACTCAAGAGCTTCTGCATGGATTAAAACACTAGGAAAAGCTCCTGTGAGGCCTAATTTCCTTTGAATAAATGATGGGACATGTGCAAGAGCATAGTCTATTCCAACACCCTTTAAACATGGGCTCATCACAAAAATCAGTTAAGCTCTACAAAGCAAAATTAAACCCTTGGGAAAGCAGGACAGATCTGTCTCATCCAAATCCATATACCCAACTAAAACACAGCCAGAGCGCCTCTTCTCAGGTGTCAGTTCAAGAGAAGATTTGAGGTGAGCCCAAACTGTTTTGCTGCCACGCAAGCCCCTGAGCAAACAGAAACCCCACCTCACCCGTCAAGGGACAACAAACAGCTGGACAAGTAAAGAAAGCAAACGCCACTACTGACGCTGATGACCTCTCCCTGACTATTTGTCTGAGAGTAGTATCAGCTCCATCCTCTTGTGCACAGGCTGGCACAGCCGCCTGCTCACACGCAGCCTCTGCAGTAGCCCAAAACACCCTGCTTTTCAAATGGCATACGCTGCTGCGTTCCTTAGCCTCTCACACACTCTGTTGAATACAAAACTGCTCTCTGACACTGGATAAATATGTAGAACTCCGTTGAGTTTTTCATTTTCATATACATTAATCATCCCAAAAGCCCACCTCCACTGTAGAGATCTGTACTCTTTGTTCAACTTCTAGTCTCTCCAAGGTGTGTATTTTCATAATGATGATGCTCATGTACCACTTAACAGTATATTTTCATTTGGCCCTAGCTGCACTTTGGAAGAGTAATTTATTACTCCTTGTCACCAACTGCTACTAAGAGTAAAACATATACTGGGTTTATTTAGTGTGTTTAGTATTTCTTGCTTGACTCTTTCTTACACAGACAATGCTGCCCAAGTCCAGAGACTCACAAATCAACACAGGCAAGCGCCTGGGCCTTCCAGATGCACTTGCTTTGCACCTTTCAGCTTTCTGTCTGTAAGATCTAGAAACCATCAATTATTTGCTCTTTTATAAGGCAGGCCAAGAGTCCAGTGCAGCCTGCCTGCTCCAGCAGCTCTGGGTGTACCCTGAGCAGCTAGGTGGGCAATGAAAACGCAAAAGTAGCATGTAGGCACCTCAGGGCCATGCTGGACATCAGACTAATCCACACAGCTACATCCTCAGCTATGTCCATTCCACATCCTCTCAAAGCACAGATCTCTGCTGGCTAGGACACCTGTGCCTCTCAGCTGGCAGACACCGCAGAAGAAACACCCGTGTACTGTGTCTGCTCCGCGACAAAAATAAAATGGGTGGTTTAAACATGTGTGGTTTAACTTTGCCTCTGTGTGAGCAGCAAGAAAAGCGCAGCAAGGCAGCATTTATTCAGTTGGGAACCCATCCCTGCTGAGCAGCAGGGAACAAGAACAGGCCATACCTGTTAGGTGTCCTATGCCATATAGTTCACTGAGATGTGGTGCTACATATCAGAGGTTCCCAGAGAACAGCTGCTTCTCCTTTAACATCCTTCCATGAAAGGGCTTCCCACCTTGTTTGAAAGGTGGCCAAAGGAAAGGTAATAAGAAACCGCTCAAACAGTTCCACCACCACCTACAGCAAACCAAGCCCAAGTGTGAGTATAGGCCTCAGAGTGGAAACATCTGTGCAGACATTGGGCACTTCCATACATCCCAGGCTGCTTTGTTCTGGACAGAGGAAAGACAGTTAACTGGAAACTCTAATTCGGAAGTGATATATTTATGCACTGAAAACTGGATTTTTTTTCTCCACTGACAGTCAAGTAGAGCTTTGCACCCCTCTTCTAGTCTCTCCACAGCAAAACGTTTGCTTTGATGGGTAATGCAACCCTTTAGGAATGACGCTTACTGGGCACCACTGAAGTGAGGAACTTCATGCACCTCCAAGCCACACACTGGGCTATAATAAACCCTACCAAAGCTATCCAGCCACAGCCTACATTTAGGAGAGCTTTTCCTCCTCATCTAGAAGTGCACATTGACAAAACGATGCAACAGGAGTCAGACGATGCCTGCGAACCTCAGGTGCTGCACAAACACTGGCAGGACGACGGTCAGGGCTGGTGTTGTAAATTAACTGCCTATCTCGCTACCTGGCAGCAAGTGGCAGTTGTTGCCATTGTCCCACTGCTGCACTTTATCACTGTTTGAGACGTAAAAGGGCCCTGTGGAGGCTTTAGGAAGCGATGTGAGAAACAGAGTGTTCTACCAGTCCATTCTGTCAACCACAAGATAGACTGAAAGGAGAAAAAAAAAAAGAAAGAATAAATTGGGAAGAAAAATGCATTTGCAAGGAGTTCCAGGAAATCTGGAGGCCTGAAGGGGACAAAAGCTCTCTTTTACCTCCCCTTACAGTGAAAAATAAAAAATAAATAAAGGAAAGCATTGCTTTAACTATTTACCAGCTTAATTTTTCACCTCAGCCTTGGTAAATAAGTGCTTTGTCTTCGCTGCCTGTTTCCCGGTAGATTGCAGGCTCTGCGAGGGGGACTTTCCACAGATGAAAATGCAGCGAGCATTTCTGGGTGGAAAAAAAAATAATAATAAAATAAATAATAACTGCTGTTATTGCCCTATCACTCACCAGAGTGAGACCTCACCTCACCTCCACCATTTCTCACCTGCGTAGCTGCATGGGCTTCCTGTCCAACAAGAGCCCCCTGAAAAACCTGCATCGTGGTCTAAAGCTACAAAACGTCCTTGTTCCCCCTGTCCCCTCCATAGACACCTGGTGAGGGGGGGATCCCCACGGCGGGCACCGCTCCAGCGGGCCTCCCCTTGCACGCACATCCCCGCACACGGGCCCTACACGCTGCTGCACCCCCGGCCCGGCCCGGCCCGGCGAGGGGCGGCGGCGGCTCCCCCCGCCCCCGGGCCGCCCCACGTGGTGCTGCGGGCGCCCAAATCCCGCCGGGCCGCCGCGGCTCGCTCCTTTCCACCGCCCTCCCGCCCCACCGACGCCGCCATGGCCGCCCGGCAGCAGCTCGGTAACGCGAGGCGGCCGTTAAACCGCCCGCGGCGCGCGCGCGGCCGCGGCGACCGTTAAACCGGCGAGTGGAGGGGGGCGCGGGGCGAAATGGCGGCGCGCGGGGAGGGGGGCAAGGAGCGGCCGTTCATGGCGCGTTTGGGGGCGCCTGCATCCCAACGTGGCTCGCAGCTCAGCCCAGCGCCCGGTGCTGCCGTGCCGAGATCTGATCCCGGCTCCTGTGCACGGATTTTTAACCCGGTAGTTCCTGCGCTGCAGGGGAAGCACTTCCCTCTGCCGTAGTTGCACCCTGGTTACTTGCTAATACTCGTGGGATATTTTTTTTCTTCCCCTTTCCTCCCCCCCTTTTTTTTTATGCTTTTTCTGTGGTGCAATAAATTAAAGCAGTTGTGAGACACTTTTCCACATCACAGGGTGCACAGATAAAGGAATTAAGTGGCCGTGGTTTTAGATGACCAGCTCATTCCACCAGTTTTATACCTCTCTCTCTAAAGCGATGAAGCCGCCGGTCTCTTAGTCCTGCCTTTCTCCTGATTCCGAGGCGCGTGTTCTCTCCCCTTCCCGCCAGCCTTGTTCAGCGTCTCAGACAAGACCGGCCTGGTGGAGTTTGCGAGGGTGCTCAGCTCCCTCGGCCTCGGGTTAATCGCCTCGGGGGGCACGGCCAAGGCGCTGAGAGATGCTGGCCTGACCGTCAGGTAAGGGCTTTGGCTTGCACGCCCCCCTCCACATCCTTATCAGGGTGTTTAAACTGTGCTCTCTATTTGCAAGCAAAAATGATTGAAAGCTGAAGGCAAAAATAGCGATGTCTGAAAGCAAGATACAGCCTCTTGCAAAAACAAGCCACCCAAGGCAGGCTTCAGGATCCACTTCTTGGCCAGAGGTAGGCTGGCCAAGACCAACGCCTCTTCTAGTGCAGGATGATGCATGGTGACCATAGAGCTGCAAGGACTATTGTGCTGCAGATATTGTTTGCTACGTAGTTGTCAGATGCTGGCCCTAACAAAAAATGGTCAGATCTAGACGTGGGGACACATCTGAGAACTGCTTCTCAGCCTTGCCTAAGAACAACGCATCATAGTCCATCACCCAGCATAGAGTTTTTCCTTTCAATTCGGTAATATACTTTCCATATATGTGATGTATCTTCCTTCTTACGAGACACTAAAAGCTGAAGGAATCGTGAATGTCTCTCACCTTCTCCTGTCACTGATGGAAAGCTGTGGGTTTGGGTTTTTTTTTCCTTCACAAACCAACCAAAATAGATTGGGTCATTTTAATTGACTCCCTTCAAAACTTCTAAGTTTAAGTCTCCTTCCAGTAAAACCAACATTGCCAGTAAATTTAAATTACTGCCACAATGGAAGTTACGAACATTCAGCTTAAGAGATAAGTCAGTATGAGGTATCCATTGGCACCCTGATGTGTTTTCTCACTGAGCAGAGATGTGTCAGACCTGACGGGGTTCCCCGAGATGCTGGGTGGACGTGTGAAAACCCTTCATCCTGCAGTCCATGCAGGTAGGTTTGTACTATTAGATGCTCTCAGTCTAAACTGGAAATCCACAGGCAGTGGGAATGGGAAGAAGAGGTTAACAGATGTCTTTTTATAGGTTGGGTGGAGAAAAAAAATGACTAGTGGAAACAGGTTTGCTCTGTCTGCAAAGTGGGAGCAGAAACGTGCAGCGTTTGCTTGGCTTTCTCCATCGCTGTGCTGACTTCCCGGCAGGTAGCAGAGCTTTTGCTCGGTGGAGTGGCAGCTGACAGGGCTTTGCAGGATGTGCTGTTGCACGTTCCTGGCAGAGCCCATTTCAGAGCCGTTCCGCTCCGGCAGAGTGCCACTGTATTTGACCTGCAGATGAATCTGGCAGGCAGCACAGGGAGCATGACAGCAGAGCCTTTAAAGGGTGATTCCTGCATTCACCAAGCTTCTCTGGTGCTCCTCAGCAACAAAGAGGCCTGATAACTTGTCAGTCAGCCATTATCCTATCTGCTCTTTCACCTCCAGTTTCTGTGTTTGAGATGCCTTGAATTAAGCCAGTTACCCATCCTGCAATTACACACCTGAGAGGGCTGGAGGGCTGCAGACTGAATTTTGCCTGAAAACCTTCAACCCTGGACTATGCTCTTGCTTCCTCTGTGCCAGCCAGTCTCTTTGCAATTTCCTACACAACAGCCAACCATCTACACTGCTCAGTTAGAGCACAGCCTGTCTTTCTCTGGTCATTTCAGGGGCTCTCTTTTATTGCTCGTTTATGACTGGCAGGTGGCTCTTTCTGTGAACTCCAAAATGACAGTTCAGTGTTTAAAGGTTAACAACTGAATTCTTATAAAGTACAGTTTTTGAGATTCTGTTCAGGACTTGGAGTCCTGTAGGATTTTGCACTGGAGGAAAAAAAATATTCGTATGAAATTTCGACAGCCAGAGAGCCAGTAAAATGGAATAAGGGAGGGGTATAGCGATTGAAGACTGTTGTCTGAAAAAGAATCAGAATGTTTATGGTAGAAACTCTGAGGAGAAGCAGTCTGAAGAAAAATGCTGAGTTTAAAAAGTGTGGTTTTTAATAATGTAATGTTTCTGTAACTAGGCATCTTGGCTCGCAGTATTCCAGAAGATAATGCTGATATGGACAAACAAGATTTCAGCCTCGTAAGGTAAATGTAGGGGCCATGATGCAATTCATCCATCAGAAATGGACAGTGGAGACTGGCCAACGCAATCCCTACAGTTCCCATTTACTTGTAAGATGTGCAAACTTGTAAGATGCTCTACAGATTAATCTTCATTACTTGAAACAAGTTAAAACAAACAAAAAAAAATAGTTGCACCATGGTTTCAACAGGCAGTGAGAGTTTTAATTTCTTTCAGTTGAGAATTTAAATTTGCAAAATTAAATTCAGCACTTTTGAAGCTGATGCACCTCCCGTCAGCTTAGCTTAGTGTGTTTGATCAGATGACAATTCCTGATTTTGAAATGCTTGCTAAGTAAATATACCCTTTGAGATCTACCTAATCTCATCTGAGTTACAACACATAAATCAATGACTTTAGACATGAAAAACAGGTCAGTAACATGTTTTTTTGTGCAATTGAATAATAGAAGAATTGAATTTGAGAATCGTCATAAGAGCAAGCAAGCTGGAACCAGAAACAGATGCAGCTCAGGCCCTAACACATACCAAATTCTTCTTACCTTTTTTGTTAATATGCTGATTTTTGTTAGAATATTTTTCTATGATATTTTGGGACTATGTTTAAATAATTTGCTTTAACTTCCAGTTTGTGAATAAGTTAATTCTGTCTTAAGGGGTAGCTCCTGATTTAGAAATGCATGGCAGAATTTGAGCATAGTAATTTGTAGTTCTAGCCAGAATGGGAGATATAGTTTGACTATGGTGATTGGGCCAGAATCCATTTTAATTTTTGAAAGAAACTTAAAAAGCAGATATGTATAGGATGGATGGGTTTCCTGGCTGAATTGGAAAAACCTGACATTTAAAACCACAGGAGTCTTCATAGACAGCTCAGCGGTGGAAGCATTTCAGAGTATGTTGCATATTACAGCAGGCTCTGCTGAACTGCAGGAGGAGTGACATTTTTACATCAGTGATTTGCCTCCAGTGCCCTCTTATCCAGCGCAATAATTTGGACTTTGATAATCTTACAGAAAAACAAAAAGAGCTGATGTTCAGCAGGAGGATATTTACATAGCTGAATTAAAGTTGCATTTTCAAAGTAGCAAGTCAAGGTAGCAAATCTTTATACTGATTATCTGGACTTCCATAGATAAAACCATTAACAATGATAAAATCCACAGTCCTGGCAATTTGCAACAGGTCAGAAGCATGAATGAGAAAGCGTAGTAATGGGGGGCAAGGTGTTAGAAATAGGACAGGACCCAAATGACAAATGTCTAAGCAAGTTTAGGGAAATTAGGGGTTCTGAAAGCTGATCACCCCTCTCAAATTCATCATGCAGCATGGAAGCAAAGGAATATTAGAGCTGGACCGAGATGTGTGCATACATCATAGCAATGCACTGCCATTACTTGTCATGTGCCGGAGATCAATACCTTCATACCTTCAGAACAAAAAAGCAAATTCATTCTGTTAGATTAAAAACATTGTATGGGAATGTCAAAACAGATATGATCCCTTACTGTGCCATATGTTGTACTATACAGTGTGCGGAACACATATATAAGCTGCAACAGAAGAAGTTATCCATTCATGCTTTCTAAAATAGACTTCTGCTGCTTCAGTATAATAAATTGGGAGACAAATGATGTGATCACATGAAGAAACTAATTACACTAAGATCGAGTCTTACCTGGAGAGGGGAAAGTCAGCCCTCCCTCTGCTTTAATGGGCTACTGAAGTTTTATGGGGTCTAGATTATGCACCGCATACCTCTGGGATTTCATATGCTGTTTGTATTTTAAAACCACAGAAGGTGGCATATAGGTCACTTGGAAAAAATGGAAAATTAAACTGATTGATTATGCTCTAAATTTGCAAGGGATCTGGGAGCTGACCTTCATGCCAGTTGGTGGACCAAGAGAAAAAAAAACCAAAAAAAGATAATATCTTGCATGTGTCGAGTAGTTTGCCCTTTTTTATGTTTTGTTTTTCTTCATGAATAACCTAGTTTTTCTCCTCAATTATCAGAGTTGTAGTATGTAACCTCTACCCCTTTGTGAAGACTGTATCATCTCCAGGTGTAACTGTACAAGAGGCAGTGGAAAAGATTGATATTGGTAAGTCAAATGGAAAAACAACATTTTGTCCACGCAGACTTGATGTTTCTGCCTTTCCTCTTTGTTTGAAGCTCTTGCATAACCTTAAAAGATCATCACACACCTTGGTTTGTCTGCTGTGATGTTGGAGAACAGGTATTGGAATAACAATTCCTTAGGATGCTGTCTTGCTCTGCGCCCTTATCAAGCTGTGGTCCCAGGATTAAACCATTCCAGTGGTGTGGCCAGAAGGAGGAGAGAGAAAGCCTGGTGCTGCAACATAATGCATCATGATGTGTGCAGTGATTTAGAGGTGTCATGGAAGTGTGCCCTTCGTGCGAGCTGGACACTTAGCTCCATCACTCCTAGCAGGGATTGCAGGATGGTCTCTGAGTGTGTATTTTACAGGAGCAGTGCTGTCCCCCCCCACCCCCCCAATATGTGTGTCGTGTCTATGTGAATTACCAGATAAGAATGAGTGACAGTTGAGTCAGGTTGCAACATGTAACAGGGGTATTGCTCACAAAGGAAGCAGAACATGTTTTAGGATTAATGTCAGCTGTTGTAAGAGAACTGAATGCAGAATTCACCTGTTTGTGACTAGCAAACTAATTCTTCTGACAGATGTTTTCCCCCAAAATTGTGAAGCTGGTAGTGAGGAGCTAGTAGAGTGGTAGAGCTGCAGCTTATGCCGCAATGTCTGTCCTCTGGGAGGACAGGAAGAAGGGACACCTCTTCTGTATGTTCTCTACGTTTCTTTCTGTTTTCAGTGAACTTCTGTCCAAATTGGCCAGAGAACTTGAGGGCTACAAGGGGGAAAGAGCATATTTTAAGCAGAGTGAAAATTAAAATGGCAATACTAAGTGACTGTAATGGGCTGGTAAGCTGTGCTGCTGGGCTGAGGAAGTCCTTCGCTGCCCGATAGAAAGGTCCTGATGTGCAAAAGGCCATATTAGAAAGGGTAGATGGAGCGCTGATTACACCTCTTTTTGCAGCCTATGGCAGACTAATAAAAAATAAAAAACAGGAGGTTTGAGGAGAAGCTGAACCACAAAAAGTGCTCTGGAGATCACTGAAAATTGCACTGCAGGAAGCCGTTATGAGGACAGAGGCTGGTCTGCCTGTGTGGAAGAGTAATCTCATCAGCAGGTGTGCATCCCTTGCTGGTTATTAACCCCCAAAGGCCTTACCTTTCCTTCGCTGCTGCATCTCTGCCTGGCAGCATGTGAACAGCACAGGCACAGTTGTGTGCCACAAGAGTGAATGGGGATTGAATTTTCTTGTAGTCGTTTAGTCCTAATGATGCCCAGCAGAGCTCTCTAATAAATGTTTTATGGAGTGGTACTCATTCCGCATGTAGCAGTGCCAGCTTCCACTTTTCTTTGCAACGGCTTAGTATCATGCATGATCTTTAGTGTTTTATTAGCCGTGTTGAGTTGAATTTAAGGGGGAAGCATGGCATTTTGTCTCAGGCAGATTTCCAGAGCATGATTTGTTAATATTTGCAGAGAGATTAGAGAACCTCGTTTGCTCAGCGGTGTAGAAGTACATCTGCCCCGTGCCCAGCGTTGCAGAGAATGGTGCTTAAGCAATATCTGTACACAGCTGTCCTGTTCAGGATATGCCTGTGCTGCTTGAAGGCTCTCTGGCCAAATTGTTCATCCCAGCTTGCTCTGCAGCCCTATCCCTTTCTGAAAAGGGCAATTAATGAGTTAATGCCAGCCAGATTCACCCGTGGGTTGAGTCAACTGGTTGACTTTGCCATGTATGTTTTCACGTGCACTGTAGCAGTCCTTTTTGTTTGCAGACCAGGGGGAGCTGTGCACATTCATCTGGCACAAATGTTTGATTAGTGCTTGCCCTTTCCTGGCCTCAGACATGAGCCTTGGCTATGCTGTGCTCAGAAGGCAAGTGCTTCACGCCTCCATGCTCCTCTCTTCCAGGAGGAGTTGCCTTGCTGCGGGCAGCTGCTAAGAACCACGCTCGCGTGACAGTTGTGTGTGACCCTGCAGACTACTCTTCAGTGGCTAATGAGATGAAGGCATTAGAGGACAGAGACACCTCCATGGAAACCAGACGTCAGCTTGCACTGAAGGTAACTCACATTTTCTCACACTGAAGGGCTAGGCCAGGCTTATTAGTGTTTCATTTATTCATTTGTATTAAATGCCAAATCCATCCTAAGCTCATGAGTCTTGCCCATTCTGCCCCCAGGCTTTCACCCACACTGCTCAGTATGATGCAGCCATCTCTGACTACTTCAGGAAAGAATATAGCAAGGGGGTGTCCCAGCTGCCCTTGAGGTACGGCATGAACCCCCACCAGAGTCCGGCACAGCTCTACACACTGAGGCCAAAGCTTCCTCTGACGGGTGAGTCCCAAGCCTGTGCATTCCTCACAAGATGCTGATAGTTCCAAAACCGTTTCTGAGGAGCTATGTATCTTAAAAAACAGTTTTATGGTGACTTTGGTTCTTGATGGAAGAAGTCTTTCCCACTTGGTCTCCAGGGATAAGGGTCTGCATACTTTAACATACCTCTCTGTGCTTTGTCTGCAGTGGTGAATGGCTCTCCAGGGTTTATCAACCTGTGTGATGCCCTTAATGCCTGGCAGCTGGTGAAGGAACTCAAGCAGGCCCTAGGCATTCCTGCTGCAGCCTCCTTCAAACATGTCAGCCCTGCAGGTAAGGTGGCTCCTTGCCTTACTCTTTGAACAGACTCCTGGCAGGCCCTGCCATTGGTCTGTCCACACCCCTCTACCCTGATGGTTTGGGAGAAACCAGCAGTTGCGACCAGAAAAAACTTCTGCTCTGAGTGCCCTGCTTGTATTTCCCACTAGGTGCTGCTGTTGGAATACCACTCAGTGAGGAGGAGGCCCAAGTCTGCATGGTGCATGATTTCCACAAGACTCTAACACCCTTAGCATGTGCCTATGCACGCAGCAGAGGTGAGAGGCCCAAGGATAAACTCGCTAGTGCTCAACTCTGGACACCATGAGTGGCACTTGGCACGCTCTTCTCTTTGCAGTATATTCTTCCCTTTTAGGCCCTTCTCCGTGAGGATCTGATTATTAGGCAGAATGAACAAATCAAAAATTGCTCTCAAAATGAATTGAACTTGAATATTGTTCCAAAGAGGCTAAAATTATTTTAGAGTATGTTATTTCTATGATATATATGGAAGACCTATAAAGTGCTTTTTATTAATAAAACAAAAACATGGGAAATTCGACTGAAGGATCTGTGAGCAACCAAACAGCTGTGCTGGTAGCACATAGTATTCAGCTGCAGACCAAGTGGTAGGGAGTATTTGTTTGAGCAAAATTGCTTCTGCTTTTCATTTGTAGGGGATTTTTTTTTTTAAATGCTTTTGTAGTTGAGAGCTCACCCAAAAAAAAAAGGTTAAAAATAAGTAAACAGCAATTTCTTCCTCTGTTTAGTTGAGATATTTGTCAAGTTCCCTCATTGTCCATGACAGTTGAGGAGAATCAAGACAGATTATCAGAGACAAAACAAATTCCTTGACAAGGTAAACAGGCATGGGTTCATGTTTTCACTACTTTAGGGTTCACCTTTGATCACTGTCCACAGAAAACCATTACATGATCAGTAGAAAAACAGAGCTTTAAAATGGCATTGACTGAAGAATTACTGTTGAATTGGAAAGCATCAAGTGACAGGCTGAATGCAGTTAATGCTTGACTATGTCATTAAATACAGATTATATTATTATTAATTGCTATTAGCTACATTTTTGGGTCTGCTTTCTTGCAGGAAAAGCCTGATAAGGATATATGCATTTGAATAAGTGCCTATTTTCCAACTGTCTCCCAACTAAAATATCTTTCTGTACAAACCTTTCCTCTCCTATGTTTCCTTGCTATCATGGCTACAGCAGAACTTCTAGCATTAACGGAGGTAGTGGTTACAGTTAGAGCTTTGACAAATGCAGTGAAGAAGGAAGAATATCTGAGCTATGGGAATATTTAAAGGTGCATGTGTTTGAGGTAGGATTTTTCATTCTTGTTCTTTTTATATGGCCTGTTTTTCTGCTTTGGGGTTAAATTACCAACTTTCGTGGAAAAATGGATTGTAGGAGCAAAGAGTTTTTTGTATTATGCTGTAGTTGAATAAGCTACCAGAAAATATGATTTTGCAGGTGCTGATCGGATGTCGTCTTTTGGTGACTTCATTGCTCTGTCTGATATCTGCGATTTGGCTACTGCTAAAATTATTTCCAGAGAGGTTAGTCAAAGAGCAACAAATCATTCAGGTACAAAAGGGAGAATAACGCTGGATGGAGTCATTTGCTTACAATGGCCATTCTGTTCAAACAAGTTGGGGGTTATGATCCATCTTGTTTCAGGCTATTTCTTGGTCCATGTGTGTAGTTCAGCATCTGGGGTGCAGAATTTACACCTGTTTCCTGGTAAGTTTTTCCTCACACCAGTTGAAACCTGGCTGCATGGCAGAGCCTTGGAAACAGCAGTGCTCAAATGCTGCTCTCTGAGAGTGACTGCAAACCAGTGTCCCTGATGAGGCCTCAGGAAATAAGCCCTGATTACGCTGTCACTTGTGTCCGATTGAACAGGAGCAGGAGAGGACCCACTGACCTGCTTGCTGGCCTCTTGCCTGCAGGAATGCAGGTGTATGTTGCTGCCTGCCACTTGATACCAGTTATTTATAGCCTCAGGCATTTTGCACGCTTTTTACACTTTTACCTTTGGCTTTAGCTCTAGCTGACCACATTGCACAAGTCACTAGACTTAATGCAGAGTTAAACAATTGGAATCTAATGCTTTACCAAACACACTCATCCTGTTAGTTCCTTAACCTACCTGAGAGGAGAAAAGCAAACGCAAAGGACTATTTCTTGTGTGTTAAAGTCCTTTTTGCCAAACAAATGGAAGGTCACATGTGACTGATTTGTGAAGATAACATAGGGTATGCTTTTACTTTTTAAGCTAGAGATAAAAACATGAGAGGAAAATACCACTTTATGGATCTAAATGTAAATCATTTTTCTCTTTTAATGCTTTTAAAGCATTTCTCTTGCAGATGCTTTGTATCATCAGGCAAGTCATTGCTGAAAAAAATAAAGTTTTGTGTGCATGCCTAAAGGCATCTTTACTGTTGGATGGAGAAGTGGATATGTGATTTACTAGCAATCTTGTCCTGGAGAGAGGTTACTTATTAGTTCTATTGTGCTTAAAGTATTGGTGAGGCTTTTTTTAGTAACTAGGACCTTTTTGCTGTTTCAAGGTTTGGCACCAGCACTATGCTAATGCCATTGGTACTGTATGTGTATATAGAGCCTTGAGAAGTGGGCTTTTAGTGCCTTTCTGGAGAAGGCAGATGGAGTTTACAGGATTGCTCTTATTTTGCTCTTTTCTGTGCTGTGGAAGCTGAGATCTCTATGTGTTGCAGGTATCTGATGGTGTGGTAGCTCCTGGCTATGAGGAAGAAGCTCTCAAAGTCCTTGCTAAAAAGAAGAACGGTGGTTACTGTGTCCTTAAGGTTTGTGTTCCTGCTGTATTGTAACCCTCTGCTGCTCTACCCATACCTGCTTTCCATGGATGTTAATATCCAGATAGCTTTGGGTTTGCTCCAGACCCTTCCAGAGTGCATGGAAGTGTTTGTAGGATGATGTTCTGTGAAGCTAATGGTGAAGATAGCAGGACAGGCACAGTTTGGACCCAGAGTTGGCACACCTTTCATACTGTAACCATGACGCTTGTCGAGGAGTATTAAGGTGGTGTTGTCGAATAAGTGTTTGGTTGCCTTCCTGGTTTCCTCACTGCTGATTGATACTTCAGAATCATCCAGTTTGGGTGAACATGGCTAATATTACATAGTGTTGTCAAAGCAGCCAAACAGCCTGACTCTGGGAGACAAATGAGCAAAGAACTTGAGTATTCCATTACAGAAAGAAAATCTACGGCTTAGCTGAGTTTGCAATTGCAATGTTACTACCAAGGGAGCTGTAGAAGATGGCTCAGGTGCTTCAGGCAAGCAGGAATGAAATTGCAGACAATCTTGGCAGCTGATTACCTCCTGAATTCAATTAGCTTTCAAGGGTGAGGTTGTATTGCTTAAGCCTTTAGCTTCAGGGCTTGTCTGCACAGGGTTGCTAAGGAAAGTTGATCTGAAAGTGAACTTCGGTAGATCAGGTAAACCACATAAAGTGAATGTGTGCTCCTGTTTAGAATTAGTGGCTTTAATTTGATCTGACTTACTTTGTGTCTTAATGAACTGGGGTTACAATAATTATAAATAAACCCACACATATGCAGACCTAAGTCAGTTTAACAATTCCCATTTAAATTTGTTCCTTACATTGACATACCTTGTGTTGCGAGCTTGTGTGGAGACGAGCCCCAAGAGAATGCATTTCTGGAAATAATCATATTCACTGTTTGACTTTAAGTTAGAAGGGGTGGGAATGGGACCTTGAGACACAAATGAAGCAACTCAGAAGCTTTCTACCTTTCTGTGGAGACTGTAGGATCCTGTGTGTGTCTCGCAAGGTAGACACGGGTATATAAACCTCCAAACTGCACTACCTCTCACCAGCCTCTAAATGTCCCTTCATGCTCTTAAGACCTTGCTGCTCCAATTACTTCTAATTACTTTTGATAATCTGGCATGGTTTCTTCATCTCAGTTCACTTCTTTTGGATTCCTTATAATGGTTTTTAAGCTAAGCTATTATTGAATGTTGGCTTTGAAGAGGTTTATTATTGGCATCTCTGTTGGATTTTAGATGGATCCTGCTTATGAGCCAGACGACAATGAAATTCGAACCCTCTATGGATTGCATCTCATGCAGAAGAGGAACAACGCAGTCATCGACCGGTCATTGTTCAAGAATATCGTTACAAAAAATAAAAATGTGAGTGTCAAAAGACTGATAAATGAGCGTAAAGCTTGGTGGAGTGAGTTGGTATGCTTTCATCAAGAGAGTTAGCACTGTGCTATTTTAAGAGCTTTTGAAAGGTTTTAATGAGCTTAAATTAGCTTTTGGCGAACTAACATAACGAACTAAGGGCCAAATATATTTGGGCCAAAGAGGGTAGTTTGCCTTTGTTCTGATTCTTTACATAAATAAGATGAGCTGGACTCTTTCCTTTATCTCTGACTACCAAAATATTTGTATTTCATATAAATAGGAAGCTACCTTGTTTAATTTCTTCTGGTTAGAAAGCCATATGCTAAGGATCTAATGTGATCTCACTCTGACTCATTGTTTAATTCTCCCCTTGGTTTACAGTGTGCTGTATAAACTGTGGCCTCACTGATGTTGCTCACCCTGTAGAGCTCACATCATCAGAAAGTTATCAGTTATTTTTTCATCTTGAACCTTGTTTTCATTTAAAAAGCAGATGTTAATGAGCCTGTTATTAGTCTTGGGCTCTGAAGTAAGCTCAGACGTTGAGGTAATGAAAACCATTTTTAGAGATTAGTAATGGAATACACTTAATACATAATGTAGAATCTGTAGATATTACTGCTATTAGTCTTATGCATACTTAAGCATGTACTCAACTTTTTGCCTATGAGCATTTCTGATGAGAGACAGAAAATACAGAAGACACTGCATGATTATGGTTAGCAATAGGGCTGTCATGACCTGGTAAGATTGAGTCTTGTCCCTGTTAGCTGATGACATTAACTCCCTAACCAATCATTTTTAACAATTTTTTAAATCTAAATAAAATTTGTTAGCAGTTGAACAAAGTGGGGTATCTTTAGCTGTCTTGTTTTCCTCCCGCTGTGATGCGATGTTTTGGATGGTTCTGGAGGTTTGCAGGTCGTTAGACATTGCAAACCGTCCCAGCGGGCTGTTGATAATGGCTTATGTTGTTTCAGCTGCCCGAGGCTGCTGTCCGAGACCTGACTGTTGCCAGCATTGCTGTCAAATACACCCAGTCCAATTCAGTCTGCTACGCCAAGGACGGCCAGGTAACCGAATCAGACACCTCGGTGGAGTTGTGCTCTCAAAGCCAAGCTAGTCTGAGTGGGCTTTTGTCAGACACCACGCTGAAAATCACTTAGTGTGCAGGAAGCTATTAAGCAGTTATGAACAGACTGCCTTAGGCAATGCTATGCAGAGCAGTAGGTGAAGCTCTCTTCCTCTTGAGAGGTCCCTCAGAATCCAAACTCCATGGTTCTCGTTTTTGTTCTTTAATTTTTATGATCATGAGGATTGGCCATTTAAAGGCTGAAGTTGCAGAAAATTCTTACGCCATGAATCATTTCTTTTTGACTATTTTAATCATTTATTTTGAGGGCTTGTGCATGCTGTGGTCTGTATAGAGCCTTAGGACATGACAATATTTTTCAAAGCTAGATTTTGGCTGTCTGCGTGCTTCTTTGGTTTGATTTATTGTTTTCATTTTTTTACATACACAAGTTGAGGTATGTTCATTTGCTTTCTCTTCTCCCTGCTTTGGGATATTAGAAGTCCTCTGCTTTTTCTAATTTTGAGTTTGTGATAGATACTAGGACTTACAAAGGCCTTAGCAAATGTGTAGGTGAAGCATAAATCTTGGTATTTTTTAAAAAAAATCCTTTCCAAATTATCACAATGTTCAACTTAAATCAGTTATCCAAAAGTTGTTGTAAATGTACTAAAAACTATATTTTTGCCCAGCGGCTCACTCTTGTGATGCTGTTGTTTAGCTCGTCCTCAACTCTCCATGGCAACTCTTGCACAGAGCTGGGTTATTTTTTGTATAATAAAATTTTATGAAAGAAAAGAAAACATAGAATTGCTTTAATAATCTTGAGCTTTGGTGCATCATAAAGCTGCAAAATGGTTTAAGCAGTGTACCTTCCAGGTGCAGACAGAGGGAATGAACTGCAGTGCTGTTCTCTTTGCAGTCATACTCATCTACGTGCGTCAGATTGCTGCTACAACCTGCAGACATTGCAGCACTTGGGGTATTCTCTGGGATTGCGGCTCATAGTTCTCGCCACATCTCTGGAGAACAGGCTTTTTTTTCCCTTCTTTTTTTCCCCCTTGCTTTTAAGGGATTCTCTGTCCACAAGAACATTAATTCTTGTAGCCCCAGAACAAATTTGTCACTATTTTGCTGCTCCTTTTCCATTAATGTAGCAGCAGTGTCCCTAGTGCTTTCTGTAGGTCTGGACTTAATGTGATGCTGCAGCTGTTTCTGAAATGTGTGTGGTAATGCAGGTACCATGTGCAAGGGAGAAGGCAGGAGGGGTGAGAACTGGTGTGGCTAGCTAGGGATCTAACCAGCCTGCCTTCAATGGTATTTTGCTTATTCACAAAGATATGATTTTGATTGAACATAAATGTATGTGTGTGTCTTAGCTTGTTGTGTATGTGACAGGAACAGCCAAGATCAAAGGTCCATACACTGCCCTGAGACAGAAGTGTCTTTTTTGAACAATTAAGATGAGCAAGCACTGCAATCACTTATTTGAGGAGGTGATGAACCTTTTCTGAAGACTTTAAATCAAAGCTTAATCTCTTTCTAAAGAGACTGATTATGATCCAAAAATAGAGAAGTGTGGCATGCTGTAGGTTATGATGCAGGAGCTCAGACAGAAGCTCCTTTCTAGTTTTAAAATGTCTGAAATGCCTCGTGAGATAATTATCAAGACTGGTGCTTTTAAGGTAGAAACAGAAGAAGGAAAAACAAGGTTTGGTGGGAGATCAGCTCATCAAGATACTGGTTACCTCAGTTTCTTCTTGGTGGTGTGGTGAAGATCTAACTGGTCATATCACCTACCTACCAAGGCATAAGAAACAGCTGCATCCAGGCATGTTTGGCTGCAAATCAGAACCAAAACAGGTTAAAAACAGCCAGGGAAAGAGATTTCCAACTTACTTCCATCATGTGATGTGTTTGGGTTATGCAGATCAAGACTGGGAAATCCTGCATTCTTCAAATTCCATTGCATTTGGTTTTCCAGGGGGTATTCCACTCTCATACTACTCCTATTCCTTAGTAAAGCTGTGGTGTTTAAGTTATTCAGAAGGGTTTTTTGACTGCTTGGTTTCCCTGGGATTGTGAGTGGATATGCTGTTCCAGCCAGGGCTGCTCTCTGCATTTACAAAATGATAGGAAAGGATGGAGTGGGAGGAAGCATTTCTGGCCTTAAGTGACGCTTAATTTGCAGGAAGCCGACCACCACTAATTGCAGTAAACAATTTCACTTATTTTTGTCTGCTTTTTAGCACAGGGAAGCCAAAATGATTTAACAGGTTGATTCATAATTTCTTTTAATTCAAAGCGTGATGGTAACATTAACAGTTAAAGATTTTTTTTTTCTTTTTTTCTCTGCATACGAGGATAAAATTTACCTTACTGGTTTCCTCCCAACACTGCAGACATTTGTCAGTTGTTGCTATGATTTGTCTTCCCAATTGCAAAGTGCTTTTTTTTGTCTGTATAATTCCAAATGTATTCAAGGCTCTGTTTTCAGCTATTACTCACAGTAAATCTGAGTAAATCCAGGCCAGTCTGGATCGTTTTGCGAGGATCCTTTGGGCATTATCCATCTCATCCGCTCCATGCTTTCACACAGTATTCCAGCAGTGGAGGGATGTTGATCTCTCCTGTGAGCCGAAATGTTTCGGTCAAGAAGTTCTCGATTTTCACTCAGCAAGCTCTTTTTTGTTGTTTTTTGAATTGATTTTCTACCCGCCCTGTGTTAACACCTCCTTTCACTTGAGGCTTAGTAGTTTCTGCTTAAGCACTTTTTGATCCTTAGTAGATTAAGCTCTGAAAGACACACAGTTATTTTTTGTGTAGCCATAGGCAGAAAATGGAGGAAGGTGTTTCCTTATGGATGACTTGAAGATTTCAACCAGGTTTTGATGTAGAGCAAGTCAGCATTTGGGGAAGGAGGTGAGATGTGGGGAGAAACAAAATGAGGAAGATGAGGAAGGAATAAGTGCACTCAGAGGCGCAACAGTATAGAGAGTTCCTTGGTACAAGTCTATGGGTTATATTAAGCAGAAGCTCAACCTCCTGAACTCTGAGGAAAGTCTGTCCCCATGGACCAAAAATCCAGTCTAGACTGAAGAAATCTTCCACAGCCAAGTCACACAGAAACAAGCATTTTCTACAAAATCTCTCTCTAAATCCTCTCTTTCCCACAAAGTGTGTATTATCAGCATGTTCCTCCCTGACTCTTGTTGTGACCTGCCTTTTAGAGCAGTGTGGGCTCATCAGAAGGAGGCACAGAAAAGCAGCTGCTTTTTCTCTTGTCTGATTTAGGGGTGCCAGTGAAGACTGTATGGAGGCTGGACATATGGTATCTAACCAAACAACAAAATTCTTGCCATTTTGGAATTTTTTAATATAAGGCAAAGTTCAGGTTACCCTTCTGACAAAATTCAAGTCACGAAGTAGTGTTTTAAGCAGCTCAGAGAAGAGGAAAAATGCTGTCTTTGTGAAGGCTGGTTACTAGCAGGTAGCACAGCTTGATTTCTAATGTATGTGCCCGTAAGAAGGCCATGTGTGTGTTTGGGTAAGTGGGGGCACTGGCTGCCTTGGCCTGGAATAACTTCCTACTGCCATTGTGCTTGCCAGCTGAGGACCAGGGCTTGCCCAGTTGGGCAAGACTGGCCCATTCTGTTTGATTAGTGCAAGATCACAGCTTACAACAAGCTACACCAAGATAAGATGCCATTCTATCCAGAAAACGATCAGAAGACATTGCATTTCTGGCATATTACATTGTGTTTCTTGAAACTTAAGATCTCACAGTATTTTGGCTCTAATATTAACAATCTGTTCAATACTCTCCACCAGCAGCTTCCACAGCTATAAGTTACCTTAGTCTAATCCATCTTGCTCGGCCTCCTCCAAGAATTATGTGACAATTAATGATGTGATGTATGGGGCAACCTTCTGGCATTGTGCACTTCTAAGGACTGTTGTTTCTCCAGGGGAAAGGAAAAAGCTTCCCGGATGAGACCATGAGCTTCCCTGGCTAGCAGTGAGGTCCCTTGAGATGCAGGGTCCCCTGTAAGTTTGAAGGTTAAACAGGGCAGATGTGAAAGCAGAGATACAACATCAGGAGTGAACGTCAGGCAGAAGGTGTCACCAAGTCACAAGAAACTCATCATATAGTACTTACAGTAATATTAATACTTACCCCCATGATTTATTAAGCACTGATAGCTGTTCAGTTATAGCTGAGCAGATGGTATCAGAAAATGGCCCAAGTTTTTCATTTGCTGTTGGGGGCAAAAGTGTCTAGCAGCTTGTTATACGGTTCTGGTAAGAGGTGAAGTCACCGTGTCTTGATGAATGAGAAGACCAATGATTCATTCATTTGAGGGCAATCTTTGAGTTATAGCTTTACCATCTGTTGCAGTCTAGCTGAGCTGGAAACTCTGAGGTATTGGCCAAAACCGCTGGCCTCAGCAGTGTCCCTGGAGCAGTCCCCAACGTGAGCAGGGTCTGGTGAACAGTTCAGCTGTGGCTTCATCGGAGGAGGAGGAAATTATGGAAAAGAGTTTTGTTTCCTGACAGACCTCTGGTTTGCAAAGTCAGGAGCTCTCTTTGAAAAGCAGGCTCCATGAGCTCTGCAAGCCATAGAGAAGTTATCAGCCCAAGTTTCACAGCTGTGGTGGCCAGATTTGCCATTTGTGTGCCTGGGGGTCATGCCTGGCATGCTGTTGTGACAGAGACAAGGGTGAAGACGGGCAGCGTGGAGTTCAAGAGACCTCAGCTTAGTCCCTTATATTTTCCAGTTGTAACTGCAGACAGACCATGTTTGCAAGATGTAAATCAACAGCACAAACTTCTTCCTTTGTGGTGCTGAGGGAAGAGGCAGTTTTTGCAGGCACCTGAGATCCTCCTCCAAGTATTTAACAGAGAGGATGCTGATAATGGAGGCTGAGACTGGCACAGCAGTAAACAGTGGACCTGAGAGGTGAGTGGCCTCCGTCCTCAAAGGCAGTAGTGGAGACTCTGGCAGTGCCCTGTAGCCAGTGGGGCTGTTGAGGCCTGGCCTTGCTCACAGCCAGTAGCAGGCAGTAGCTGTAGTTACGCGT
The DNA here is from genome assembly GCA_003342815.1 of Eudromia elegans. Classification (NCBI taxonomy): domain Eukaryota; kingdom Metazoa; phylum Chordata; class Aves; order Tinamiformes; family Tinamidae; genus Eudromia; species Eudromia elegans. The sequence continues at coordinate 1,240,385 of PTEX01000086.1, read as the reverse complement.
CAAGCTGTTTGGCTTGGCTGAGCAGATGCAGAGAATGCCACAACCACCACAGCATTGCTTGGTTTGGGTCCTGCCGGGAATTCACTGACGTGTGACAAGCATGATATGGTGACCATGACAGCACTCGGTTTCCTGGTTCCTGATGGGAGGATGAAACTCTCGCCAGTTCTCTTGCACTGCGAGTATCCAGCAACCAGGATGCCCCAGCCACATTTATCTTTCAGCAGTGTAAGAACCCAAGAGTTGTCTTTGTTCACAGGTCAAGTTTGCCCAGACAGGAATGCGAGAGCTTGTTTGCATTGTGCCTCACGCTGTGACGAATGGCTTCCAGGCTTACCAGACCACCCGAGGCCAGAGTCTGCACATATTTTAACCTGCACTGTAGCTGAAAAATTGACAGAGGTTAAGTGTGTCTGATGATAACTGGGCTCTAAAGAAAGTGGTTGGAAAAGAGAAGCAAAATGAAGTGGAGCAAACGCCATAGTATTATTGAGGCTTTCTTGGTGGTGGGAGATCCTGCTCCCAGAAGCACTACGTCTGTTTTACAACAAGCACAAGTCTTATTTAATAAGGCATGGGGTTAGCAGGCAGCTAATTTTAAAATCCCAGGCGTTCTGGCAGATGGCAGGGTAGGAAGTGTGCTGGCAGCTCCTGAGCAGGACCTTGATAATTCAAGTGATGTGATGGTCCTGCTGGCTAGTCTTCCTGTTTGAGCAGTAGATCTACTTCGTATTGGCCTCGACAAATTGCCCCATAATCCACCAGATATCACAGCTGATCTGTTCAAGCTGTGTATGCCAGGGCCACCAGGGAAGATGATGATGTTTGGGTGGCCCACACTCAGGCCTGAATCTTCTCTCCAAAGTCTCTTCTAAGATTGGTAGGCAGGTTACCATCTCTTGGTAGACATATTTGTTTCTATAGCTGACAGGATTTTGTTTTGTCTTAAACATGATTATTTTCAACCTGAGACTTTTTTCAAAAGTCTGAAATATGGCTGGGGCCCAGATACTGTTTGGATGGCTGAGAGGATGTAGGATCCTCAGTGTCACTGTTGGCTCAGCAGACCCATGCAAGTTACAAGTGCAGAGCACTACAGCATTGAGGATACAGGTATTTCCAGAGTTGCCCTTGCAGAATTACCTGAGCAATTTTCCTGCTTCATTGAGGAGCAGCTAATTTGTGGGAGGTCTTTCTAGACTGCTTGGCTGGAATGCAGCTGTAATTCTGATCTGCAGGCAAGACGTGACTGTGTTTTGTGCACACGCTCCAGGTCATAGGCATTGGAGCTGGCCAGCAGTCCCGGATCCACTGCACGCGTCTGGCTGGGGACAAGGCAAACCACTGGTGGCTCCGGCACCACCCGCGCGTGCTCTCCATGAAGTTCAAAGCGGGTGTGAAGAGAGCAGAGATCTCCAACGCCATTGATCAGTACGTCACCGGGACCATCGGTGAGGTAAGGGCTGAGGAGCTTCCCTCGAGGGTCCAGCTTCTGCCAACCAAAGCTGCAAGTGGGACTCCAACCGGCCAGGAGCAGGCTGGGACCTGGCAAGGCCTCCTCATGCCTAGGTCTTCCCACTTCCACTTTAGCCACTCTTTCAGCCCCAGAACATACCCTTTCATAGCTCACTTCAAAATCATTCAGAAGGCTTCCTGTGCAATAGGATGAGCCTTTTGTACTATCCACCTATACTGAGCTCTTCCCACTCTGGCTCCTCACTGAGTAAGTGGTAAGTGATCTTGAGGCAAGAGGGGCCTTGGTTACTTTGATCAGTGTTTTGGAACCAGTCAGGCTTTTTGAAGGTAATGATTTCTGTTAGGACAAAGGTTGGGTGCCACCTTTAGCCCCACCTCAGTCCTTGAGTTTGTTCCTTGGGTGCCTCTGAAAGCACCAATGCCCCACGTGCTAGAATCAGCTCTGCACTTTAGTATGCAGCACAATTTTTCCTGACAGTTTCCCTAGCACTGAGAAAGGGTTAATGTCATAGTTAAAGTTCAAACTTCTGATGCTTCCTCATCCCAGCCCTCCTTTCCTTGTACACTGCTGTTTGCCTGTGTGACATTTGAATTCCAAGAATCCCTCTGACCTTGCTGTTACAAGCAGTAGTGAGACAAGAAAATTGTATGCCCTTTTTAAGTATTAAAAGTCAAGAGCCTGACTGGGGGCTTTGCGAATTGTCTGAGTGCAGCTGCTTGTTTAAGAGTAGCAGAACTGGAGCTGTGGCTGCTTCAGAAGGTGAATCATAAACCGAGCTGCTTGTTTGTCATGTGTTAAGTCATCTACCAAATCCCGTTGGTGTGCGTGTGTGCTGGCATTTACAGAGCAGCATACTGCAGGCAGCCAAGCAGAGCATCTTGTAATTAAAGGGGAAAAAACATCCTCAAGGGGTGAGGAGGGAAAAAAGTTAAAAGAATGGAAGGAAAGCTGACTGGAGCGATGTGCTCCCACCATCACTTGGAGTTTTGAAGTCCCTTGCACAGAGTTGTCAGCAGAGGAGCTGTGGGAGGACCCAGCCGAGGGGGCTGTCCATGGGATGCTGTCCCCTGTCCTTGGCCGCGCTTTGGGGCTGAGCGGGCGCTCTGTTCCAGCAGGATGAAGAGCTGCAGAAGTGGCAGGCGATGTTTGAGGAGGTGCCCGCGCAGCTCACGGAGGCGGAGAAGAAGCAGTGGATTGCCAAGCTGACGGCCGTCTCCCTCAGCTCCGACGCCTTCTTCCCTTTCAGGGATAACGTGGACAGAGCTAAACGGGTGAGGTCACAGCAGGGCCAGGACATCAGGGTGACTCCATGAAACATCTGTATGGTTTGTGCTTTTGTTTAAACTGTGCAGGCTACTGGGGAAGGGCTCTGCGCCCCACCAAGAGCACAGGCTAGAGCAGCATGTCTTGGGCGAAATATTTTGGGTTGTTACTGCCCTCATAGGGGCAGTAATTATCCAGCCATTGCTCAGTTTGTTGATTAGGGATGAAAGGAGGATTGAAGTTTATTAAACTGCTTAAGAATAACAAGACAGGGCCCGCTGCTTCCAGAGGAACCATTTTACTCTCATTGGTGAGCTGTGGGGAGAGCTGACTGCTTACATGAGGATCTCCCCTGGGAATTGCTTTGGGCAGTGGAGGCCTGTGTTTGTTCAGCACTTAGTACAATGGGATTTGGTGAAAGACTCGGGCTGCCAGCTGCTTTTGGGGGGGATTTTGCTTTTTCATCCTCTAATCCTTCCACTTGCCGTTGCCTCTGTTCAGAGCGGAGTACAGTTCATCGCTGCCCCCTCCGGCTCGGCTGCCGACGAGGTTGTGATCGACGCTTGCAACGAGCTGGGGATAACTCTCATTCACACCAATCTGCGGCTGTTTCATCACTGAGCTCGCCCTGGGCTGCTGCGGTCCCTCTGGTCACCGTCTCGCCAGCAGAAGGAACTGGAGTATCACCAATTAGAGGGAAGCACCTGCAGTCTGTGTTTAGCAAGTATTGCATGATCTGTAAATGAGATCCTTCCCTGTAGCTACCAGAGAAGGAAGGTGCAAGAAGTTGGCCACTAATGTAGAAATAAGTCTGTTTTACAAATAAACACACAATATGTAGTTATATGGAGTCTGTTTTCTTATGTCATCCAAATATTTTGTCTCCTCAGGTAAAAGACGGTTTATGTTTGTTATGTGGTCCTGACTTTAGCAGTTCATTAGAAGCCCTGTGGAGTGATATGCAAGCCTGGCTTGGGGCCAGCTTCTTAATTAATTTATAAAAATCTGGGTTGTAAACTGAACTGAGCCCCTTCTTTCTTTGTTTAGATTTTTCTTTTTTCCCCTTTTTAGTGCCAGCGGGGGTAGCTTTATCCAGGTGCTTCTAATCCATTATTCTTTTCCCTCCTCAAGGAGAGAGGAGCGGGCCCTTTGTCCACGGCAACCTCTGATTTAGTGCTCTGAAGCCTGCTGGGGACACATGCCTTTGGGTGAGAGAGGCAGGGTCAAATTGCTTTCATTGCCGCGAGTTTGACGTGCTTGTTCCCATACCCAGAGAGTTCAGTTCGGAGTTCAGGCGCAGGCATCTGGGAAACATCTTGCCCGGAGCCGCTTCCGTTCTCCGTGGCGCGCAATTTGCATTAAGCAGATTTTGAGCTCTGATTAGAAAAACAAAGTGCAAATCTGGAGCACAGTGAGATGAATAAAGTAACTGCCCAGACACGTTTTTTTGCTGGCAATGGCTGTAACCATTTCAAAGAGGGTTTTTTTTAGTTCAATTTAATGAAATCTGTTTGGTTTTGGCAAGGAGCAGTCCACAGTTTTGCAATAAACACTTCTGTCGTAGCTCTGATCTCAGCTGGTACCAAACTGCAACTCTGCACTTGTTCCCTTTGCTCAAGCAACAGCCGGGGCGCACAGATCAGTGGAAGGAACAACCCACCCTTCTGCATGAAGGTGCTGAATATTGGCCATTTGTGCTATTTGATATAAGTTGCTTTTTATTGTTGTGTGGCACAGCAGGAAGGAACACCACTGTCTTGGCAAGGCCTTCCTCTGTGTGTGTGTGTGTGTATATGTGTGGACGTAGGCATGTTCCTGCACACTTATCTCCTGGCCTTCCCACCTCGTGCTCATCTCACTGTGCTGGTAGCTGGGGTAGGTTCTGTAGGTGCAAGCTGGAGACCATCTTAAAGTAGTGCAGGCTGCCCAAAGGCCTCTTCAGCATGTTGGGAAGCTGAGGCCATAACTTATGCGTTGTCCATGAGGAGGAGTAAAGGCTCAGGGGCTCCTGCAGAGCCTTCTCCGTGTGGGACACATGCCTGGGGAAGGGGAATCCTTTGGGATGTGTGTGAGAGGCACCTGCCACTTCCTGAGTTTGTGTCGCAGCCTTAGAGCAGGCGGGAGGCACAAGGTGGCCATTCAGAAGCTGTTTGAGCCCCGGCAGGGACTGTGGCCCTGAAGAGACGGTGCTCTCAGGAGGAGAACGTGCCACTCGTGCCCGTCTATGGTCTTTGTAGACCATGAGCTGCTTGGGACAAGCATGGTGGGGTTTAGGGCCCTTCTGTGAGCTCCTGTGAGTGTCAGCTCGTGTTTGTGGCACGCTCCTGTGGTGTTGGTTAGCATGAGCCCATCGAAAGCAAGGCTTCTGAAGACGCCGCTGGCCTTGGCTCCTGCTTTCCAGCGTTGGCTCGTAGGGGCGCCTGCAGGGGTCTAGCAGTGCTGTTGGTGCGTGGTGCTGCTGCCCCCACGCAGGGAAGGTCTGCAGGAACTGGGGCCTTGGCGTTGCCTGGAGGCGAGGAGCCGGGGCTGGAAGGTGAGCACTGGGCTCCTGGTTTCGGTGTCTTGTCCCCCCTAGCAAACGGTGCAGGGTTGTTCCTTGACCTGCATTCCTGCCTGTCTCATCTAGAGCAGTTCAATGCAAAGAAAGCACAGGGCTTTAAATACTTCCCAGGGCGTATGAGCAGTTGAACAGATTGCAATCCACGTGCTGTGTTTTCCTTAACACTTTCCTCAGCTTGCTCCTCTTGCCCTCCTCCTGTCTTAGGCCCCAGGTACTGCTCTGCTGCTGCTACGGCCTGAAAGGGAGCCCTCCCCTTGCTTTCCTTCATTCCTGAACTCTACAGGAGGTTGTTTCTAAGTGGCTGGGTCAGGCAGGGCACAGAGGAAGACAGTGACCCGAAATAAAAACGCTCTGTTGCACTGTGGCTCGTCGGTCGGCTGCATTAACCCCAGCCCTGGCCACCCTGGTTGCTCTCCATGATGATGCTTTCCACAGTGTATCAGTGGTTTGGAATCTTCCCCATTTTTGTTAGCTTGCAACTCACAAGTTGTGTTCCAGGCTCTGTTCTATGGCTTTTCCACTCCTCGTGTGCCTTTTTGGTCACCCTTTTGACGGGAGCTGGTGCACACCAGGATAACCTGCTGCCAGATTCCCTCAGGCATCCGTTAACCTCTTTGTTTTAGCCAGTGCTTTAGAAGAGATGGACAGAGGCTGGTAATAACCACCTGGCAGGCCCTGGTTTATTCCTGTTGATCATTTACCATCTGTTTGCTGTCCTAGTTCTGTCTTCTCATCTAAGTTAATGGGTACTCGCCTTCCAGGGAAGATTACTGCACGAGCTGCTAGGAAATGTCTAGCTAAGCAGACGGGATCTCTCCTGGGCATTGTGGGCTTGCTTACTGGAGGAGCCGAGGAGCTTGCAGTCTGTGCAGCACATCTTGCAGCACCACAGAGGGATGCTCTTATCTCCTGCCGTGCCAGCGGGACCCTGAGATAAGGTGATGTGCAAAGGTCTTGCAGAGGTGGGGAATTGTGCCTGAGCATCCCATGTCTCCAGCACAAAGTCCTTGGCTACCTGGCCTTGCTTGTCCAGCTTTTGTCCAACTTGGGGCTGGTGAAAGCCTTTGGTCTAAACCCAGTTAAACCAGGAGCTGCTGAAGTGCTGAGGGGGGATCCAGTCCCTGCTGGTAGAAAGTCCCTGCTGATGGCTGGAGCAGAAATGCCCTGAGCTTTCCCTGAGTGCAGCAGGCCAGATGAACGGTGCTTTGTGAGAGAACAGTTGTTCCTTAGGAGGTATAAAGATCTCTTGCTGAGCCTTGAAAGAATGATGTCTCCCTTTGGTATCTGCAGTGATTTAGAGCCGACAGCAGAGGTCTGCTTAGTAGCCGTTTCCCAGAGCAAAGGGCAGGTGTCTCCTCACAGGCAGGTCTCAACCGAGGGGACTAGAGCTGGCTTTGAAGAGTGGGCGCCGACAAGCTCCCTTCAGCACGTTGCTATAAGGGCATCCTGGCAGGTCCCTTGCTGGCAGAGCAAGAACAGTTTCCAAATGTGTGCAAACCAACGGAGGGGTGGGTGGGATCACCCTCAGCTTCAGTGAGGGAAGGAAAAGGAAGCCCTCTTGTAGATCTGGGGAGCGGGGAGCAGGGGATTTTCTTCCCTGGCTGTCCTGACTCTGCTTGGTCCAGGTTCTATCTCAAGCTGATGCTCTGCATTCTCCAGGAAGACAAACCAGGTGGACACATTCCTCCTTCTTCTCCTCCTCCTCTTTGGCAAAGACCAGCTCAAAGGCTAGACTATCTGCTAAACGCTGCTAGGCCTGGTGTGGCTCAGGGTGCCCACGATGTCCGGGAGCTCCGGCTGTGCGGGGCAGAGCCTCTCCTCATCCTCACCGGCCAGAACGGGCTGCCCCTGCCCAACAAGGGGGCTGGCATGTTGGTTGAAGCACTTTATTCCCTAGTACCCCCTGCAGGGGCTGGGAAGGGTGTTTGTTGCTGTGAGATTACATTGAGGTGATTAGATGGACTGTGACTTTGATTCAGCTGGGCAATTCCTGTGTGCCTGCAAAGTGAATTACTTAGTAGCAAAGGGACTAAGCTGGTCTCTGGCCCAGCATATATAACCCTCTCTTGGAAAAGAGAAATTAATAGAATCGATTCTGACATGATATTATTTTTCTGTCTCTTGGTCTAAGCTGTTTTTCGTTCTCATATATTCTAGGTACTCATTTGGCTCTTGAGCATTGCTTGGATTGAACTGATTTCTACTGCAATCATTTTACTATTTGCAAATGTTTTGGTTGCTCTATAGATAGCAATCTGTGAAAACAACTGCCATGTGTGTTTCTCATGTCAGGAAGCCAAATTCTATTTTCATTCTCTGCTTTATTCAATCTGGAGAAATTCAGCGACTTGAGCAGTACAGCAATTCTGTAGCCAAGAGAGGAATTTGGTTTGAGGAATCATGACAGGTACCTTCATTGTACTGCATTGCAAGTCTTGCACAGGTTTTGCAGAGCTGGTAGCATAAGCTAAAAGGTCTTAGCGCTAGTTCTGATCATTGCAATCAAAAGTAGCTTTGCTTTAAAAGGGTTTTGAAGAGGCTTTCATTTAGCCTTTTTTTTCCCCCCCCACGCTATGTGAAGGTAGAAACACATTTCCATGGGTGCAGGTTGCACTCTGTCTAAATCACCTGAGTTACAGCTTTTACTTTTACTTGCCACATGGCAAATGGAGATGGAAGAGCTGGGATTTGAAAGCAGCAGCACAATCTCTAACCCCTTTAGATGCTCACGTATGTTATTTCCCATCAAAGGGCTGCAGAGAAAGATGGAATCTGGGCTTTCTCCCGGTCTGGAGCAGGGTCTGGGAGCCACTTGCTCCCCCCTAGAGCAGAAGCGACGCTGGGGCTGCAAGCACAGCTTATATTTGCTCACATCTGCAAGCACAGCTTATATTTGCTCACATCTGCCTTCAAGCACTGCCCTGCAGCTCAAATATTTAAAATCAAGCCTATTCTCAGTGTTTGAGCATCTGGGTGGATGAGGACCAGCCCTCTGGCTGCATTCACATGCAGCATGGAGCTATTTTCTTTTCCCTCCCCCCTGTTCCCACAAAGCTGGCTGTCTGCCTCTTGCAGCGTGGCATACATACTCAGAGGGTCTCTGTGCTCTACAGGGGCATAGGGGGACAGCTGGAAGTCTTTAAGCAACAAACATTCTCTTGAGGTTTACTTCATGCTTCAGAGAGATGTTTGTTCCATCTTGTTTCAAAGCAATGTTACTCCAGATCAGAATAAAGGTCTTCTTCCTAGATTCCACAGTAGCAAAGAGAATCACTTAAACCACATATCTGGTTTGTAAAACTTTTTATTAAAAGAGTTGGGTTTTTTTCTCCTTTTCAACAGTAGTAAAGCTTTGGCACTTACAGTATAAAAATAACCACTGATCATAATTACACCAAATTCCTCTTTGTCAACTGCATACTAAGAGTCTTCAATACATTTTATTCCCATATAAAAACACTTGAAGGTCAGGGGAACAAAACTGATAAATAACAGTATGAGATACAAAGATACAGCTAGAAAAATACTAGGATCATTAAGAAAGAATTAGGACTGTGCATATTTTAAATATCACAGTGATGGGTTTTGCTGTTCCTATCTTATTGCTTGCTGCACGCTTATGTGAAAGCAGAAGTGTTTGGTGGACTTTCCTATGTTTAAAATTCAGTAATGTCATTCTTACATTTGTTTGCATGGCATGGGATCCTTTAAATTTTACACCCCTCCTTTTATAGCCCTCAATATTTTGATCTCCCACCAATTTGTGTTTTAGTATCTCCCCACATTTTTTTTCCTTTAGATTTGAAAATACTGACTGGTATTGAACACTTTGAGCAAAAACAAGGCAATACACTGCTATCAATCATGAGAAAAGTCTGAAACACTCCAAGAGTGGCGCTTGGAGAAGCTGTGAGTTGAGCTTAAGCTGGGAAAATGGCTCCAAAGCCAAGGGCCATTTTGAAAGATGCATTTTGCTAGCATCACTCCAGTTTGGATGGTAAATCGTGGCAGATAGGTATCTATGCTTTGGTTTGTCTGTTGCCATTGCTGCAAGAAGTCTTGCTGGTTGTTACTTTCCCCGTGGATGTTGTGTGTCTGCCTGTACATCTAGGGGCATGAAACACTCAATGGGGCAGTTGACATTCTGTCAGGAGGGAAGGAAATTGGTTAGCACTCTGTCCTGGCAGGGCAGACCCTCTTGTGGTGTGATTTTAATGGAGAACTATTGCCAGCCTGTGTAGCTGTCTAGCTTTTCCATTAAAGCACATAGCTGCTTTACAGCAACAAGCGTGCACTAGGAAGTAGCTACATGCAATACCCAGTCAGCATGCAGGCACGTCCCAACTTCAAATCCGCAACAGCCTCAATGGTCCCACCCCTGAGAAGAGCAGCCAACACCATGCTTAGAAGTGAGAGCTCAGGCTGCAGCTCTGGGCTGCTCACAGGTGAGCAGGCACTTCAGAAGGAGCAGAAAGCTGCACCCTGCTGTGATCCCTTCAGCCTTACGCCCACCCCGCGTGTTTGTGCCGCAGCCACGGAGGGAGAGAGGGACCATATACTCACTGTGTTTGTAGCCTGATGGTATCTCTGTGTGAACTGTGTGTAGGTATGGCCAGCAGAGCCTTCAGGGGCCACCTCCACGCTGGGTCTGCGGCAGTTGTCACAACGCCAGCCCTAGTGAAACAGAAAGCACATGCACCGGTCAGACTGTGCTGCTGACAACTGCCCAGGTGTTCCTGCCACTGTACACGTGGGTACAACCCCACAACACCTGTGAGGTTACTCCCACTTGGTACCAGACACACACACCCTGTATCCATGCCCCCCCTAATTGCTTATGTTCCTGTATGAATTTGCTTACTCTAAGGGCTGTTTTTGGACAGTGGAGACCATACAACCTGAAACCAAACAGTCTTAAGACACCCCTTGGACACAGCTCCCTCTGCCCATTCCCAGCTTACCTGCTGTCCTCCGTAACAAGTACAGGAGCAGATGGCCCCAAAGTATTCCTTCTGCCACTGCTCTCCCACTTGGTACATCTTCCCATCGTCATAGCACGTGGTCTCATCTATGGAGAAACAGGCACAGCTCAGCTGCATGCTCTGTGCTTGGCTTTAAGCATGAGTGGCAGAACATGGTGAGCAGAACGGCTGCCTCAGCCCCAGCTTTATCCCTGTTTGGCCAGAGGTTCACTGACTGGTGGAGGCAACACTGGTCATTTTTATAGCTCTCGAGATGCTTTGAAGTAGAAGCTGAGGGTATTTGCCTGACAGGAGCAACACAGTTTCATTTATACGACTAAGACTAGAGGATCCTCAAGTGATGGGCCCTGCTGAAGTGTTGGGTGTTATTCATTAGGGTGATCTACCCCACTTACTGTGCTAACATGTGCCTTTCTTGTGGCTCTAGGGCCAAACAAGTGGGTGGGTGCAGAGAGTGTAACCTTAACTAACAAACGAGGATTTTCTGGGTTTTAAGCTAGAGAATATGAGTTTCATCCCCCCAGTTCCAACAAGAACCGCTTCAATCTGTCACTCCACTAACATCAGACCTGTTGATCCTCTGCTAACCATGGCAGCATCAGGACTCAAATTTAATCAGAACAGTCAGGAAAAGGTGACACTTCCTGCCTGGGAGCTCAGTTAAATTAACATCAGAAAGTGACTTACGAGGTTCACACTTGAATTCTCCCTTTCCATTTCCAAGGCAGGTGCAGCTCATCATCTGCCCATTCTCTCCCTGTCGGTCCCACTTCTCCCCAATCTTGTAGTTCACACCATTATCATGGCACCACTCTGGAGAGGACAGAAGAACAAGACAGGAGTTAGTCCACACACTGCAGTGTCTAGCAGGAAGAAAACTGCTGTTTCAGAAATGAAGAGGAGGGTGGGCAAAGGAGTCTTTTGAGTTTGTGTAAATCCCAGGGAAGAAATCCTGCTGGGAGTAGTTTCAGCTCCTGGAACATTTAACTGTCGAGTGGGGAATGGGTAGAGGCCCTGAGGGAAAGAATAGTGAGATGTGACAAAAACTGGGTTGGGAAGAAGGGCTGTCCAACAGGATAAACAATGAAAGATTTTAATAGACCTGGCACAGCAAGAGAAAAAACACATGATATGTTGGGGGTTTTTTTCATGATTAAGTACCCAGGAGTAAAGTCATTGTCACAGAGGATGCATAACACAATGGTAAATTATATATACTGAATGATGAAGTAAAATTAGTCCTGTATGAAGTCTTTCCCTGCAGTCACTACTCTCAGCATATGTAAAATGCAAAAGTGTCCTCCTGTTTCTTTAGTTTACTCTGTACCCTAAAAGCACAATTTAAATTAATTGGACGTGATGCATTAACCACTCAATTGCTGACTTTTGTTTCATCTCCTTATACAGAAGGCGTTTTTCCACATGAACCACAGTCTCAAAATTTAATACAAAAATTGAATGATGTTGCAGCACAACTGCCTCTTTGACAGAGCTTCCAAGAAACACTGACAAAAAGAGAAAACAGGCTCTGCAAGGTGCTTTGCATAGTCTGTCTGCAATGCAAAATAAACTCTGGACGTGCTGTCTTAAATTCACCGAAATGCACACAGGTCTTTCTCGCCCCCTACAATGATGTATATAATGAGGAGATGAAGATTCAACCATAATTCAATAGTCAAGGCTCTCTTGTTAAACAACTACTCAGATTCTTTCTTTTAGGCATCTAATTTATCTCACTTTTACACATTAGTTGGACTTACCTGGCATAGATAGGGAAAATAAGAGAAATACTTAGCTTTGGTGAAGTCATTACATATCAATACAATGCTGATTGCTACTGATGCAATGAATTTGCTATTACTAGATAGGCTGCATAGCTCAGAAGCGACCAAATTTTTTCATCACTACCAGTGATGGAAAAATACCAGTCTAGTTTAAAAAACTAAGAGCCTGCATTCATTTGCTTCATGTTTGGATCAGATTGGCTCTGTCAAACATGCTATTAGAGCTCAGGGTGATGGATGGTGTAAAGCAAGCTACTCACTAGAAGAATCACATCTGAAATGCCCACTGCCAAAGCCTAGGCACTGGCACCAGAGTTTGAAGCCAGTTTCAGATAATCGCTCCCATTCCTCGCCAATGGAATAGAAGGAGCCAGTGAAAGTATCGTAGCAGGTGTCATCAGTAGGCTGGTTCAGTCCTTCAGATACTGAAATGAATGAAGAGAGCAGAAATAGGTATTAAACACAGCAATAGGAACAACTAAAATTACTTTTCCTGACTATGCACATTTTTCTTTACAATATCCTGGTAGTAATTGAGCTACCCCATGGGTACATACTTGATGACTCTGTCAGCAGCTCGGATTCCCTGTGATTTCTTTTCCATTTGCATGTGTCAGAGCAGCTGAATAACAAAACCTGATACAAAGACTATCTTCACTTCGATTTGCTGAGTTTCAGGCAAGTGCAAGGTTTGGCTTTGCTGCTGAAGAGCAGCAGTGTGACTTAGCCTGCTTTTAAGTGAAGTGTCTTGTGAAATGCTGGGGAATGATGGGAGGTTGGTAGGTGCAGACGCTCTTCTGGGGGCAAATAATGGGCAAGATGATGCAGCAGTGGAACTGGCCGACGGTCTCTTTCCAGCTGCACAATGAGTCATTGCGACAACAGGTACTCACTGCTTGACAGGAATCTGACACCAGCATAACCCAGTCTTGAAGAGCAGTAAATACCCAATCTCATACTATCACTTGGACACCAACTTCAGAGAAGCATGCGGAGCCTCAGAGCACTGCCTTTATGATTAGGCAGCAGCAGATCACAGCACTAGTGTCACCACCGGTGCGCCATAGTTATCTGAAAGCAGTGGACCCCACAGACCATTTGGTCCATCTCCTACACGTTTTCTTTGTCTGAAGAAGTCTCCTTTATGAACTCTCCCTAAGCTTGGGAAGCAGGTTGCTTTGAGGAAGGGAAACAATCCAGAGACAGTGAAAGCTCATGTTGACGCTACAAAGCTTTTACCTACCAGTATTGCCAACTGTGACCACCTCCTCCAGCACCTTCTGTTTCCGGTGATCTTTCAAGGCTTCCACTATGATGTTGTAGGTGGCCCCCCTCGTAAGGCCAGTGAGCGTGGCACTAGAGGAAGTGCCAGGAACCCTGAACTGCAATGACAGGCAATGCTAAGTCACCAGAGAGGAAAGAGTCATTACTTTTGAGCTTGCAGCCAGATCATGGTAAAGGCTGGCTGTTCAGGATGACTTTTGTGGGGTACACAATGCCAGCCCATTCCTTCTACATGCTTGCATGTTAAACAACAAAGTTGAACTTGAGTGCCCTAGACAGGGTTTCAATGTCATCTCCATTTTAAGAACAGAGAAAGCAAAGCAGAAATGCATCTTTGACTTGGGGCAGCAGCACTTCAGTCTTTGAAACCTCTCAAGTGAACTCCCAGTGGCCTTTATTGCCCTTTCCATGGCGAAAGGCTGGTGCAGTCAGAGTTTCTGGGGCTTTGTCTTTTAGAGGTTTTTATCCATTAGTATCTTACACGAGAGGAGCATTTAACCTCCTTGCACTTTCAGCTACACATTAATAGGACTTTAGGACAACTCCAACTGCCATCTCCTTAATACAAAGGGTTGGAATCCCAAGAGAGAGGAGCTACCATGGCAAGTCTAATGCTATACGTACTGAGAAAGACAGTTCAGTTACCTGTAAAGTATCTTCATCCTGGCTGACTGGCTGACATGAGATGATATATTCAGTGCTCTCCAGCAATGGCCTCCAAGAGATGGTTGTCTGAGAAAGGGCTTCTTGACCTGTGGTATCATTGCGCCTGGGCCCTCGAGAGTGAGGGTATGACGGTTCAACGATGATTGGCACTTGGTAACCAGGAATTTCAAGCTTTTCATCTACATTTGGTGTTTGCCGTCCTGACCCAGGCCTAAGGGGAGACGCTGTAGTGGGTACAGGCCTCCTGTAGCCGTGCTCCTCAAAGAAGACTTGCTGGCCCTGGTGTCCTATTGTCTGGGGGTGCCCAGACGTGCCTGGAAGCTGGATACCATTTCCATTGTCATACCTATTGTTAGTGAGGTAAGGGGTCCTCTCGTCAATGGAAGGTACATCGAGAATGTCGGGTTGATTGGGGTGCGGCCTGGTGATCAACGTAGGAAGATCATCTAGCCAAAGAAAGGTTAGAAGCCATAAAGCAAAGCATGGTAAACAGCTGGAGTGGAGGCTCTACACCCCTCCAAGCAGCAGAGATGAGCAATCTTTCCGAGATACAACACACTTTTTATGATCCTACATAGACTGTTGTGATGCTAATGATTTCTATCTATACATACATTTATATATGTTATATAAATATATATATTTCATATGAAGGCATAAGAAGTGTGTTGGTATGAATTCTTCATACAGCTGAGCATACTGCACCTCAAAGACGTCACTGATGCTCAAACTAGGAAGACAGCATACAATTGCAAGAGATATTCACACATTATCCATTTAAGAAAAACCCCTGGTAGAGACTGGCTCCTAGATCACATTTGTATCTCCAGCTCTTATTTTGCTTGCCAAGGATATCTCAAGTCTCATACTGCAGTAGGGAGCTGAACAGAAATAATATATATTTAATAGACAATGAAATAATAGACCCCACTTTTGATGCCATCATGAACTAGAAGAAAATATGAACATTAATCTTAATTAAATTATAAATTAGGTACCCAGGCAAGTAAACACTAAGCATACTGTTCTGTTCCAAGCGCATCAATGCAGCCAAACATGATTCAAACACTTTAGAAAACTTGCCTCTTGCATTCTAGAAAATTCTCTTTGCAAAGCCTATTCGATCCATTAGAAAAATTCCATGTTTTAGGTGGCACAAAGAGGATATTTTAGACAATGTTTGTATTTCAGTCCTGAGACTATATTCTGCAAGGCGAAGACATCACCCTCTCTTATTGGCACACAATAATCCAGAGCTTTATTTTACCTGTCCTTTTTCTGCCAATCAATGGTTCACTCTTTTGATTGTTCTTCACAGCAATAATGTAGATGATGTATTCGGTTCCTGGTTCCAAACCTAGGGAAGGAGCAACCTTGTATTTAAATGTGTGCAGGGCGGGGCCTCTGACAAAACAGCACAATGAAAGTGAACTAGTCCCTTCTCTGCAGTGCTATTATCCTTTGCGACACGTGCTCAGCTGTGTGCCTGGTGTATTTGGACTAGGTAAGAGACCTGGGGGGCATTCACAGCATGGAACCAAATGGCTTCCTACTATTTGCTTGTTCCTGTTTAGGAGGAGAAACACGAGCTCTGCAAAGTCTTCTCCTCAGAGTACTACGACGAAAACTGCACGCAGCTATATCTGCCTCTCATTTGACCTTCCATCCCACATACGATGGTCAAAGAAAAGCAACTCCCAGGTTTAAGAGATCTTTCACAAGTTGAAGATCTCCCAAACAAAGCACAGACACGTACCGGTAATTGTAGCCTCTGTGGTGCCAGGCCGAGGACGAGGCAAAAGCTCCTTGGATGGTGAGCCAGGTTTCTCATACCTGATGATATAGCCTGTGATCTTGGCTCGAGGAGGCTGCCAAGTAGCCAGGAGGGAGTTGCTTGTGGTTGTGAGGAAGTTCAGGTTAGAAGGAGCATCAATAGCTAGAGGAAAATCAAAAGCAAAGAAGTCAACAGCAGTAACAGCATGTATATCCTTCCCCTCAACAGCATCTTTTGGGAACAAGGCTATTCTTTTCAAATTTAGGAGCAGAAGATACTGCTCTGTGCCACAGCAGGCAACATGTGTGATCAGAGGCAAGGATATGAACATATTCTTAACGACATGCAATTACTGTGCATTAAAATAAGCAGAAAAGACAGACAATATCATTACCAGTGGAGGCATCAATCACTACTGGGGAACTGCGTGCATTCTCATTCAGAGTGTAAAGGTAGATCTTGTAGTCATTGCCAGGTTGCAAGCCTGAAATTGAAGACAGAATGTAAATATTAGCTTTCCTTGCAAAAAATATAAGGCAATGGTACTAATAGCTACTGCGGTTGTCACTGCTAAAGTTTTTGTTTTGTACTTGTTGTAAAATTAGTCAGAGGAAGCCACCCAGAATGGGCATCAGAATGTCTTTCATCAACAACTTCTTGAAGACTAGACTTACTGATTCAAATATTTCCCATCTTTTAGTCCTGTATTTTTTCATAAAGGAAATATGACACTGGGTTCTTGCTTTGTATCTTCTGCTATCAGTGCACAAACAAACTGCCTGCTTAAACACCTCACTTACCAGTGATAGTGTAAGTCCTAACATCAGGGCTGATGGTCCTTTGAATGGGGGTCTGGCCACCTGCTGGAATGGCATCAACTTGAAAGCCAGTGATAGTCTCAGTCTTGGTTCTCCAGGTAATGGTGATGGTTGTCTCGGTGGCATCTGTCACACGGGCCCTGCGAGGGGGACTCACATCTGCACAAGAAAAGGCCTCTTATCAGTACCCTGGGCATGGTGAATTCCAACAATTTTATTTGTAAAGGTCTTAGTCAGAGCTTCATATTGAGCTCTTAGTATGGAGTATGGTCTGTTTGATCTCTGCCTCTGGGGCCCTGCACCCAGCACAGAACCAACTGGTCATTCATGGAGTGTCACTGCTTACTTTCAAGAGTGGTGACCACTCCCTGGGCTGGTCGGCTGGTCAGAGAGTCCTTCAGGGCATAGACACTCACTTCATATTTGGTTGCCACCTAGAACAGACAAAGTTACACTATGTTATGAGAAGGATCCAACCCAGTAGGAAACATTCCCACCCTTGTTCAGTGTTTGGTGGAATCACCACTCCTCAGTCACCAGTTACTTATGAAACCTTGAGACAATCCAATCAGTGAAGGATTAATGGCATGATTGTAATTATTCCCATTTCTAGTAAGCAAGAGATTTCAGACCCCAATCAATAGTGCTGTTCATAATATTAATACAGCACATGTGTGCATACAGGACCAGAGAAAACCCTGGAAGAAAGCTGTTTGTCATCCCAAAATTTCAAGATCCCTGTGCTTCAAAGCTAATTATTCAGGAAAACATGACTTCAATCCTGGTCTTCCTGCTATGATAAAGTGTTCTTGGTGTGGAAAAAAAAAAAAAGAGAATGGTGGAAATTGCAAGATCTTTAGTCCCTGACTGCCTCAACCCAGAAGTCCACTTAGAGTGCATTTGAAGGCTCATTTTTGAAAATGATTCACAAAAGTCCTTAAAAAGAGATCAGTAGCTTTAAGATAGCAGGAACCATAAAAGGACTGATTTTCAGCTTTTTCCAGTATATGGACTTCTGAAGTGTTTCCAGCAGAGAAGATGGCTACATAGCAAATTCAAGCCTACTGGGAAAAAAAAAAAAAAAGTGTTTTTTTTTTTAACTTACATTTTCCAAATGCCTTAGAAGTATATTGCCTGAGCAACAGGCTGACAAAGCTTCTCGTATAGGAGCTTGAAAGCCAGTGCACTAGGTCTTTTTATCTGACCTCTCATGAAAGATAGGCAAAAGTATTTTACTGCATTCTTGTTGATTTTAAACCCGACTGATCAGCATTTGATTAAGGCACCAGTCTCCCCTAAATGAGGAAGTGGAAGAAGGCAGACTGAGCAGGCTAATTCCTTGTCTTGTAACAGCTGCAATAACACTCAGTTACGGTTGACAACCAGTCTGGCTTCAAACAGACCCTTAGGAGCTGTAATGATCTACTCCAGCTGAGGTTCCTAACCCAGGGATTTTAAATTGAAGGATTTTTAAATTGCTTCAGGTTTTCCCAGGATTTCCTTCCCACAACACAGTCTGTACTAGACATAGAAGAGTTACCATTAATCCAGAAACAGCGGCAGATGTACTGTCTGGGGAAAGGTTGATTTCTTTCATGGGACCAGTCTTTTCTTTGGGATTCACTCTAACTCTGTAGCCAGTGAGACGAACGTTTGGTGCATTCCAGTTGACTGTAAGACTGGTAGGAGTCACCTGAGTAAACTTCAAGTTTGTTGGAGGAGGAATTGCTGTGCAAAATCAGGATTGGCACATGGTTAGTTTGAAGACAACAATCTTGGCTAAAGCAATATTCTTTCTTGCATGTGAAATAGTTCTAGGCATGAAACATCTGGGCAGAGGTAGTGTAGAAGTGGACAAAGTATTCAGGAGGAGACTTTCTAATTTGTGATAATGCTTTTCTGCAGCAATAGGGATGCATTTGTGTTTCCAAGTAGGCAAGTAACCCTCCTTGCCATGATATAAGGCAAGGGCTCAAGGTGATTACATGCACATGGGACCAGACTGTTTTATTGGTTCTGCCCGCCTCTGTTCTTGATCACATAGCTATTAGTTTAGCCCTGCTCCACTTGCCTATCTCCACTGATTTCTTTAATGTGATTATTGATTTACAAATGGAGGTAGGAAGCAGGCTCGGGAATTGCAAAAAAATACTGCCAAATGCAGAGAGGAAGCATTTTGCAGCCACTTAAAATAAGTGTAAATTACTACTCAGAGCAAGGCAATGGAAAAGCAGAGCTATGATGGCCATAAAGCTCATCAATAAGAGTCTGGTCATGAGCTAATACATCTAGTATCTTTAAAAAAGATGCTTTAAAAAAAAAAGTAGAATAAAATCCATTGAAATGTTCTCTTGCCTTACTACTTGTAACCCTCAGGCTGTAAATAGGGAAGAATATATCTTCCCGCAGTACCCACTATTAGCATGTTGCTGTTAAGATTTCTACATCTGTAGTGTGGAAATACAAGACGCTTCTTTGCTTTTCTCAAACAGAGCTCAATCCAAAGCTCTGGCGAGTCTGTGGAAGGTAAGTGACTTCACACGCTTTTGAACAAGCCCACAAAGAGTAAACCACAGAAAACAGGATTTAAATATCATTTGCACTCGTGGCAGGCAGTTAGCCAGCTCAGTCATTTTGGCACTTTGGTTTAGTTTAGAACAGCAATCTGCACACTACAATTAGCCATCTTCATCGCATCCCTGGCATTATAGGGCCAAGTTTTCATCCACAAATGAATGTAAAAACTTTATTACAAAGGTGCTACCAAGACACATCTGGCAATGCAGGAAGCCTTGCAATAACTTCCAACACTGAGTTGGATCTGACTCATATGTAAGGGACAGCTCTCCTGAATGGAGCTTGCCCCTGTCGCCTTCAGGAGGTGATGTGAGTGGCAGAGTGCAGGCACGCAGGCGGGCTTGGGTCCTTCAGGCAGCAACAGTGAAGGATCAAAAGGCTCCATGGGGACTGAAGGTTAAGCAATCTCTTAGCCCTTCACACCAATTTTTATTTGCTCCAGCCAACAGTAAGGACCCGAGGAAATTAAAGCTGCCCTGCTGTCTGTTGCTGGTAACCTGCCCTGCTCACAGGTCCTCCATACTCTAAAGATAAGCTGGGACAGAAGGTTTTTCACTCTATGTGAGGCTCCTCAGCTAGGGCCAGCATTATTGATCCACAGTAGAAGGTAGTGAGACCACGTCCCTCTGGTCTCTACATCCCATCCTGCTCTCCCATCTTGCCTAACATATACAGACGCTGACTGCCAGCAGTGCACTCTCCAGCACAACTAAGCTGTCTCTCCAAAGCAATCACATCCCCGTGGCTGCCCTTGTGCACCGGTTGCACATGGAAGAACTGCACCCAGCAGGGCAGAAGCCCCTGCTACCCTGGCCTGCTGGGTGCTGGAGTTAAAGGTGTACCTGTGGACTGGGTCCCAGTGAGGGGCAGGCTCTCCATGTCATCGTATATGGCAACGATATTGATAGTGTACTCAGAGCCTGGCCTGAGGTCATGCAGCTCAGCAGTGTCTTCTTCGCCACCTGGGGCCGGCAATAGCTCATGGATTCCATCCTCAGGGCTTGAGTAGGTCACCCTGTACCTGGTGACTTGCCCCTGTGGGCTTTCCCAAGCAATTGTGATGGAATCAACATCCACCTCAGTGAATGTTAGTCCTTTAGGGCGGTCAATGTCTGTTAGGCAAATTAACGGTAAGAGGTTAAGTGATAAAAAGCAGGTTGTAGGCAAAGGAAAAAAAAAAAAAAAAAGCATTTCTGCTACATGCAAAGCAGTTTTTTTGATTTTGTGCGGAAGAGGGGCACGTGATTCTCCTCTGAACTGCACCTTGCATACATGCTTACACCTGTGCAGAGCAAGCCTGAAAGTCTGCAAGTGCCATAGAGCAGGAAGGCAATCCTGGCCTTGTCAAAGCCAACAGGACTTGCACCACTGCTAAAGCAGCCAGGACCCTGACTGCTTACATCAAGGTCCCCTTGGCTCTGAAGCCCCTTTTACACAAATCTAGTAGCATCCAGCCACCTTCAAGTAGCCAAGAGAAAGAAAAATACAGCCATTTTATTTCCTAGTGCAAAAGGCAGCCAGATAATCCACCTGATGGGAAAAATTCAGATGCTTGCTGTATTTGCCTTTTACTGTTGTAAGCTGCTGTGCAAAGTGCCAGCCCAAGGAGAACCAGTCCCACTATTTTCTTTCATGAATTAATATCCAATTAACACATTTATCAAGAGAGCAAATTACTTCATAGAATTTAAAATTAACACAATTAGAAATAGAACAACTTTTCAGCTTTGTAACAAGCGCACAGGGAACGTCCACAAGTGCAATTGGCTTGTCCACACACATCTTAGGTAGAGTCACTGAATTTAGCTAGCAAGATTGAAGCTCAGTGCTAGACTGCAAGGTAAGAGAGCCTTGCTCCAGGGAAATCTAGCATGGCTAGCAGGGAGCTATTACCATTTATTACACAGAATGGGAGGATCTGACATATCATTTTTATGTGAGATCCAAATTATTCTTTTCTGTAAGATTCCCACTATTTGAGGTGTTTGGTTAGTTCTACGCTCTCTAGTTGGCAAAAGCGACTTTTTTTTTCCCCAGGAATTTGCTTGGTTTGAAATTGATGCAACTTTCCCATTTCTGAAAAGCTTTAGGGAAGCTCCTTTTGTCTTTAGCACAAGACTATAATTAGTTGGGGCTGAGCTGTGGTTTTAGAACACAAAGCTGAGCAAGGGAATAATGTGCAGAAAACACCTACCCTAGGGGTATCCTTGGGAAAGGCACTTGACGTTAGAGACATCCCTCTGACTTGCATGTTACTTCTTGCCCAGAGGAAACTGCTGTTCCATACAGCAATGTACAGTATGCCAATGGAAGGGCTGAGCTCTGCCTTTCTTTGCAGTGCCCACTCCCAAGTTCTCAATAGCTGACACTTTTTTTTTGCCCCTTGCACAAGACAAGTGCTCTCAAACTCAATCTAGCCCTTTAAGAGGAAGGTGATAAAGTCACCTAGCTCCAGAAGGGAGATCTTTGCACACTTTCCCCCTAACTGGCTGAAGGCAAAACTCAACAGCTTTACAGCTTAAGGGAAAGAAAATCAAAAGCGCAGTATTTTGGAGGTGAGTGTTTTACCACTAATTTGGGGGAGAAATCTTGAAATCTTTTTTTTTTTTTCAAGTTTCTCCAATTTAGGTGCAGCATACTTATCACGTAGCAGGACACTATGCACTCTCCTGGAAACGAGGCATCTGCTAATTGCTGTAACGTAGAACCTGATACTTCATGATAGATTTGGACGTCAAATAAAAACACACTGCTTTGTTACTGTGAAGTGAAATACGTACTGGTGACAGCTGTCTCGACCAAGGGGAGGCTCTCTCCATTCTGACTCTGAGCATAGACACTGACCACATACTCAACTGTGGGCTGCAGTCCTTCAATAGTGACTTCTGTTTGATCTGGCAGGAAAGAACAACATTGGCTTAATTTGGAACAAGGATAATATTAGCTCCTGGTACTCTGTGCCTTCTCTAATAAGCAAGCTGGAAATGGTCGTAAGGGGTAAAAAAGAGGCTGTGGAGAAAATCTCCTCCTCCATCAAAAGAAGCCCGTGTTGGACAGTAGTAGTGCTAGACCACAAGAAGTGAAGCAATTCTCACCGCAAGACTCAAGGGCCCACTCAGCTATAAAGGAGATTCATGGGGAAAATATCATGGAGGCCATACCTCATGCAAAAGGCATGACTGACTCAGTCATCAGGGAAAACCCAGGGCACCTGCAACTCTTCTCAGAGACTGCAGCATAAACACTGTTTTCTAAGGCTCTTTACTCCATCAGTTGTATTTTTATGCCTTTAAGGCCTTATCCTTTGCACAAATTTTCCTCTTCCTCCAAGCTTGTCAAGATGAAGGGATGACAACATGGACAGGCTTTCCCACATTTTACCTTGGAATTGTATTAACTGTTCTTTGCCTTTTGTGTCAGTCTTTTCAGTTGAACTAAGCTACAGAGCTCTGTCCTCTAGGTAGATCAGAATGAGGGGCTGATATGAGCCATTTCATGACTAATTGTCATTAAAGTGACTTAGAGTTGACAGCTCTGGTTCAACTTCTGTTTGGACTATACCCTCTGACAGTGCAAGACAAGAGATCTGCAAACTCTACCTGCTCAAAGGCCCCACAGCTAAAATGGAAGGTGAGCACAGTAGGGAAGAAGGAAAACAGAACAAAAAAACCCAAGGGGAGATCAGCCTTCATTTTCTGGGATAAGATTGAACATTAACCCAACTGCTCATGCAGTTGGGTATCCCCAAGTGCTAACTCAGCAAATCTCACAAAAAACCAACTGAAAGTGCTCCTGTGAGCAAACTAAGAACCGGCTAGCAGATCCCTTATGGTAGAAAGGTCAAGCTTGTAGGACACAGTATGGACTCAGTCATATGCACTACGAAGCCATCTTCAGAAGGACTTCTGAGGAAGTTCTGCTGGATGCCAGAAAACCCAAGGGTGCTCCCTTGAGTCCCAGATGCCACCTGAAGACACTGAGGTTGCCAAGAGAGAAGCTTTACAGCAGAGCTGCCTTACAGAAATGTGAACCTCACAGGATAAAACTTGCACCAGCTTATCCTGGATGAGACCCTACTGCAGTCAGAAGGATGGCAAAGAAAATGAGAAGCTGGTTTAGGGCATATGCCTAACACTTGATAGTGCTAATTTTAGTTGCCACTCCTTGGATTCTTTAGGGACCTCATGAAGGATGCAATGTGTCCTTACCTGCAGGAACACTTTTAGTCTTTGTGGGCCCATGTCCCTTCTTGGGGACAGCTGTCACCCGATACCCTGTGACTGGGGAGGTTGAAGGCAGCCATCTGACACTGATGCTGTTGTCCTGGACATCCGTTACTTGCATCTGGGATGGCGTGTCTATTTCTGGGCAGTAAAAATAAACTTTGTGAATACACATACTAGCAGAAACCCTCCCTCCTCACCTCCTCTCTGCTGTCCCCCACTGTTATCTTCTTGCTGAATTTTACTCTGCTTTTGCCCAGCTATGCTTCAAAGGGTCTCCCTCCTCCAAAAGTCCAAGCCCACATTCCCCTCCTGGGTCATCTTAGCATGCTGGGCACCCTGACATGCAACTCTACTGAAAACGATGGGCTAAGAGCACAATCCATGGCTTCCAAAAGAAAGAAAGAACCAGTGATGCAACTTTATAGGATTAAACCAGGACACAGATGTGGGGCGGTTTTGGTTTGCCTTTTTTCTCCCCCATCTATTTAGTTCTCCTTCTTCCCTTTCCCCTGCCAAGTCTCACCTGTTTTGTAGGTGACAGTGACTGGCTTGCTGCTGGCAGGGCTGTCTCCACGGCCAGTTACTGCATACACAGTGATGGTGTAGTCAACTCCAGGCTTGAGGCCATTGATAGTAGCGGTGGACATGGTGCCAGGCACTGTAAATTCCTGAACAGGGCTACTTCCACCTGGGGAGGGTGGGGTAGAGAAAACAAAGTAATGCATGGCTCCATTTTACATGTACTTGGTTATTAAAATAAATAAATAAATAAAAATAGAAAATAGATCCCATTCATGTCATTAGATCTTGAGTCAAACTCTTTCTGAGTCTGCTCCAAGGAACAAATGAAACAGACAGATCCACCACTACAATGACTGAAGTACTCTAGAGGCCGTCATTCTTTTAATTTGCTCTCCCTTAAAAACAAATCTTACACTTGAAAGTCTTCTCTTAATATGTAGTAAGGACCTCAGAGCCCCAAGGTTATTTTGTCTACTGCAAAATTCCATTTGCTGTGACTTTCAAATGGCCTCAGAAAAGAGCCTGTGGTCACTGCAGGCAATAGCAGCCTGGCCTCACCTGTTTCGCCGTAAGTGATGCGGTAGTATCTGACTGTCACTGCAGGAGCATCCCAGGAAATCACGAGGCTGGTTGGGCTTGTGGGGGTGACTTCAAGGTCCCTTGGAACATCAGACACTAGAAAAACAGAATTTTAAGAGTTTAGCGGTTAACATATACCAGCTTAAGAAAATAATCTTCTGCCCCTAAGAGCTGTTGGTATGATCTGGATGCAGCACAGCTCCTCCCTCCTCACTCTAGATCAGGCCCTTCCTCTATATCAAATGTGTTTTCTTCATGAACACAGTTTCACCAGCTGGAAGGGAAGAACTCCTTTAATCACAACTGCTTTGCTAGAGGACACCCCAAAGTCCCCAGGTAACTTTTCAGAGTCCTTTCTCGAGGCTTACCTGTTGTTTGCTGGCCAACCAAGGGCAGACTCTCCTCCCTGCTGTTGACAGCGACGATACTGACCACGTACTCAGTCCCTGGCAGCAGGTTGGTGAGGGTGATGGAGCTGCGGGAAGGTGGCACGCGGTCCTCCTTGGGCCTGCCAGCAACGTGCTCCGGGTGATACCGGATCTTATAGCCCGTAATGGTGGCACGAGGAGCAATCCAGTGAACAGTAAAGGAGTTGGCAGTAATATCTGAGAAGTCAAGGCCACTGGGGGAATCAAGACCTGGGGATTTCAAAAAGATGAAAGACCAAGCTCAGCTGGACTGCTCATCAGCATCACTGCACTGCAATCTCACATTGCATTAAGCTTCATATCAAGCCAGTGCCAGATCTTAAGACAATTGCTCATCAGCTGTGCAACTTAACACATGCATTTCAGATCAAACAGATAAACAGGCACTGTGACATAACTGCATAATGCCCACCGACGGCTCTGCATCTGGAGTCCTCTCTAAATCAACAGCCTGGCAGGTTTTAATGTTTGCTTACAGCTACAACACAAGCACAGCATAAAACATCTACAACCAACACACTATTTCTGTGACCAATATGTTATTTCCGTCACACAATTAAACTGCAGGAAGACAGTGATGGACACATTACTGTCAAGCCTCAGGACATGCAGCTAGCTTCTAGGAGGATGAACAGCAATGTTCTCCTTAGGCTTGTTCTTGGGCAGATGTAGTTGGTACATTCACAGGGAGCCCTACAACACCCATTTAAAACCAACAGATTTGGCTTTCAGATATGATAGAGTAGGAGATTCCTCCATTTTTCAGGATAGAAATTGACATTTCTGTTTGGTGTCTCATTGTTGACTCACCAACAAGATGACAATACACAGCAAGTGCAGCAAAGTCATGTTAATGGACGCTTAATGGATGACATTAACTGTTAATATATCTCAGGCTGAGTCTAAGTACCTGTTTTCTGGATTCCAGACAGAGGTGCACTCTCGTGTTGCTCAGAAACACTGTAGACTCTCACCAGATACTCAGTACCAGGCAGCAGATCTGTGGAGTTGAAGTGATTTAGACATTTTTCTTTGGATGTTTACTCATGGATAGAAGTCTCTTGAAAACCTATGCAATTTTAACTGTATTTCTTAGAAGTGTAAGCAGGGGAGGGGAGAGATCAATGGTGGATGGAAAGTCTGAGCCCCAAGGACAGTTAGAAATTAAAACCATTTATTTTATAGCTTTCAGGTTGGTTGCATTGTTTTACCCTGAAGTAAGGAGCTAGTCCCCTGTTCTGAAAGCAGATGTTCTCTCTCACTCAACCAACCTGTTTTCCAGGACAGTGAAAAAACTTAACAGTTTTTGGACCAGGTAGAGCAAATTAATGTCAGATTTTTTTAAAAAAGCCAGAGTTTTGTTACCAGGTCCTGTAAAGTTCCCATTTTTTTTTTTTCTTGTCTTGAACATACAGAGTCAAAGGAACAATGACCTTTTGCATATTCTGATCCTTTCCCTGGACCTCTGCACATAAAGTCCTTGACATTTTTGTCAAATTAAGTGAGTAGTATCTATTTACTCTTAATACCTAACCAGGCTGTAAATCAAAGTAATTTCCCCACAGTCTGACTCATCACTGTCCTTGGATTAACCGGAAAACCTTACTGTGGTTTGGCTTTAACTTGGTTAAAGCAAACAGTCAAACACCACATGGTGCGAGTTTGTATGCAGCTACTTTGAGAACAGCTTAGATAGCTGAGAAAGCTGAGAATTTGGGTAGTTGTACTCTGCCCCCCCAAAAAATGTTATACCCAAAACGGTTTTTCTTTTGTCTCATCCTACTTATGTCTCTACCCAGGAATTCTCTCTAGTTTAGGATATTACAGTGAATACATTCATGGGGACCCTGCTATCCTACCCCTCAATTCAATTTTCACTTGCAGCCATGAAAGCTGCACTTGTCCCTTCCCTCATGCTATAGTGTGATATTATGCAATAAAAGATGATGGGAAGAAGCTTTTATAAACAAAAAGAAAGAGCTATTACCCAATGGACCAAGACTCACAATAGGAAGGGTCTTATATGTGCTGGCTTACATATATGAACCTTCTTACTTGTTAAAACCACCATGTTGTCTGAGGGTGAAATCGTCAGCTCTGCAACATCTTCCTCCTTCTTCACAGGTGAGTAGCGCACCAGGAAGCTGCTCAGCACGATGGAAGTGGGTGGCGTCCAAGTCACCCGCATAGTGTCAGGCCCCACGTTAGTGAAGCGGAGGTCAGTGGGAGCAGGCACAGCTATGTACAAAGAGTAAATAGATCTCAACTTTCTCTCCCAGGTAACAGTTGATCAAGATGCATGTTCAGGGAATCACCAAAGAAGCTAATCTCATGCATAACAGGCTACGGAGTCAGAACCATGCAAACAGGACTTCTAAACTACATTGCTTCTACTACAGTTAGAGAAAAAATGTCTGCACTGCTATTAGGCTCCTTTAACCTCTTGGCAATTCCCAACACTTTAAATATACTCTGCAGGATTAATTTGAAAACAAGGTAGCAAGTTTCAGTAACGTGCTCCTTGCAGCTGGAATTCACATTACAGATGCAGAGCCAAGAGAGGCTTAAAGTTGCCACACAGCAGCTTACAGATGGAAAAGTCAACTTGTCTACAATTCATACATGCACACACAGAAGAGAAGAGGGCACTTCACTAATTTCCTATGACTACTTCTACTTGTGTTGGAAGGTTTACAGCCTTGGGATTCAGACACAGTAAGATTTCATGCAAGACCCAGTTTTTGGCTCGCCTTCTGCCCATGCATTATGAAGACCCTCGACGGTGTGACATGGCTGTCAATGGCATGTGCTCAGGGAGGGGTGTTTCACCTGAGGGCATTGCAAAAAGAGTAGGGCCACCAGCAAAACAGACTGATGGCTTAGGCAGCCATCAAGGCTAGAGATAGGCTGCAGGGTGTCTGCTGAACTGCCTCCAGCCTTTGGCACTCATACTTTGGTGGAAATTACAATTTAAAAGTCTTGCAATTATACAGCTCAAATTTCAACTTTGACTCCAAATGGATCCCAAAAGACTGAACAGCCAAACATGAATGAGCCTGGCAGCTCTGTAACCATTTGCAGCGCTAAAATGCCACAAGTCAGGAAACAGAGATGCATATCCATCCCCAGCTGCAGCTTAGAAATGAGAGTGAGCTGGGTCTGTCTGCCCTTGCCCCACGGACAGCCCATGCCTCTTTGAACAAAGCCCTGTCACCCCAACAGCCAGTGACAGCATGAAACACCGTCCATGTTACAAAACAGAAGTTTTCAAAATTCACCCGTTTGCTGTGTCAGAGTGGTAGGGGCGCTCTCTCCGCCATTAATGAGTGTGATTACACTGATGTCGTAATCAATGCCCGGCTCCAAGCCTGTGACTGTGTAGTATCCTACTGAGGAGTCCACAAAATCTTCAAAAATAGGGACACTTTCTCCTGCCGCAACTACAGTGATGCGGTAGCCAATAATGGTGGAGGCGTTTAACGGGGTCCACCTCAGGCCGATGCTCGAGTCAGTTATGTCAACAAAGCTTAGGTCAGTGAGTTGGGGCACCTCTAATAAGTTAAAGAGCAAAAAGGGAAAGGCAAAGACATACGGGGCAAAAGAAAGACAAAGGAGAAAAAAGCGGTGGTCATCACTATTAACATTGACGAAACTTGAGAAGCAATTGAGGTGATATGCAGAATTTACCTTGTGTTTAGAGAAAAAGGATTTTCTTTTTGGTGTTTTTATCATACCCTTCTAGGCAAACCCCAGCCACCTCCCAGTGCAGGCAGAGGCTGAAACTTAGATCCCCTAAGACAAAGAACTTCCCACTTGAGATGTGCAAACTTCAAAAAGGCCTAAAGCAAGCTAGGTGCTTCATTTGCATCAAATTTACTTTAGGCAAGGATGAGACAAAGACCCATCTTTTTCTGATGAAAAAAGTTCTGGTTTGTTTGCACATAAGAAAATATGAGGACTAAGAACCTTTTCTTGCCCATAACATACAAGTAAAGCAAACTCTGACATATTAGGGATTTGCTCTGAAAAAATGTATCTTGTTCAAATGTTAGGTTTAACTTTTATTCTTTTGAAAGCTGGCTGAGACCCTCAGCTAGGGAGAACCTCTGTAAAGCTTCAGTTGAGGTAATCCAGCATCCACACTATTTACACTGGACTTGGAAAAAATCTCACGTCCCTGTAATGCCTTGAGGATCCAGCCTAGAGTTCCTCAAGTTCTACTTACCACTAAGTGCTGCAGTTACATCTGCTAAAAAAGATTATCTAGAACAGTGAGTAATAAAACATTTTCTTCAAAAATGGTTAAAAGTCATGTTTAGATCATGAGTACTCCGTAAGAAAGTCACAACATACCCATATTCAGAGATTATGCCCAGCAAGTGACGTGGACAAGAAGATGGATTTCTGAGCTGAACTTCTCAAAATCTCAAGGCTGAGCCACTGAGTTAGGATCCTCTTTATTAACCTTTTAAATATTGCCTAAACTTCTGCATAGCAAACATGCCTAACTTTGACTTTTGCCCATAAGTGTTATTTCTATAGCAAAACTGTTCTTTTCCTGCCATGCTACGATCAACAGATCAGCTGGGGGAGAGTGTTAACTGCAACCTTCATCTACAGTGGCCAAATCTTCAGCTGCTCAAATCAGTAAACTTGTATTGATTTGAGTCACAGGATTTGGCTGCATAACTTTGGTAGAGTGATCCCGAAATCAAGGGGAAGAAATGGGTATTCTTCCCCACTCAGGATCAGATACAAATATGTGAGTCAAAGATGGAAGACTCTGTATCCATTCCATTGGATCATTACAAGTTAGATTGAAAAAGAATTATGGGATAGCATATTGGAAAAGATTGACTTTAATAAGAAAGGTTATGTTCTATTTTAATACCCTGCTGTGAAAAAGCTTTTTTTTTTTTTTTTTTTAAACAGAAAAAGGGCCAAAAATGCTTCTTTTTCTGTAAAATCATTTTTTTCCCCCACATAGAATAGATATATCATATCACCTTTGGAGAGTGCTAAAAGCCAGAGACATACATTTTTAGCTCTTTTTACCCCACCAGAAGATGGGGAAGAGTTCAAGCTTTAATCACTGCTTTAATTAGGCAGGGTCACAGTATTAGTTCTCTCACAGGGAGCATACAGCACCTCAGTGAAGCATGGAAATTTTAAAGCAGTGTTATAAGAGCAAGCAAACATGATAGCTGGCATGGCATCATTTCAGGGCTGAGCAGAGACAAACAAAGCCCTCACAAAGAAACATGAAAACAAACTATCTGAGGAAGATGGACATTAAATTTGCTACTGTGGCTACAAAGGGAGTTTTTGCAGTCATCTGAGCATGTAGTATGAGGAATGAAGTGCCACTCATGTCCAAGAACTGCTATGGAGATGGAGCTTTCAATCTCACAGCCCACTTTCCTACTTGCCCTGACCACTAGTTCAGCTCCAGATGTCAGGGCACTGCAAAGCCAGGCCAGATCTTTGTCACAGTTTGGTACACGATACAAAAGATCCATCTCCCTTACACCCTCTGTGTCTCTGGACTGACAGCATTTGTCCCCGCCATGTGGCTGTTCTGCTTCTGGAGATTAAGTGTGATGTCCAAGCCCTCTACCAGAGCAACAGGAGTTCTGCAGTGCAGAACTCTGTCTTAATTTATCTTAGAGTGGCTGCAAATGCTGCCCATCTTTCGTTACCTTGTGTGATGGTTTTAGAGATGGGGGTGCTCTCCTGGTTGTCCTTGACTGTGTACACGCTGACATTGTACTCCACGCCAGGGCTCAGGTTTTCAAAGGTGCAAGTGGTCTGATCTGCATCCACTACTTCCTCCAAGGTGTAACCCTGCTGTCCACTGGTCGGGACAGTGGTAACTCTGTACCCACTGATGCCTGAAATACAGTTAACCATTATGCTGTGATGCCATTACTGCTGGATTTATTTGCACTAGGCCCTCATACAAACAGCTGGAGAAAATATCACATTTAAACAGGTTTGCAACCCTGAGCCCAGTAGATAAGACACTGCTTTGCCAAACACCCAGAAATGGTTTCCAAGATGAAGCTGAGCTGCTTGTAGCATTATTTTCATTCCTTCTGCAACTTTATAAAGCTGAACATCTAGTGATATAAGCTAAGAAAAGATGCATCTCCTGGCTGAGAGTGAGATATTTAAAGGCTTTCAAAAGTCAACTGTACAACTCAACTCTTCTTCTACAGAAGCAGATGAATCTTGAATTCTTTCAGAAATCTCATCCTTACTTCCAATGGCGTAGTCTCATTCTTCACTGGCAGAAGTGTTTTTGGTCTACTTTGCTTTCTTTACCCAAAGTGTTTTTAAACCAGTAGAGATATTTCAAGAAATCCTTCAAATCTCTAAAACTGCTGAAATATTTAAACACTTTTATACTCCAGAATACCATTCTACATGGAATGCAAAGTCTAAGAAGTCTTACTGCAATGTATATTTAACTGCAAATTTTCTCCTTAGCTGGATGCAAAAATATTTACTTTCTTTTTCTCTTAAGTAATTCAGTAGCAAACTTCCCATCAAAATCTGCTTAAATAAATTGCAAAGACTGTAAATTTTACCATTGTGGTACAATAGAAGGTTGAAGCGCATTGCAAGTGCCATGTAATTACCTGGAGTTGTGCTTCTTTCCCAGGAGACTATCAGTACTCCAGTATCGGGATTGGGTTCAAGATGCAAGTTGGTCGGTGGTGACAAAGCTGCAAGCACAGTCAGACAAATGGTTCATTAATGGCAGTGAAATCATGTGAATGCCCTCAGCATGCCCTCTCAGTAGACTATATCCTCACCCTTCAAAACAGCTAGAAAGAATCTCCTGAATGTCCCCACACTGACTGAACCAGTGCTATTATCACCTATGTGTCTAAAGAACAAACACCTCATAAGACAGAGATGAGATGGAAGGGCTACAATTGCTATGCCCAGCTATTTGCCTGGAGGGCACATGGGAAGTACATGCAAAGAACAACCAGGGCAAAGCAAACGTGTCATACGTGTGGTCACTCTCCTGACGATGGGAGTCTCTCTCTCCTCGCCATCCATCAGCACTGTGAGGCTGTAGGTGTACTCTACTCCAGGGGTGAGGCCGGATATCACGATGCTGCCAGAGTCGGAGATCACCTCCCGGGGAGCCTCTCCCCCCTGGCTTGGGCGCACACCCAGCTGCAGAGAAACCACAAACAGCTTGCTTTTCACTCTCAGAAACTCCTGTCACATGAGCTATCAGCACTCAAATGCACCATCCAGCAGGAGCAACACAGCCTGCAGGCTTCACACCAAGTTTATGTTGATCCGGAACTTGTGTTTTAGGTAACCTACGTTCAAGTTGGGTGGTTTTCCTACCCCAAGAGCATGTACCCTAGGGGTACAAGCCTTCGTGGACCCACTGGTACAAGGAATGGAGATTTAACTACAAAGAATGGAAAGCCTTGGTTACAGAAGGTCTCATGGGTGAACATGACCTGCAGCCCAGACACATACCTGTATGATTCCTAGTGCTCTCTGTAAGCAGCACGTCTTTTGCACCTCTTCCCTTTGTGATACTATCTTCACTGTGGTCATCAGCTTTAACTGATCCTCCCTACCCCAGTTAGGCACGAGTAAAAGAAATAAAGGACTTTGTTTTTCCATACCTTGAAGCCAATCCTTGGGGCAGGTGTCCAGGTGATAACAATAGAAGTCTCAGTCACTTCAGTGTTAAAAGGAGGAACAGAGCCAACAGGCTGATCTGTGAGGTGAAGAGACAGAGTTACAATCTAGTTGCTGTGATGGCACTGAACCTTTGGCAAACCTGACTCATAGCAGCCCAAGCAGAAAAAGCAAGATGCTGAATTTTTATTACTTTTGAAGATCAAGTGGTCAGGGAGGATCTGACAGACAATTTCGGCCTGCTGACAGCTTTAATAAGCCAAATATGCAAATGTAAAATACTTAATTGCAGCTAGTGTTGGTTTTGGTCCTGAAGAAAACTAAGTCCTAAAGCCTGTCCACTCAGTCCCAAGATTTTGAGGAATGTTGTTCTTAGCAAAGTAAATTGTTTCTCAAAGAATAGCTTCCCCCTTCACCCACTATTTGCCACTTGAAAGAATGCACAATATTTTTCTTTCATTCACTCATCCCAAGTAGGACCATCTCATCCCTCACCAGTGCCTTCAACATCTGAGGGCATCACAGCATACCCAGCCATCTCCTAGTTGGGTGGGTTTGTTTGTTTGTTTGTAATATTTAAGGCAGTCAGCCAAAAGATCTGGGAGTGACACGGTCAATAGCATTATTTTGGTAAAGTGCCAACCCTTATCTTATTTCTTGTCACAAAATTAACCATATGGTCTTTTAAAAAGAGGATGTGGTTCTGGGCTTAGATGGTGAGGATTGCTTCACTTGAGTTTTATTAGTTTATATGACTTCATCATTATTTAAACAGTGAATCTATTTCTTCTTTCTAGAAGTGTGTGTCACTTCTTATAGAACTCCCTTCATTCCTGCAATTAATTTATCATTTCTTCCTTTCAAGCAAACAGTGCAAGTACAAAGGACTGACTTTTTAAAAGAGACAACAAAATACAATGTTACTGTCAGTTTCTGTATCTGCAGTTAGATCTGAGAAATGATGCTGGTGGCTTTATACAGGCTAATTATTCCTTGCTTGATTAATGGAAAATGTTGCTTCCCTTGACTTGCCATGCCCAAAACAGAACACTGCAAAAAAATTAAGCAAAATTAAGTTTCTTTATCATTCAATTCCCCAAAATCAAGGTATTAGTTGGGAGTTTACACTGTTTTGCTTTTCATCACTGAAAAAATGAAATACATTTTTACTTAAAGCTTTTTGATGCAAATAGCTTTTTTCCCTGCCAAAGAGTTCAGAGAAGAACAAGAAACATTTCCCAAGCAATTATGCTGGGACATTAGTACCAAAAGCCTTTTCTGTGAACGAAGTCCTAACAGCCACTTTCTGCACGTGCCTGCAATTTGGAGTGCCAGGGCATCAGAGAGAGGAATGTATGCCCACTGTACTCACAAGTTGTGAAGACCCCAGTCTCTCTGTTGCTTTGCAAGTCGTCTTTAACTGCCACAAGGTACACTGTGTACTCGGTGCCTGGCTGAAGGTTCCTCAGAAGGTACTTGGTGGCAGAAGGTCCCACGTTGTAGGTCTTAGGTTGGCCTCCTCTAGTGGGACCGGCAGTCAGTCGGTAGCCTGTGATCACAGCACGAGGCCGCGTCCACAAAACTAAGACCGTGTGCTCCGTGGTATTGAGAAATCTCAGGTTGGTGGGGGCATCGAGCTCTGGGGAAGAAAAACATACAGGAGTTTTCCAGCTAAACCTCCTGCCAAAACACACATGCTTGTCAACCAACTTCCACAGCAGGTCTACCTCCCCACGTGAAAGCAGGGGCAAGAATTGAGGCTCTTGAGCCTGTATTTTCACTTAGGCCACAGGTATAACAGCAGAGGAAAGAAATGGAGTATGAGCATGAAAGAGCTTGGAAGTAGAGGCCAATAACCATATCCACAGTTCTACTCCAGGTGACCTGCACCTGTCCTGCTTTTGAGCTCCAAGCAGAAATGACCACAAGTCACTAAGTGTTGAGCAAGGAGATCAGTCTGTCCTGGGCTGTGGCGACCAGGTCGCTGCTGGAAGCGCCAGCCCACAGGGAAGACAGGCTTGTGGTAGAGCCAGCCCAGCAGCTCTCGGGAATTTCGCTGCTTTCTCATGAATGCTCAGCGTTTAAGAATTCAGTTTCGACTCTTCAGCACAGACAAAGAAACCTAGCTTTAGCTTAGCTTTTTTTAAAAAAATTTCTTTAAAAAATTCTTTTAATTCTTTGCTCAGTCCACTCCCCAACAACTCCTTTTCCAAAAGGAGAAAAAGCAAACAAAAAACAAGCCCCCAAAATATTCCATTCTTTGTCATTTTAATACAGAAATTAATACTAGTCAATGAGTTTCTGGAGAAAAATTCATAAATCTACTTCAAAATAATCAGGCCGTGAAAGTTGCTATAAAACAATTCTAAGCATGCTCATCTCTCCCAAGGGACTACTACAGCCACTCTCAGACTTTTCCCCTTTAACCATCTCTAGATCAAGAGTAACCTTTGGGATCTGCTAAAGCTGCTAACTGAGAAAGTATAAAGAGGAGTTTGAAGTAATAGAGCTTCTTTAGGATTGTGCTGATCCAGTGAATGGCAGAGGAGTCATCCCCTTCAGCTGAGCCATTTGTGAGACAAGATGAGGTTAGAGCAGAAGAGACTGCAGCAGTTCTCTCCCATCAAAGGCACTGGCAGCCTTTGCAATAAAAGTTATGGTGTCTACATGGTAAGTTTCCCATCTTTTCTAGGCCACAATCATATGCTGAAACTAAAATCAGTGATATGAGGCTCTATTAAGGCTCCTTCTGGGGGAAGTAAGCTTTTTCCCTGAGCAAATACCATTTCTGTAACTACATTAGCTTTCATTAACCATTCGTCTAGAACAGTTTGGACTCATGCCCTCCCAGTGTTTCACTGAAAAGCAGCTTTTCTCCCTAAGGTACTTTCTTCCTATTTTCTTTGACTGGGGAGGAGGCAAGAGAAAGTGAGGACTCCCCTTTTCTACCACTTCCAGAGATGGCAAGAAGATAGTCCTAAAGAACAAAGGAATGTGACCACTCCCAAGCTCATCTCCAACTAATGGATCAGGGAATCAGATACATCCATTCTTGATCCTTAGATCTGTGTTAACTCCCATATGACAAGGGCTGTTTCTTTCTCTGCTTTGTAGCCTACAGTCACTTCCTTTCTGCACAATTTAATTTGCCAGTTCTATTAGGCTTTTATCACTTCCTCTCTCTATACCAAAGGGAAAAAGAGATAAAAAGCCACACACACAGACACACACACACACAGTTTATTTGTAGACAAAAGGCCAAAAAGCAAATTGCATTTACATCATGGGAAGAGACTTTTGCTGCAGGGTTTTCCTTGGGAACTCTAAATTATTTCTTTCCCAGAACTTTCGATTACAGGATGCAATTTAAGTGAATAGTTTCTGAAATGTGGTTTAAACAAAGCAGTTAAGCGGATGCTCATAGCCTATAGAAAACAATTCCAGACATTTGTTACTAGGCCTGTGCTGTCCAAATCAAAAGTGTATGCTCAATGTGTACCTCTGCACATGGATTTTCAGGGAGGGGTAAGTGGAGGGGCTCTATATCTAGCTGAGGCTCCTGGGAACAGCCACAAAAACACATGGATCTCGCTGAACTCTGTCCCTCTTGTTCAAAAGGCTTTCAAGAGACTTCCGACTCCTAGTCACATCCTCACTTCTAAAAGCTGCACTAGGAAGAGGATGGAGGGTATTCACATCTGTGTTGCACTCAGATTCCTAAGTCAGAGGACAAATTTTGGAACCCCATACTCCCCATTCAGTTAGAGTAGCTGGTAAGAGGAAGAGGTTCATGGTCCCAAACTCTACCCGTATTAGTGAGAAGAAAGCTACCCTGTTATAAATGTCATTTACTGCATTTCTTCTCCTTTTCTTTCATCCACATGTTATGCTGGATTTTCAAAGGACGGCAACTTCTGAGTAGTCAGAACAGCAGATGACACAGGGAGCTGAATACTGACCCAATGAATAATGTGACCTAGTCAAGGAGCAGCACTGTGTCACCCCTGTACCACCTAGTAAATGGAATCTGTTCAAGTGCACAAGTGCACCATATCCCAGGTACGATCTGATCCATTTCTGGATTGAGGAAGATCAGGAACAGCCAGATAAATCACATACTAACTCTCCTTCCCACTGGAAACCTACATCGCTCAGTTACTGCTCCTTTCCTCTCTAAGCTTCTGAAAGAGAAACAGCAATGACTGCCAGACTCACACTCTGCTTTTCACCTTGCCTCACACAGGTGACACACTGCACTGCTGCTAGATGATTAGCAGCCATGCTGAGATCTCCTGCATGACCCTTCCCACAAAATACTCACTCCCTTATCCAGAGGGCATTGAGATCACTGCAAAACAGTTTCCCAGGTTTCCCTGGGATGACCCTGAAGTTGCTGGAGTGGCAAGAGTGCCTGCAAGATAGGCTGTGGAAAGCCAGGTCAGACAGAGCTGAAATGCAGTCCCTTTTCTAATAAGTCCTGTCTTCACAAGTGCATGCAGAATTCCTGCTGAAGACTGAGCCAAACAGGAATGCAGCTGTCAGGAAGGAGATAGCGATTTTCAGAGCCGTCTAAGCAATGCTCCTGTGTCACACTGAAATCTGCCCTGAGGTATCATTGAATTCACAGGCTGTGATTTGTGCTGCAAGAGAACTGCAGGGCCCATCAATTCTCAGCCAGTAATAAAAAAGTTGAATTCCAGCCATATGAAATTGTTTTAAAGTGCCATGAGAGTTAAACTCCCATTGGA
This sequence comes from Eudromia elegans, assembly GCA_003342815.1. Taxonomy (NCBI): domain Eukaryota; kingdom Metazoa; phylum Chordata; class Aves; order Tinamiformes; family Tinamidae; genus Eudromia; species Eudromia elegans. Next base: position 1,203,020 of record PTEX01000086.1, on the reverse strand, counting down.
AAGCCCTGGAGGAGCATAAATCTGCTGAAGAGATCACTGTTTGACTGAATGAATTCCCAGCCCTGTCATCCTACTTATGGGATACCTTCTGGGCTAGAACTGTTTCACTTTAAGTGCTCTGTTTATATGTTTCTCTAAACAACAGAAATATTCACTTCAAAAGGCTGAAAAAAGTCTGAAGGAAAGACACTTACTGGTGGTTTGCTCTCCAGTCAAAGGTTTGCTCTCCCTGCCATGGCTTACAGCAAAGATCTTAAAGAGATACGTTGTTCCTGGGAGCAGGTCAACAACTTCAGCAAAAGAGCTCCTGGAAACAGGCAGCCTCTGGCCGTGCTGGCCAGGGCGATTAACAGGGATAACTTCCACCCGGTAACCAGACACAGTGCTCTCCGGTGGGGTCCACATGATGGTGATCTTGACATCAGAAACCTCCACAAACTGCAGATCTTTGGGTGAAGGAACTTCATCTGAGAAGGGAGAGACAATACAGTGTGTTAGGGTGAATTCTGAGCAACTGGCAGAGGCAGCCACAGGAGTTGGGATGGAAGAAAATAAGAGAGTTTGCGCTGAAGAGTTGATAGCCAGAGAATATTTACCAAATAGAAAAATGCCATGGTAACCTCACCTTCAACATATATATACACACACACCCCCCTCCTAGACAATATTAATGCAGACTGCACAGAGTGACATTACATTGCTTTAAGTACTTTATGCCTCCAGGCATTGATGATATATTGCTGTCACAAAAAAACCCACGGATGCAATGTGCTGCAAAACTTCATTTATATGCGGACCCAAATGCTTGAAAAGTACTCCAAGGGTTGGGAAGAGGAACTTTTTGAAAATTAAAGGAGAACATCTGAAAAATTACCACTGTATGGTCAGAATGTCTATAATTAACTTAAAATCCATCTTTTATAATTCAACAAATATAGGGGCTGATCTGGCCTTACTGCAGTCAAAGAAAATCCAGTTTCTTCTATTTGGCCCATAGCACAGCACCACTGAATTCCTATGTTCAAATTAGGTTTTGTTAAGTTAGGACTGATACTGCCTTGCAATCAACCAAAGCATATTTTCAGAAGATACAGATGCCAAACCATAAAACAGCTGAGCTGAGTTTGTGCCTGGTAAATCCCATTTGCAAACACATGTGCTTGCAACTTGCATCACCATCAAATTCCACTGCCACCACATCAGATCCCAGTTCTTTCCCTATCTTTCTCTTGGTTTGGCTATTCAACCCAATTGGCTACTTAAAGGACTCTGAAACTAGTATTTTTTCAAATGTGCATGCTTCAAGTCTAGACCACACGGTTTTATTTTGGCACATTAGTCAATGCTGAGCAATCTCTCAACTCCACTAACTGCAGTGGAAAAAAATAGTTAGGTCTGAAAGGGAAAGGAAGGGGCAAGGTTCAGGTGAACCATTCAGACTTGTATTGTGGTATTGAAATATGTAGCCTTAAACATCTGCAGTCCAAGTACTGAGGCAAAATAATGTACCAGACTTGTAAGATCTCTTAGGATAATCCTCTTGGGACAACTTAGGAAACTCTGATCTTTCTTTTCCAAAGACATAGCTTTACAAGGCAAAACCCAATCCTCTGACATGCCTCCAGTCTGGCCCATAGGTATTCCCACTCCGAAAACAAAGCAGCAGCTTGAGTTTTTCAGTCTGTGAGTGACGGGACTCCACTACAGTCTGTGATATTTACATAATAATAATTTAAAAATACACACAAACAGAAAGTTCCGAGTCCATTCAAGAATTCAATGGCACTTTCTGTTTATCTACAGCAATGTTAACTTGCATTGCTATGTGGCTGCATATGCTGACAGAAAACCTGTCTGAGATACTGATACCCAGACCATGCTGGCCCTTACCTGTGCGTGGGACACCTGTGGTTTCCTGCTGGATGAAGACAGGAGTACTCTCCTGATTTTCTTCTACTGCATATATGCTGATGTTGTACTGAATGCCTGGCATTAAGTCGCTGAGCGTGACAGAGGTAGCAGTATCAGGCAGGTTGAGCTCTGTGCTGCTGCCTTCCACAGAAGGGGTGTAGATAATCCTGTAGCCTAAAGCAAGAGAGGTATAGGGAGTCCTAAAACACCATCAGTAGATCAGCACATGGAATACCAGAAATGAGAACTAAGTGCATCTTCCCATCATGGCTTCATAAAAGCAATCCTCACCTTCAGTGGCATTTGTGGCTCCCTTTTGCTGAAATCCTGTCTACAGGCCATAAGTTTGCTCATTAGTAAAAGGCATTACAATCTGACCTGGATCAGAATATTCCTGAGCTTTGGCATACATATTTAGGACCTGTGCAGCTCATGTTTGTTATGGGATGGTCTGGATGATAGATATACAGAAAAGGTCATGGTGCTTGTTTATTTAACCCAGATCAACTAGGAACCATTTTTCATTCAGCCATCCAAACTGCAAACAGCAAAATCTTTTTAGCTTTATGCCAAGCAAGTGCTGGACTGCTCATGTGCTTTCCAGCTGCTCTCCTAGACTACCAGACTTAAAGTAACTACCCTCCATCTCAGAGTTACATGTTCTCCTTTTGCTAGATTTCAGATTGTATCAGTAGTGCACAATAGGTGCACTCCAGTTAGCCAAACCTGTGATCGGAGCCTGTGGTCGTCTCCAGCTGATGACTATTGATGTGTCATCTACACTTTCCACAGTGTGCTCAGGGGGTGCATCAGGAGCTAAGGGAATAACAGAGGAGAATGGCAAGCTTGAGGATATGATATGACAAAAATGTATTCAACAATTCACTGAAGAGCTGCTTTCAAAACACATCAACATCCTGCCACACATACCTGTAGTCTGTGAAGTAGACAAGATCAGGTTCTGCTCTCCTTCTTCAGAGATCTGGTAGACATTAACAATGTACTTGCGACCAGGAAGCAAGTCAGGGATGTTGACAGAAGTAGCTGTGCTTGGAAGATCTAAAGGGAGAAAAAGAAAACAGAAGCACTTTAGTAATTCTTCATTCTTCTCACAAAGAGAGATAACAGAGACATCTTCCTATCTGGGCTGAATAACAGTTTTATTGTGATAAAAGAGCCATTGTTCTGCAGGATATCTTTAGTTCATAGCAGAAAAGTTGTGTGAAGGGCTAGTACAGCCTTCTACACTCAGCAAGCAGGCAACACCTAGGAAGCCAAGGCTGGGCTGCGATACAGGCAGGGCAGCTGGACAAGTAGTGCCCTGCACTCTGCTGGCCTTTAGCCAGTTCAGCTGAGTACTCAGTCCACACCTGTAATAGCCACATTTTTCATATAGAAAAACCTGGAAGAATTTTCATATAAATAGCTCACATAAATAGCTCATGTGAAAGACTGGCTCATGACAGGGATGAATGACACAGTGAGCTCTGATAAGCTCTCCTTGCATCTCTTTCCCCAGATGTCCACCTACACTCCAGATGTAGGAAATTTCCCCATGAAGCAGCCCCTTTCTGGCCAGACAGCAGCCACGCATCACAAGGGAAAAGAAAATTGCCTTCAACTTGCCTTAAAACTTCTGTCTGTGGACAGATGAACTTAGGAGCTGGTTCACTACAGTTTGGCTGTTTGGGCAGCTAGTAAGATAGCAAGGACAGTGCTGCAATTGCTGATAGTTCCAGCATAAGCCATCCCTAGTCAAAAGTCGAAGCCTGCAAGTTTGGCAGGGGTAGCAGCTCAAGGGAATTACAGGGTCAAAGGATTATTGATCTTTTGCTCATTTTGTTCTTCTGTCATACATATGACCTAATAGATGTTTTAGCAAAATAAAAGAATTGACAGAGTGGACTAGAACAGAGACCTGTGAAGAAACAGGTAGCCAAGGGTAAATGGGAAAGATGCTTTGTCTGTTCCAATATGAGGACAAAGGGGTAACAGAGGAAATTAGTCTTGTGGCAGTTTAAAAAAAAAAAAAATCTTTCTGCAAAGCAGCTTACTTCAGGATAGTGAAGCAGCTATTAAGGCTGCACGAGTCAAGTTAAAATAAAGTCATAAAAAAGAAGTCATGTCAGGGGGAAATCTATCCACACATATTATAAAAAGACAATGCCTCTAGGTCAGGGTGCTCTCAGCTCCAGGACCCTAGGAGGGCATTATGAGCTTCTATTATACACCTACCTTGTTCTCATACTCTTCCTTAGGCATAAGCTTATGGCCACTGATAGAAAAAGGACACTTAAAAGATAGTGAAATCCTTACTGTTTATCCCAGGTATAGAGACTGCCACAGAAAACAGACACATGCAGTGGTCTAGCAGACACAAGCAATGTCTCACCAAGATACTGCGGCTCGTCGCCCTCCTCACTCAGCTCGTATTCAACACGGAATCCAGAAACGGTGTCCGAAGCAGAAACCCAGGAGACAACAAAACTGTTGGCTGTGATTTCAGTGACCGACTCAGAAGTAGCAACCATGGGAGGAAGCAGAGTTGTTTCTCCTGAAACAGTGTTGCCTACAAGACAGAAGGGGCTTAAACAACTATTGCTGCTTGCCTATTAGCTGGAATACACATCGATACAATGTTAATAGGAAAGAATCTAGGGAAACTATCACATGGTGAGTTCAGGTGCTACTGAATACAACTTCTACTTTGTTATTTGACTTACTTGTCACTGCTGTAGTGCTAGTTGTGGTGAAATCAAAGCGAGTGACTTCTTTGTGGCCATACTGCTGGACACTGATGAGCTGCCCCTCATATATCACACCAGGCTTCAGGCCTGAGATGGTGTAGGAGTTCAGGTGACCTGGGATGGTGGCTTCCTTCCAGTGCCTTCCAGTGTTTTTCTACAAGAAAAATGACACTCATATCTTAGAAGACTCCAGAGTCTGCAAGCAGGGGCTTCCAGGGACCTCTCCTGCTGCACAGTTACTGTATACTGTGATATCTGAACACAGGACTGAACAGTTAATGCACAGACCTAAGTCAAAGGAGGTGAAAAAGGATTGCCAGGAAGCAGGGCTAGTAGCATTTGCAGTGATGAAGATTTACTGGGGGTAAAATCAAAGCAATCTCATTTCAGACCTTAATAGGAACATGATTTGTATTCACTAATAATCACACTTTTTATCAGAGATGCACTAAGGCATAAAGTAAGGCTAGAAAATGAATATTTGAAAGCTGTTTGCAGTAATCCTCTAAGCTATCATCTGAAAATATACAGAATAGCTCTTCTACTGTGTTTGAGCTCTTCAGGACTCTATGTGTCCATTCTCTGACATTTGTATGCCAGTGCTTTAAAGTCCACTTCACTCAGGCCTTGATCCAAGATACACTTAAGCCTGTAGAAAAACTTGAGTGCCTTTAATGGTTTTGGATCAGGGCCTTTATTGTTCTCTTCAATAACATGCAGCACTGAGGTACTAATGTTCTTAATGATTAAGTGGTCTTTTGTGAAACTGCCCTCTGGGGAACTTAAACCCAACTACAGCAACTCTTACACCCCGCTTAAGCAACTCTTAAACACAACTCTGTAACAGTATTAGCTGAAACAACCATTCCTCATATGCGAATAAGCCAACAAGCAGTGGTTAACCATCTTTGGCTTAGGCCTTATGGAAGAAGGGAGATGAGTTTACTTAATCCTATGCTGCCCATTTGTATCTTAATCCTACACATTTTTACCTTCCCACATCTTTGTCTCTGGACACACACACATTACTAAAACAGTGTTTCTTAGGATAAGAAAACTTTCATATGGATCTGCATTAAAGCGACTAAGCAGGCTAACCTCATTCTTGCTGTGCTGGTGCTTTTGTTAAGGAGTTTTCATAAATAGCCAGTAGCACTTACACATGAAAACAATAAGTATTTATACAGCACTAGTCACTTTTGATCCTCAAAGATGGATTCTGTTGCCCTGACAGGACATGGACACTAAATTAGCAACTAAGGCTCACTGAAAATACATCAACTATTTCTTTCAGCCATTAGAAAAGGCCAAATAAAATATTTCTAGACGCAAGAGGAACATTCATGAGGAAGTATGCACATTCTCATTGAAAATAACAGCTAAATGAGGACTCTCCAAGTTAAAGGCCTGTGTTTTTAACAGCTAACTGTTTCTGGAGCTCAGAGTGCATCTATTGGTCTGACTAAGCACAGCACTCACCGGCCTCCAGCGCAGAATGTACTTAGTGATATGGGATGGTTCTGGTGCATTCCACTGGATGGGGTGGGAATTTGGCTGATTTCCACTCTCTGTAATGATCACCTGAACAGGTCCTGTTGCCCCTGAAAGAAAAAGATTTTAACAGAATGAGGATATTTTCCTTCTGTTTTTTTGCCGAGTCAAAAAAAAAGTGTGTGGCTCTAAGTCATGTTTTTCATTTCATCCTTAATGCTTTTAGTGCTCGATAGAGAACTGATGAATCAAGGAATATATTCTGTGGTGGAACTGGCACATGCTGTCTGGGCATACTTCCCTCAAGTTACCAGTGGAACAGAAGACAGAAGTGAGCAAAACATTGTTCAAAGACTGCAAGCTGCTCAGCACCTGACTATTTTGATCAATTACTACCTTCTGTAATCGGAGTTCATCTAAAAAGAAATCACTGCGAAGTAATACTGAGGTATGGTGAGTGCAAATGCCTGATCTGGTCTTGAGTAGTCTTTACTAAGGGATACTAGCCTTTAACTACTTTACTACATTTCCTAATCAGTTACTTGGAAATACAAGATTTTCATGAATCTGTGAAGCACTCAAGTGAGGAAGTATGTCTGGTACACACAAACCAAATCAGAAGGACAGCAGAAGGTATGAGACAAATAAGGCCTATATACACACAAAAAATAAGGTCAGTGCTCTAATGCTCAGGCCTCTCAGTAGTGCTCTAATGCACATGCCTACTGATTTCTTCCATTTGCACATTTGGCCCAACAAGCATGATTTCCCCCTAAAGGTTTCTAGGTAGAGAACGGGAAGGTTTTGTGTCTCCCCTTTTAGTCCCTCCTGTTCGCTGCTGGAGACGTCTCACTGAACACTTAGCAGCACTGCACTCACATGTTAGTCCCCAGAAAATACCAGCAATAAACAGTCTAGAATCTGCAGGTAACTGTTTCTTTAGCTATTAAATCTCTTACACACACACTTCTATTTATAATTTATTTGGACAACTGTGTAACACACATATCTGTTCTATATTTAACAGGATTTCCAACCAAACAAACCTGTGCCCACACACAGAGTGTTTCAAAGCTGAACTAACCCCAGCCTACATTCAGAAACACTAGATTTGGTTTATTTACACATTTCCAGTCGCTCTTACGTCTAAAGAAAGCCCAAAGGCCTGGGTTCCAGTCTGGAGGCGTGCATACTTCACATAGCTCAGGGAGATGTTTGTTTTAGCAGTCTGACAGGAGTCAATGAAGCTCAGCAAGCCCCAGTAAAGAAACTCCTGGGGAAATAAAAAAGCCAAAGAAGGCCTGCTTCCTATTCTAAGGCAGGCAGTCCCTGGTTTTGCCTGCAGAGTGTCATGTTTCTTGTCCCTGGCTCACTGGCTCTGTGGTGACAGACAGAAAGGCTGCTGGGTATAGGCCTGGCTCAAGACTACAGCAAAGACCTTCCAGATGACATACAGCAAGCCATGCAAAGAAGGGATGTTCGTGCCATCTATGAGACATTAACAGATTTTAAAGGTGCAGCAGGACCCCTGAATTAATCAGGGCTCCCTTTAGCCAGGATCCTAAACTAAAATCTTCTCTCTGCACAAGACGATCAGCATCAGGGTCCCTCTCCACACTCATGGGGCATTTAGGAAATAAATATACTGCAGTTACCGAGCAGACTGATATACTTGTTAAATCTGTCTTGATAGAAAAACAGCTGTTGATTGAAGCTGCCACATCCAGTTCTGATCAAGTTCCTCCACATTTATTCTAGGACTTTAGTTGGGAAGCAAATAAAATGTGTAGTCTTCTCCTAAAATGTGTGTAGGAGTCATAACAACATAGTCTTAATATTTCATCTCAGAGTAAGACACTGGCAATCACAGCCTCAAGCAAGAAGGCAGAGAGATTCCTCTTATCCTGTTCTGCTCAGGAACAGAACGAGAACAAAACAGACAGAAGCACAGACTAGACTATGCAGATTTCCTAGAACTGACTAGGCAAATGAAACTTCATATATTTAATGTCAGGACAGTGATCATAGAAAAGTCATCAGTGATCAGGGCTTCATTCTGTGGTGGATTTTGCTCCTCTTGTAAATGGAAGATCCATACATGTAACAGTTTTAGGCAACAGAAACTGCAGATGTGACACTGCTAAATACCACAAAACCATCTAAACTCAGGTTACATGAAGTCAGTCATTCTCTAAACAAGGTCTGGTCTGAGGAGCAGCTGTGAACAGCCTGGCTCCCTCTAAACACGACACCTGTATGTGTCTACCAAAAAGGATAAAGAAACTGTTCTGTTCTAAAAGGAAGCCACTTGAGCTGCTAATAAAGACTCCCCCTGCCCCACTCCCCCATTAGCAGACCTAGCGAGCTACAGAAACCCAGTGTTTGCAGAAATTACATTTACTACGAGTTGAAAATGATATGGAATGATGTACAGCAATCTGACAATGTATAAGGAATACTTAGATGATTTATGTTTGGGTTTCTTACCAGGATATGTCTGCAGCGGCTGGCAGTGCCATTCTCCAATACCACGGCCATAGCAGTAACACTGGTATCTGACACCATGCACGTACTTCTCCCACGAATCTCCAATCTGGTAAAAGGTACGGGTTTCTGAATCTTGGCATTGATCTAAAGGCACAAAAGAGACAATTAAAGCACCACACATTGTTGAAAGTATGATGGAGAAAACAACCCAAAAGTTAGAACACACCCTTCCACAAAAAAGGTAACATGAATATTTATTTGCAAACATTACTACATAGAAAGAAAGCAGCAACAGAAATTGAATCTCAAATCAAGGTTCCTGATATATCACTATGTGTTAAATCAGATATTGGGAGAACCAATTAATTAGTGATACATTTCTTAAAATCCTGTTACATAACGGGATTTAATAACAGGGCAGGGGGGGGGTCTTTCAAGAAAGGATTTATTTTTCACTCTAACTATGAAAACTAATTATGCTCCAGTCAACCAAGCAAGTTCATCTCATCCAAAATCGAACCATGCTACTCTCAAAGAAATCAGTAATAAAGTTTTGACTGGATTCTGCTGAAGCCAGTCACACTGTGAGACTGAAGTGACCACTTAATTTCTACTGCAGTCATTCCATATTTAGTATTGTATGAACCGAAGGATGGATCAAATCCTCAAATCAGCTTATCTTGTGTAAATACTGCACAGCATCAGTGTTTCAATAGACTTCCTACTCTGATCTATGTCCGTATTTCCAGCTCAATGGAAATTCTGTGAGAACCAACACCATGCTTGTTAGGATAAAGAGAAGCCTAGATTAGAGATGACAGAATTGCTGAACTCATCCCCCATCTCCCTTTAAGTAGTAATTTCCAGAAGCATTACAATCTGAGTTTCTCCAGTGAACCTATATACATATGTGCAAGTAAAGCACAGTTTAATCACCAGTTCTTTCTAACAGATTTTTTTTTGCAGTAGTTCAAAGTTCTCCTGGATTTAGTCACTGCAAATCAAACAATCAGATTTCATGTTTCAAATTAGGTTCACTGGGGAAGGAAGGGCAGGCAGAGAAGATGAACTCTTTACTCCTGCACAGAACCATGATGGTTTTACCTAACCTCTGGAGTGCTATTAACATGAGTTTTCTTCTTCAGCTTTCTCTTAGCCAGGGCAAAGAACAGCCAAATAAATCATTTAGTCCAAGAGAAGTTCACTACAGCACGTTACCTTTCAGGAGGTATGTTGCCACTACTCTTTGCTATTGCAGCATCAGCAACTTCTGTTGCATGTCTGATAACCTAAGCTCACCTTTTTAGACCCACAATTCCTCTACTGGTTACCCCTCCAGCAAATACAGCATTACTACCATGGCAGTTGTGCAATTCAAAGCATAAAGTGGACAAACACTGGATCCAGATTTACACATGCCATTTTCACCACAGCACAACCAGTTCTTGCATAGCTACATTCCGTGTTTGGCAAGCAGGAACAGCTGGCAACTTACCAACAGGATCACATTTCCATCTGCCCCGACCCTGGCCAAAGCACGTGCAGTTCAGCATGTGCCCCTCGTCATGACGCTTGTGGAATGTCTGGTTCACATCATAGGTGATACCATCCACAATGCACTGGTCTGTTTGAGAAAGAGCAGAGACTTTGTCAGCAAGAGCTCAAAGAGGAAAGACTTTTTTTTTTTTTGCTTAGAAAATACTTGTCTCCTCTTGATCAGCTTACAGGCACTGACCATGACAAGCTCCATCCTTGCAAAAGAGAGTCCTTCCAATATTTATGATGACCACAGACAAGTGCTACAGATGCACATCACTGCAGGCAAGTTCCTTCACCAGCACTGTGCAAATAAACACCACTTCCAGCAAAATGGTCTGTAGGATGCAGTCCAACATGCTAAGCATTATTCAAACTACAGAACTGCTCAGTTGCTCCCTATGACAGTGAAAATCCATGTGAAAAACATGGAATAGTACCCTGACTCTTTTCCTACCTCCTCTGACAAAGGTGTAGACCTTGGTGAGTAGGTCCCAGATCATTAGAGCAAGCAGCAAAGGGCTACTCCAAATCCATAATATATCATACTGATTTTTGCACCTCACTGATTTTATGCTGCCAGCTACTTCTGTCACACTTTGCTGCAATCTAAAAGGGGAGCAAATGTATTTATGTCCAAAATGCCACTGGTGCCTGCTAATCTGCTCTATCTTCAAAAAGCAATGGCCAGATCTCATGCTGAAATACAATGGTATCAAACTATAGGGGTCAATGAGGCTATGGCAACCTGGGATGCAGCCCAGAACTCTTAAAGGCAATCTAATCAGAGCAAGGAGAAGACAGACAAAACAAATAGGAAAACCACTCTATAAGCATGTTGTTTTGCTAACAAGAACCCAGGAGACCTAAGTTCAGTTTCAGACTCAGTCACAGGCCTTCTGTCCTTGGGGAAGTGACTCAGTATATCCCAGGCCCTCATTCCCAATCATATTTTCCCACACCACAGCTCCAATGGGGGCTGAGGGCCTTCTCTGGTTGCTGTTTTAACAGCCCTGCTTAGATAACCTCTGGCTTTTGAGAAAGGGCAGAATCTCCCCCCACTCCTTGCCCCTCCATCAAGGGAGACCACTAACTCAGGATGAGATTGCAGACAAGTAGCTGCCTATGCTGAGAAAGGAGTTTCACAGACCAACTTCTAGCTGTGCATTTCTCACTGCTCTGGAGGAAGTGTGCAAAAAAACCTCCCCAAGTCTTTGAGTGAGTTTTTTCCCTATAAGTTATATCCTGTTTCAGCAGTGGTGCTCAAGCCCTTTCTTGGCGTGTTGACAGCAACCCCCCGCCCCCAGCCTTTTCCAGACACAAAGCCAATGCTGTGAGCTAGCTGTAGGATGATCAAATGTCTGTGCTTTTAAGCCTTTTTTTCTCCTGGTGTTTCTTAAGCAATTCTCCACTTGGGCCACTTATAGGAATTTGTAAATAAATAATCTATAGGAAAAGTTGGCAGGGCAGCACTGAGATGAGCCAGCAAAGAGATTCCTCCAATACAGACAAATTGAAAACTGAACTGCAGAACAATAAAACAGACAGCTCAGCACTCAGACTTCAGACTAGTCTGGGGCCTCGTATATTCATGAGAGGGGGAAATACCTCTGCTTTCCATAAAGCCACAATGGTACCAGTGCCTAAATGTAGGCAGGAGGAGGCAGGGACAAGTTAAAAATCACAAATTTTCTGCTTCCTAGGCTACAAAAGTTAAATCTGTACTTCTCCAGCATGCAATCAAAGGAAGAACTTCACGTAGTCCCTCTGATTCCCCCTCTATTCCAAAGAGGGCTGCATATTTATGATTTGAATCAGGGCTCCAATTCCCAGCAATGGGAATTGAGAGGAAACCATTTTCTCCCACCCCAACACTTACACTGCGATGTCAACATAAAGAACAGTACCTCTGAGCTGGGAGTAGGCAATGCAAGTCCATTCTCCACGACCATTTCCTACACAAGTACATCTCATCATATGGCCCATGTCATGTTGCTTATCCCACTGGTCCCCAACACGGTACATGACACCATCATTCGTAGTGCAGATTTCTTCATGGGCTGGTTCAGAAGACAGCAAGAGGATATTTTATGTATCTTGAGTTAACACGATCATGAAGGCTCAGACCATTTGCATCAACTACTGCACAATAAGCAGCAGCACTTGCATTGTAATGAGGGAGCTGTAGAAACCCATTCCACTGCAAACACCATGTTGGCTGGGTGACTTTCTCTCCTAGGCATATCCCTCCTAGGGATTCATCCCTTTTAACTCTCTTTAGAAAGCTACAAGAATCAATTTCTTTACAAAGTCCAAGAGATGTTGGGTGAATGAATTAGTTGTTACGTAGATATCTTTACACAAGCACAACTACCTAAAAATCTGAATTTCACAAGTCATTGAATAGCTCAGATGCTTCATTGCCTTGAGCTGCAAATTCCTGTCGTTCAAAAACCAGGATTCCTATTCCCATTAAGCACCCTCCATCCTCATGCCCTTTCCCAGCATCACCCAGATGAGCATGGAATGTAGGAACAGATCACAGTACTGATCTTTGCTTTAATCTCTTTTCCAGAGTAACCACATTTTTAGTACACTCTTGTGCCTGTCCACCCCTGTATTGGTGGGAAAAAAAGAAGCGATGAGAGATGAGGGAGAAGGTTTTAACAGATACAAAATCACAATCTCACTTTCTATGAAGCATGACAGTACAACAAACTCTAATGAATCTGAATCCATTTACACCAGCTGTCAGCCATGCCTGCCATTGGCTGGTAGCAGAAGAGTAATGAAAACCTCCTTCTCCATGTGCTGCCCAAGACTCTGCCAAAACTCACTAGTGAGCAGAAAGAACAACACAAAACAAATTCTTTGAGGGGTTTTGGTCTGGGAAGGAGCTCGTTGGAAGTCATCAATAACTCAGGCAATGACAGCCAGCTCTTTACTTGGCAACTCAAATGATTCCTTTTAAGTACTCCATAGTCTATTTATGGTCTTACCAGCCATGGGGCAGAAACCAAATTTCTGGTCAGCATCATAGTTCTCAGTGGTTCCACACCACTTCATGTTGTCTCTCCGTCCCTCAGAAGTACAATCAGTGTAGTTGCGGTTGTTATACAGGAAAGGGAAGTGGCACAATGCACCATTGGAGTTGCCACCCCGTGTCTGGACCAAAACTGCGTAACAGTAAAAAGGAAAAAGATGCAAGTGAAGCTTGTGCTCTCTCCTAGCAGCCACGAAGCACTTGAAAATACAGAAAAAGGAAAAAATAGCGGTTTGTGATATTTATGCATCAATCTCTTCTTGGCTTAAACTCTTTCATATCCAGAAACACAAGCCTTAATAAACAAGACCAATTCAGTTAAAACACTGCTGTGGAAAGAATTGCTGGACCAAAGCATTCCTTGGAATTCCTGGACAAGAGGGAAGACCAAAGCCTTCTATGTCTGGAAAGGGCCTTTGCAGATTTTGTACCTGTGCCTAAGTAACACAATAATCTCAGTTTTCTTAATATCAGTATTTTCATGGACACTGTTATCCAGTCATGCCCTTTGGCTTCAAGTAAAGTCTGAGTTCTTAAAGGTTACAACCTGGATTTGTACAACAGAAAAAGTCAAAAATCTCTCTGCAGGTTGCAATCTTTGTTTTGCAAGCAGCAGCGGAAAGAGGACTCTAATCTATGTGAACTGTTCACCTCTTGAGTAATTGGTTTACAAGTAACGGAGAATAAGGAAGCATTTGCTTAGTTTTTTCTGTATGGGTATTTCTTATTCCCACAGTGTATCACAGGAAGTCGTGCTCAAACAAGAATGTGTGGGGGCAAGGAAGGGAGAGTGGTTTTCTTTCTTTCTTTAAAAGGGCATTATATATGCTGGAGAAAACTTGGCTTGTATCAGAGAAAAATAGGAATAGCAGTATTTATGCAGTGTGAGAAGCAGTATTTTTGCTGTACATTCTCTCCAGGTTCAGATCCCAGAGGAGGCTGCTTGGATGCTGTTCCATGGATGTTTGTCTGATGGGCTTCCCAGGAAGTCTAAGTACACAGGTAGGTTTGTGCTGTAAAGGGAACACAACCATGTGCAGAAGAGGGAATGCTGCTGCATTAGTCACGCAGTCTCTTGAGCACAGTGACCAGCAGGATTACTGCTATATATGGCAGCCTGGCTACAGAGTCAAGACTGAGGGACTGACAGAGGACTGTGCAAATTGTGCTTCACGGGGATCCTCTCCTTTGCAGCCTAATATGGGCATTGGCCAACTCAGCCAAGCAAAGATGAAGAATCTTTGAGGCTTGAGCTCTACCCCGACTAGGAACTCCTGTTCTAAGCAGAGTCCAGGGAGAAGAACAGGACTTAAAGGCTGTACCTATGTCACTCTGGCTTCCCTCCAAAGGGGACAAGAGCACAAAAATATCCTGCCTCCAAGTAATCCTCAGCCCACACAGCTGCCTGGATGTTGGAGCATGCCCAGAGTCTGTCCAGATTGCAGGACTGTTCTGACAGCCTGTTGCTATAGGCTCTGTTCCTTCTCTGCTCATGAAGGCCATGCACGCGTGAAGATCCTCAGAGAGGAACCTACCATTCTGCTCTGTACAGAAGGAGTATCTCCTGTCCTGCTCAAAGTTGGAAGTGGTGCTGCACCAGAGATGCCCATCTGTACGGCCTTCAGTGGTGCAGGAGTAGAAAGTTCTCCCATCATAGGTGAAAGGCAAAACACAGGCTTCTCCATCAGAATTGCCACCATACGTCTGAGTTGCAGCTTTAACACAAACAAAGCACAGCATTAGATTCTGGCGCAAAGCAATTCCTGATCTTAGGGCTTCAAAACAGCAGCTGTCTCCCCAGGCCACATCTGCTGCTGCTGTGAACCCATACTGACTTCTAAGGACCTGGGCCAATACATACCAGCTGAAGACAGTCCCAGAGCAGTGTCATTCTTTTATACTCTTTTCTAAAGATATACTATTGCAGTCTGCTTTGAATAAAATTATTAATGCTGCTTCCCAAGGGCTCTGTTTCCTCTCTAGTTTATATATAACTCACTGGGAAATGTTTGTACCACTCCAGAACCAGGCTTCCGATAATTAAAACAGCTATTACTTCCCCTCTTGTTCCATTCTCCACTTTTTGGTGTTCCTCAGGCCCAAAACACAAACTCATACCTATTTCCCGGCAGCTGACTCCATTGCCCAGGCAGGTGCAGAGCATTTGCTGGCTTCCCTGTGTCTTGAGCCACTGCATCCCCACAGTGTAGACTACTCCATTATCCGTGATGCACTGACCATATGGCTGAGGCTGGGGCTGTTGAGGTTGGGGCTGGTATAAGGCAGTCTGCAAATTTGTGAAGCTAGGAGAGCCAGAACCTGCAGCAGGACATGTGAGAGAAGTGACACTGGATATCTGGCATTACACACAAAGCTAAAGAGAATGATTCCATTAAATGCTGAGATAATAAAGTCTTAGGTACTTTTCACTCAGTTTAAGTAACAAGACTCTTAGGATTTCTAGACATATTCTAAATATTCTTTTTCATACCATTAATTTGAGCTCCATTTAATAAATTCCAGAATTTAGAACAATTCTCAGTTCTAATTATGACCTTCAATTTCTATCACTACAAAGTGGCTTTAAGAAGGATTAAAAGTGTAGTCTTTCATGGGAATTGTGGAAAATGAAGGGCTTTGGTTTTGTTTTGGGAAAAGCATTTTAGTTTATTATTCTAGATTTCTGTCAGCTAAGACCAATAAGTACTGAGAAGGTAGGGGGACGAATCAAAGAAAAAGTATTCACTTTGGGTTCTCCATGGTTGAAACAGAAAAAACAAATGTATTCCTTTATTCTGGAATTTTTCAATGTTGAATCAAAGTTTTTGGTCAATTATCATTCTGACTAACAGCGAGAGACAAAAAGGTTTTTGGTCCATACTGTGGACACTGCTAACGTTTCCCAGGGCAAGCCTCTCAAGCCAGCTCTGCTGAAAAAGAGGAAGTAAAGCCAGCAAAGCAGTGGCACCCCTTAAGCTCTCTGCATTTTGACGCGTAGACCTTCTGAGATTTTGAAGCTAAACTGCTGGCGCCTAAAGTTGAGTGTTTTAGCAAGAAAAGCATATTGTAGCTACTACATGAAAATGATGAGACTATTTACTCTGCACAGAGCAGAAGGAAAACTAGATCCTTAAAATGGCAAGAAAGATTTTAGGAGCCGTAGACATTGACAGAACATGAGCTGGAGTAAGAAGACTTATATCACCTCCTAGATACTTCATACCAGAATTACAAGATATTCGATGTTCACGTTTTAAACAAATAGGGCTGTATACAACCTGTGAAACTGCTTTCTTTGAAGCTCAGAGGTGGATTATTTTGTCAGAGAAATTATACTGTCTCAGAGGAGAATTTAAAGAAAGTCTGAATTACTACGGCATATACACCAAATCCACATATTAACTCAAAGTGTCATGTTTCCAAAATGGAGCTAGAAGATATTTCCTGTACATGCACTAACCATTGTGATCATGCATGCAATTGTATTTGTATGGGCAAACCCCACTTGGGCAAGGGAACCAAGCATAAATTAAAAGTAACTATGTAGGTGCAAAGAAAGGAGCATCTCCCAAACTGACCCTGTTTCTTGCCAGTTTTTCCCTGACAGAATTCCTAAATGCCTAAGTTAGGATGGTGCAATTCAGCACCAAGTCCAAATCATTCCAATATGTGTCACACCTCAGCTCTAAACACTGTGACACTCCACTTACCAGTGCTAGTAGTGTGCAGGGATGTGTGTCTCTCGCACTTCCATTCACCTCTGCCATTACCAGTACAGATGCACTGAAGCAAATTTCCACGATTATCCTTCTTGCTCCAGGTGTCTCCAATTCTGTAGGAAGTCTTGGTGTCATGGTCATTGCACCTATCTGTATAAGGAACACAGCCATGGCTATTAGCAAGTTCCACACTGGACGGCTTGAACATGCAATTAGAAATATTAAACAATCAACACTATGAAATGAGCAGATAAGAATGACAGGTGTTATTAAATATTAATATAACTAATGATAACATTTAATATTAAAGGCTTGTTGAAAATAATCTTAATTTTCTATGAATCCTCTATGCATCAATTGCTGCATTAAGCCTGCTAAGCTACGGAAAAAGTCCAAAAATCCCGGTGTTAAAGACTAAGGGAAAATTCACATTGATTTCCAGAAGAGAAATTTCACTTCCTAGCCATGATCTCACATAGCACCATAACACTCCCAATTTCAAGAAGGTAAGCTACATTCAAAAAATTCATACATGCAAAAAAGTATATCTCAATGAAAAGCATTCTAGCCACTTTTTAAAAACCATTTTAAACCCATTCTGTCTAGCATATACCCTCAAGACTTTGTTTTAATGCCTTTTTCCCTCCTCAGTTTAAAACAAAGTCCTTGTAGCTTTTTTTTCCCCATACTATTCACAGGGCACAGTTCAACTTCGGAGCACTATTGCAGCTAGAAGCTAAAACCTACTGCAGGGCTACATATTAAAATCCGTTTCTTCCAAAAACAATGTCTGTGAAGAGGCCAGTAAAGCTCATAGAAGTTGCTCAGCCAGACCAGGAATCTTAGACTTTCCGAATCTCCCTGTTGTGTTTAAACATCCACAGCTCCTGATGAATTGAGTAAATAGGTTCAAAGGACAATATAACTACTCTTGCCTGAATGCCAGAGCCACATGGATTAACTAGTTCTCCTTCCATTACAGGATTTTACCTTCTCATCCAAGGGCAACTTGCTATAGTGGCTGAAATATAATCACTGATCAATGAACATGGATTTATAAAGAACTGTGCAAGGATATGTACGTCGCTACAGACTGCCACTGAAACAGCACACAGGACAGAATAAATGTGGAAAGCATGTGAATGATGGACTGTGATTAAAACGACCAAAACCTTAGCATTTGCCAGAATAACAGTAAACTGGTCAAATGCTGATAATGTAATCTGGCATAAACATGTCTTCTGAACACTCTAGGCTTTAAGTTAGGTGGCAAAGTCAGCAGTTTCCACCTCCCACCCTCCAAATAATTTTTAAATCAGTGATCATTCTGGCAAATATTGGTCACAGAAGATATACAATAGCAACAACACACTGAAGCATAATGCCATTCTGTGGGCTGCAGCTATCATTTTAGCGCCAGTGATTCAAGTTTACATATTTGATTCCATTTGAAAAACAAAATGAAGAGATCATTATACTGCAATTTTCCCTGCAGTACAACAATGCAGACCTGAGTTTTGGGAGGGAAAAGACACTGCCAAATCATTTTTATTAGTAATAACATCTCAAAGATTCACAAACACATGGGGTTTTATTCATTCCTATCTGACAGTTAATGATTTTTCCTGGTGCGCTTCTAACAGAGTTAATATTGTCAAGGCTGATTTGATTTTTATAGCTTATTTCTTGACCAAGTCTCCCCAGATCTTCATTTTTAATCCCAATCCTCCTTCGAGTTTTAGCTCTCTACAGTTCTGTTGTTTACATCTGCAGAAAGCTATTAGCCATTTGTCCCAAGGCAACAGAGTATGAGGCAATTTAAGCGCTGCAGAAGAGTTTCCCAAATCTTGCATAAGGAAGGTTCAAGGTACAGAGTTAGATTGAGGCAGCTGGTGTAAACTGTGATAGCCCCACAGCAGAGCCTGTTCCCACCAAAAGCCAAACAGGGGCTAGATAAGCACAGGGGGCTGCAGGTTTTAGCCCAGTCTGCTTTGCAAACAACGATACGATGGGTATTTACACCAGTGAAGCTCACAGATATGGAAACTCAACGAAGGTATTTGAGCCAATAAAGTGTGTTTACACTGAAGACTTAAAATGGTGGGAAAAACCAACAGGGTAGATGAGGCAGTAGATAAAATAAACCTTCTTTGAGCTATCACATATCTAACTCTAGGAAAGGGGGAAGGGAAATGCTTAAGATTGTTTTTAATTTAGCAGACAACACTGGCTGGACCAGGTGTCCATTTCTCTTTAAAATGGCCATATTCTCCCTCAAGAAAAGGTTAAATAGTCCTCAGAAGGGCTAGATTAGGCCAAAATCTGTGCCACTCTGCAGACAAAGCAACTCTGCCAGCTTCCAGAGGGAAGCTTGGCCATGACGCCTTTCCCAAGCAGCTTTTTCTTTCCTCCAAAACCCACTAGGCTCGGAAAGCGCCACTTACTTCTGGAGGTGCAGGTGATGCGGCCGCTGCCCTCGCCCAGGCACGTGCAGTCCACCATCATCCAGCCCTGGTAGGGCTTCTCCCACGTCTCGCCCACCACATAGGACGTCCCGGCCGCGTTGTCGTAGCAGCGCTCGGCTGCGGGAGGCAAAGCCAGGTTAGCCATGGAGGACGAGGCCACAATGGCCGCGGAGGAGAGAGGAGGAGGAGGAGGAGGACGGGAGCCAGCACTCACCGACGGGCTTGCAGGTCCACTCGCCCTTGCCGTTGCCCAGGCAGACACACTCCAGCATGTAGCCGCCCGTCTCGTGGGGCCGCCGCCAGGTATCGCCGATCTTGTAGGACTGGCCGCCCTCATGGCAGCGGTCTGTGGTGGGGCACAGGGGAGAGTGGTTCAGCCCCACAGCTATGGAGCCCTCACCACACGGGGGGGGGGGGGGGGGCAAAATGGCTGCCAGCCTCCGCCACAAAATGGTGCCCACCCACCTCCCTCCACCCTAGTGAAGGTAAATGTCACCTGCAAACATATTCCTTTAGCCAAAATCTGCAGTTTGGGCACTCAGAGGCCTGAGGGGAGCTGAACAGGGGAGTTTTCACCCTCAGGAGGGTCACTGCGCTCCCAGGATCTGTGTGCTGCCTGGTGATGGGAGAGGGGGGGAGCGCTCCGCCATTTTGTCTCTCCGCCACCACCTCTGCAGGCCCAGCCAGCAGCCATGGGCACTGCTCCTCCTCACAGGTGCAGAGACTCCCATCTCGCTGATGGGGAAACGAGGCTGCTCTTAGGTTCGCCATTTCCTCACTCTTTCTCTTCTTAACCATGTTTATCATCACTACTGAGTAAACTGCCATTAAATTTAGGGTGGCTTTAGCTCGCCTTATTAGAGTCAGTGCGTTTCTTTCTGTAGCGTGATGATGGCCGAAGGCTTCTGAGCTACATGTGGACTCAAGTGCTACGAGGCTCACGCACAAAACTCGCTTGAAAGAGCAAGAGCTGAAGAAACATGGTGAGCAGCGAGGCGGCTCAGTGAGGAGAGGACCTTCCAGACACAAGAGGGAAAGCTGAGGAGAAAGGGATGAGGAAAGAGGAGCAGTAAAGAGGAAAGCATGAGGTAGGATGGTGAATAAAGCCTTGCAGAAGCACTTGGGCATGTGTGAAGGGATTGCACCTCTCACTTCCCTCAGGGGCCAGACAGGCTCTCGTGTGGCAGATATTCAGAACTAAAGTCCTACTAGAGCTAATGGTGCTGGTCGGACTCAGCAGCTGCCCATCAGCCCTCCCATCCCATTTCCAATTAAGAAAATCACTTCTAAACATCTCTATGAAGACGTAACATGCTCTTATAAATAGTAAGCAGACTGATCTGCATGGCAGGACAATAATAAAGTCCGTTTGGACCTATGTCTTTAGAGGTGACAGTTCCTCTTAAATATAAGAGGAATTTGCTTGTGCAAGTGTTTCTTCTCTCTCTAGGGCAAGGACTTTCAATTACCTTTCTAGGGGGCTCTGATCCAAAGCTAGTAGATCTCCAGCTCTTAGAGCTAACAGCATTGGGAGTGTTGTGCAAGCTGCCATGGAAAATATGACACTAAGGAACAACAGCCCTAGTAATGGGCTCTTGGTTACATACTGGCAATGGTGCAGCTGATTCTCCCACGTCCAGCTCCAATGCAAGTACAGTCCCAGATCATGGAATCCTTGGGGCGCTCGTACGTCTCCCCTACTCGGTAGGTGGATCCAGTGTATTTGTCAAAGCAAGTTTCCTCAGCTGTTAGAAGAAAAAAAATAAGTGAGCCTCATGCAACCACACAAGTAAAACAAGAGTCAACAAAAGAAACCATTCCTCCTGTCCTCACAATTCTGTTGATCTTTTCTTCCCTCCAGGGCAAAAATGCAGATTGGTCACCTCTCTTCCTGAAGCAGGACAGCATAAATTGGGTGATCTTCACTTATGCAATATACTCTTCACCTATACTCCACTGAATACCTGCAGTTTTCCCACCCCCAACGAGGAAGATGCTTAGCACGGCAAGCAGCCAGGCATGCCCTGGAAGGACAAATCCCATCTGTTTGAAGTGCAACAGTGTGGAGACAGGAGGGAGCAAGCATCCCTCCAAAGCTGTGTTTTGTCATGCTAATCCTCCTAATTCTGACCTGGCAAAAGCTTGTATACATTAATCCTGAACACTGCAGCAGTCCTGCTGAAGCCTACAGGAATCCTGTGAATCCTTCACACTCGCACACGAGTAAGTGATTACAATGTGGCAGGTCAGGCTGCCACTAGAACAGAGATGAGCAGTGAAACAACCTTCTGGACTTCATGCTGGACAGATAAGGCTAACTACGCCACATGGGAAACTTGCTATGGGATCTCAAAAGTCTAAGAGCTGGATTCGCTGGAGAGGGAAAGAAAGAAAGAAAAGATTAAGCTCTTATGGCAGAGGACTGAGTAGTACTTAGAAATGCTCTAGCCCGGAGACAGGCAACATACAAGCCGTCCAAGACAGCTCAGTGGGATGCTCCATCTGTCTTATATAAGTATTATCAGCCAGGAATCAGTTTCTCTCATTTCTCCAGAGCAACGTAAAGGATTTATGGCAAACCAGTGGCTACAGACCAACAAAGACAGACAGATTGCATCTGATTATCTAAACTCCACGCTATCCCAGAGAGACACGTCGTCCAGCAGATGTTGGGCTTGGAATTTTTTCTGTTACCTAAACTTTTTCTGCAGAAGACTAAACAATCTCATTTTACACTCACTTATAGAAAGCTGACAGGGGGGCTGTGGAAAGCTGTAAGTTGAAATATTTTTAAACACGCTGACGACACTGCGCAGCTATGAAAAGTCGGGGTGAGACAATCAAGCGGGGCAGAGCCAGAGCTGCAAAGTGACTCCAGATTTGAACTTCCCCGGGCGAGCCCGCCAGCCAGCTCCGTGCGCTGCGGAGAGGAGGTTGGCTCCAAAGTCAACGCTTAGATCCCATCCTCCAGGGAGAGGGACGATGTTTGGCCCCCGGCCCTGGTGGCGGGCCCGTGGCTAATGGAAAGCATTGCTGAGAGCCTCAAGCCTGATCTTCGGCGGGATGGAGGAGGATGCGACACGGACCCCACGCACCGCGCTGCACCGGCCGGAGCCCCGCAGCACCCGTCGCAGTTGGCGCAAGGCTGGGCTTAGCCGCGCAGAGGGGAAGGGCAGCGCCAACTTACGCTCGGGCTTGCTCTCGCAGTTGAAGCCCCTGCTCCCGCCGTAGCAGGTACACACGAGCGTGTTGCCCAGGTAGATGCGCTCCCACTGCTGGTTGATCTGGTAGTAGCGGCCGTTGTCGTAGCAGGTCTCTGCGGAGAGAGGAGCGGGTTAGGTGGGCGCGCGGGGTATGGGGGGGGAGTTGCTGCACGCACCGGCGCGCTACTCACGCTTGCTCTGCGCGGCGGCGCCCTGCGCGGCGCTGCCCTGCGCTTGCCGCCGGCTCTTGCTGCCGC